>AP025377.1:1250000-1875000 GCA_030295005.1 Cephonodes hylas | reverse complement strand
TCTCCAACTTCAGAAATTCAGATTTATCCATTTGGATTTTGAAATTGGAGTCACGTAGCCTGTCGAACACTTTTTCTAGATTTACTATGTGCTCTTGCAGGGATGTACTAAAGACGATAATATCATCGAGGTAAACTAGACAGATTTCATTTTGTAACCCTCTAAGCACATTGTCCATCACTCGTTGGAATGTGGATGGTGAATTTTTTAGGCCCATTGGCATTCGTAAGAATTCGAAATGCCCATGTTCGACATTAAAAGCTGTTTTTTGGATATCATCGGGGTCCATCTCGACCTGATAAAATCCTGATGCTAAGTCCAGGGTCGTGAAGTATTGGCATCTACCTAGTTTATCCAGAACATCCGTGATGTTAGGAATCGGATACCTATCGTCTATGGTCTTGTCGTTTAACTTCCTAAAATCAACAACTATTCTCCACTTCTGCTTCCCTGAAGCGTCAACTTTCTTAGGGACTACCCATATAGGTGAGCTCCAGGCGGAATCGGATGGCCGAATAATGCCTTGTTCCAACATCTTAGTAATCTGTTCCCTAACTTCCTGACGATGAATAAATGGATACCTATAATTTTTACTATATACCGGTAATTCGTCCGTTGTCCTAATCCTATGCTTAATTTTATTCGTAAACGTTAAGGGTTCGCCATCGAGATAGAATACGTCTGCGTAACGTCTGCACAAAGCTTCCAAATTGCATTTCTCCTCTACGTTCAAGTGATCAGTTCGCAAACGATTTAAAACATTTTTAACACGTTCCGAATCCGGCCCTGGCGTTATGCATTCGATATTAAATACCTGTATGCGCGGTTGTTGTTCAAATTTAATAGTAATATCGTCACAGGTGGGGTTTTCGATTTCAATCGTGCCTACTCTGTCCGAGACCTTAGTAACGCACTCATGGATAATGCAATTAGAAACTATTTGCTGGGGCACATGTACGTCACCTTCCGAGTCATATATCGGTACGTTTATTAGTTTGGATGAGCCGGCTGGGATCGTTTCGTACGGGTTCGATTTTCGACACTTATAGCACTTGAGATGTATTGAAGCATGTTCCGTAATTAACAAATTATTCTTTAAATCTATGTTACAATTTTCTAACAAGTCCAAACCTATAAGTCCGTCGAAATAATTATGGAATCTATATATGAAAAATTTCGCATATCTTTGTTCATTAAATTCCTGAAAGTGCGGGATGGTAATTGAATGTTCATGTATGCTAGTACCTCGCGAATTAGTAACTTCGAAAGGATCAAAATCACGTGGAATAGTGGGGAAAAATTTGTCACATGCTTCAGGGCTCAAAAAGGATTGATTCGCGCCGGTATCAACTAATAACTTAAGTGGGGGATCCGCTATTTGTACGTAGCGTAATTCCCTTTTGGAATGTAGATTTAATTCTATCTTGGTTCTTTCGTGGAACGGCCCTCGGAAAAATCCTGCTTATTATCAACCGGGCTTTGCGCTTCCGCGTCGGTAACATTATTCGCGTTTGTATGATCGTATTGAGACTGATCGATAGCGTATTCATATTCCGGATTCATGTCGCAGTAATATTCCGAATAAGGAGGATATGTAAATGGCTCATAATAACACTCGCCGTAATAACTATCGTTATAATCGTTGTAATCTGCAATTTCGTTAAAATTCATCTCCCTACTTTTAAAATAGTTTGATGGCGGAGGATTACCGTGAACTCTCCAATCGCGTCCCGTTAAGGTTGGTGGTAATACCTTCGGTACGTAATGGCTTACACCACTCATGGGTTTCGGCCCGGCATTATATACTGGTACATTTTTAGGAGGTAATCTAAAACTGTTATTCGGATTATAATTTGGCGGCGGCGCCCGGAACATTTGCTGAGTACGCGTGGGATATGTAAGCATGCGTTGCTGCGGATGAGAAATCTGGGCGTTCGGACGCCATTGGGGTGCCTGTTGCGATGTATAAGGGTGCGCAAATACGGGTGATGGTTTCGGCCACGCTGGACTAGGGGTAGGTACACTAAACATTTTAGGCATGTTCATATTAAAACCTAAGGATGGTACCTTATGTGGTGTGCTCGGATGTGCTGGAGTGTTACGTCGCTCAGGTACGGAATCATTTCGCTGCTGTAGGTACATTATATTAATCTCTTCTTGGACAAATTCCAGAGCCTTTTCAATTGTCTCGGGTCTCATACATCGAATACGTGACCCGAGGGGTTCTTTTAACCCTCTTACGAAGGCTTGCTTAGCCAAGTTACGGTAAAGATCGCGTTTAGCCTCTATCGTGGTTGTAACTGATTCGTGTAAGGACACATATGTCATAATTGTACTAAATAAGGTCTGGCATTTGTCGTAGAATTCTTGAGGTGTATCATTGCCTTGAGTTGCGAGAGAAAGATCGTTATAAAGGGCGGTTTCATCCCTTTGGTCTGCGAAATTATTTATCAAGGCGTTTTTAATACCTAGCCAGTTTGTAGGAATGCCGTTAGAATTTATTGTTCTGGCGGCAGGACCCGTGATTTTATTTAAAATTCCGTTTATGAGACACAGATTACTTAATTGATATGACGGTTCGTTTTTCATGTATTGTGCCACTATTTGGTCACAGATTTGTATAAACCTAGTTAGGACATTTGGGTTCCCATCAAACTCAGGGACCGGCCGTAGGGCCTTATAGATATTGTCCGGGTCAAATGTCATTTTATCTAAATTATTATCACTTCCTAAATTTCTATTACTATCTAAATTCCTACTATTATCTAAAGCGAAGTTCCTATGAATCTGTCTTGAAGAGACAGATTCCTCCCCTTTATTCCTTGGATGGAAAATTTTGGAGACAGGAGGCAACACTTAGGATAAAATTTCAGAGTACTTACATAAGTTGGTTTTTCTTTGTACTGATGTTTGAGTACGTCCCCGGCCGTGCCCTCGTAGGTTTCGGATTCCAGACGATGGCTTAAGAGCCCGCCAGCGACTATGCGGAGTCAAGCTAGGCAACGATTTTTGATACCTATGACCGCCACGCACTGACTCTAGAATCCTACCGACTGCGCCAATTACGTTAGTCACAGCCGAAGGACTTAAAAAAAACCAAAAATCTTATAATACTAATTTATTAACTAGATACTAGTTTCTTGATCGATGTTAGATACAAGAATTATATCTTTCTACAATAATAACAATATATATATAGTAAACTTATAACTAATAATTGAGGTCGCGGAGTCGGCGTTTACGCGGCCTTGATCCGTATGTGGAACGACGAAGCATCAGCGATTTTGGGTAACCGGGCCATTGTGGTCATCAGCAATCCTTGTATGTGTGTCGCACGTAACAAGTTCATACAGAAATTTAATTGTGACATTATTTTCCCAAGACAAACTCTTTAAGCAAAATTTAAAAGCAAGATATATTCTTCTATTACATAAAGGTGGTAAGCAAGTTTCACTTTCCATAATATGGATAGGAGTGCTTCTTATAAATCCACCAATAATTCTTAAAGCCTGGTTTTGAACTTTTTCTAATTTATGTAAATGTACTTTGGCACTGGTATCATATAAAAAACAGCCGAAGTCAAATCTGCTTCTGATCATAGTTATGTACAGCGTGCGCAAGTATTTGGGATGAATTCCCCACCCAGGACCGGCAAGAACTTTTAATAAGTTTAGATATCTTGATGTTTTGCTGGTGATTTTATTAATGTGAATATTCCAAAGCAAGGATCTATCCAGCCACATACCCAAGTATCTAACGTTTTCTACTTGGTTTAATACGCGGTTATTGACCATAATATTGATTTTATTTCTTCTTCGTCCCCTACTAAACAGACATACCGTAGATTTCATACTCGAAAGTTCGAGGCCTATTTCATTAAGGAATGTAATCATTAAATGTATAGAATTTTGAATAGAGATTTCACAAAAGGTTAAATTACTATTACTTATATAAAAAACAAAATCATCAGCATATTGCGATACTCTTATCATTTGCTCCAACTGACCGCATATTTTACGTGTCGTTACATTGAACAAAAGCGGTGACAATGGGTCACCCTGAGCCAAACCGTTGCCGGTCCATCTCGAAAAATAACTTTTATCATTACCTTGCATCACCAAGCACCTGTTACTTAAAAATGACCACACATATTTACAAGTTTTATGCCCAACATTAATTTTATCGAGAGAATCTATAATTTTTTCCGTTAAAACATTATTATAAGCATTTTCGATATCTAAAAAACATGCAACTGTAGGAATGTTATTAGATAAACCTATTTGTATATATGTAATGAGGCGAGATAAGGAATCGAGGCAGGATTGACCTTTTCTAAAACCAGATGTGTTATCTGAGAGTATTTGATTTTTTTCAATGAACCATTCAAGTCTTCTGACCAACATATTGTGTAAAATTTTGCATAAACATGAAATTAGGGATATTGGCCTTAATTTTTGTTCTGAAGTGGCACAACTATCATTTTTAGGTATCGGCACAATAACTATGGTACGCCATTGAGAAGGTACGTATCCAGATGCAAAAATTTCATTGTAAATTCGTAAAAGAATAGCTTTTCCTAAAGAAGGTAAATTATATATCATAGAATAAGTGATTCCGTCATGTCCTGGAGCTGTATCCTTTTTCTTTAAACAGTGTAATAATTCCTGCATAGTGAAAGGTAATTCAAGTGTATCATTTCGCGATATAATATTCGGTTGTTGATTTTGAACGTAATCGGGGGTTAGTGACTGTAAAAGTAATTTTAGATTATTATCTGAGGTGTATATCTTAGGTTGACGGTAGCCTTTGAACCAACGCATTTTACGCCACATTTCTGAGACTGATGTGTTTCCGTTAATACTATTGCAAAAGGTTTGCCAACTAATAGATTTCGCTTTTTTAATTAATGTACTCGTCAATGTAATTTTTTCCTCAAGTTTTTGGAGGTTAACTGGAGTAGGATTTCTCCTGAAGTTTTTTAGTGCTAGTCTGCGTTCCCCTATTGCTTTTGATAATACGGGCGACCAATATTCTTTAGGTTTAAATTTGTGTGAAGGGTTATCATAAATTTTTAAAAAAGGTATATTATTGTTAGCGCTTATTGTAATATTTTTAATAAATTGATTATATTTGTCTTGGATCTGTGTATCGAATAAGTTATTGTTAAAATAATAGGTACTTGAGTCAGAAAGTAGCCGTAAAAGGTCATTAGAATATTGGGGCCAATTTGCTTTCTTAAAATTGCGTTTTTCTGAAAAATCTGAATTATCTGTATAATGTAAAGATATTTTTAAAATAAGGTGGTCACTACCTAAGTTCTCGTTAAAAACCTGCCACGAGAGTTCAACTGCAATATCCGATGAAGCAAAGGTAATGTCCGGAGAAGATTTTTGAATATTCCCGTTAACTAATTTGACTCTGGTTGGTTCTCCGTTATTCAATGATATTAAATTATTCTCCAAAGTTGAATCTAATATTTGAGTTCCCCTTTGATCTACTTTATAGGACCAATTAGTATGGTGGCCGTTAAAATCACCAGCTATTAACGTTTTTTTAGAACTTAATGAAAAAAGAGTATCCCAATCACTAAAACATGTAGGAACCGAGGACGGACAATAAACTGATATAATGTTTTCTAAGCTCTTGCAATTTAAAATTTTGACATGTACGGCTTCTATTCCCGGATTGGACAAATTAATTGGGCATGAATATGACTTTATGGATTGATGTATTACAATCGCGACTCCTCCATAAGAATCGTTGCGGTCTAGTCTAAAAATTTTGTAGCCGTTTATATTTAAAGGTATGTGCTTACCCAGCCACGTCTCGCTCAATATAGCTACATGAATTTTTTCCTGATGTAGCAACGCCTCAAAGTTACATAACTTAGGTCTCAAACTTTGACAGTTCCACTGAAAAATATTGATACCACATTGCTTGTAAGTGCCCTCTGCTATGAATATTCAAAACAATGCCGAAACATTGTTTTGAATATATCCCCTTCTACAACAAAGTTTATAATAAATGCACTTATTTCCTCAAATAAATATTTAACTATATTTAAGATTTTGTCCTTCAATAGATTTTTGGAAAATGCAATCTCTCTAATCTTCTCAAATATTACTCTCCACTGATTTCTTCTATCCTTATCTGCTAATTTACGATTCTGTTCATCTGCCTTTCCTTCCGATACAAAACTGCTTTCCACGTTTTGCATCACAGAATGTTCCCCCGTAGCTTCTAGTTCCATTCTTTCCGCTGTTGATCTTCTTCTCATTCTTTTCTTATTTTTCTGTTCTGATCTTTGTTGTTCCTCTTGTAATTCCTTTGACTCTGAGAAAGTTAGATTTTGACTCGGAATTGGCGAAACAGGTTCTTCACGATGAAAATGCATGGCCAAATTATTATTTAATGGGGGCCGAAGAGAAGGAAAATCTTCCTCATTAATAGTTTTTTCCTCATTATTTTTCAAGTACAATGTTAATGCATTTTTATAGGTTATATTCAATTCGCTCATTAAAATGCGAATCTTCTTTTCTTTTATAAACATTGGACAAATTTTGTCTAATGCCATATGTGGGCCTTTGCAATTAATGCATGTAAAACATTTTTCTTCACAATTTTCATGTGGTTTTCCACATTTAGGACAATAACACTTATTAGTAGGACAAAATCTTTTAATATGCCCAAATTTCCAGCAACCTGAACATTGTGTTACTGGAAACACGTAACGGTCGACGACAAATCTACATCCATAAGCATTTACAAACTGAGGACAAATAGGGCTTTTAAAACATATTCTTATTGTTTCACTGTCAATCCACTTGCCGTCGATGTCCATACGTTTCAATCTTTTAATAGATATAATAGGTACTTCACAGTTCAAAGATTGTAATATCTCGCTTTCATCCATGTCCAAATCAACTCCTTTAATGAGTCCATAGGATGTATTCCCTGCGTCGGTGAATTGAGCTCGCATGTCCAGTTCCAAAAGCTTCGAACAATTCATCAATTTTTCAGCTTGAGTTTTATCATCAAATTGAATTAATACCTTATAGGGTGTTTTGTATCTAACATTGACCACACTATTAATATTTTCGCTTCTCAAAAATCTTGCGAACGCCATTCGCTTCGGTAATAATTGCAAAGATGTCAAAGACACTTCAAAAACATTTTTATCACTCGAATTGTTCTGTCCTCCAATCTTATGTTCATGCTCTTTATTCATGTCATCCGCGGATTCACTCCTAATAAAAACCTTTTTCTTAGGTTTTCTTCTTAATACTGTGGTAAAACCTTCTTCACTACTATCTTCGCTTTTTTCTCTCGGCCTTTTCTCTAATAATTTTCAACCGGTTGTCCAGATGTTGATGGTGCACATGTTTGGTTTATAATTAACTGCAACTCACGCTCACATTCTGCAACTATCTCCGAATCAGTCAAATCCGATAACTCGGCACGATCACTCGTCTCAGTCATTATCAGTGAATAGAAGCGGGCGAGGCCCGACTTCGCGCTGCACAGGTGTCAATAGTATTAGTCACACTAATTGTACGTATATAAGATATTACCTGCGTGCGCTCGACTCAACGCACGGCGCGCAACTCGAGAACAAATATAAAACAAATGCTTTATCCCTAAAAAGGTTACAAACTCCCTTTGTACAATAAAATTTCATTATCACGCGATCTCGCTCACTGCTGAGTGCGATTTCCGTACTTTCTATTGGAATCAATTTTACCAGCCCGTATTTTAAGAATCATAAATTGCCATATTGCTTTACACTTAGCTTTATCATGTACAAGACTTGGATGAAAGTACCTGCTTTGCTGTAGGGGGAAGTGGAAAAAATGTGTTTCGAAGTCTTTCTATTTCGATTTGATTAATTCTGTTGCGGTGAAGACTAACTAGAGGAATTTAGTGTCACGAAGATACCATTGACAAATAGCCAACATTTATTGATATTACTTTAGTAACAATTAGATCTCGATTTTTTTTAGAAGTGCAGTCTGCCTACCAGTACTACAACATCGTGGTGGGCTAACGTCCAAACCCTCTCCTTTGTCGAGGATGTTAGTACCCAATGGGACGTATATACTGATGATGACGATGTCTTTGTACAATCATTTGCTTGGATAATTGCACAAATCCATCTTTCACTTTTCCTGATCGAAACTAATTTAAAAAATTGAATCGTTAAAACGGTAATTGGTCCAACAATAATTACGTCAGACTTTTTAGATAGCAATTAACCTATGTCTACCCTTCAAACAATACAGGAATTGTTTTTGTATCATTTTCACTCTTAGTTTCACGTGTGCTTTGTCAGCTTTAGTTCCATATAAAAAACTGTTCAAACAAACAAATAAATAGTCCTTTCAATAACGGCCTCCGATATCTTATCGAAGGTGAAAATCTCGCTAGAATAAATATAAATAATTCTAAATAGGTGATTCTGCTATCTGTCGGCGGTTGGGCGAATGGACCGAGCGAGCGCCCGCCTATTACCATAGATTAAATAAACCACTAAACTCTATTAGGCAGTTTGTTCGCGATAACTGCCTTCAGGGCTGTCGCAGATACCATAGACATTATCTGCGCCTTTTCACCTTTTTCGACGGACGTAAATCTTTGTAACGACACAGCCCTGTTTTGTACGCGATTGTGTGGTAAAACACGGAATTAGGTTATTTTATTGATGGGTTTTGACAGATAATATCAATTTTAGGTATTTTTAGTATACGGTAAAAAAATGATGCGACACTGATGCATTTTTTTTATGTTATCATCATAATCATTATCAGCCCATACATATACCTATACGTCTCACTACTGGGCACGGGCCGTCTCTATAACTGAGAGGATTTTTGTTATTTTTATTTATTTATGAGTTAATATACACATCAGTACATGAAAATTGGACTGTAAACGCATAAGACGCTAACACTTTTAAATCTTTTATAATTTTTTAATATAACACTAAGTCAGCTTAATTACTACGACCTGAAAATTTAGGGTTTACTATCTCATAAAAAAATTAAAACCTCGAAGATAGCACACAACTGGAAACTTTTCTAATTAAAAATCTATCCCGGCCCTCATTAGTCTGGAAGAAATAAAACTCCCGGACCTCTTGGTCAAAGCGAAGGAAATCATTAAGGAATATCCTCCGGATTTTTTCAGCAATAAATCGTCGGAAAGATTACACCGTCCATGGAAAGTCATTAATAATGTTCATTTCTTAATTATGAAGAGAAAAGGATATAATTAGTTCGCGCGCCGTCCCTGCCCGCCCCGCTTCCTGTCTCCTCTTTATATTTTTTTAATCACGTTAGCGATCCGCCCGAAGTGCGTGTATAGCAATTTTCATTACGATCTTTTATATAGGCAATACATATGTAGAATTTAGGTAAATTTAGGTAATTTAATACCTAATCGTACATTTTTTTCAACTCCGTGTTTGTCTCAAGAGGAATTGTTGTAAGTTGGGCTGGGCTATTTTGTCTATATAGGTTGTCAATACACGGTGATCGAAAACTTACAGTGGTGACAAACTCATTGAACACTCCTAAGAAATAATGTTTTCCTAACCACCATTAGTATTACAGAGACAGGTTCACTAACAAAATATCTTTGTGTCAGCATACCATTGACTTTTATACCTACATATACCCAATAGCGATCGCAATTAACCATGACCAGGGCAACATAAATATGCACAACTGCACGCAAACATTCAAACATTAGGGAGCAACAAAGATTTCACGTACCAGGACTACAGAGAATATGAGCTATTATAGCGCAACAGTCATAAAAGTTGTGCAACCGTGCGACCCAAACTTTGTTCGTTGCACTTATCAAGACATATAGCGGGCTGGCGGACACAGTGTCGCGCGGTTAAGCTGACTTACGGCTAGTTTGTGAAGCATAAATCGGCTAAGACGGGCTATCCGTATAGCCGGGCTTCCTGTGTTCGCCGGTTAACCTGTCGTGTAGCTCCACGGTTTTTGTGTAGGGTTTGCATTTGTGAACTTGTTTTGGAGCGAAACTTTGGAATATTTGCTCAGCACAAGTCGAACTTGGGGCGAAATTTTCTACAGGGTGTAAACATCGTAACTTTATCCCTCTACCCGAGATGAACTTATCGTCTCCTCCCTATAATATGGCATACAAACTTTGCATCATCTGCTATCAATCATCACTATTTATTCAAATCATCTCTGTTTTCGCATAATTAGCCTTTTGTTGAGAACATCAAAAAATCATTCCTAATTCGAGGGAAATAACCAATATTCCCACTTTCATCAAAGCTTGGACATCGTTGCCACAACAAAACCAATCACGCCAGAAGATAAAACATTTGTTAGCCCAGTGAAAACCATAGCCCGTTAGTCATACAACAAGTCCGGTGCTCGGTTGACCGATCCTCAAACCCGTGTGTATCATTAGCCACTAGGACCCGCTCATATTTCGCCAACATTACAGCGCATCACCTAAAAGCTTTTTGCATACGGAAGTCGAAGTCGGGAACACGGCCCGCCCTAATGGGATCCCTAGTTCCGAGTTTGCTTAATACAGGCTTTAGTGCTCCAAAGTTACTTTAACTTAGGACGCAAACAAACAGTATGCTGGAATTGTCGTTCTTTTGTTTTAGCTGGTCCTTCAGACGTGTACTAGGGAAGCATGGAAGCCTAAGATGTTACCTTTGAACTGACAAGTTGTCCATATTGCAAATTGCTTACGTACATTGCATTTAGTACTTGGTAATGATGATTATGAAACTATTTATAATAGATCCGAGATTGGCTCGTAAGCTTCACTGCGTCAAAAAGTCCTAGATTCGATTCATTTCAAGGATTTTTTTTCAGGTTTCCGCGTTAGATAATAGAATGTACCCAGAAAATAGTAATATACCTAGCTTTAAATACGTATTTTAAATTTTGTGATCAACTCAATTTTAAAGGTTAATAAAAAAAGCCTTCACGTAAAGTCGTCTCTTTACCAATTAAGAAATAATGAAAACCTATTTTGTTATAAAAAATAAAACATACGTAATTTCGTATTCTGTTATAAATCACTTTAAAAATAAGCTTCTATACTATAACCGTAAAACTTATTACTTATTTTAAAATTTTATACAAAATCATCGATAAATACGCTTGTCCTTTTAAAATTCCCGTTCCGAAATATTTCAGCTTTTAAGCAAAAACATTTTGATAAAGCTGTGTCATTTTATTGCAAACAGTGGATTTCTTTTAAAAATATCATAAAAGATGAGTTAAATTCTGTTGAGGAGCAACAGGGCTTTTATATTTATTCATGGCGTGAGTCATAAGCGATTTACTATGGAAATTTAATATTCGTAAAGAAAAGTGTCTACTTTTTTTTAAAAGATCCACAATGAACTGATAATTCCTGGGGTATTGTGGGTGTTATTAGGTGGTATTGACCACTTAACAGGTTTGCTCGTTTGCCTACTTCTGCCTTTTGAAAATAATTCTCTTATCTTTGTGCAACTGAAAAATCTCTCATAATTTCCTATATCCACGTCTATATGCCATGTGACTATTAGACGACTTTATTCATTAACCCACAAAGATTGATAAGTCACTGATTACATTGTTGCAGTCTGTAGACGTATGTAACTAATATCATAGTCATCTACCTCCTTATCTTGCATTGTTCCAGGCATCACCAGGATTGTCTTCATTAAATTTTTCGACTATACCTTACCTTCAGCATTTACTTTCAGTTCTTTAGTTCTGACATCTTCCTTTACTTCAACGATTTTTATAATTCTTCATTTCACATTAAGCTCCTCAGTTCCGATATCTACCTTAACAACAACAGTTTTCAGACCCAAGAATCTTTTATTTTCAATATCTCTGGCAGTGTTCGCTCATGCCTTAGCCACGTTGTTGTCGACAAGAGAAATTAACAGGAGCTGGACGCGCCGTCGACCCTTGTCACCGCGGCTGGTGGGCGGGCCGCGACCAACAATATTGCCTTCTGATATTCATTTACACATTCAGATACGTTTACGTCTTTCCCGATCGACGTTACCCCGGTTTCTTTTGTAATTTATTGAAGAAGGGATTTTGGATAATAAAGAGGATTTTTTTGCTTGTTTTGTTGTGACGTGTAGAGGAAAATTGAACTGCTAGTCTATGTGGTATAAATGAGATGATATAACAAATTTGCTTTCTTTTCTCCGTCCTATTACCGTACAACTCTACAAGGCCTTGAAGTCATTTGTTCATCACATTTTTTTTAATGTCTTCGTCTAAAATATGGCGATTAATTACTTTACAATAACGGTTCGAAGAAAATCTAAATACGAAGTTGCTTGATGGTCCTTTTTCAACTTAATTTTTTAGGGCTCCGTACCCAAAGGGATATCTTGACAGGTAAATTTTGACAGGTGATGTATCTCTGTTGCCACTAGAACTACAAAAAGACCTAATAAATAAATTAAGGATAAATAATTGAAGTGGGGCTCTCATACAAGAAACGTTTTTTTGCCGTTTTAATAAATAATAATGTTATAGGACCCTTCTGGGGCGAGTCTGACTCGCACTTGGCCGGTATATTTGACAGTGTATAATCTACGAATTGCAATGTTTTTAATTTTGTCTCGACTTCTCTTACTACACAAATCACCCAGGGTTCCATATTGATGTACCACATACGTTTTACTACAAACCTCTTCATAAACAACCAATATTTTAAAGAACTAGAACGGAACATAATAGCTCTTGAAATAGGAAATAAAAGTGTTTATAGCGAAGTATCTGTGCTGTCTCCTTAACTTTATTTCTACTACATAAATGGATTGCTCTTAACTTGCAGTCAATGCTTTTATGAGACAATATACCAGGCGGCAGCTTAGATCGGGACTGCAATCAAATAGAACTGTATTACTAATAGTACGACTGGACTGAGGTATTACCACTGTTTTAGAAATCTGAAGATGTTTTGCCGTAGATAGAGCACAGGGTAGGATTTTCTTTTACGCAGCTATATCAAATTTATTGATTGTCCGGGTTTAAACGGGTAGTTCCAATTACAAACACAGTGAAATGTGGTTTTAATGTAGTTCAAAATATGAATGGACTACACAGCATTTACCATAAGATACTATTGTGATTGCTCCACTGCTGGGGTCGGACCCCCGGTAAAAAATATAATAACAAATATTTGTTAATCATTTCATTTAGAAGAACTCTTAGCTATATCTACCAGTGGCGTGCCTAGGGTGTCAAACTAAGGCAAGCCCAAATGTTTATTTAGTAGCAGCATATTTTTTTTGGTACGTAAGACTAATAAATACCTACCGGTTAGTACTCACATTCACGTTTATAGCGTTATTTTATAAATAAACAATCGTTGAGTTCGTTATTCGGAACTATGTAAGGCAAGTCGAGCTTTCGGGCTTCTATGGAAGTACCGCCACTGATATCTACCTTAAGACCTTTATTCATGAACTTTCCGTTCGCATTTAAATTGAGTGATAATACACTTTGAACCCCTTTATAATATCAAAAAGTCAAATTAGAGACCTGCGATTAAAACCCACGACTGCTAAATCTATACCTCGACCTAGTAAAAAATGGTATCCAAAAACAGCACTACGCTTAATCATATGACATATTAAATCATATCTCAGATATATCTCATTGCGAGAAAGGCCTATGTGATAACCGTTCTTGTTTGACCGCCCTCGCCCCCCGCTGCTTTGGTAAGCGAAGGCGTGTCGACTGTAGTGAAGTAATTAAGGAGGTCTGGGTAGAATGGTGGCACGCTAGCAGTATCCTCGATTAGGTCCTAATGGCGCGGAAGGAAAGATTAAAGTAGGTAACGTATTTTTTTAGATATACTTTAGATATCAAAATGTATTAGTATGAATAATATGTAAGTAGTGACTGTCTTTTGGTCTGACGTCAGTAGTGGCGTGCGATCTTGTTTTTTTATTGATGTATCAAATTTTGATAGAATTGATTAAAAAAAAGAAAGAAAAGAAATTGTGGAATTAACCATTTACGCTATGCTATAAAATTTTATTATTTAACAAACACAATCTGGGGGTCAATGATTCGTTTCCCGTGTTAGGTTAAATTTTATTTGATTTTTTATTAGGAAACATTACTTTGCCCAAAGAAGGTACGGTACAGCATGGTTCCTCTATAATAAAGACCTCTACCGCATCGACCTTACAACCGAGAAACACCCACAATATTTCATGGTTTCCAAGTAATTGGCGTCACAGTTATCAAACGCCGGCTCGCAACATTCAAACAGCCATTATTTTGATTATGTCCCATTATGGCCATTACCAGTTCTTAATGGAGGGAGTTTCGACTTCGCAAAGCGCAGGTGGAAGCTGGAATGGTTTAAGGCACAATAAATTTACGAAACGCATTACACTTGATTTTTAGTATATTTATTATATTCGCCGCGACTTCTTTGAGGATTCCGTTATTGTGTTCAAGAAAAAAATTGAACGAGTAAAAACAGCGGATAACGTCATTCTGTGCATATAAATTTTAAATTTCCCAATTAATATAACCATCAATACACAACCTTATGCCTGTTTTCCTCAAAGGGGTAGCCAGCCGTGCATTTTTGCATCCACATTTCGCCAGGCATATATATCAGTCCCATCCCTCACGGAAAAGGGGACGAGCCTATTGCCGTTTTTCGCGAACACCTCCCCATCAAACCCTAAAACCTCTAAATCGCACGGAAAATACATGTACTTCAAAACCAAAGGGCAATCAAAACATATCTTCTCTAATTTCCCTATGCGCACGATATTCCTTAAAATAAATTAGAAGAATTTAGAACGAATGTGTTCTGAGGTCCCAGCTTTCAAACAGGTTATCATAATTATATTGACTTAAATATTATCGGTGTCTTATCGCCAGTCACAAGCCTACTCAGTACGCGCTGGTTACCATCAGACAATGTACTTAACCATGCCCGATCAATAATCAACTTTAATTATTGACAAATAATTTATACACGCTTTATTAAATTAAATCGTAACTCATATACCCATAAACATTGCAACACACGAGGACGCCGAATGCCAAATGAAATATGCACACAGAAGTTAATTAAAGGCCAAAGTAACAAAACACGCGTAACAATTACCAAGAGTGCACACAATTTACCAAGCACCGATCTTAAAGGAAACTTTTCAAAATATAGTCAAACTTTACGTACAAAAGTTATACGAATTAAGTTGAAATAGAGTGGGAGTTTGGCTCCTCAAGTTTCGGGCCGCGGGCTGCGTACTTGTAAAAAGTGTGAAAGTTGCCAACCGATAGGCTATGTCAGCATGCCGATCGTGCCGAACGTACGATCAGACTGTCATGTATTTGACACGACCGCTTCTTAGTAACTCTGGTAGCGCGTATTATCAAAACTTATAAATGTGTGACAGCTAATAGCTGGGCCTCATTTTTGTTTGAATATCTTATCCTTGGTCGTGTAATTGTAGTAGAAGAAATAGGTTACAGAAAACCAAAAAATGTTGCATTTTCGTTCAGATGCCTGATCCGTTATATTTAAGACCGTTATCTGTAAGATCTTACTCCTTTTGATCACGTTGAACTTCGGTCTTCCATTTTTATTTCTATCTTCAGGTTTCATACCCTCAAAGTACTAGAAGAAATTCTAAGACTATAATGTTTTTTCACGTTTCTCCAAGTGAACTAAAATGAATAATACATTGAGGAAATATCTTAGCAAGCCAACGTAAGTACGTTGGACGACGACTGATGTCCGCCACCTGATGCTCTGCTTGGAAACCTTTTCCTTCGTTACGATGGTAACAATCATTAGGTTAACTGTTGCTTTTGTATCGAAAAGAAGGCAAAGGAGCAACTCGATGTTAAGTGGTGAACACCCACAATACCAGAGGAATCATTTGTTGCTGGCATTTGAAGAACATATCTAAGCCTCTACTTTCTTGAAATCACATCCCTTTGGAAATATCGCAAAAGAAAACTAATTAAAAAAAGATGTTACGCATGAATGAGAACTCCATTATCAGTTGTAAGTCACCGAACCAGTATAAAAGAGAAAAAGAAGAAGTTCTTAATTCCTTTGGATATTCCCACGTCAGCACGTCACGTCACGGTAACGATCCACCAAAAAACCTAATAACAAAAACAATATCCAAGGAATCCTTCAAAGTGAGCGATAAAGCACAAAGATTGTTATTATCGTGGAGCGTCTAGTGACGTCATAACTCATTTTTTTTCCCGTCGGCGGCTCGTTAATTCCCTCCCGCAACAAAATGAGGGCATTTGAGCCTCTCAAAGGAACATAACAACGTAATTCTATACAAGTAAGTTACTTTGGGCTGGCGTTAAGGGATTATTTACTTTTCAAATATAAACGATGAGTAGGTAAATACTATTATCGAAGTATCTTGTACGCTGTGTTTTTTTTTAATATATTATCTTATAACAATTGACAGTCTTGTGGTCTTTTGGTATAAGTATGTGGTGTGCGATCTAAAAAACCAGGATGCGAGCCTCGGGTCTGGCAAAGTTAAGGTCCAGACATTTTAAAAATCGTCTTGCAGAATATGAGATTAAAACGGCGAGTGTGACCCTGATTTCTGTGATGAAATGTGGCCAATGAAAAATTACTCCTGGGCTCAACAGAGATAGCATGGCGCTCCGACATGTTGATTTTTTCGTAAACTTCATTACAAATGAAAACAGCACCAGCTTACATATTTAGAATCAATACAAACGAGATAAGGAAATCCTGCATGTCATCCTTAAAGATGACAAGCAAAACAAGGGGTGCTGAGTTGGCGGGTGTCTCGTCACAAATTAACGACCCCTACCGTATGACGTCACCTGACATTCCCGCCCAATCACAAAGATGGCGAAGAAAAATGGCCGCCGATTTTAATACGGCTAACTTTCTTTTGGGTGTGATAAATGAGCACAGGATAAAATATGAATTAAAAATAATGTTTGGAAATGGATGAAATTTGGAGATCTGATGTTTGACGGGCTGGAGATAGCGGAGTTTTTAAGTGAAATTTGCATGATTGATATCGATATTCGTTATCGCTTCATCTTTATTGTTTATCACTTTTCTTCCGACTTCCCTTTTTGAGTTATCAAGCAGACTGTAATAATCAATGGAGGATTCATCAAATGCAGATCTCTTAAAAAACGAATGGTTTTTACCTAACATGAAAAAACATCAGGAATTAAAACGAAGCACTAAAAATTGTTTATTCAATCCAAGTATATTTTAAACGTCCCTAAATATTGTTTTTAAAAACTCAATAATTACTGCAATGAATCATTAAAAAACATTAGTTGTAAAGATGCTATGGGATATTTTATTTATCAAGATTAAAACATTTTATAACATTAAGAAAAAAATGTTCTCTTTCTTTATTTAATCTTAATTTAATGCGTTTTTAAAAGATAACCACGTTTCAAGGAAAAATATTATCATATCTAAACAAAAAAAATGGCTCTACTGGTAACATATTCGACCTCAATAGGCCATCAGCTCTCATCCCAAATAGAACCTTTACAGCCCTTCAGTTGAAAGCAAAGACATCGCGAGCAGTACCATCAAATAATACGGAGCGGAGCCTCTATCGAGTGAAGTAATCTTGTTTCTTCGCAGAAAGGTCCTTTTGAACAAAACACTCGCTAAGTAAGTGCATTTTATACTGCCAGACCCTTTGAGTAAAGACCTGACCGATGGACCAACGTGAATGATCTATATTACTAAAATGAATGGAAGTATCCGAGGGTCAAGTAACACCAGACGGTTTCTAGTATACGCCGTCCGCGAGAATTGGTTAAAATTCAATTATTCGTCGCCATTATTCGTGTACTCCAAGTTTGGAGTAGGGCCGAGCACTCGGGGCGAGTCATTCAGTGCGAGGGCCCGCTCTGATTCGACTTAATCTAACTTTAATACGAGCCTTTATGTAAGACGTACGAGGCTCGAAAAAGATTGGCGAAATATAATTGGTTTTGCCGGTCGTGTGGCTGCCGCGGTGTTTGGCTATCCACTCCGGAGTAAGTGCCCTCTAAAATATCTGTATAAACCCTTGAACAACCTACTTAGTGTAATTATTCCTTAGACCACCAATCTGGCTTACTGCGGGTTGGAAGACAGTGTGTCTATACTCACAAAAATATGACCTTCATAATTCTATCAAACTGCACCAAACAAGACCAGGGAAAAATATTTAGGCAATTAATATTAGACAAACCCTCAAATCCTCTCAATCTTGGCATTATACAAATCACGCCAATATTAAACAGACAAGCCCAATTACCGAGGCAATTACAGGCGCCGGTATCGGAATAGTTAGCGATTCCATAACAATTTGTAAACACGGGCAGACAGCGCAAGGCGGCAACTTACACAAAAGACCTCAAGTTATGACTCGGCGGAGTTTCAAATCTTAGCGTCAGATGCAGCTAAAATTCCTGGTTGCACTACACAGAACAAATTGCCGAGCATACGGTAGATTATAATGTCAACTGTTCCACTCAGACTGCGAGTTACTACCACCGTGTTTGTTGTTATAAGGTTTCATCTTGTTTCGAGGATATTACGGAGCTAGATACTGCAAAATATGGGAAGATAATTTGGTGGATTTTGGGAAACGGTTCATAAATATGTTTGCAAATCAAACAATGGAATATTTGATTTTTATTTACAATGTTTCCGTTAATGCAGGATGAGTACAAGATTTATAATAAAAACTGTTAGAACAAAGTAATGCTTTGCAAAACATTGTCGTCTGTAATTAATATCAAAATTCCATAACCCATCTGTCCTATCTGTTTTGAATCACTACGCAGCCCGTTTATTCTTTAAATACCCCTAAAAACAACGAATAAATAGAACAACCTGCAACATTTTCAACAGACATCTACCCCCTAACCACATGTCCACGCAACAAAAGTCGTAGCAGATTACCCGAATGCAATCAACTAACCGAGCGATGCAGAGTACAGCCAACGTAACAATAAAATTTAATTATTTACACACCAGAGGGGGTAAATGTCATCAAAATTCATGAGCCAAGGTTAGGTTTAGCAGATTAACAAGTTAAACTGTAAGTACAAGGGAGAACTCCGTTCCGAGTGTTGGCAAGATTACAATATGACTTCGAGACTCGTGGCTCGTATTTAAAATACGCTTTTGTTTGTTCTCCTCGTTTTGTTTTGGTTTACGCTGTTCCACTGTTTGTTTTTCAGTCGTGGTTATACTGCGCTATGGAAGTTTATCGTTGGCTATGGATATCAAGAATGAGGTACTGCTAGTTGTTTAAATGTTGGACGTGAAACAGTCATGGTTAAATATGTGTGTTTACGATATAAAGTACCCTGCTTAAATTCTGGAGTCGATGAAAATTTTGTTGGGTGTTTTCATTAGATACTCGTCAGTAGGAATATAAATGTGGAGATAGCTAGGAAAGTGGCAAATCGCCTACTACTATAGGACTTAAAAAATTAACAATAGACAAAATTTCAAGTGAAATACAACTTTGCCTACTACCGTCAGAGAGATAAAGACATAAATATACACAGACAGAAAACTAGGGTTCTTTAGTTTCTTAGCTTCGGAATTTTCATTAACGCCAGGGGGTTTGTAAGCACCATAGACATTTCCTGACGTTTCCATCACGGTCTGAATACTCCTGTATATTGCATTTTGCATTACGTTAAAAAATTCCGTAATAAATTCCGCCCTGTGGATTGGGGGTGTAAGAATTCCGCCACGGTATCCCCTACCTGTCGTAAGAGGCGACTAACAGGGGTACTGGGGTAGCAGGGCGTACTGCGGGGGCTGTACCCTATTATAGCAACCCCGAGATTGGCGGCAGAGGACGTGACCTCTTAACTGTCGCGGACGTTCCCGAAAGGCGAACGTCCAAATAGATTAAGTGGAGGGCATACCAAGCCCTCCCAATTTGGAGGGGTCCAAAATTGGACGGTGCGCTGGGCGGCAGCGGACCATTTAGGGCACTTCTGGCCCTGAGATGCCGCAAAACCGCCCTAAATGCGTGTGATGGTCACCGAGAGGTTTTAGTCGGTATGCTGGCGTAGCCAGTGACCCCGACATACCCCTTACGGCCTCCCCCGAGGTACCGAACAGGGGAGCTTAAGGCGCTTTCCTCTCGTGATAAAAAAAAAAAAAAAAAAAAAAAAAACGTAATAAATTGATAGTAAAGAATTCACTCATAAACTATTGCAATCATTTAAAAAAATTACAATTCTACCAACCAACATTGTATCTTCACGCCACTGTTCAATATAAAGCGATGCATCACGTTTGCGGCTCACACAATTTTATTTGTCCGGTGAATTTTAGCATCGACAGTAAAGTAGTGTGCCCTTTAGTGCCGCCATAAAAGCAGAACGTTTCCTTTATCCCAGGGGTTTAAATCAAGCGAGTGTCTCGGACACGCGGCCTGCACTCGGCACACCGGCTTTTATTAAATCTTCCAATGCAATCGGAAATTACTTTTGTTATTACATTTTATAATGTTGCTCGATTTATTGGGGTTTCGAGGCTTTTGAGTTTACCATATTTTTTGAGTTTATCATCTAAACATTACTGTTTGGCTGTTTTGCATATACAAGTATTGCAATGTATGTAATTAATGAGTTAATAGACTGTTCACCAAATAAATTTTCAATTACTTTGACAATCTAATATAACTTATAATTACGTCCGAAACGTCCGTAACGAACCCCCAAAGTGATAGCAAAGAAAATATACCACAATTAGGCAGTGCTTACGCCCTATGTAATATTCCTATTACATAGCTATCCATCGCAAATTCCTTTGTACTTAGCAATAGCTTTTAAGACCTTTTTAAAGTAATAACTCCTAACGAAAGTCCGGGCCAATATGCCTTCGAGCTGAAGGGGCAGAAACAAACAGACATTTATTTGCGCGAGATCGCGAACGTGTCGCAATTGTCTCGTAGTGAACAACTTTCCGCCTGACCGACTCCGTGGAGTGTATCGGGGAGCGATGCGAATATTTTATGTTCCACACCTATTGCATACGACGCCTATTGTTTTGGAAAAATACCTGTAGTTTTTGGATGAGAAAATAATCTTAGAGCCTGGAATGGTTGAAAAATTCACGTTATTAATTTGTTTACTTAGGTGACCAGCTAAAATTTTTGTTTAGGCTTAAACCACCCACCCCTTCAAAATAAATTCCTGAGTTTGAAAGTATATTAGTAAATAAGATCGTAATACATATGTATGTAATACTTATGGAATAAAATAAATGGATCTACCGCTTTGTTTACTCAATCTAAAGGACTCCATTTTTATTTTATTCTTGTCTCATAGACAGCATAACTGCATCGACTGATGAGGGAATCGAAACTTTTTCAATAATCTTTACGCTCTCTTATACCAATTAAAAATCTTAACAGAAATATAGTAGAACATAATTGCTGAAATCTTAACACACCACTAATCTAGAAACGTGAAACAAGAACTACATCTACAAAGGTGCCTCATTTAGCTAAATCCAAGTGAATTAGTGCTTACCGCGGTGCAACGTGCATTCCCATTACAGACATTTAATTTCCCTAGAAGATGTGTGGCAAAAAACTCGATTTATTCCGTCTAGACGCGGTTTTACTTTGAAATAAATAGCTATTATACAATCCATTATGTTCAGTTACTGCCTCGTGGACTGGCTTAAGTATGTGATGTGCGTTCTAGAAGTCTTGGATTGGGAAGTTAAGGTGACAGTATTATTGGCTTTATCATTAGGAAATCCTTGATAGCAGCACGGAGTCTGGAAATGTACCCGAAAAATAATAATAGAGTCGCCCCTTAACACTTGGGACTTCCACATGTGGGGACAGAAATGTATCTCTGTGTCACACTTTTTTAGATATTTTTGGGAATGCTGTCAATTTTTAACGACATTAATTAAATACACATCTCCACTTTCTTCTGGGTGATTGTGAGACTGAAATGTCTGTTATAATTTCTGATACTACCAAAAACTTGACTTTAATGTGAGGTCAGAACTATGTATGTACTATTGAATATACATATTTAAATATTCCAAGTAACTCTGAGCCTAAAATTGTGCCATTAAAATTTAGTTTCACCCCTTTTACTGAAGCCATAAATCAAAACAGTGGTAAATAAATACTTTTACACCTTTCCCCTTATGTAACACAGACATGAATCTATACCTATTAATGCTTCTATACGAAACATGATTCTGTTTTTTCTACTTAGGTATTTGGTTAAAAAGCACGCACCGAGGCTTTATGCCCGACAAATGCGGTTATATCCGAAGCGGGCGGACGATTCCGGCCGCCTCGCAGGACCCGCCGCGTGTATGAAAACAAACGGGCTGCACGTGTTTCAGACAGGGCGATACAAGAAACTCGTGGACACGGTATATCAGTATTGGTGAGAAAAAAATTGAAAGCAAAATATGTGAGGAGTGAGAGCGAGTGTTGAGAATCACGGCGATCGCGGGTTTAAACTTTAAAACCCAGGTATATCTCTGACTTTTCGAATGTGTATATTTACAATGAGTGACTTATTATGACGGTGGAGGAAAATATCTACTCATATAAAAAACTTTTTTATATTAGTAAAATATTTTTTTTTTATATATATGAGTAAAATAAATTTTCTTAGGTGCTTAGTCCGGCAACCCGCAATAGGCCAGCGTAGTAGACTGAGGCATAGTAGAGGAGTCTCTCTTGACGCGAATTTTCAGCAGCAAATTACAATCCGTTCTTGTACATGGCGAACAAATTTTGCTGATGAAAATTTGCTTCAAGAGTGGCTTGTAACAATCGATTGACTCAACCTTTTGCCCAATAAATGAATAATGCCTCGTCCACACAATCATAACTGAAGGTGGTACGGCGCGCACAGTTGATCTCGCACGCGAACCCGTCGCTTGTTTAGGCTATTGCATGTGTAACGAACTGTTTTATAACCCCTCTCATTACGCATTCAAACGAGGGCCCCACAAATTTGTACTTAAAAACTACTGTCAGTACTTTATTGATCTCCGCAGCTTCTCGTTTCACAGGAGATGTTTTCTGTTAGCTTTTGACCTCAATGCCTCGTAGTCTCGCCGTACAACAACTACCTCTAGTTCAGATTCGATCTTGCACCGCAATTCCATCTAATTGCTATACTGTGATTATATTCATCTACTTAAAAATACAAATTATAATAAAAATTGCCACGTGCCACCCTAGTCGTTTAGCCATCGATATATAAAACAGTTTTAAAAAACATCGTCACACAAAATTAATTTGGAAACGCGACATTGAACCAATAAAAAGAACGATGGAGTCCGATGGCCGTACAGCCTAATTGATCAAAGACATCGCCACGGGCAAGCGATACCAACTCAAGCTTACGTCGAGCGTTAATAATTAAAACGTTGGAAGATGTATGTGATTTAATAAATACACAAATCTAATAAATACACAAATCTAAGTAAGACCATATACGTCCGTTTCTACAACTAAGAGAAGTTAGGCAGAAGACATCTACGCTAGATTTGTGCGGGTTAGGGGCTATAGTCCGCTTAAGACACCAGCCACCTAAGACATTTTTTTTGGTGTGCAAATTCGCCACAATAATAACATAAGTACAGGACTGTATCTGGAATTTGAACCTACGCTAATAAGTCAAATTAAACAAGCAAAAACAATACGGCTATACCAGTGGCGGTTCTTCCATAAAAGCGCAGCTTGACTCACGAAATTCCCAATAGGGATCTTTAAGCCTAAAATCTTTATGTAAAAAATGAAATTTTTCCCATAAATGAGAATATTGTAACTCCAAAATAAACAATTATAAACTAGACATTCCACAATTAAAGCCTAACGCTTTTGAGTTGCTATGGCAGAACCGCCACTGACCTACACCACTTTGAATACATAACAGAAAAACCGAATCAAAAATGTACCGTAGAAGACGGAATCGAATTAACTAGATTACAAACTTTTTGCAGAAGCAGTAGCAAGTGGAATTCATTAAATGCGTCGCTAATTAGAGTAAAGGCGGAAAGATAATTGGCTGGCTTTCAATTAGACGATAACCTGTACAATTCCGGGCCAGTGCCCTGCAATCGCCCGCGTTTTACTTAAATTATTTACTTCAGCACAAATTGCATTATTCCAGCGGAAACATTTTGCTGCCTCGACGTTCTGCACTGGCGTTTCATGACCTCCAAAGTGAACAGGTTTGCTTACGATGTTTTGTATTTATGTACCGATATAATTTTATTTATTTATGAGGATTAGCTGAAGTGGCAGTGGGTAGGTCACATCTGTCGCAGATCTGAAAACCGTTGGATGTAATAGGTTTTAGATTGGAGACCACGGCACGGCAAACGTAGTGTAGGATGCCCTCTGGCTAGGATGTGACGATCCTTTTTAACATTTTACTCAACTCATATAGGGTATTAGTAATTAATAGCACCAGATAAAACCATCATAATTAATTTTTGATTTAAATCAAATTTAATAAATATACTTTTGAGATACATAGAATTTAACACAATACATTTAACCATACATATAATTTTAAACGTCATGCATGCATATAACTTATGTGATTACATAGTACTATACTTTTGAGAATACCTTCAATTATACATATTTCAATCATTTTATTTGTGTGCTACATAAATAAAACACACGATAAACATCAGCACTTATGCGGTGTTACTGCTGAAACAGCGCAATAACAGTAACAGCTCGAGATTGAGTCGCGTGTAGTCGCCGCGACTGCAAGCCGAACCTCATTACGTACCGACTGGCTCGAGCACTCCACTCGTGCAGGTGACAAATGCGCCTACACTACATGCAAGACATAGGGTTCAAGCGTGGAGGTTTCATGTATTTTTGGACAATGAAAAAGAAGAAGAGTATGGAAATGGAAAAGAGCTTATATTTTGCGCAAACGCATCGATTCCCGTATTGTATTCATGGACGATGTTATTTAACATCAGGTGAATCACTAGCTTTATCATCTCCCTTTCCTTTAAAAAATCATGGTGATTTTCTTTCAGTAATTTGATGATTAGCTCACGCGTCCCACTGTTAGGCACGGGCCTGCTCCACAACTGATGAGGTTTAGGCTATAGTCCACCACACTGATCTATATATTTCGAATGGGCCGGCTACACACCTAAGATATTTCCAAGAACTTTCAGGTGCACAGGATTCCTCACGATGTTTGTCTTCACCATTAAAGTGCGTGATTTTCTTTTTGCAGCTTGTTTATATTCTTATCCAATATACTCTTGCTTAAGATCTTGAACCAAATAATAAAAACAAAGAAACGCTCGCACCTAACCCCGGTACCACGGTATATCTTACAAGCTCAAGTTTGGCGCAAACTTGGAATACCTCAGTAACAGCGCGACCGAACTGTTTGGATACGCCAAATCTAGCGCTCTACACTTAATACTCAGGCGTGTTAAAAAGTCAACTGTATAAAGCGAAGAGGCTGTTATCGAAGTGTCGGATAAATTAGCAAGCTTGTGTATGGAAAGAAATTCCTCGTGTATTACTGCCAACAGCAAAGAGTATGTAGTTGTAATATTATTAACCGATATAGTATGAGCCCGTAAGGGGCTTAGTGACTCTTTGACGCAATTAGCTAGACATTAGCTAGTTAAACTAAAAGCTATGATTATGGGGTTAGTCTGAAACCCAATAACTCGTATTTCCTGATATCCTCGACGAAAGTCATGCAACTTATGCATAAATCATCATCATTCATCATCAACCAATATACGTCCCAGTGCTGGCCATGCCCCACCACCATTGAGAGGGTTTGCCACCACGCTGGCCTAGTGCGGGTTGGCGGACTTCACACACCTAAGAAACTCCAAAGAACTTTAACATTTTCAGGTTTCATCACGAAGTTTTCCTTATAGTCTCGATGTTACACAGATGTATATAAACTTGTAAATTTCAGAGCAAAAGTCACAGCAGCCCTCGAACGTACTAAAAGCCTACATTTCCATATTCACTTACCCTCCAATACCATTAAGAGGCGAAGACCCGAGATGAAATAATGCTCTATATCCGTTTATGTTATTCTAATATGCGCTGGGAACTTTACTTTTCATAAAATAAGAGTAAAGTAAATTTTAAGGGCTACAATGGTCGCACTTCAGGATTTTATTGGAATATCTGATTTTTTGCGTTTACGTTCTTCCATCCTGTAAGTATCGAAGCATGTTAAATGTTATATTTATCAAAGCATTACTTGGGTTGTTGTAAATCTAAATCCTTTCATTTATTATACATTAGAAAATTTTCTTACATTTTCCATATAAATAAATGAAGACGCTCAACCATAATGTTATACCCAGTTATAGTGTTGATATGAACTTTTTAAAATTGTCGTTTGTAAATTTTACATCGTATAAAAACAGTAGCAACAAAACAAAACTTCTGATCAATTGAGATACTGCCCAGGTCATATTATCATCAATATAATCAAAAATTTTGCAGGCCACTAAAATTAACAGTGCGTACTAATTGTAAGGACTTAAAATATACTTAGGTAATAACAAGTAGATTCAAACCCATTCCAACTATTCTACTTTCTATATTTATTAGTTGTAACTTGTGGTGACAATATTCTGTTAGCTTAGTACAATTATCAACATCTCTGCGTTTCACAGACAGATGTAAGTCAGTTAATCAACCGTCGATACACGCAGACAAGCACTGATTTACTGTGGCTGTTTAAGACATATACACTACTATCCAAGATAGTTAGAGCCATTAGCGGCACTTCAAAGCGGAGTGGGGACAAATGTTTCTGTTTTCTATCAAATTTTCAAACACTATTAATTAGTAGATTTGGTCGCGCGGTCGAGAATCTCAGCGGTCGCGGGTTCGAACCCCAGGCACACACCTCTGACTTTTCGAAGTTATGTGTGTATTCACATTGAATTATCACATGCTTTAACGGTGAAGGAAAAAAATCGTGATAAAACCTGCACACCTAGGAGTTCTTAGGAATTTCTTAGATGTGTAGTCCGCCAAGCCGCACTAGGCCAGCGTGGTGGACTATGGCCTAAACCCTCTCAATGGTAGAGGAGACCCGTGCTCAGCAGTGGGCGTATATGGGTTGATGAAGAAGAAGAAGAAGATACTGCTACATCTTAATTAGGGGAAAATTATATGATACAAAACAAGCTGCAATCATCGACAGCTACGGTAAGCTAAAAATTAATTTATTAAAATTGATTAAATCGTTTTTCGTGACAATTATCATCATCCATCAGCCAATGGAGGTCCACCGCTGGAATTAGGCCTCCCCGAATGACCTCTAGAGGGACCTGTCGTAAACAGCCTGCAGCCAGCGACGTTTCGCGACCTTAACTAAGTCAGTTTTATAAAATACCCAACACTCAGAAACATATTTATGACATCACATTGAGATAGAAGACTTGTGTCGTGGGTATCAGAAATGACGAGAGATTTTTTCGTCTCAAAAACATCTGGATGTATATCCAAAACAAATATTTGTTGATCACACAAACATTCGTCTCGGTGCGGGTATCGGACCCGCGGCTTCTTGTCTATTTAGGAAACAGTTCAGTTGTACACCAGTCCCTTTGGACTGCACTTACCCTGTCTAATTATAGAGAACTCCAATTAAATTCAATAATTAAAGTTGAATTTTGCCACTAGCAATTACGTTGTAGACTTCTTTTTTTCTACATTTTCTAATACATTTTTTAGCTTACTTCCTTAAGGTGTATGCATATATGCAACAAATACGCAATAATTATGTTAAAATCTCACTAATTTTAAGTTTAGCTAGCATTAGAATGTTGGCTGATCTTAGCAATTACGAAAATCTGTCATGTTAAAAGACCTAGTTCGATACGTTTATGACTCGATGTTCAAACTTTCAGACTCAGACCATGGGTTACTATTACAGATTTTATATCTTAAACGACCATAAGAACTATTGTTGCCTTATGGGCCGAAAAATACCAGATTTTCCTTTTTTTCGTTTGTAACGTCATTATCTCAAGGAATCGAGGTATTTACAAATAATTGCATCACATCAAAAAACTTTACCGCGTATCCAAAGGCACTATGGCTCATTTATATAATATTTATGTATAACATTAGCAACAAGCGCCATCACTCAACATTATTAGGAATAAATTAAAGACTTATTACCTATCTACAGTCTGTTTGACAAGAGCGTGTACGGCAAAACTCGGGAATGAATTGGGATAAAAAATAGAAAAAAAATACACTCATTATACATGATATAGACAATGATGCTTTATTATTAATAACTTGTCCAGTCGCCTCCATTATCAATAATTGACTGGAGTCTTCGAGGCATACTTTCTACTAATTTTATTGCATAATCCAGGGACAAAGACCTCCAAATAAGTCTAATTTCACGAACTAATCGTTTTAAAGTCCAGATTTTCTTTCCTCGAAGCTTCAACTTCATGAGTGCCCAAACATTTTCTATTGGATTTGCATCCGGCGACTGTGATGGCCAATCTAGTACTTCAACGTCATTCTCTTGTTTCCACGCTGTACAAAGACGACTCCGATGTTTCGGGTCATTGTCTTCTTGCAATAGCCAATATATGTTTTTCCTTTTAAACCACTTTTGAGCAGATGGTAATAAAGCCATTTGATATATTTTGACCATTTTAGCTGCATTTAAATTACCTGTAAATATGTGCAAGGTACCAAATCCCTGTTTTAAAAAAACCCCAAACGTGCACCTTCACCGGATGTTTAACGGTCCGCTGGATGAATTTATTGGCGTGGGTACACCAGGTATGAGTGACAGAAGAACGTGCCCAAAAAGAAGCTTCGTCCGAAAAAATTACATTGTCCCAATCCCGGTCCAAATGTTCCTGCGCCCAAGTGAGTCTCTTTTTAACATGATTTTCCGACAGTAGCGGTTTCTTTATTATGCTACGAAATTTTACATCATGAGCCAGTAAACGTCTTCTTATAGTATCACATGACACATTAAGGCCTTTTTTAAGCAAAACCGCTTGACCACCACGTAACGATAGGCGAGAATTCTTCTCGAATACCCGTAAAATCATTTTGTCCTCCTTTTTCGTTGTTTTTTGCGTAGAGCCACGATTAGGAAGATCGTCGACATTTTTTACTTCAGAATAGCGTTTCACCCACTTACTAACAAATGTCTTTGACTTTTTCATGTATTTTGCAGCGGCTGCGTATGACATTTTGGGTCCTTTTGGATGCAAACACAAGAACACTGCTTCATAACGTGATGCGTACGTAGCACTCATGACGAAATGCGTCCTCCTCTGACAAAGATCGAACGACAACTGAAACTCTATACACAAAGCATCTGAGGGGAAGGGGCTAGCTACCTGCCAAATTTACAACCAAGCTTCTAGCGGTACCTAAAAAAAAGTTTTGCCGTACACGCTATTGTCAAACAGACTGTAAATCTAATTAGTTGTTGTTATTGTTTTATATATTGTAATATCAGTATATTTTTTTTTTGCTTTATTTTATTTTTTGTGTATATGTATGTATTTATGTATATATGTATGTTTGTAGTATGTATATTATATATGTATTATGAGTATAGCCACATGTATGTATATTTTATATCATTTAAACACCCCCACATCTTGTTGTTCACTCTTTGTATATTACAATCCGCCAGGTTGTCTGGAAGAGATCGCTACGAGCGATGAGGCCGCCGATTGTCCACTGTTTTTTTTTTGTAAGTTGTTTTGTATTGTATTTTGTGTTTAAATGGTGTACAATAAAGTGTTTATCTATCTATCTAACATTAGAGCAAATATTCGCGAATAACATGAACGCGACCTAAGCTCAGCGCGCGGTAATTTCGAACGGCCGCCATTTTGCGGAGCGCCTAATTGCAGAGCTGTCATGGCGGCCGTCCCGCATTCCCGCGCCGCTCACAAGATTTACACTGAATACCTGAACGGCCCTGTGTCTTACACTCAGCGGGAATTTAGCCCGTCTGAGTCAACACGCTCGCTGGAATTCCTCTAGATAATTTTATCTTTGAATTTAACTCTGGGGCTTTTTGGTAATAATATTTTGCTTGTGTATAATGGCGGGTTAGTTCGGGTAATGCCGTCATCTTAGTTTTGAGTTTAATAATAACGTACAGCCAAAGATAGTTGATGGCTTAGAAAATTAGGTATTGGTAATGTAAAAATTCAATAATACTTCGATCGTACCCCAACATCGAAACTGGGAATATTTAAATAAACCAATCATTCATCATACCATAGAGTTCTATATTATAACTTTCAAAGATGCATTAAAGTCATTGGCACTATCATTGTACTATAATTATTATTTTAGATTCTACCCTTGCAAATGTTTCAGTAATAACAAGACATGGACTTCATAAAGTATTTTCTTCATAAAATACTGTCAACAAGAAATGCATTTGGAGTATTATGTCTAGAAGGCTTCCCGCCTTAAACGGAGCGAGAAACGAACTGCGGATTATGGCGCTCAAACAAAATTGGTACCGACAACTGGACACATCCCCACTCTAGAGATATATTGGACTGGACTGAAATAAAAATAGGGATTCTTAGGTATTGGCATATGTTTTTAGAAAGAACTTGGATCATGCATGTCAATAGTTTTGTCTTAGAAGGAAAAAATCATTTAGATATAAATTGTGCTAAGCATCACTGATCGTTTATATTCTTTCACGCCTTCAGTCAGCGTAAGAAACATAGGAGTAATAAAAAAAATGTTGAAATTACGAACTAAAATCGAAACCTCCCACATTCGACTATTTATTTCAAAGTCAGTCACTTATTAAGGCTCCGATGTTCTCGTCTATTTGGTGTGAAGATTCAGTTTTAAAAAAACTATTCCTATAACCAACACGTAAAATAAATATTTCAAGTATTCGAAACGTGAAAATAATTGCCAACAAAAATACAACACCTTTAAACGTATAAAGCAAAATTCCTGTACTTCCGGTCCCGCATTCGCGCGGGAAGGAAGTGGCAAACGAACTACGTCACTTCCGCTGTTCTTTCAGCGAATGCAACTAAAGTTTAGTGTCAAATGTAATTAGAGAGCCGTTTCAGTAGAAGTGTGCGACCGCTGCACCATTCGTACCGAGTTACATGCTGTATTTATCTTTGGCGCATTTGTACTGAATTTTGGGGATGAATTAAGCTGGACGATGTGACGTCATTGACTTGGTAAAGTTACGAGGTGGTGTTACATGGTTTGGCTGATTCAATCTTGACTTGGTTTAATGACATAAATTGACTCGTAGCATTGCTAATTTTTGGGTTCTTTTTAGTATTTTTTGCGTTTACATGCTATGAGTGATGGCCTCGAGGTTTGGGCGCGCGGTCGAGAATCTCGGCGGTCGCGGATTCGAACCCCAGGCACACACCACTGACTTTTCGAAGTTATGTGTGTATTCACATTGAATTATCACTTGCTTTAATGGTGAAGGTAAACATCGTGATGAAACCTGCACACCTAAGAGTTCTCAGGAATTTCTTAGGTGTGTAGTCCGCCAACCCGCACTAGGCCAGCGTGGTGGACTATGGCCTAAACCCTCTCAATGGTAGAGGAGACCCGTGCTCAGCAGTGGGCGAATATGGGTTGATGAAGATAAGAAGAAAGAAGACATGCTATGAATTTCATTCATTCAATAATATTCAAGTAATTAAAGAAATTTTTTAAGAGGCAACTACGAAAAATGGCCGATATGGCCGTTATTCTTTCGCCCAACTTTTAAGGGTTTGGGAAAATATGTAGGTTTGTATGAGATTTTTATTATTTTTCATAATACCATCTTTTTCATTAGATCCATTCAAAGCAATTGCCAACAGGTATTCATAACGAATAAAAGCCTGTACATTGTTTTACATACATAGAAGTTAGAAACCAAAAATAGTAAACTATAGAATCGATATACTACGCAACAGGGCGTTCTACCGCAAGCCCTAAAACCTACATCCCCGACCACGTATAATTTATAGAGGCAGTAAACGTCACGCGAGCAGTAAGGACGCAACGCTCAGATGACCGTCCACGCTTTAACGACCCTGACAGAGCTGTCGACTTGCAAACATTTATTATTTAACAAACTATCGAGCCACTGCCCATATCCAGTCCCATATTCCGGTCGGCCCTGGGCGGCAAAAAGCCTCGCTACGCCACTGCCCTTATCAAAAGCTATCTAAGTAGACCACAAGTTATAAGTATGAACAACTTTAAAAGATGAGGATCTATAGCGCTTAAAACGTATTCTTTTTTCACCTAAAGGTCTCCAAACATATTCGACTTTAAACTTCGATTATAATGATTATACTGCGCGTATTAATAATACCGGTAAGTTAAAGCTTACCTAATATTAAGTCAAATCTTTTGTGTTATCTATATTTGAACCTGTTCTTCCTTTAATATTCATAATAATAAATATTAAACATAAAGCCTAAATTAACATTAAATTAAATAATAATTAAAAAATATATATATAATATCTTACGCGCGTTTTGTAATTGAACCAATAAACTGCCTATTAAACTATCACAGACATACCTAAAACTAGGTATAAGATACAAGTCACGTGTCGTAGTAATTAGAAACTACGAGATGGATCTCATTAACACCCAGACTCAAAGCAAACATCCACAGATCACACAAATATGGTTTAGTATAGAGATCTTCAGTTTCGCGGATTACTCTCTCAATATTTGCACTAATTATTTTATAAGACAGAGGCAATATTGTATAGAAAAATCTTGTCTTTCATTTTCCTCCTTAACTTATAGTATAACATAAATAAAAAAACTTTATAATTACTTATATAGTTCTAATACTTTCAATGCGAAAGAGGGTGAGGACGTAATAACTCAATTCCGCAAGAACGACTGAACATATATAAATTACATTTGGCGTTTACATTGAGTATGCAATAAGCACATAGGATACCTTTCATCCCGAAAAGAAAGAAAAAATTTAAATCAATTGTCGGACCAAAAAAAATAGATCTTTCATGCCTTTTTCTCGTTTCAATTCTATCCCTGTTCACTTCTGTGTGTTCGTCTAGCATTTCAGTACATTCAGTTTGACTATGCTTTAATGGCCCAAGTTTATTACACGAAACAAATCGTGCAGAGCCGCTGGCCTAGCGCCAGCGTGCGTGCACCATCCCTCACGGAAACTTATTCTAAATATTTTGCCTTGTAATATTTTCCTTGCGAAATTTTGGCTCCTACACCGGCGGGAACTTTATCTCTTTTTGTGAACTATATATGTTTGAATTTTATTACGATTATATTCAACAGGCCTTGATAGAAGCTCGATTTCCGATCCAGTATGATTTAGACTAGAATCTTAGTATTGGGTGAATAAGCAACACTCAATCACACTTGCACACAAAGACTCAAGCCAGTATCTTCCAGACAGCTTTTTAAATTTATCATGAGAATTGAAAAGAAGACGATTTCCTGATGAATTTGTGTATATAATATATGTGTTTTGTTTATATAGACGGTATAAACCTTTTTTGTACACGGCTATTTTGTAATTTCTTGCATTTCAAAAATATATGTTACAATGTTTTTATCAGATTTTCTTCTGGGTCTTAATTTTCGCTATAATTTATAAGCAAATTTCACATTTGTAATTATTTTGATCCGTTGGATTTGCTTAAATAATGATTTAATTTTTGACAACCCTAATATGAGCCATGAAAAAAATCAGCAGCAAATTGTTCAACCAACACAGTAAACAGAAAGCAATCAAAAAGCAATCTCCAACTGGCTTCGAAGCAACTTAAATACTCAATACTATTGCCAAACAGAGTATCACCAATTGGCTCTCAATCATATAATTCCTTCATTTCTCGTCACGTAAGAAGAGTCAATACCTTAAATTAACCAAGGTCTGAACAGCTCATTTTCCACAATGGTGCGTTGAAGAAACTGATATTCCTAGCACAATTCGATACAATGATACAAGGAGATAAACTGACCTGCGTGACGAGAATAGAGAGCCACGTAAGTAGTGTTACGCATGTCACGACACGATTTGTCGGTGGCTACTTATTTAGTCAAGAAAACGTGGTTATTTTCAGACATGTCGCTGTGGTTACGAGTAAGGCTCCTTCTTCTTCCTATCTTCCTTCTACCTACGATAATAAACAAGATAATTGCGGGAAGCCGCCGAATGCAGGCCGCTTCTGACAGAGCTACGAACGAATTCTTAATTAAGATCAAATAACCTGCAATGTTTACTATGATGATACTACTATACTATGATAGGAAGACTGCTCACAACAGAGGTATATGTTTCAAAGTTTTTCCAAAAAACCCTCCGATAAATCGCATCGTGTGAATCGCCCTAGCACTTAACGAGGTCCTATAAAAGTTTGAGGCCAGGATCAACGACCAAACTAGCCGCTCAGTGCACGTGAGGTGTATTGTTATAAATACGTCTGTCGACCCACAGTCAGTTAGCCAACTTTGTCCATACCGCGCCATTGTGGGGCGATGTCGTAAAAACTCCGCGAAACTTACAACTTTATGAATTATTAATGGATTGGGGGATACGAGGTAATGCATTGTGCGACGTCATATAAAAAGGTCGGTGTATAGAAGCGAAATGTTCGCGATGTTGTGACAATACAAATGATGCTGACTGTAATTTATGTTATGGATACATATTATGAGTATCGTAACGAAATATCACCCAGTACCTATATAGAATTATATTAGTAGAGCAGTGATGGCCTCGAGGTTTAGGCGTACGATCGAGAATCGCGGCGGTCGCGGGTTCAAACCCCAGGCACACACCTCTGACTTTTCGAAAGTTATGTGTGTAACCTAATTGAATTATCACTTGCTTTAACGGTGAAGGAAAACATCGTGATAAAATCTGCACACCTAAAAGTTCTTAGGAATTTCTTAGGTGTGTAGTCCGCCAACCCGCACTAGGCCAGCGTGGTGGACTATGGCCTAAACCCTCTCAATGGTAGAGGAGACCCGTGCTCAGCAGTGGGCGTATATGGGTTGATGAAGAAGAAGAAGATATAGAATCAGCAGATCTATGGCAGTATTTCTAATGGATAAACAAAAGAAAAATAAGAGTGACTTGTTAACAGTAGGCAATGCTTGTATTTTCAGAATCTGCAGATACCTCTGGTCGATTTTCTTTTGACATTCTACTAAAGAAGTTCTTTTCGTGTTATTATTGTTGATTATCGACAAACTTTCATTTATAACCAAATTTTATCTCCTTTCAAATTCATTGAGACATAATATAGTAGTTAGAATATATGTAGACAGTATTGTCTCTGTCTTATATTTCAACTTGAACTAAAAGGTCCGCAGCTTTTGCCTCACATTCAGACAGATACATATAAATTTATATCCCCATAAATTAATCTTATCTGCTTTGAGCATTATCAAGCTTCCATAAAATTTTAAAGCAGGAAAAATAAACGTCACATTCTACTTGGCATAGTAACTAGTCAGTATACTTCCCTTGGGATCTTAAAAACAATTTAAAAATACCTAAGGTTTCCGCAGATTGTTTTGAAATTTGTAAATTTATTTTCCCTGGAACTAAAGATCCAAATTTAGATCAGTATCCTTTTAGAAATATCAAAAACAAATCCCCTTTTTACGCATTCACAATATCTGGAAGATTGTTTAACCATTCGTCTGATATAAAATTCTAATTCTCAAAGTTGTTTTTAGGTTATTCAAATTTGCGGATCACTTATCCAGATTACCTAGACCTCGTACGAGATGATATGTACTACGCAAATATAGGTCGGACTGTACCCTTGTCACGACCCTAGCGCTGTTTCTCAAATGGCTTGGCTTCCGTATAGTGAATATAAAACATTGGCTGAGTTAACTCGTTTTATTTGATGCAAAAAACTGTTTAGGTATATGTAGGCTATTAATATTTAGGCAGAAATGTTCTTTTAACACACCCATTTCGCCAGTTGAAAGAATTAGACAAAAATATTCAAAAACTAGAAAAATCGTTGAAGAAATTAATAAAGCACAACATTTAGAATAGGTCATCGGCAAAGTACTTTTATCACACCTTTTCTGACTTTATATTCTTTTACAGTTAGGTCTCGTGATAACCAATAACCATTTGTCAATTTTCCTTTCACAATTAAGTTATATAACTCTTTTCTAATATTACGAAAAATATTATATACATATGTACCAGAATCTCAAACATAAGAAAAAGATACGTAAGACAGTATCGAGCACGTTTTAAAGCAGATAGTTGGGTAATTCCGCGAACTACTCAAGGTCCCAGCGGTGCCTTAGTTTAATCGATCGGATGCCTTAAACCAGCGCAAAACCTGGCGACTGGGGCGGCAATTAAAACTTGCCTGCAGTCGAATAGTTGATAGAACTCGATGTAAAAACCAAACAGATCTAACTTTGCGCGGCTTGAGTTAATCAACATCACCGAGTTAGAACTTGCGAGGTCGTTCGCTCGCAAACCGAGTGAATGCGATTTAAATAAAACACGCTGCTTAATTTTGATGAAATTTAGATGGGACATTTGGGTTTTTTTTATTTTTGCTTTAATTTAATGTTATGAAAAAAATTGGGAAAGTAATGTTTTTTTCTGGGATATGTATTTTCTAAACACGGGGATTTTATCACTTGAACCCATCAAAGTTAGTTATATTTTCGAGTTAATCATCGTTATACATTCCTTTAATAATAATCAAATACAATGTCAGTTAATAGTTGTATGTTTACCCAATGAATTTTATTATAATAGTGATTAAGTTTGTAAAAAAATAAAAAGAGGAAAGAAGAGGAAAACTTATGAAGATTTCGTAGTTTTAGTTGTACTTTTCTTTTTTTATAATTTATCGTCCGTCTTATTGTTTGTAAGCAGTAATTTTTTAAACAAAACTTAGACCCTAACATCATCTAAAATAAGGCACATGGTTCAGTTGAAATCTCGGCAGTCACGCCTATGACCAAGAACCTGTGCATTTTTCGAAGTAATGTGTAATTAACATTTTTTTTAAGTTGTTCGATACATCTAAGAGTCCTCCACGATTTATTTGTCATTTATTAACCTGACATAGACCATCATTTGACTATCGACTATGATTTAAAACCTTCTGTAATGCACCACCAAATTTAACAGCATAAACCTACATTTCACTCCGACCGGCCGTCAAGGAAATCCATGTTTGTTTAATTTACACAGCGGGACTAACTAGTGTATAATAAAAGGAACACAACTTAACTTCAAATCAGTCCTCCGTGGCCGTGCGCGACACATATTTGCTGGGTTCAGCCCGGAGCCACGAAGTTGCCAACTTCGGCCTCATCCACCAACTTCTGAATTGGGACACGCTGCCAGTAATTAAACGTTGTAAGCGCCAATCACCGATAAACTGGGAATTGATTACATTACTTGAAGAGGTTCAATTGCATCCGTTGCAATATCTTGGTTGGGTTACCCAGACTTTGCCGAAGAGAGACTATGAAAGTCCTGATAGATGAAAGACTTGGGATTTAAGTATGAGGTACCGATATGGATCCTGGTCAATATAGAAAATAAATAAAATTACAGATTTTTTTTTGTAAGGTTAAAATAATCGCTGTGTGCCTGCTTAATGTTCAACACGGTGCATAGGTGTACCAAAATAAGTTATTTTACAAGTCTGTTTTTTCCGGCTAAGCTCTAACACGTCTGGACAAATTTTGATTCGAGGTAGGTGATGCAAGAAGGAGTAAATTATTTTACTTATTTTTTAAAATTTGTATTAATAAAAAGATAAATATACCGCGCGCAACAACACATAGTGTTATGACACCGTGTCTTGTATCCTGTGTAGTTAAAAATAAACTTTCCATCCCGTAACGACCAAACATAAAACAAATATTTATAGATGAGACGAACTTTGATGCGGGTATCAAACCTATTGATACTCAAACTGTTTTCCTTCAACAGCTTTCCTTCAATGTGAAACCTACATAAAAGGATTTTTTGATTTTGATGCTATATCATAAAAATAGTGCTTTTTAAGGCTGCTCCTCTACAAATTCAGGGGGTTTCGGCCATAGTCCACCACGCGGGCGTAAATATAATCAAAGACAAATACTAAATTTTTATACTTACATAATTGTGTATTATGTAAATCTAATGTTTGTTGCTTCGTCATTCCGTAGTTCCGACGTGTTTGGTGTTGAAACAAAATTTGCTCCCAAATCCTGTGCTCAACGTTAATCTTTATAATGACAGTTCGTTTTGTGAGCTAATCTTCAGTACTTTGTCGGAATATAAATATTGTCGAGAGCGGAATATTTAACAGTGCTTAGGCTGCTTAGCTGTTTGTTAAATTATCTTCATCCGCTGACTTATATACCTGCAATTAACTTGTGTTGGAATAATTTTGCTTTCATTTGGAATTTATGGACTGACTAATTCGTACGTGGTAGGTACAAGATATTCAGACCATGATCGAAAACTAAGGCAAGTAATAGCTACCGTGATCACAAACCCTTTTTATAGTGCTCACTCGCAACGAATTGAGAACATACAAAGAGCGTTTACAAGACATCTTGCATACTCTTGCAGTGGTTTCTCTCACAGAAACACATATGATCAAAGACTAGCCAAATTTAACATGATTACCCTTCGTGATCGCAGATGTGTCTTAGATTTATGTTTCCTCAAAAAAATTGTGGATAATTACACGCAGTGTAGTGACCTTCTGGGAAGAATATCCATAGCGGTGCCTTATTCATATCCCAGACACACTATAAGGAAAGTTTTTTACCCGCCATTCGCTAAAACTAACTTGGGGCTCCAGTCACCTTTACACAGGATCCTTGATCGTTACAATTTATTACAATCTCACGTACCAAGTATTGACATCTTTCACGATTCCTCACGTAGTTTTAAGAAAATTTTACTAGAGCAATGTTCTCAGTAAATTCAGCACGTTCTCTTTTTTTTTTCCCTGTTTTCTTTGTTAAATTTTTCATTGATTTGTTTTTTGTACGTATTTTTTTGTAAATTATTATTGTTGTTTCTATATTTTATTTTTATTTTGTATTAGTTATTAGATTGTAATTTATTTATTAGTTGTTAAGTTTTTCACTATTATAATTGTAAATAATGGATTGTTTATCTCAATTAGCTATCTTTATTATACTATTTTTGGTGTATGCTATGCACACCATAAGTGTCATGTATAATATCAGATGTAGCACGTAGGCAAATGTGAACCCATAATTGTATCAATATATGTGATGTGGTGGTGCTATATATTAAATAAAGAAAAACCCATGGGCGCTAAAAAAAGTCCGACAAAAAATTAAAAAAAGACGTTTTCCATATAAACCACGCACATATACCTAAAGGATATATATATAGCAGTAAATCCGTGCCTACTTGTCTAGTTGCTGTCTGTGATATGACTAATTAAAATTATTGTCATTCCATACGTACACAACAATTATTAAGAAAAACATCGAAAATGAACACAATAAGATTTAAATTACCATCGTAAGGAAAATTCTTACTTTCCTAAGCAATTCTGAGACTACACCGAGCTACGATAAATAATTCTAATCATACTTCGTACAGAGGCAAAATGAACGAGAAAACCGCTAATAAAATACATAATAATGAACAGAGACGAATAATAAAGTAGAATTCTTGATCGCAGTACAGCACAATGCCGTACGTCAAACTACCCGCACCCACGTAAGTTGCCGGTGCTACTTCAAAATGTTCCACAATTTTCACCCAAAGGTATTGCCGTTTAAGGCGAAGTTCCCCTCTACGATCAAGAAGTAGCCTTTAAAAGAATTGGCTGGTAATTGCTTGTATTTTATAGGGAAATTAGCAATGGCAAGAAAGATTAGGACAGTTTCGTCAAATATAATTTCGTAAAAAACTCATTGATTGATAAGCGTAGTAAATATAATAAAAAAATATGTTTTTAAAATTAATCATATTCAGCAATAACTAACAACTGAGTTCCTGCAGCAGTATTTAAAAACAAATGCAAATGAAGAGGGCGCACATTCGATGCCCGCACTGAGGTAAAAATTTGTGATTCCGAAAGGTCTCGTAGTTTCTGATAACCACGACACAGACTAAGCTTAGTGTGACTATGTATGTGGTTGTTTAAATTACATAATTGGATAATATTTATTTGAATAATATTTCATCATACAACCAAGTTTTTGAATTGCTTGCTATCTAATACTTTCCTGTAATCCTAGTCTCAGCAAAACCAGCAAAATCATGACGAGTAATGAGGTCGTTTTGCCATATATTCGCTTTGTCATACTATTAAAATACCCTGTAATACTGAAACAAAATCGAATATATCACCGTGTAATCGCGAGTAAGCAATTTGTGCAGCGTACGTGTACGAACGAGCAGTAACTGTCGCTTGGGGTCCCATTTGTTTTTTAACGTCGCCCCAGCGAGGAATAGACGCTGGCACAGAGTTATTAGTCTAGTCAACATGTTCAAAAACGTGTTAAATAGAAATAAAGCTCCTAAAAATATGAGCGATGGCTCATTCGATTCGGAATGACGTCTAGAAAAATGTTTTTGAAGGGTATATTAGCACATAAAAAATTGCAATTGTTATTAACAAAATAAAAAAAATAAAAAAGGTATTTAGTTTTTCGTTAATAACTTAAAAAATAATAATATTTAAGGAATTTTGAAAAAAGATCCTGAAAGAGGAGAAAATTTCCAATAAAAAAGAAATAACTCCCGGAACTCTATCTATATTATTTATATTATTTTTTTTATACTGAAAATAGAGCTCCGCGAGGGCGTTACGGCATAGGCGCCGCCTAAAAAGCCGGTATATCACCTAAAACAATTTATTTTTAATATTAAATGACAATTTAAAAATTTGAAAAAATTTTGGTGTAATGTAGACACTTGAACGAAAAAAACCTCGGTGACAAAAATTTTTTTTGTCGATTTTTCAAAAAGTTACATCATTGTTAATTAACTCATTTTTTTCCAATCTCTGTTTTTATAAATTACGGCATAACATTTTTAATAACTGATCTAAAAATCTTTTCGCTTCGTGGAGCTCTTCATGTTTATGTACCTTATAAAGTTATGCAAAAAAAATTAATTTAAGTTAATTATTTTGTTAATTATAATTTTTTTAAATGAACTAAAAATGAAATTTCTAAAAAATGTTATTAAAAAAAATTTTTTTTGGTAATGTATTATTATTGCTGTTTTTGCATCTAATATAGGTATTAATTATCATCGGAAAATTTTTTTTTACGTCATTTGTTAAGAAATTATTTATAAACAAATAGACTATTTTAGGACTTTTAAAAAAAATCTTTTTAACATATTATAGCATAGGTGCAATTATGATTTAAAAAAAAAAAAAATTCTTAAATATTTTTTTTTATATTTTATAATCGTTTTTTTTATATTTCAATTGTTTAAATAATTAGTTCAGAAATTATATTATTCTTAAATATAATCACTGACCCTTTTCAATAGAATAACAGAGAAATATTTTTTTTTTATAAATAAATTAATTGCTTATTAATTTAAAAATTTGTTATAAACAAATAATATTAACCGTTATATTTTTTTTCGAAAACTTCAAAAAATTACAAAAACAATCATATATAAAAAAAGTTAAGAAAAATTTTTTTTTTGTATTTTTTTTTATTTTATTACAAAAAATTTTTTCTAAACTTTTTTTATATATGTTTGTTTTTGTAATTTTTTGAAGTTTTCGAAAAAAAATATAACGGTTAATATTATTTGTTTATAACAAATTTTTAAATTAATAAGCAATTAATTTATTTATAAAAAAAAAATATTTCTCTGTTATTCTATTGAAAAGGGTCAGTGATTGTATTTAAGAATAATATAATTTCTGAACTAATTATTTAAACAATTGAAATATAAAAAAAACGATTATAAAATATAAAAAAAAATATTTAAGATTTTTTTTTTTTTTTTTAAATCATAATTGCACCTATGCTATAATATGTTAAAAAGATTTTTTTTAAAAGTCCTAAAATAGTCTATTTGTTTATAAATAATTTCTTAACAAATGACGTAAAAAAAATTTTTCCGATGATAATTAATACCTATATTAGATGCAAAAACAGCAATAATAATACATTACCAAAAAAAATTTTTTTTAATAACATTTTTTAGAAATTTCATTTTTAGTTCATTTAAAAAAATTATAATTAACAAAATAATTAACTTAAATTAATTTTTTTTGCATAACTTTATAAGGTACATAAACATGAAGAGCTCCACGAAGCGAAAAGATTTTTAGATCAGTTATTAAAAATGTTATGCCGTAATTTATAAAAACAGAGATTGGAAAAAAATGAGTTAATTAACAATGATGTAACTTTTTGAAAAATCGACAAAAAAAATTTTTGTCACCGAGGTTTTTTTCGTTCAAGTGTCTACATTACACCAAAATTTTTTCAAATTTTTAAATTGTCATTTAATATTAAAAATAAATTGTTTTAGGTGATATACCGGCTTTTTAGGCGGCGCCTATGCCGTAACGCCCTCGCGGAGCTCTATTTTCAGTATAAAAAAAATAATATAAATAATATAGATAGAGTTCCGGGAGTTATTTCTTTTTTATTGGAAATTTTCTCCTCTTTCAGGATCTTTTTTCAAAATTCCTTAAATATTATTATTTTTTAAGTTATTAACGAAAAACTAAATACCTTTTTTATTTTTTTTATTTTGTTAATAACAATTGCAATTTTTTATGTGCTAATATACCCTTCAAAAACATTTTTCTAGACGTCATTCCGAATCGAATGAGCCATCGCTCATATTTTTAGGAGCTTTATTTCTATTTAACACGTTTTTGAACATGTTGACTAGACTATATATAATTACCTCTAGAGCTATTTCCTAGGTTTATGTCTAAAAATGTGACGGCCTCTATGTTTTAGCACAGTTTGGTCTCAACGGTTGGTGGTTCACACCCCAAGCAGACACTGGCTTTTCGAAGTTATGTGTATCGCAATGGTACAACTTTACTTTTGAACTTGGTTTTAGAGGAGGATAATGATGAAGACAATGTCTAGAATACTATAGAAAAAAAGATATGGCTTTAGTCGTTGAATCGTATTTATTATGCCCACGATGGAATAAAGCCTTATGTGTTTAAGAATGAGTCCATTTTATTGGAAAATCGTGACATTATTGTACAAGATATTCTATCTAACTTTAAGCATTCAATATTTTTTTGTTATCTTTTCCATAGAAAAATAAACAATATATGAATTTTGTAAAGTTATTCGCAAAAAAAATATTTGAAATCTACGCCCGACTGCGCCTTAACCAGTTAAAAGAGCAAGTTTAACTGCGTCTTTTAAAACTTTATTTAAGTTGGCCGGCAATGCAGTTAAGGTTTATTTTTAGACCCCAATGTAACGGCGACTGAACTTTTGTAATATTACAAGCGCCTTCTGACGTTTGTGCAATCAAAATTAATGTTAAGCCTTAATCACTTAGAACTGTGAAGCTGTTTTTTATGTTACACGATTATTAACTATTAAAACTAACAATGCTTAGCTATTTTTATTTTATATGGGACTAATAAAATACTCCATTAATATTTTTTATGAATTCTTTAAAATAAACTTTAACACACAACAAAATAAAATGCAAAAATAATTCCAATCGTTTCAGTAGTTTTTGAGTTTATTCCTTACAATCGTACGAAAATACAAACCTTTGCTTTCGCTTCTTTTCTAATGTCACTATAGATTCAATTATTTTTATTACGATAACTCTTTTTAGGAGATGAAACTTGCATAAAACTGCTAATATATGAAGCCACAAGACTAGGTATAGTATGAGTAATGCAACGAATACAACGCTATAATTTTGCAATATATTCATCAGGGAACCTGCACGTGGACATGTTAGTGCCATCCTCCCAAAATTCTCTCTGTAATAGTATTTTAGAGGGCTCATTTAACTTTTTCGGACTAGCGTTGCTAACGTGAAATGAAACTTTTGCCGAGAACTGTAAACTGTCATAAAAGGGATGTTATTGTGTTGGTAATTCTGATTTTTTAAAAGTATAAATGGAAGAGTGCAGCTTTATGTACACGCGAAGAAGAAAGACGTTATATTTATTTAAAAAATACATCAACATATAAAGCTTTAAATCATCGTTCCCATTACCGCGAGCGCAGCAATCTTATAATCTAATTAAAATCTAATAAGATCAAAAATAAATAAGGCACCTTTATCAGACAACCGCAGGCTCAAGGCTCAAGTAATATTCTGTCAGTTCATTAACTAATTTATTCCCGAGGAAGTCCCGGTTATCCGGGGCTAGTCTGCAAGAAACAAAACTAATGGCGCTGGCAACACGAGAACCTCGTGACTCCGCTGTAGCTCTGCTCATGAGCGATAGCGGGAGCGAGTTTATGATGCACATCATTGGATTAACATAACAGTATTTGCTAATGCTAAAAAACTGTATTCGATTCGGGCACCCAAACCAAGACCATAAACTGTACGGTACAGTTGTCGAGACACTTAAGGCCACGAGGCAGTCTTATTGTTAATAATAGAAGAGGAAACAAGGATTTCAACAACATACATACTCGTATGTACATTTAATATCGATGGTTGTATGGAATACGCATTCTTTTTTTGTCGTTTTTTACGTTATAGGTTTGTGATCTGCTTGGCGACTAATTCGGGTCTCTATGCTACGCTCCACGATGCCAAAGATAGGGACAGGTGGCGCAGCATAGTCAGAAGAACAACTGCTGTTGGTCCAGGGAATCACGACCCTCAGCAATGAGGTCAACAACGCGAAGAGGAGGAGGTTGGTGATCACTAGACCTGCCATAGTTTCCGATCACGGTCTCAGTACACCCTACATAGGTATGTATAAATCCATTTGGTGCCCAACATTCTCAACGTGGCAAGTTAGTAGCGTAGTTCACTTGTGGCTTGCACCGCGTAATAATTTATGGAAGGCAGCAGAGATGGGGACGCGGCAATTAGCCAGCGCGTAACGAACACTTGAAATAAATATCATTTTGTAATTAATGCGACAACTCTGATAAATATGTTGTTATTATTCATAGTAATAAGGGGTGCGGTCGCGATCGGATTATCCGAGCGCTGTTTTGGTGGCTTCGGTCGTGATAATGACGTGTCTTTATAGTATATGAGTGGCGTATTCTGGATATCGTCATCAGCCCTTGTATGACTCACCGCTGGACACGGGTCTCCTCTACCAATGAGAGGGTTTAAGCGTTAGTCCCGCATATGGTCGGTATCAACTTAGTAGAAACCCGAGTAAGGTGGGTAGGTATCTACTGCTAAGTTGCACACGCTTCTACCGAATAACTCATCTATTTCCGCGAAAGGGTAAGCGTAAATGTACTTCACACTTGTGGTCCTACTTATAGCCAGCTATAATTTTAAAGTCTCACCTGTCTAATAATACGACGTCCAGGAACGGAACTCCGGTCTTTTGACATAACGCGGTACATCTTTGTGCAGTGAGGGCTCGAAAAGTCATGCAGTAAGATTAGAATTGCCAAATGGCGTACTGGAAGAGACTCACATTGGTAGAAGAGGTCCATTCCCAGCAGTGGGACGTACATGGGCTGATGATGATTCATAACTCAACCCAAATTGGTGTCACAACTTCGTCCATCAGGAACCTCGCAAAAACGAATATCGTACCAAAATACAAACAAACGTATTCGTTATGAATTTTATGTTGTTCATTAACACGGTTGCACGCATAAGCCTATTAAAATTTCCAAAACCGACAATTACATCAACTGAAAATATTTGCTCAATACAACGTGATTTTAATCCTTATGTTCCCAGCAAATTACGCAGTTTGAATTGTGTTACATTGAATTGTCCGCAGATTCGTATGCGAATATTCTAATAGGTATTAATTTTACCTATTATATTCTTAGCCTATCGCCGTCCACTGCTGAACGAAGGCCTCCCCAAGTAGGCGCCAACCATCCCGGTCTAGAGTAGCTCTCATACATCCGATATCCAACTTTCTTAAGTCGTTGGACTATCCTTCAACTTATTACTGTCAACACCGTTTCAACTAATGACAACTATACAATAAATCCAAAAAAAAAAAAGATTACGTTATACCAGCAACCATAGGTATAAGGTAAATGTATTTAGTACTTAGGGAAACCCCATTTATTGTCGGGATTTTTTTAACGCCAATGAGTTTTTAATCACCGTACCTATTACCTACCTGCCTTAGTTTTCGGTCACGGTCCTTATACATCTTGTATAACTCTCAAACTGAAAACAGGCACCTGCATTGCTGCAGTCACTAACTCGACAATTATATAGGCGTATTCTCACAGAATACAGAAGTAGGTTGGCTGACACCCAGAGCCGATAAGGCTGGCCAACGGTTCTCCAACGAGATACGCGATGCGCTTGCAATACTAGCAGTTTCAGCTGAATTTGCTGGATCTTTTGATGTCATATATCCAGATAATATGGGTCAAGTGTAGCGTTCGTGTAGCTTTAAAAATAAGATGTTTGACTGGATTTCGACCTGCGACAGACAAATTGGTTGCAATTTTTTTAAAAACCGCATATTTGTCTACTCAGACAAATATGCGGTTTTTAAAAAAATTGCATTTCATTGAATCAGTGATGAAAAAAATTCCATGGCCGAAATAATATCGAATAATTTCTCTTAGGAGTATACGTTTCTTCTACAAAGCAAGGTCAACCGGGTTGGCTACAGCCTAATTCTCCATTTATTTGTTTAATTAGTTTGAAAGGATTATAAAATGAAAATGTTAGTGTCACTCTCCCATTGAAGCAAAATAAAAACTATAGGTGCTACTCGTACTGAACTCAACATCTGCTATCGAATGTAAGAAGTAACGTGATTTTACAAAAGTAAAAATATATGGAAACGAGAGCATTACTATCAACATGAAGGTTAACTATCTCTGTGTAAATATACGGGCTGTATTCGGATCGTGATCGAAAACAAAATAACTAATATTAATCCAAAACGCCTTGAATCTCCTATGAAATATCAACAAAATCCAAATACAGCAAATCAATTTTTGCTAAAATATCCGAGCGAAGACAGCTGCTGGCGCCGCTCCAACTGCAGGCAGTGGGATCGAAACCATTCCCATTAGTCTCCAGACCTTGCAGACTTCACATCTCGAGAGTTGTATAAACTAAACTAGTTTACTCCAAGATTTTCATGTAGTAGAGGATTTTTGAAAGATTTGCACTTTTTAGGAAGGTACCTACTCGTATTAATGTTTTTAAGTGTTTTTGATTTTTTATATTACATTTAATCAAAATAATCAAAATAAGAACGATAGAAAAGTATACTTGTGTTTAAATAATAAAGTGTCTTTATAGCTTCCGCCTGCCTTTTAAATGTTACGTCAGTACCAGTTAGACATTACCAATTCTGACAGTAGATAAAATATGCTCATTACGAAAAATCATTATGAGATAAAGTCCGATATTTCTTTTTATACTTTAATCCTAGCTTCATCATCATCATCATCAACCCATATACGCCCACTGCTGAGCACGGGTCTCTTCTACCAATTAGAGGGTTTAGGCCATAGTCCACCACGCTGGCCTAGCGCGGGTTGGCGGACTACACACCTAAGAAATTCCTAAGAATTTCTTAGATGTACAGGTTTTATCACGATGTTTTCCTTCACCGTTAAAGCAAGTGATAATTCAATGTGAATACACACATAACTTCGTAAAACAGCAGTGATGGCCTCGAGGTTTGGGCGCGCGGTCGAGAATCTCGGCGGTCGCGGGTTCGAACCCCAGGCACACACCTCTGAATCCTAGCTTAGGAAAGGTATTTTTAAGTATTTCACTTATTTGAGTTGAACACATTTATTTTACCTTTGGATTTTTTCTTACGTACGCCAACCAGCACTAGGCCAGCGTGGTGGACTGTGGCCCAAATCCTCAATGGTAAAGGAGGCGGGAGGCCCGCGCCCAGCAGTGAGACGTACTTAGCCTGATGATGAGGATACTAAAATCACCAATAGCCAGTGCCACAAGCATCATAAAATTGCTTTTTTGGAAAGAAGTAATAAATAAATCCAAGAAACGCATTGTAAAACAATTTATTTCTTCTATAATTTGCGGTAAAAGTCTAACAGCAGCTTACATTGCATTCTCTTTACACTATGTAAGAATTTTGAATTTACATTACTTTACATATCCAATTTTTCGTATCTAAAGTTGTCTACGTTAGATTCCTATATTTTTTGGACGTGATGAGAAAAACGAAGGCGACTTGAAACTCAATTTTACTTATTACACAAATAAACTACCGATTAATTAAGAAAAAAAACAATGATTTCTCTAGATCGATACTATAAAATTATATCAGTTAATTGACACAATCGATACTCATCCATTCTTTACCCTATTGATTCGCTACTTTTGTTAAAATTAATACAATCTCAAATTAGTATAGTCCTACAGTGTTGCTTACACAAAAAAAACCTTCATCTCTTATTTTTTCTCATAACGTCCTTACTACAACAGTTACTACTCCGAATTAACTCCGACCCAACAATTCCCAAGCTAAGTTTATATTCGAGCGTTAAAAAAATATGAATTAGTCACATTCATTTCTTTCATAATTTCTATACATACACGACGAAATCAATTTTAATAGTCGAGTCTTATATATTCCATACAGTCAAGATTACATTACATAACTAATTGTATTCGAAATGGCTTTATTCTTTTTAAAATAGTACATAATTTCTTTTATGTGACCGAAAACAAATAGGTATTTTAATCTCCATATATATTCCACAATAAATCTAATGAAATAAAAACATAATTAAGATTAAATTTACCACTAAATTCGCCATGCAGAATGAGTTTTTTGAAATGTCATTTCATACTTAATTTTATTCCCGCGCTTTAAATGTCAAACTTTGACAGTTATGATGCGGAAAGAAGACACAATATATCAACGACACTGGCCAACAAGAATAAAAAATTTTGGGCATGGATTTTACTTCATATATTCTGATTATATACTTTTTTTATTTCAAAGAAATTTCTACGTGTTATTTAAATTCCTACATCATTGACTAAGGAAATAGATTCCTTTCCCTTACTATCATGCTAAATAAGTTATGCAATGCAATCTCAACATAGAGCCTGTACTTTTATTAGAGAATTTATTTAGTAAATCGGTTAAACGAGGTAAAATTAGTCAATATAACACTTTATACAACTTTTCTATATACATTGTGGTTGTTAACCAACAAGCAAACTCTTTGATTTTTTCTTATTACCTACACTCATATTGGTGCAAGAATTTTTTTTCTAACACTAACAGCCATGTGGCGCAATTGGCCAGACACCAGCTTGCGAAACGACCGGCCGCGGGATCGATCCCCGCACCGAGACAAATGTTTGTGTGATCCACAAATATCTGTTTCGGGTCTGGGTGTTTATGAGACCGAAGTCTCTCGTAGTTTCTGATACCCACGACACAAGACTTGTATCTTAAAGTGGGGTCAGAACTATGTGTGTGACTGTTGGGTGTATTATATTTAAATTTATATTTAAACCGATATAAAACTTTTCAAGAAAGATTTCTCAAGTACAGGCTCTTAAGACACTCTATCAAATCACAATCAAGCTTCAGCCATTAGTGTCGAATCAAAGGCATTATGTTACAAAATCACCGCCGACGAAACGCGAATTATGAAACTCCTTAATTTATACAATGCAAAATATATTTCTCCTATATTATGGACATTGCGTTCGCATGTACATTAACAGATATGTGATAGCTACCAAATATAATATACATTTAATTAGGAAATAACCAGTTATGTATAATATTAATTCAAAATAATAAATTTTTTAAGACATGCAAGTTAGGGTCGTGATAAAAACATGTTAAATCAAGCACATAAAACCACCATGTTTAGATACTTCTATAAAAGCTTCAATTAATTCTATCACTGTAGTTATTAAAAAATCTCAACTTTTAAATCGATTCATAGACCACATGCACCTTTCCATGGTAAGATGACCGTGGGAACCAATATAATATACTCTTTGAGCTTCAATACTGAATATCATGTGCGTGTCGAAATTAATGTTTAGACATTGAAGTGGCAGTATAAACATATATCATGGCAAATTATCATCAGCCCATATACATCCCACTGCTGTGCATGGACGTTCTTTACAACTGAGAGGATTTAGACCATAGTCATACCATCACACTATGCTGCCCTAGTAGTAATAAGGTTTGAAAATAAAAGAATTTCTTAATAATATAAATTACATGATAGCGTGAAATAGTACATGCGAACGCAATACAATCATGTCTAGCATAAGACCTCCGTCAGATTTACATTAATTAGTGCAATAACTCGTCTTATTCTATGTAGGCGATCTGTGTATAACATAATTATGAATATTTTAATGTTTGTATGCCTTTTTATTCCATCGGTATAGACTTTTGAAATATATTATAGTTGTCCCTGCTATATATTCTAAATGCTGCATTTCGTTTAATTACAAATAAAAAATATAGTTCCATAACTATGGCATGACTACTTTGTATAATTTTAAAACAATTAAATACAATTATTTTATTTATGTTACACACAAAACGTCCTTGACTTAATTTAAAGCTATAGTTATAGGAAATATGTATATCACATATAGATATATTTGCTTGTATTAAGGCTAAACGGTTAATAACATAACAGTGAAAATTCGAATACAACTAAAAATACCAATGCTCAATTCTTTAGAAGCATATTACAATATTAAAATTATTTAACACATTGTAAGTAAAAAATTAAGGATTCAACTTTACTTATATGTGATTAGTTCACAAAATACTGGCAACACTAGAAACTTAAAATTGCCAACTCATATTGCTATATACCCCTATGAAGTGCCATAGAGCTCAAAATTTACTTATACAAACGTTTTTAAATTTGATATTTTAAGATGTAGTATTTTGTTTAAGATAAAAGAGGCCTATAGAAGAACATGCAGTTTTTACTTAAATTCGCCAAAATTGGTATAAAAAAAAACTAAAAATATCGTTCCTTATCGCCAGAATAAGTATTAAAATATTAACATTTAATATTCAGGAAATAATAAGGTTTACTTAAGATTGTCTGGTCTTTGCATCCTAATGCATATACTTTTGATTGCAATTTACAAAATTATGCAGGATATGCATTTGTTTATGTTGATTGTCAAAAAAAATGAGACAACCTACAGCCTGTTGCTTGTGAAACTAGCGGCGCGCGTTCGATCCCCGCACCGCGACAAATGTTTGTATGATCCACAATTTAGATTCGGGTCTGGGTGTTTGTGAGACCGAAAAGTCTCTCGTAGTTTCTAATACCCACGACACAGGTCTTGTATCCTAGGATAGGGTCAGAACTATGTATGTAATCGTTGGGTGTATTTGCTTTTACTAGGCGTATGTATGATGGCAAAGACCTCTGTTTGTTACTGACAAAATAAAACAAATAATCTTAAGTGAATAACTGTTCATAAGAACAGGCAATTACATAACAAGATATTTTCCTAAATAAAATCATAATATACCCTTTGTATGTGGCAGTCAAGTACCGTATTCGGTAATTTAGCTAAAGTTTTAATTCATCCTACTAGGTAATAATGGAAGGCAATGTGTACATAGTGTTGGGTAATTTTCGGAAAATCCTAAAATACCAGAAAAGCATTTTCTCAAAAAATATTTAAAATTGGCACGAAATGTAAAAAATACCTTTGACTAATTCAAATGCAAGTAAGCAAAGTATTTCAAAACATTGTAGGCATTCTTTTATGAGATTATTGGTATTCAATCAAAAAATCGAGTTGTTAATAAAAATAACACGCTTGAAAAGTATTAGAAAAATACACGATAATTTTCCAACTACCCAACTATATAGAAACAACGTAGACGACACTTATAAGACAATATTCAGTGCATTTATTCAACAGTTTATATTCAATTGCTTACATAACTTCACTTATTTCATTTGAAAATTGTAACAAGCGAGAAAATATATTTTTTAATATATATAAGCAATACAAAATGTACAAATATAAACAATGACTCGAACAATGATTACAATACGATGGGATTAAAAAAAGCAAAGGTTATAATAATTTATTAATATTAAAGTACATTATAGAAATAATATTGGTTTGAGTGTTGGTATCATCTAATTTCTGGCATATTTTTAATATTGCACTTTGCTGATCCTGTTATGTGACATCTTCTAGTTATGGCATAGACAATATAGATTGCAAATAAAATAATCTATTAAGTGTAAGAAAACAAAAAATTGTGGTAAAATCACAGACTGTTTATATAGGAATTTTATTTACTAGGCAATCCAAGTTGTCTATGCCGAATGCAAATGTTATTAATGTATTTCATAGAAATTTTTAGACATTAAACTGTAATAAGAATAGCGTCCAGAAAAGGACAAATTTTATCAATTTTAGATGGCAATTAAAACCATCAAATTTAATAATTAGGGTTTCATTAATTTGCCTTATTTTCCTGTTTTAAAAGTTATAATGCATTATTAAATGCAATAATAAAAACATTACCAAGATATTAATCATACCAAACGCTACCAATACAACATATTATCTGTCAACAATGTACTCAAATGATCTCTTACAGTAGGTGTGTACATAACTATGTTTATATCGGCACATACTCTCTGAGTTGCTGTAACGTCTCCTGGTCGGTGGACTGCAGCAGTCTCTCAAATGTCTCCGCTCCAACTTGATTCTTTAATGTCTCCAACTGAAAAAGTATTTTAGTTATTTAATAAATCGTTCATCTGGGACATAATAATTGTGAGAAAAATAAATAAAAATGAGTGTACATTAACATAATTTTAATAACTAATTGATATGTAGTTTTTTTTTTGTGGAAATAAGATAATAAAATTCAGTCTGTTCTGTAGAGAAAACATTTTGAAAGTTTTTGGGAGAAGCCAATGTTTAACAGTAGATGCAATTCGTCTCATGACAATGAATGTAACAAAATTAGTAAATAGGTTTTCTCTAAAAGAATTATATTATTCATTGCAAATTTTTATATCTTAAAAATTTACAATTTAAAAAAACTTTTACACTTTTTCAAAAAAAGTGTTTTTGCTATACTTGTGGACTTACAAGTAGGTGTATGAAAGCGCATTTGCTAACGTTTCATGCTCTTATGTTATATTAAAAATAGTTTATGTACATACGTTTTGTGAAGGTATCCTTATGTATGTATCAATGGCGGTACTTCCATAGAAGCCCAAAAGCCCGACTTGCCTTACATAGTTCCGAATAACGAACTTAACGATTGTTTATTTATAAAATAACGCTATAAACGTGAATGTGAGTACTAACCGGTAGGTATTTATTAGTCCTACGTACCAAAAAAAATATGCTGCTACTAAATAAACATTTGGGCTTGCCTTAGTTTGACACCCTAGGCACGCCACTGGTATGTATGTGTGTGTGTATATATGTATGATTTTTTAGTACTACGTGGCCTTCGTTATTCCCCGTGGGATTACCGTTAGGCATTTCGTGACCCACATTGCTGGTTGTATGCGTGTATGTATGCCTACGTGTGTGTACATAGAGCTACGTGTGCGTGTACCTGGTGGTGCGTGTACTTGCTGAGGTCGACGTTGTGCGCGGGGTGCGCGCGCGCCAGCCGCAGCTTGCGCGCCTCGTGCAGCGACTCGGGCGCCGGCGGCGACGCGCACGCGGGGGACGCGGGCCGGGACACGCTCGCCGACACCAGCCCGCTGGGGGGATGCATATACATTCATCATTTCATTATTTTGTTCTCTTATATTCATTATAAGTGTATAAACATATGTAGGCATAATAGATTTAAAAAGGAAACTTGAGAAAAAAAATGACTTAAGCGTTACTATTCTCTGGTAAAAAATCATGCCTAGTGGGATACAAATGAATAAATATAATACAGAAACAACTCGTTTTTCTTTGCAGTGTGTTACTCAAAAATCTGATCTATGATTGAAAACAAATATTCCCACGTGCTGGTCTAATGTGCTAAATTAGGCTTAAATTTAAATCTGAATCTCAATGTACCCCTATTTCTGTTATTATAGATTTTTTTTTCTTTACTCTTTGTAAATAAAAGACAAACAAGCAAGTGAGCCAATCAAGACTAATTGGTCATGAACACCCACAAAACAAGGGGAATCATAATCGCCAGTAATACGCTTAATACTCAGTTAAGTCAGTTTAATGCAAAAGCTAAATAATAGTTACTGAAACAAATCGGTAAGCAATTATTCCTACAAAAAAACTATTAAAAAAAAAATGTATGTACTCACTCAACATACAAGCCAGCGTATGGCGTGATCATGACGTTGTTGAGCACTTCAGTCAAGTTGAGGAGGATGGCGGGAAACCTCTGCAGCACCGCCGCGTTCTGTGTCGTCAGTAATGACGCGAGGCCCAGACCTGTGATACGAAACTTTTGTTATGTATTTACATTTTTATAAACACTGCTCTTTCAAGTTATCCCTTCAGAATATCCAACTATAGGATCTTGAAAAAAATCGCTTTGTGTAATCAGGCCGCCATTTGTACCCTTCTAAAATTACTTTTTTTCAAGATTTACGACTGTACAATAAGTGTTAAATGAATTAATAAATATTTTCTTCTTACTGGTACATAAATACAGTCGAAACCGGATATAACGACACTGAAGGGACCTTATATTTCGGACGTTATATCCGATAGTTGTTATAAACGATAGTAATTACTTTATATAGAATGTGCCGGGACCTTACCATTCGGTTGTTATAACCGGTCCGTCGTTATAAGCGGTGTCGTTATAACAGGTTTTCACTGTAGTTAACTAGTAGAAATTCAAATCAGTCGACACTATGATGCTAGCCTATGTTTAAAGCATTCAAAAAATAAAAAAACTATAATGTACTACAAGTTGATGATAAGGCAATGATACAAATTAGCGATCGCCCTTCCTTTAATTTCATAGATTTATTAAAAAACAACTACTGTTTTCGTGCCTTTATCCTTTTCAGTATCAAAAACATTAAAATCTACTAAAATAAAATAACCCTACACACCAATAATTGCATAACCCCCACTCACCAACAACTTTAGACCTCTCAACTTGGGTCACCAAGTTCATTTTCTCAATCCATACTTGCAGCACCATGTTCAGTACTTTGTCGGGGTCCGAGTCGAATTTGGTGAGTCCATTGGCCGCCTCTTGTACGGCTTTGTAGAAGAAATCCGTTGATAATAGTATCACTCGGGAGAGAAGGCACAGTTGTACTGACAGGACCATTGGCATGTCCTCACCGTCTAGTAAACATCTGGAAAAAAGGGATAAATTTACCCTCTTAATTTGGTCTTTGGTTTCGTTTTTGGAAGAGGAATAGTGTATAGATGTATGCGAGTATAATAATACTGTTTATTTGCAACACATTATGTACAGAGTGTAAAAAAAAAATAACAGTAGGTGACACAAATTGGTAAAGTTATACCTAAGAGCGTGCGAGTATTCTCAAAATGCAAGCTAAATTGTTAAATAAGGTTCTGTTATAAATAGAATAGAATTGCCCAACCATTTCTTTCTATCATCCTGGCTCTTTTAAGAGTTTAATAAGAATGCCATATGGATGGAAAGATAGTGCCGAGCAACAATAGAATCACGGTTACATTAAATAAATAAATACACCCAACAGTCACATACATAGCTCTGACCCCACACTAGGCTACAACACCTGTGTCGTAGGTATCAGACACTACGGGAGACTTTTTCGGTCTCACAAACACCCAGACCCGAAACAAATATTTGTGGTTCACACAAACATTTATCTCGGTGCGGGGATCGAACCCGCGGCCTATCGTTTCGCAAGCTGGTGTCTAGCCAACTGCGCCACGGGGCTGTCAAAATTGATACAATGGATTTGACATCTTATACAACACTATAAAATATACACAGATTCAAATATATAATTTACAAAAACTATCCCAAAGGATACAAATGATTCATTCCATACTATGATACCCAACAACAACACAATTTAACTCACCGAATAACCCTTATGAGTATGGGCCATATGACCTTTACTCCCAGGAAAGCGTTCCTCTCTGGGAAGGTGACACTGATGCAGACCTCAGCCATCCTCAGTACCGTGATGATGCCCTCCATCCTCATGTCACTCAGCATATCTTCAAGTAGAGCCATACATTTCCCCCCCGCTGCTGAGAGGAACTCTTCGGGGCACAGCAGAGTGTATGCTTGCATTATATGCACTACTATGCGCAGGTGCTCTGATGATTGTTCTGGGGAGAAATGGTGAGTTATACACTGGTTGGTTAAGTAGGATATGCATGGGATAGTATAGATATAACAGATTGAAATGCGAGAATTGTGTAAGCGTTAGTATCTTCACAAAATTGACAGCAGTTTTGTAACAGTTGGGTCAATGTGTCCGCACTTTTTATATTGATTTATGCCTAATAAGGCCCCATTGCGTTAAATACTATGTTTTATTCTGAGTAAAAAAATAAAGTAAGAATACAGAGAGTTAACAATTTCAGATAATAGAATACAATTAGGTGCTGATTTGTAACTTCTTTACCATATTAAAGACATATCCCTCTGCTCAATGCAGAATTTCTTAATATCAAATCGCTATGACACTGCCCGGGACATACTGATGCAATAAGAGCATATGGCATAAAGTCCTTCATCTCAGGGAAATATTGATGCCGCGGGAGCACGAATCAGATAAAGAGCATAAACGACATTTCGTTTACAGAAAAATTCCAATAACACTCCCCTCCCCATTAATTTCGCGAGCACGAATCACAGCTCACCTAATATAGGGTACAGGTTATCAGCGAGCTGCAGCGTGGGCGGGTCCGCGAGCTGCGTGGTCTCCAGCACGGCGAGCCACAGCTCCAGCGCGTCCTCCAGCAGGTACACGTGCGCCGGCTCCGACAGCGTCGTCGACTCGTTCACGATGCCCAGCACCCACGGACGCATGTCGGCGGAGCACTCGCCTATCGCCTGGTGGGAGCGTAGTTTTGGAGATTAGGATTCGTTCGATATACGTACTATTGGTGAGCATGGAACTCCTCTGCTATTGAGAGAGTTTGGGCTTTAGTCCACCATGAACTAGGCCGGCGTAGTGGACTAAGAAATTAGGATATTTACACACAAATTCAAATTGAGCGTGCCATGGAGCTGGCAATGCTGGGAGTTTCTCTGGGGGCTAGAATTAGTAAGGAAGTCATCCATAGGAGTACCGGATTCATTAATTATGTGTCGTGCGACGTATGGGCCACAGCTATATGTTTGCTATTTATTATGCAGTTGTGTAAAATTTACAAACCATCAGTGATTTTGTGAGCAAAAGTTTGCTGTATTTTTTTATTCATTCGCTTTATGTTTTACATTTAATTTCATAATATTGTATGTAACTGTTACTGCAATTCCTTGTTTCTTTAAACAATTTTAACATTGAATTGCTATCGTTCCTTTATAAGTACTCCAATTTTTAATTTTTTGATATTTTTCACAAGATCTGTTATTACAGCTTATTGAAAAAGGACACCGCCAAAATCACTCAGGATGCACTCAACATGACGAATCACTTGTATATTAGAGTATAGTCACCTTAATGAGATGCAGCACGGTGGAGAGCGCGGCGGCGCGCAGCATGTGGTGGGAGTGGTGCGTGGCGTGCGCCCACAGCTGCGGCAGCCAGCCCAGCAGCGCGCGCGCCTCGCGCCCCGCCGCGCCGCCGCACTGCTCCGTCACGCCGCACACCACCACCAGCACGCGCATCTTCGTCTCGCACTCCTCGCACGACACCTGCCGATCGGCCGCATATTAGGTATATGTATACTGGATGGTATGAACACTCCTCGTATGGCACCCGTGTAGGTGTATGTGTAGTGGTAGTGTGGTATGGTATGGTAATAGTACTGTGCCTATGCAGAGAATCATTAGGTACTGTCTAATATAATATAGTGATGTTATAAATACCATCCTCGCACGACGTCTACACACATCAGGTAAATTACACACAGCGACATCAACATCAGGTAATATATCATCATCATCATCATCATCATGTCAGCCAATCTTAGTCCACTGCTTTTTTTTTTTTTTTTTTTTTTTTAAACGCCTTAGCAGGCAGACGAGCCGACGGCCCGCCTGATGGAAAGCGGTCACCGCCGCTCATGGACTTGGCAATGCCAGGGGCACAGCCACGCCGCTGCCTACCGTGAGGAGAATACTCTTTTTAAGCCTCGTTTGAAGAAGGCCATGTCACAGCGCTCGGGGAACACCGAGGCAGGGAGTTCATTCCAGAGCTTGCACGTACGTGGTAAAAATGACCTCTGGAAACGCACCGTACGCGTACGGTACGTCTCCAGGTGATATGGATGAACTCCACTGCGGTGACGGGTGGTGCGATGGTAGAACGGCGATGCCGGTACCAACCCGAACAGTTCCTCGGAGCATTCCCCATGGAACAGCCGGTAGAACACACAAAGAGACCCAAAGTCTCTCCGCAGTCCTAACGGCTGTAGTTTCTCCGTGAGATTGGGATCATCGACGATGCGAACGGCCCGTCGCTGTAAGGAGTCAAGTGGGTCGAGCTGGTATTTTGGGGCACCTGCCCAGAGATGCGAGCAGTACTCCACGTGGGGCCGGATTTGCGCCTTGTAGAGCAACAATCTGTGACCCGACGTGAAGTACCGCTTGGCTCTGTTCAGGATACCCAACTTTTTACTCGCCAATTTGGCTTTGTCCTCCAAATGACTCCTAAACTGGACTAAGCTCGAAATTTCAACGCCGAGGATCCCAATACTCTCGGAGATCTGGAGAGATACTCCTTGGAACTGTGGCGCTATGACGAATGGATCCTTCTTCGCAGTGAACGCGCAAACTTGTGTCTTCGTAGGGTTGAATTGAACTAGGTTCTTTTCTCCCCATTCGAGAGCCCGCCCCAGAGAGCTCTCGACTTCAGACACAAGTTGTGACCGTCTTTCCCCAACGGTACTCCGAGGGACATTCTGTTGGCCGATGTATCGCGCGTCACTCGTACTATCATCTGCATAGCAATGCATGCTTTCGATAGAAAGCATGTCATTGATATGCAGGATGAAGAGTGTCGGCGATAGCACCGAACCTTGAGGAACGCCAGCATTAATGGTCATGGTCTCGGAGCAACAGCCGTCAACGACGACCTGGATGCTCCGACCATCCAAAAAGCTGGCGATCCACTTGCAGAGTCCCTCGGGGATCCCGTATGCTGGAAGCTTCGCCAGAAGGGCGCCGTGCCACACTCGGTCGAACGCCTTCGCAATGTCGAGGCCGACGGCAATAGCCTCACCCCCGCTCTCCAAGGCCTCCGCCCAGCGGTGCGTAAGGTACACGAGAAGATCGCCAGTTGATCGACCATGTCGAAAGCCATATTGGCGGTCGTTGATCAGCTGGCGATCCTCAAGGTATCTCAGGATCTGAGTGTTAATTACTCGTTCCATGACCTTGGAGAGAAGGGATGTGACCGCTATCGGCCTATAGTTGGAAGGGTCCGACCGGTCACCCTTTTTAGGGATTGGGTGGACACGTGCGACCTTCCAAGAAGCTGGGACCCTGTTGGTTTTGTAGGAAAGGCGGTACAGGCGCGTTAGCACGGGGGTCAACTCAGGGGCGCACGTCTTAAGAACCACCGCGGGGATGCAATCCGGCCCACTCGACTTTCGGATGTCGAGAAGCCCGAGCTCCCGTCTGACGACACGATGATTGAATCTAATGTCAGACAGGAAACTCTCACACCTGGGTAAAACTGGTGGAATGGCTCCCCCGTCATCCAGTGTCGAGTTCGAGGCAAAGGATTGGGCCAGGAGATCGGCCTTCTCCTTTGCACTATGGGCCAGACTGTGATCATCCTTACGCAGTGGCGGGAGACTAGGCTGGCAAAAATTACCTTCGACAGCCTTGGCGAGCGACCAGAAAGCTCGACTTCCAGAGGGATAACTTTCGAGTCGCTCGCCAATTCGTCGAACGTGTTCCGCCTTGGCCCTAGCGATAGCCCTCTTGTTGGATCTAGAAGCGGCATTGAATTTTCGCTTCTCCTCCTTCGTGTTAGGATCCCGACGTTTTCGGGCTTCCTGCCATGCCTTAAATGCGGACTGCTTGAGGCGCGCAGCATCGGCACAAACTTGGTTGTACCAAGGTCGGCTGCGGCGCCCCACGGGTATTTTGGAACTGGGGATGAAAACATCCATCCCCAGGATTATTGTATCCCTTACGCAGTCCGCACAGGCGTCAGGATCATCAGAGGAGAAGCAGAGCCGCTTCCATGGGTAGGATGCGTAGAACTCGCGCAGTCCATCCCAATCTGCTGACCTATAACGCCAGACTCTGCGGGTCCCAGTAGCTGAAGGACGACTGGGACGCACAACAGGGGCCCATGAACGGACAAGGCAGTGATCAGATGACCCTAGAGGGGCTTCGATCACCACCCTGTATCCGTCAGGATGAGTAGTCAGCAGAAGATCCAACAGAGAGGGCTCATGGCTCTCAACATCCGGAACACGGGTAGGCTGTGTTACCAGCTGTGAGAAGCCATATGCCAGGGCCAACTCGTAGGCCGACCGACCCGGGAGATCAGTGATCCTGGACCCCAACCACTCTTTGTGGTGGGCGTTGAAGTCACCCAGGACCACCACCTCCGCGGACGGGCACTGCTCGAGTATGCAACTAGTCCCCACTTGGACGTTCTCAAACAGTAGAGAAGACCCCGAATCACTGGCATGGGACCTGTAAAGGCACGCGTATACGCGGGTACGACCCCCGTAGTCTACGCGGAGCCATAATATTGACAGGTCCCGATGCTCGAGGCCCCGAAGGCGGCGACAACAAATATCACCCCGGACGAAGACGCACACCCCGGCTTTACGAACGAATGTATGTTCCAGTACGTAGCCGGGGTAGTTAAGGTACGATACGTCGTCAGGGGTAGATATTTGTGTCTCCGTTAAAAAGAGCAGGGCAGGCCGCGCCGTCTCGAGGTGGTGATGGACGGCGTCGAGGTTGCTGTGTAGACCCCTGACATTGCAGAAGTCCACTGGAATCGTGGATAAATTTGCCGCCGTGGGTTGCCTGCTACTTTTATTTTTTGCCTTCATTTGAGAGATTGGTGGGAGGGAGGTAAGGATGGGTGCGGTGGGTTTACGGCAAATCCTGAACGATGGAGGAAGAGTATAAAGAAATTCAAGGTGAGGCAGCACACGACCGACTGAGTGGCCTCCGCGAGGCACGGAAGGGCCCCCGGTGCCCCCCCGCGTACAGTCGCCGGGATCCACCCCAGTCTCCCACTCTGGCACGACGACTGCACGACGGGATTTTCGCCGGTTGGCGGGACAGCTTCCCGAGGCGGGAGTTAAAAGAGAGCGAATCCCCGGGTTCAGGTCCCCTACTGACCGGCAGGCGGCCGACGGAAACCGTTCCCACCGGGTCTCCCTGTACCCCGCCTCAACCCCCAAGGCCGCATGCCACCCCACCAGATCCACTTGGAGTAGTGCCGTTGCAACCCACCAGCACCCAAGAAGGTAGGGGGAGGGACATAGAGGGAACGGCTATCCAGTCCTTCCGCCGGAACGCATTCCTGCTTTGCGGTAGAAATAGACTGGACGGTGGTACCAATCCGCTCGGGTACAACATTGAGTAAATGAATACTCAATATTTAACCCTACCACCAGTGAAGGGTAAGGGAAGGGACACCAAAGCTGCGGAAAGGACAGTGAATGCAGCAATGATGGCTCGAGGAGCCGGGGTCGCGTACCCGTGCCATTTTATAAGCCAACCGGACAAGTTGGCAGAAAAATGACCCTCTGGCCTCAACTGCTGGACATAGGCCTCCCCCAATGACTTCCACCGGGATCGGTCGGAAGCCGCCTGCAGCCAGCGACGTCCCGCGACCTTGACCTTGTCGTCGGACCACCTTGTCGGGGGACGTCCCACGCTGCGCTTTCGTTAAAAGTAACATTCCTTGCACGACACAAAGACAGCGACATCAGATATTGTCTAATATATAGTGATGTCATAAATAACATTCCTAGTACGACTCCTGCACACATACACACATACACATTAGGCACAGAGCCTATACTGATGCACTCCTCGACACACCTACACACACACAGCGACATCAAGTACTGTGTAATACATAGTGATGTTATGAACAATACTTCTCGCACGACACCTACTCACACACACAGACATCAGGAATATGTTTCTCAGATTATGAACACTCCTCGTATTCCGTACGTAAACGCACAACGACAACAACATTAGGTAACTGTATTAGAAATAACATTTCTCGCATGACACTTGCACACGCACTGACATCAAATACTGTGTTATCTATAATATTTTATGTGGTCTATACTAGATCCCACTGCTAGACAAAGGCTTCCCTTTTTTTCTTTACACCTCTCTATTTTGTGCTAATTTATGCCACGCCCTCTCTCGTCTTATCTATACTGATGGTATAATGACAACAATACACCTATATTAGTGACATAACCAAATACATACCAGCAAGTCATACAGCGCGGAGATGGCGAGCGGTGCATATGGCGCGAACTGCTCCACGTCGAAGTTGAAGTCGTCGATGGTGCTGCGCAGCGCCTCGGCGGCCGCCAGCTTCACCGCCGCGTCCTCCGCCGCGCGCGTCAGCGGCTCCAGCAGCGCCGAGTACATCGCCGGCCGGAGGGACTTGGAGGCGCGCACGCCGCACCACTGCCCTGGGGGGTGGGTTTTAGGTTATTTTATTGTATAGATACTGAGCTAGCCCAAAATTATTTATTTAAAATCTCTTGTAAAAAAAAAGTGATTTTGTACTGTTCAAAGGGTCTCTTATAACTGATAGTTCAAAAAAAGTGAAGTATCACTTTACAATTTTTTTAATTTAAGCTCATAGTCTTTTCTGTACAATTTCTCCTATATTAAACATTTTTTTTTTAAATGGCAAGATGCGACACGAATCAGCAACACTAAATGTGTATATTTTCTAATATAACAAATTACAATTTAATTAAATTTTTTAATTATCTTGATAAATTTAATCTCATATCTGCTACTACAATATTGTAGCAATAAAACTTCTGATCAATTTACTAATTCCAAGGTTTATTATCCTCAACATAATCTGAAATTTTGTAGTAAGCATTTTTATATATTTTGCCTTTAATTTATTCTTTAAACTTCTTCAAGGAAAGCTCGCTAATACCCATCAGAAGTTTGTTATGAGTATTTAAGGTAACATAAAATTTCAAATTTAACTTACCAACTAATTGACAAACACGCCTTCTTATAATTCTGTAGTTATTGTCGTGTATTTTTAACTCGTGACTTAATACGTTCGTGAACCATTCGTCGAAGTCAACCTGAAATTATTATACAAATCATCATAATGTATAAGTCAAAATTATCATTTCATTACTTTGTGGGATCGTAGTACAAAATAGAGGTATACCTACACACAAAAAAAATCGCTATGTATAAAACAGCGTCATTTTTTTAATGCAGCTATCATTTTTTTAAATTACCAATTATGATTTTACCAATTATGGTAGAAGCTGTCCATGCGGTGGGATCTAAGCATTTTAGACCTCGCCGCAGAGATAGACCTCAAAAACTCTCGGTCCACACTCTTGACCTCATGGCCGAACGTCGATCTATGGCGCTGCAGTCTTCCGAGGACGCCGAAGCATATCGTCAGCTCAATAGACGGATCTGGAAGTCCTTGCGACACGATGTCCGTGCTCACAACACTGTGAGCATTAAAGAGATAATAGAGCGGAACAGAGGCTCCAAAGTGTTTGCAAGAGACTTGTCTATTGGGCAAAGACAGTTGTCTAGGCTGAAGACGGAGGGCGGCCGCGTAGTGTCGACGAAGGCAGAGGTTTTAAGGGAGATCGAGAGGTTCTACGGGCAGCTTTACACCTCGGTTGCCAAGCCCGCTGTTCGCTCGGCCGAAGACCCGAGAGCCGAGTTGATCCGCCACTTCAGTGATGATATCCCGGACATCAGCCTGTGTGAGATTGAGATGGCCCTGAAACAACTTAAGAACAACAAGGCGCCGGGTGAGGACGGAATCACTTCAGAGCTTCTGAAAGCGGGCGGAACGCCGGTACTTAAAGTCCTTCAGAGGCTCTTCAATTCCGTTCTCCTCGAGGGCTCAACGCCAGAGGCATGGAGCAGGAGCGTGGTGGTACTGTTCTTCAAAAAAGGTGACAACACCTTGCTGAAGAATTACAGGCCCATCTCGCTCCTGAGCCATGTCTATAAGTTGTTTTCGAGGGTCATCACAAATCGTCATGAACGCAGGTTTGATGACTTCCAGCCGCCCGAACAAGCTGGTTTCCGAAAAGGCTTTAGCACCATAGACCACATCCATACGCTTCGGCAAGTTATCCAGAAAACCGAGGAATACAACTTGCCGCTTTGTTTAGCGTTTGTGGACTATGAGAAAGCCTTTGATTCGATCGAGACGTGGGCGGTGCTAGAGTCTCTCCAGCGGTGCCACATTGACTGTCGGTACATCGAGGTGTTGAAAAGTATATACAACAACGCCACCATGTCGATCCGAGTACAAGATCAGAGCACGAAGGCTATTCCACTACAGAGAGGCGTGAGACAGGGAGATGTTATATCTCCGAAACTGTTCACTGCCGCGCTGGAAAACGCCTTCAAGCTCTTGGAGTGGAAAGGATTCGGCATCAACATCAACGGCGAGTATATCACACACCTTCGGTTTGCCGACGATATTGTAGTCATGGCAGAATCGCTGGAGGACCTTAGCACTATGCTCGAAGACCTCAATCGAGTCTCCCAACAGGTGGGTCTTAAAATGAACATGGACAAGACGAAAATCATGTCGAATGTCCATGTTGTGCCCACCCCAATCGCAGTTGGGGGCTCGACTCTCGAAGTTGTAGACGAATATGTCTATTTGGGACAAGTGGTCCGGTTAGGCAGGTCCAACTTCGAGAGAGAGGTCAATCGTCGAATCCAACTCGGTTGGGCAGCGTTCGGAAAGTTAGGAGACGTCTTCTCGTCCAATATACCTCAGTGCCTGAAGACGAAAGTCTTCAATAGTTGTGTGTTACCAGTGATGACATATGGCACTGAGACGTGGCCTCTCACTAAAGGCGTCATGGGTCGGCTCAGGGTCACTCAACGAGCTATGGAGAGGGCTATGCTCAGGGTTTCCCTACGTGATCGAATCAGAAATGAGGAGATCCGTAGGAGAACTAAAGTAACCGACATAGCCCAACGGATTAGCTCGTTGAAGTGGCAATGGGCCGGCCACATGGCGCGGAGAACTGATGGCCGATGGGGCCAAAAAGTTCTCCAGTGGAGGCCACGAACGGGAAAGCGCAGCGTGGGACGTCCCCCAACAAGGTGGTCCGATGACCTTGTCAAGGTCGCGGGACGTCGCTGGCTGCAGGAGGCTTCCGACCGTTCCCGGTGGAAGTCATTGGGGGAGGCCTATGTCCAGCAGTGGACAACAATTGGCTGCTAATGATGATGATGATGATTATGATTTTAATCCAACATTTTACTCAGTAACAGAATAAGTCATTGGTCATTCCGGAGAATCGGTGTTAATTAAAGCATAGCTTGATAATTTTAAATTGACTCAATGTACATTGTCGAAATTGTTATAAAAGGAGTTCCACTCACATGATCATATAAATTAAATGCTGCCAACCCAACGGCGTTGTATATAGCGTCCTTCTTGAGTATGGCTGGCAGATCGTCCGAGGATATCTGTTGCTGCTGCAGGGATGCCAACATGCGGACCAACTCCGTCGCCAGAACCCTTCGGAACCTGATCAGCCTCATGAATAATGCTTCGGTGCATGGCTATTAGGAGGGAAAATAAGTTACATAAATATAACGTCATTAATGTCCACGGTTAAAGTAGAGATTATATCTATAACAAAATTTTCTAGCCTTCAAATGTCACGTAATAAACATTAAGGACAATGAATGGTGACTGAGAAGTTTGTAAAATAAGTTCTCTTAATCAATTTGACCAACTAAGGATTTCTATCAATACGCTTTTCTGCTTATGAATAACGAAGGAATTATTGTCATAATATAGAAACTTGAAAGAAGAAAAATGTCTTAGAAAGTGTAATAGCATATAAGCGTTACTAATATTCTGGCTATTAAGTATAATACGTTTACGCAATTGGTTATATTCTTTTCTATTGCTTTCTGATTTGTTTTCAGCATCCCAACGATTTAAATATCATTTGTACTTAAAGAAAACAATAAAATGAATAGGTAATTCCCTATGTGTTACAAAACCCACAATCATAGGACAACACAACAGCGGTACAGAACTATCAAATTTCCTCTTACCCTTAACTCAGCACGAAGCTATTACTACTCGATGGATAAATAAAATCTATTTTGACCATTATAATTGATCATATAATTATCTGGATACTGAAATATGTTGATTTTTCCTAGTATCTTTAGGACCCCTCACAAGCTAACATATGGGATAATTTGATGATGATTGTCCATAACAAAAATTCGTTCAACTCAAGTTGACCACATACCCTAAGGCTGTACTTCCAGGACTCCCCGGACTCGTCGGTGGCGAAGCTCTCGGGCTCCGCGTCCCACAGCGCCAGGTCGTCGGCGCTCAGCAGGAAGTAGTGCGTCACCAGGTGCCGGCACATGTGGCACACCGTGTTCTCGTCCAGCACCTCCATCTTAGTCTCGCATGCTTGGAGAGTCACTAGAAACATACAAACATAACTAAATATTTATCATCACCATCATCAAAAGCTCTCAATTCTGAAAAAAAAAACTGGCCTCGATCTTCGGCTCTCCTCATCCAACCACTGCCAGCCACCTTGCGGATATTGTCACACCACCTAGCCAGGTCGCCCTCTGGCGTCTTAAATATTAATATTATCATTATCAAATAATGTACCTCTGACTTTACAAAGCTATATGTGTTTTCACAAAAAACTTTATAAGTGAAGGAAAAGATTGTGAAGAAACATACACACCTTCTTAGGTGTTCTTAAGAATTTCTTAGGAGTATGGTCCACCAATGTAAATTATGCTAATGCCGTGAACCTAAACCCTCTAGGTAGAGGTGGCTGTGAGGTGGTCATGATGATATTATTATTTTGCTATTTCACTTTTGACTTTTTTATATAAACACCTATCATAAAAGACACTGTTTGAGCCGTTGAGCACTATAATTTCACAGTTGACATAAAAAAATACTCACAAGGATCCATAGGTTCATTTTTCTTGGGTAACTTATACTCAGCACATTGTAGTATCCCCTTGACTATATTCAAGCACTGTATTGTAAACCTTTCGTATATCAACGCCATGCCTTGTTCCGTGAAGCAGTAGTAGAGGGCAAATTCTAGGGAGGGCCGGATGAGAGGTACGTAGGAGAAGGGATGAGTGCACAACACTCCGAGGGCCACCTTTGTTAGGTGTATTATGAATTTCTCACATAATTCTAATGGGTATATCCCACGCCCTTTGAGAAGTTTTCCTGAAAGAGAAAAAGAATTAAAGTATTTAATTCATACATGTCACATTCTAAGCTCCATTTGAGTTCAATGATGTATGCAACTAATTTGATTCAATGTTTTTATAGTATAGTTCTGTGGTAAATATTAAGATGTAAATTCATATCTTAATCAACTACAACATCATTTAGTATTATTTAAGCAAGTGAATACAATTTTCATTATATGAAGAACAACTTATTTTTCTACTCAGAGCTTTAAATCAAATAGCCAGTAATTTGACATATTACATTTGTACTTACTGCATTCTAAGCTAGTCTTGGCCCGGTCAAACACCACATTGAGGAAGGCAATGGCATCCTGACTTTCATGTGGTTTCTTAAAGCCAAACACTGTGAGTTTTCTCAGTATCCTAAGGCATAGGAGGGCTTTCTCTAAATGTTCTGTGATCAATTCAGTAGCAGCCCCATCTTGTATGTGGCGCAGGAACAACTCTGTATTCTCATGCCAAAGGTTGAGGATGAAAGAATAGACTGAGTTTGTGAGGTCCTGAAAAGTAAACAAAGAATCTTCTGTCATAAAGTTGCTTTGAAAAAATGAACAAGGAAAATGTATGATCTCAATAAGAATTTATTTATCATCATGGAACAGTTTGGACCTTATTCCACCACATTGGCCTAGTGCGAGTTGCCAAGAGAGTTCTAAGGAATTCCTAAGAACTTGGTGTGCAGGTTTCCTCACAATGTTTTCTTTCACCTTCGAAATAAGTGATAATTCATTTTGAATACACATTTAACTCCAAAGATCTGTGGTGTGCCTGAGGTTTTAACCCGCATTTGCTGAGATTTTTGACCGCGCGACCAAACCTAGAGCCCGTCACTACTATGTTATTAAGAATCACTAATGAGATGTTAAGAAAAAAAGTATCTTACCTGAAAAGTCATTCGATCCTCAAGCAGTCTTTTGGAAGCCAATGCCTTAACGACATGGTGGAAGATCAGCAAAGACCTGTGCTGGACTAGGGGCTGGGGTGCTTTTAACGCGCCCATTATTTCCGGCACCAAACTCGGCCAATGTGTAGGGCAATCAAACCTGTGAATGATTGCAGCCTTCTTAATTATATTCTATCTAGTTAAGAATTCCTTTGCCTCTTTTATTATTTTTATTTTATCAGACTTCTTATAGAGCACTTTTTTTTATATTTATAGCCCCTCACTTCAGTTATGTGGCCTTAAAAATTTAAAACACATCTGACAAAATATGAGTGCAGTAAAGTACTCTTTCCCTTTAGAAATAAAAGAATGACTGTATGTTCTTAATGTTCCAAAAATATTATTTTTTCTCAGAGTCAAAGATACTCACCTAGCTATTTTCGAGATCAACACAGCTTGCTGAGTAGCTATCTGTGCAACTGGCTCCCCAAACACATTAGTTGTTAGCAAGCCCTGTCTGAGCTTCTGTTTCTCCTCATCTGTTATTGCGTTCGGAGCATTTCTTCTCCAATACCTGTCCACACCATTCTTGAAACACATCACAGCCAGCCATCTTACATTTAGGTCGATTGAATGATTTGATAGAACATTCTAGAAATAATAATTTTCATGATATTAAAAAACAGTATTATTAACATAGTATTATAGATTACCTACAAAAATCTTGAGATTCACTGATTACAGTTCGAAATCAGAATTTAAATGAAGGGTTCTTAATGGAAAGCTTTAAAAGGGATTAATCATGTTTATACCGTTGGCTTAATGATAAGATGAGAACTACATAAAACTTTACTCATGGTAAAACAAAATCAATGACACAAAATCCAACACCTGTCAATTATTAAAACAGTATTGCTGTAGCCATCATAATTAATATCTCTATCATACAGCTATAAAAATGTAGTAAAAAGATTACCAAAAGAACTGAGTAGAATCCTGGCTCTACCTCCCATTCTTGAAGTTTCTTCTCTGCAGGCTTCAATACTTCAGGATCCTGACTAGTAGCCCTATTTAGAGTGTCCAAAACTAATGCATATATATTTGGATCCATGTTCAGCTGTTGACAAAAAAAAAATCACACATAAAAGGAAATCTCAGTATTTATTACATGCTATTAAGAAATCTATTAGTTGTTCTTATTTCATTTCATCTTTCTCTCACAACTGTTAAACTTTGAGATGAGAAGTAATTTAAGAGCTATACACCTAGGAACACACAGCAAATAGACAATTTATTTAAGAGGCAATTTTTAAATGAAAGTGAATTATACTTTATATATTTCTTAATTAGATATTGGCAAGTTGATATTGAGGTTATTGAACTTATGTAAGAATAATTCTCATTGAATTTTCTAATAAATATTGTCTTTACAGCAATATTTAGATAAAAATATAGCATTAGTTATTACAATTCCTCGTTTTTAGTCATTACAATGTGCTGAGACAAACAAATGCTTATTTCCACACAATATTACTGTTTTTAATGACATAATTGTTTCATTCTTTTCCAACTCTGTAAACATAATTTAATGCCTGTATTGACTAACATTGTAAGAGTAGTAAGAATCATGAAATAACAATGACAAGTTGAACATTGGTTGAAAAATACATGATATTATCAATTTGGAACTGTAAGGATGATATAATTTACTATAGTTACTGAATCAGTAGGTCTTTTCAGTAAAATGTAAAAAAAATACATGCACTATAAGAAATCAAGCTCAGCAGTACAGACAACATCCCATTTTCCTTTTCGTTTACATTTAGCAATGGATTTATAAAATATATGGTGAAGTTGTCATTACTTCTTGGATAAAGACCGTGAATAACATTAAGAATAAAAAAAAATGTTTAATATATTCTATTTGTACACAACATATAGTCCAATTTATATTTTTAAAACATAGAATTGATACAATCTTACAAAGAATATTATTAATTATGTCTCTATAACGTTTAATAAAAATTACCATTCATTAAATATTTTTACTTCAACACCAAAATCCAGTAATTATACAGCAATTGACTACCAAATGATTAGCATGTAACTTGTAATCCTAATTTACATACATAACTATTTTTTACACCGATAGTGGCAAACAACTAACCAAAGTAATAAGTTAAGAGAAAGCTGAGATATTTCACGAGATTAATGTCATCTAAACCCAAAAATAACACATTATGACCCCATAACACCGCAATGTTTTTTTTTCAAATTTATCTGTTGTATTAAATATTCAAGCACATAGATCACTTTCTTTAATAAAGCCATATATCAATTGGTAAACAAGCAAGAATGTGAATTTGACAGAACTGCTGATTTGCAAAGACAATTTCTATTGAATAAATATGCAAATGACGCATTGCCGTATAATGTCATACTACAAAATGTTAAACATTCGTGTAATAAACTAAAAAATGAATTGTTAATAAGTAATATCACAGTAAATTAAATAAAAGAAATGCTTTGCTCACCCTGCAAAGGAAGAGGGCATAACATAACCTAACGCACTTTGCGCTAGGTACATAGATCACAAATTAAAATACACTAGAACCATAAAATATTTTATGGCTTTCCTATTATACTAATCTATGAACTAAATAAAATGATTTAACAATTTTAATGAAAGAAACATAATAACTACATCAATCGGGAAAACACCACGGAATTCTCACTTTCAATTATAGCGAAATTCAATGTTGCCAACGCCATGACAGCAGTCGTCGCAAAAAGTTGTCTCAAAAATATCCTAGATGCCGCTAATGCAATAAACGTGATGACAATGTAAATTTATGAAAAAATCTAAAGCAATCATGCATTGTTTATTTTTAGAAAGTGAAATTCATTTTAAAATAATAAATTATATTGAGCAAAATAAAGTAATAGACTGAGTCGATTTTTCAACCCTTGTACAAATCTTAATTTTGTACTCTAGTTTGTATTTAATAAGTTAATATATTTATAATAAAATTATCTTTTATAAATAAAAGAGATACTTAGACTTAAATTCATCATACTCTCTACAATAATTTATACTATTTTTAGTGGCCATCCTAGATGAAGGAGATTTTATTTTAAAGAGCGTGAACGTTAACTGAATTAGCTAGCTAATGTTATGTCGGCGTCATTTACATAGAAGATACATTATATTTTAAATGGGATCTTTTAATCCATACCAGTTTAACACTCTGAGAAAGACTTTTTTTAGACTGAAACATTGTCATAATATTTATCTATGTAGGATTTCTTAATTTTTTCTTAAATAAATATTAAAATTCTTCAACAAATATTGAACGCTGGCACTGTCTGACTTTATCCTTTGCTAGGAAACATAACGTTATATTAAATTAATCATTTGAACGTCATTAGTTGCAGACTTCGCCATTCATTTATTTTATTTATTAACTAGCTTTTGCTCGCGACTCCGTCCGCGTAGACTACAGGGTTGAGATCAGAAAGAAAATAAGTTGTAGTCTATTCTACTTCTCAGAGTCCTATTTATGTCCATACCAAAATTCATACAATTCGGTCAAATTGTTCAAACGTGAAACCGTAACGCGTCGATCGGCGCCTTGTGCATCATTACTGCGCGCTTGATTAATATTTTAAAACTGCAATATCTTCTAAGATACTCAGTGAAATCAAATGATGTAAAGGGCAATTTTATTTAAAATTAAATACTTGTAATGAATAACGTATTTATTTGGATAAGGATTAATATCATATTTATAAAAACACCTTCACAAATAAAACTTTATTTTAAAATAAATTTGGTTAGGATAAAAAATTATAGTGAGCCAACCTTAAAAAATAGACATATGCTGTCGCGGACTTTTTTTTAGAACTTTTAAAGAGGAATATTTCTCCCATACATTATTTTAGCGAAACTTTAACCGTTTTCGCAGCGCGCGCCGCGGAAGCTCACAAAAAGGAAAAAATGTCCCCGATTTCGAAACAATCTTTATTGCTGTTCCGCTCCTATTCGTTGTAGCGTGATGTTATATAGCCTATAACCTTCCTCGATAAATGTGCTATCTAAGAGTGAAAGAATTTTTCAAATCAGACCAGTAGTTCCTGAGATCCTAGCGTTCAAACAAACAAACAAACAAACTCTTTAGCTTTATAATATTAGTATAGATTGAATAGCGAAACTCGAAAATTATTTAACATAGCTTTTGCCCGCGACTCCGTCTGCGTAGACTTTAGGGCTGAGTGCAGGAAGATAATACGTGAATCTTTATTTCTTCTCATAAGTGTCCAAAAAAAGTTTTACTTTGTAAAAGCTATTTCCGCATTTCTTCTTCTTCTTCTTCATCAACCCATATACGCCCACTGCTGAGCACAATGAGGGAGTTTAGGCCATAGTCCACCACGCTGGCCTAGTGCGGATTGGCGGACTACACACCTAAGAAATTCCAAAGAACTTTTAGGTGTGCTGGTATCATCACGATGTTTTCCTTCACCGTTAAAGCAAGTGATAATTCAATTTGAATACACACATAACTGCGAAAAGTCAGAGGTGTGTGCCTGGGGTTCGAACCTGCGACCGCCGAGATTCTCGACCGCGCGCCTAAACCTCGAGGCCATCACTGCTTATAACATTCTGCATTTATAACATGTTTATTCCACGGGAACATTTAATTATTACTTCACAGGGTCCTATTTATGTTCATACCTAAAATTATATAACTTAGTCCAATGGTTTAGGCGTGAAACCGTAACAGATTTACAGAGTTACTCTAGCAATTATAACATGTACCCATACCCACAGGAACACATTTTCCAGGATAAAAGTATATCATGTTAATTTGGGGGGACCTACCTATCTCTATACCAAAATTCATTCAAATTGATTCAGTAGATCTTGAATATAGCGATTCCCACGGAAATACTACATTTTCCGGCATAAAAGTATCCTATGTTACTTTGGTGGGTGCTACCTATCTCCATACCAAATACCATTCAAATCGGTTCAGTAGATCAAGAAATACCGATTCCCACGGGAATACTACATTTTCCGGGATAAAATGTATCCTGTGTTACTTCTGTGGGCCCTACCCATCTCCATACCAAAAATCATTCAAATCTGTTCAGTAGATCTAGAAATACCCATTCCCACGGGAATACTACATTTTCCGGGATAAAATGTATCCTATGTTACTTCAGTTGGCCCTACCTATCTCCATAGCAAAAATCATTCAAATCGGTTCAGTAGGTCTAGAAATACCCGTTCCCACGGGAATACTACATTTTCCGGGATAATAAGGATCCTGTGTTACTTCGGTGGGCCCTACCTATCTCCATACCAAAAATCATTCAAATCGGTCAAAAGGTTTAGGCGTGAAAGCATTACATAGGCAGTGTCATTTTCGCGTTAGAATATATGCTCATCCCACAGGAACCCTACATATTCCCGGGATAAAATGTTGTTCATGTTACTTCATAGGATTTCATTTATGATCATACCAAGAATCATAAAAATTGGTCGAATAGTTTCAGCGTGAAAGCGAAAGAAAAATATAGGGTTTAATACCTAATCCCTCGGGAATACTACGCTTTCCGGGATAAAAAGTATCCGGTGTTACTTCGGTGGGTCCCATCTAACTCCATACCAAAAATCATTTAAATCGGTCAACTGGTTTAGGCGTGAAAGCATTACACAGGCAATGTTACTTTTGTGTTACAGTATATGCTCATCCCACAGGAACCCTACATATTCCCGGGATAAAATGTTGTTCATGTTACTTCATAGGATCTTACTTATGTTCAAACCAAAAATCATAAAAATCGGTCAAATGGTTTAGGCGTGACAGCGTAAAATAAAAATAGCGTTTTATACCCAATCCCACGGGAATACAACATTTTCCGGGATAAAAAGTATCCTATGTTACTTCGGTGAGTCCCATCTATCTCCATACCAAAAATCATCCAAATCGGTTCAGTACTTTTTGAGTTTATTCGTAACAAACATACAAAAATACAAAAATCCAAAAATCCAAAAATCCAAAAATACAAACCTTTCCTCTTTATTATAATAGTATAGATAAAAGTCTTCGTGAAATTCTTTACAAGATCAATCAAATAGCTGGTAACTGCTGGTAACATTGCTAAATTGAAGATGTTCTTTTAGAACCGTTAAATTTAATAAACAAATGTTTTTGTGAATTGAATTTATTTGAATAAGCATATCCATATAACATAAAAACAATTTTACTTTTCTAAATTTAAGTTATTTTAGCTTGTATTATGAAACTTTGTTAATGGACAGACGTAATATATTTTAATAAGATAAGCCACAAAACTTTTTCGAACACATTTTCAAGCTATGTGCTGACTGCTGAGTAAAAAATTTCGAACTCAAAAACACTATCCAACCAGGTAGTCAATCCCGAGCTTTCATGATTAGGTACATGAAGCGCACTTATTTTGCGAGAATAAAAAGGACCTAAAAATCATACAAATTCAAACTTGATTTTACTTATACTCGTCTTTAAATTTAAGCTTTATTTAAATAATATTTTCGGTATATTATTTTTTTATTACTTATACGTAGCATTAATATTTATAAAGACCTTCCAAGTTCACCAAAGATTACGCGATCGTTAGTTAATTATTATCGCTTTTATCAATTTTATCGTGTCCATGATAACAACAAATATTCGGCGATACGAAAAGAAATCAGTTCAGCAGTACGTTACATAAAATGGTAAACATTACAAAATGACATGGGAAAAATGTGTGGTACGCTTGAACAGTGACTCCACTGGATGTTTTTATTCGGGCGACATTGTGACTGGGACTGTAGTGCTGGACTTTGATCAAGATCAAAAAATCGAAAGTAATTCTGTTATTTTTATTTCGATACTATATTTATTTGCAGATTCCTCAATCTTCATTTGTAAAAGTTGCATTAGATTTATGGAATTGGTTTCGTGTGTTGGTCGTGGTGATAATGATGTACTGCATTTGAATACAAATAAGCTATACTAGTGATACTAGTTAAATTTTTTAGGAAAGCTATCGTGTCATTTTCGTTGTCTACTTATGCACTGCTCATATCGCGTTATAATATGACGATGACCATTCTTTAGACATATATGTTAAGTACAATATGAAACATATGCAAATAGCTTACAAGTTCAAAGCGTATTTATCAGACCCAATAAACAAGTTTATTCAACCTTTTGTATGGTCAGATTTACTTTAAATCGTTAAAATATTCAAAAATAAATGTTTTCTCATTAGTAGGTATAATTAAACGAAATAGCAATAAAGATATACCTGACATCCAAAAGGACTTAGGTATTTCTTGCGAACGACTGGGCTTAATATTTATCATATAATTACTAAATTTCATTATACAAATTTGTGACCTCTTTCAGACAAGGGAAATTTTTGAAAGTTAGTTTAGTTACTGTTATTAGAAGTTATTTTAGGGATTATATTTTCAGGTATAGATTTTGAAGTGCATGGAACAAGCAAAGCACAATGGACCAGATCTGCGCCCACACTGCCATACATAAAGATATACTCACAGAAAACGAAGATTCTCAGCATTAAAGTCGCCAATATATTTGGTGAAGTTATATCGGGTAAGTATAATAATAAAAAAGACATAATTAATACAATCAACTGGTGGTAAAATTGTGGGAAAAGCCTCAATTTCCGCGCTTACATAAATGAGTGAGTGTTCAGGAGTTTTTGGTACCACAAAAGTCTCATCTTTCATGTGGTTTAAGTAGGCTTTTCAAATTTATATCCTGGCTCAGCCGTTTCTTCCTTCTTGTCCATGACTCCTTACTGTAGCGGAAAGAAGAACTTTAGCGATCTGGTATCAGAGTTGAAGAAGGCACATCAGCGCAAAAAAGCTTGCAAAATACCTATGAAATATTTGGTAGCCTATATCCAGATGTTTTCGTCGTGTATAATGATTTCTAAATCGTAAAATTTATAATTTGTTATTGCATGTTTATATGACTGCTCTGTCTACCAAAAATGCATAATGTGAAGATATCTGTTTTAAATGAACTTCATTTTCTTTTCCAGCAAAGAGAATAGCCGCTGGAGTGTACACGTATCCGTTCCATTTCGCACTACCAGACGATTTGCCTTCTACTTTTAAAAGTTCAATAGCAAAGGTCCGATACTGTATAAAGATTAAAAGTAAACCGTTTTATAAAATAAACAAAGTGGTGCCTTTCGTTGTATTGAACAATGTTAACCTTAATCACATTGAGGCTATGTTGGTAAGTATCGATTTTTCGAGTTAATTTAATGTTTTACATTAAAACACAATGTAAATTGTACCATCTACAATGGCGTCAAAAGTAAATTTGATTTTTTGAGAAATAGTTACAATTGTCACTCTCCAGTCAACACAATTTGTCTAGCCCTTTTTAGTCAAATATATATGTGATCTTACGCTTCAAATACTTATTGCTAAGGTTGGAATTTTTTAAAGGCTCGTAAACGTTCGGACTTTCTTACGATCATTTCCTTCAACGTTAACAATACAATATTGTGAATACAAACATAAATTTCAAACAGCCGATAGTATACCTGTATATATAAATTATTTAAATTATATATACAGATAATAAATATTAAATTTTCTTGTATGACGTATTATTTTCAGCTGCCATCTGTCCATGAATTTGAAAAGAAATTTCGAAGTTCCGGTACCTTTTCGATCACAGTCAAAACTTTTACTGCTTTTGCACCGAGGCAAACAGTGCCGTTTAAAGTTACTTTATATAATGAGAAGAAAGCAATTGTATATAAAATTAATATAATATTGGTACAGGTGAGTCAATTCAAAATAAATTGTTTTGTATTGTTCTTAGTATTTTCAATTGTAAAATCTTGTAGCTCATTGACCTGATAATATTGCAATATTACGACAACAAAAAATTGCAAATTAGTTTTAATTTTTGTAATAATTAGGTATGAAAACGATTATATTTTGCAACCAAGATCAATACTGGAAATCAGTACGGAAAAGAACATGAAATGCAGTATTATCTTGCACCCAGGTATAATTTGTAACTACCTTTTCGAAAAACAGAATTGTTCGTCTTACAAACATTACTTTAAACAAATGCTGAACATACAAACATTTGCATGGATACGTGCAACGAACCTAGAAATTGTTGTTTGATTCAGCGACATCCTACCTAATAGGTACGTCACGCAGTCTGTAAAAATGAATGCATAATATTTTATGCAAAGGCACAAATATAGTCACTAAACCAAATATGTATTCTGAAACTAATAGTAAATATAATGGCCTTGATCACGGTGTTCCCTTACCCAAGTAAGTACAGTACGCCTAGGCTGGCAGCGGTTGGAATATCCGCAAGGTGGCTGGCAGTGGTTGAATGAGAAGAGCCGAAGATCGAGCCCAATGGCGTGCCATAGGAGAGGCCTGTGTCCAACAGTGGACGCAATGATGGCTGATGATGAAAATAATAGCCTCGTTGGTCCAGCGGCATAACAAAGCGCATGTGGTTGAAAATATCCGGGTTCGACCTTCGAGAAATTTAGAACCCGGCACGAGAATTCAAAATGCTTCAGAGAGTCGTCAATTCTGCCTTATTTTCCTAGGCTTTCATAAGCATGTTAAAAGATAAGGTAATCTTCTTCTTCTTCATCATCAACCCATGTACGCCTACTGCTGATCACAGGTCTCCTCTACCATTTAAGTTACTAATATAGGGGGAGGGGGGGCACTTTGATACACAAAAATTCAATCTCTTTTTTGAGGACCATAAAGCATTATATTTAAATATTTGTTTTGATGTGTGCATTGGCTGATATGTCAGCTTATATTTTGGCTATGCATAAACCGCCAACACTGGCGACGTATAGAGATAAACTGATTTTAAGAAAAAATCATTTTTGTATCATTCTGCCCCACCAGTGGGGCACTTTGATACATAGGGTGGGGCAGTTTGATACGTATTTTAGATCCATATAAAATGCAAGTTTAAACTGACTAAAAACCCAATATAAACCGTATTATTACTTAAAATTAAGAAATAAAACAATTTTATTGATTGAGTTCGCAAAATACCTTTTATTAAGAGTGCACATTAGGCATAATCAGTCTCTTAAGTTACTTAAGGAATATAATCACCAAAAAACAATATTGTCATCATAGAACAAGACTAATTCTCTGTTGTTTTCTTAATTATATAGGTAATCAGTTATGTACTTACTAAGTAATCAGACTTTAACATTGAATATTGTTAATGAAAATATAATATTAGAACCTCTTATCAAAATGAACAATATTTTTCTGTAAAAATTAAACAAATATTAAAAATTTAACAAAAATATTCATAAAAACTCTCATATAAATTACAAAACAATCTACTGGATATTATATTGAGTTAAACCTACCGAAAATAATAAAGCGACGATGTTCGAGATGTGCCTTTGGAGAAAGTTGGTTTTGGTAATTGCAAAACTAACATCCACACTTGCTTTGTCTTCCACAATTGGAAATATAAACTTAGAAGACCCTGCTTTTTTTCTGAGATATAATACTTAATATTCTGTCACATTATACTTAAATACAATTTTGGCAACGTAGTGAATCACAGTTTTCTTCTTCTCGAACTTAATTAGCAGGAAATCTCCAATATTTATGTGTTCAGGATTAACTGGTTCTTCATTCATTACCTCTTCTTCCGATTCCGACGGCATTTCAATTTCTTCACTATCACTCGTCATCACGATTTCATCTTGACTAGAATCAGAATCTATTTCTGCAGGCAAAGAAGTCACTCTCTTTTTCGGCTCAGTTAATCCCAGCAGATTTTTCGCTATTTTCAATTCTTTTGCATGCTGTTTTGCTTTTTGTAATTCTCTTTTCCGGTTCTTTTCATTACGTAAATTTTCTAATCTATTTTTTTCTGGTGTTTCAGTGTATATTCTTGATCGTCCCTTTTCTCTTCCTTTTCTTTTTAAGACACTGTCAGTAATCGCCTTTTTTGGATAAGGTCTAACTACTTCAGGAGTAAGAATAGCCTTTGATGAAGAAACATGTAGAGGATCGTCAGCATCAGACACTGAAACTGGGTCGGCATCCAAAGTAGGAGTTTTATTTTGTTCTTGGTAAAGTCTTTGACAATACTTCACGTATTGCATCATCAATGTTTTCTTCATTGATATTTTTTCTATCAGTTTTGGGTTTGTACGTGCGCACCATTTTCTAAAAAAAAAGAAAAAAAAAACAATAAAATAAACTATTATTTTTGACGGGGCACTTTAATACACTAGAGGGGCAGATTGATACGTATCATTGTACCCCGCACATTACCGTATCAAAGTGCCCCAAAGGACTTTTTCCACAAACAATTAATTTTATCAAGTATATAATAATCTTGCAATCAAAAACATTTTAAAATATAATAATAACTATATTTACTTACCTTTTGTAACAAATAATAACAAAAACGACTAAGAGTATCCTCCTGAGACACAATTACATTTCACGTATTTTTTTTGTAGGCAGCGGCGCACGCCACTTCCAATACTTTAATGACCGTTGAGGCCCAACGGAAAACTGGCAGCGAGTGGTGTCACAACTGTCATTCTTGTGAATATCCTTGAGCATTCTAGTGATGTGCCGGACTGTGTAGCGTTTATAGGTTTTGAGATATAGATACTGTACCAATGTGCCCCGTGAATCAATGTGCCCCCCCTCCCCCTACTTAATAAACTAATAATTATTTTTTTTTTTCGGTTCAAGAAACTGAAATATGAAGTCCAAAGCGGATATTTCGAAGAAGAAAAAAAGATGTCGAAACTGGAATATAAAAAACTAACCAACACTGTATCTGAAACTTGCAGTTTCGAAATGGAGATACCTCAAGTTACGCCCTCTAGTATACATCTCATCGCACCAATGGTGAACATAGGTTACGAATTCAGAGTAAGAAAATTTCATAATTTAGCGCACCGCAAAAATAAACACTTAACTCAAAAGTTGGATTTTGAATCCAATTATTTCAATTCGAAATATCGATTTTCTTTTAATACGCTTTAATTAATTACAATAAAGATGAACCGTTATTATTTTCAGGTCGAAGTGATATTTCCTTTCCATTTTACACTACACGGAAAGATTCCAGTGACAGTAGCAACAGTTCCTGTTCTTCACCATGATTTTAAATAAATTAGAGAAAACTTGTCTGATGTTTCTTATTGATAAAAAAACATAGACAACTTCATCAAAATCTTACAGTTTTAGGTTCCGAAAAAAAAAGGTTGTAGTCAGTTTTACTCCACCCGGTCTCCATTTTGTAAACACCAAAAATTATTCCAATCGGTCAAAAGGTTTAGGCGTACCTAAGAGTTATATAAAGTTATTCTCACATTGTACAACATATTCCTATTTTTTAGAAAACAATATTTTTTTCCAAGATAAAAGTATCCTGTTACTTTGATGGTTACAAAATATCATTAAAATGATTTCAGTAGTTTCGGAATCTATGAGCGTAAACAAACAATTCAATCTCTCCTCTTTATAATATTAGTATAGATGTAAATGCAATCATGTTCTTGACCGATGTAAAATTGTTATGCTGTATATGTTATGTTTTATGTTATGTAAAATATTAAGTTTGTCTTAAGTAAAACTACCATTTTTTTTTAAATATTTATAACTTATATAAAATCTTATAAGGTATAACTTTATTAATAACGTTTGGCAAATATGGAAACCTTTATTTTTAACTCAAAATATTTTTATTTTTTACTCTGGCAACATTATCACTTTACTGGTAGCGCCACCTAGTTTCACAAAACTGTAAGCTGAGTGGTTCACATGAGTAACTTTATTATAAATTTAACTTAAATTTGCAGTAAAATTAATAAATAACTATTTTAAAAATCATATTTAAATTATTAAATTTGATTTTGTTTTAAAAAAAATACAAATAATAGCGTTTTTCAGATAATTTTAAATTTTGATTTACCACTTCCTATTTCCATGACTTTTTAAGAAAGCGGAAATGGTTGGTCCGCCATAATCATTCGTGTGGGTCTGTGCTTGTGTGGTTTGGGTGTCTTTACCGGTGCCAACCATTATTTTTAATTAGTAGTAAGTTATGCGTATGAATCCAGACATGGACGATGATGAGAAGGGGTGAGTGTGTTTTTATTTGTTATCCCTTAGAATTAAGGCCATAAGCTACGTGCCAACTATAATAGGTCAAACTGGCATGTTCGCTTGGTGTGTCGCATTTCACGGATAGCCAGCGAGGCTTGTGAGGTATGGTTACGTACGCGTTTGCATATCCTTTGGAATGTATATTTGTTATGATTTCAATGTTTACTCTTGTCAATCATCCCTAAAGGGGACTAATAGCTTCTAAATGGCATTTAGCCTTTTACTTTATGCCGGCTAGCGGACACCGACCCCAAGCCTCGCCGCGCGAGCTGCGTGGTACTATCATGGCAGCTATCACTTTCCCATGATACATATTGTTGATTAACGTGTTAATCAACACAGATTTGCATACAAAGTTTATATAACGGTAGATGTAGCGCGAAAGCTGTGATGTGGAATGGTGGCAATACGTAAAATTAACCTTTCTGTGACTAATCGTTGCTTTCTCTTATCGGTGATTTAGCATTATTCGATCATGAACGGAGCATTTTTGTTTGAAACGTTGTTATTTGGATGGATAATCTATAATTGAGGTTATTAGATCAATGTTCGAAATGCCGCGTAGCTCGCTCCCATTTACCCACAATACGATCAACGTGCTGATTCATTTGCATATGGTAACTTACGCACGAGTTATGTTCATAAACATGTTCCCCTGTAATGTCTGTATGCGTTATTTTGGCGTTGCATGCTGTGTCTATAGACGCTTGGATGGTTTATTTTCTCGTGAGACAATTGGTTATTCATTCATGCGGACCAGTAAATGCTGGAGATTGCTACGTCCTTGTCTCTATTGTAATGAACGAGAGTGAGAAAGAATGGTAATTAATTCGCGCAATTAACCCCCTGAATACTAACTCTGGCTGTGTACATCCATAAATTTGTGTTTTTAACCTATTTTGTAGTTTGTATTGCAATAGCTGATACCAAATCAAATTTATCTTTACATAACCTATATTGAATCAACCAGTGTGTGATGTGTCACATCTGCTTTTGACTACTTCACAATGTAGATTATAATTGGTTAGACTATACAATATTGACCATTGTATTAGGAATAAATTTATCAGATCTATATATAAGTGTAGTATAGAATTAAATTTTGGTATAAAAAAATGTTTATGATATATCTGATGAAAAAGTAATGAAACATTTCAAAGTGAATGGCACTTTCACTTGCTACTTGCACTTGCAAAACTTTGTACCATGCTGTAGAATAAAATGAGGTTAAAAAATGCTGTAAATCATTTACCAAAGTGTATAATAGTAAGATTAGATAAGGTTCCATTTAAAAATATTTCATGAATATTTGCCATTTGCTTGTTTACTTCACTGTGATAATTATTAGTCATTAATGCTGGTAGATTTAAGCCATTACTTAATTATAATTACAAAATGTTTAGTGAAAGTAACATTAAACATTAGCAATCTGATTTCAATATTGTCCTAATCATAGCATTTTATGTTGCCATTCCGATAAAAAGTTTTTGGGTATATGTGTGGGTATGGTTAACATTATTTGTACCCACACATTCTTTTTGTATTGTTGTCACTCAGTTTGACATTAAGTGTGACCCTTCTATTTCAGCACTTTGGATATTTTTAGATTATCTCATTGCTGGATCATATTTGATAACTATGCATGCATATGGGCTAGTTAGCTGTGTTATAGCTTATTTCTGTAATATAGCTGTATTTTTAAATGGCTCAAAAATTATTACTTCACAGTTGGTATGTTATCAAAACAGTCTAGTGTCAGGTATATTATCTGTAAACAGTTTGCTATTCAACATGGAAACTTGTTTGTATGATGTATAAATAAGTTTTATTGTCATTATTCCTACAAATTGCAGACTGAAAAATGTATATTTGATTTAGAGTTGCAAGTGACAAAAATAGCCCTTGATTAAGATTAATCAAGATAGCATTTGGCAATGACTCATATTCTCCAGATTTTGATTTACATCAATAATAAAATATTGGCATTTGAAATTGAGTTTGTATGAATTGTGCCAGAATACTATTTTCCTTATCAATAGTAATGACTATAGGGATAAGTTTAGTAGATAGTAAACATTATGTAGGTTTTTAGGTCATAGTAAGTCTTGTTTTGTCAAAGAATGAATTTTTTAATGTAATTTTGGTATTTTTTATATAAACCTGTATGATCTATAAAATGGCTAAATTTCTCATAATTTTAGCATTCATTAAAGTTAGTAAAGTAAATGTTACATTTTAGGAGCAAAAATATAGATATTTTGTAATGTTTATAAAAAAAAGATTATAATTTTAAGGTTTACATAGTATAGGTCCTGACTCCTGATGTATGAATGTTTGGCATTTAAAAATTAAGATTAATAACTTGTAGTTTTCAATTTAAATTACCACATTAACCTACAAGAGATCAAAACCACAGTCTTATGCCCTATGCTTAATTTATTTCAACCATAATAGAAAACACATTGTTAAAACTAAATGTTTTTACTCAAAGTCTTTAATCTATATTTGTATGATAGTTGTTTTGGTGGTAGATTATTAAAGTTTATTTAACACTTTTTATAAATACTATTACAGTCTCATCCTTGAATAAATTTATATCTATACTTAAGATAATAGTGGTTGAATCTTTTGCATTTTCCTGACACATTTATACTCTGGGCACATTTATAGAGAAATTTAATAACATTTTCACAATCTATATCATGAGAAAATTTCAGCCAATATCTTATTATACAAGTAAATACTCTCTCACAATTTCATCCTTGAAATAATTTTTTTCTATACCTACCGTTCATCTAACATAATGGTGGGTAAATCTTTTGCGTTTTCCGCTTACATATACTTTGCACAGATAAAATGTTCAATAACATTTTCTATCTAATATTTCTAACATGGTATCTATTTCCAGAGACTAATGAGGCCAACATCTAACAATATATCAATTAATTTACGCAGAAAATTGTTCGTCGGCGGTCTGTCATGGGAGACGTCCCAGGAGAACCTGCAGCGTTACTTCTCGCGTTATGGCGACGTGATCGACTGCGTGGTAATGAAGAACAGCGAGTCTGGCCGCTCGAGGGGTTTCGGGTTCGTCACCTTCGCCGAACCTTCGCTGGTCAACGTTGTGCTGCAGAATGGACCGCATCAGCTCGACGGAAGGTAAGAATACAATAGTTTCCTTGGCAATTTAAGGTTATTTCCCCCAGGTAATTACAGACACATTTGTAGGTAATATGATGATACAGGTTATATATGAGGAAACTCACATGGTTATTTAAATACCACTGTTACCTAGAGACATATTAGACTATTGTCTTGTGAAATTTGGTATTAACTCCATAGTGTGAATATTGATATGCGCCTACAGACGAAGGTCCTATGTCATGTTAGCACCAAGATCCTCTCTTCTTCTTTCTTCTTCATCAACCCATATACGCCCACTGCTGAGCACGGGTCTCCTCTACCATTGAGAGGGTTTAGGCCATAGTCCACCACGCTGGCCTAGTGCGGGTTGGCGGACTACACACCTAAGAAATTCCTAAGAACTCTTAGGCGTGTAGGTTTCATCACGATGTTTTCCTTCACCGTTAAAGCAAGTGACAATTCAATGTGAATACACACATGACTTCGAAAAGTCAGAGGTGTGTGCCTGGGGTTCGAACCCGCGACCGCCGAGATTCTCGACCGCGCGCTCAAACCTCGAGGCCATCACTGCTTGATAAGATCAAGATCCTCTGGCAATATTCAATTATTCTTTTTCAGTATATAGGCGTCAAAATTAGGTCAATATAAGTTAACGACTGTTTTATCCCTATTTGTATACTATATGGAGTATACTGTTGTCAACAGTCTATTGATAATCTCAGTTTCACTATAATGCAACAAATTATTTCTGAGCTCATATTGAAGTAACTGTTATAGATATTTGAAATCTATACTAATATTATAAAGCTGAAGAGTTTGTTTGTTTGTTTGTTTGTTTGAACGCTAGGATCTTAGGAACTACTGGTCCGATTTAAAAAATTCTTTCACTGCTTGATAGCACATTTATCAAGGAAGGTTATAGGCTATAAATCATCACGCTACGACTAATAGGAGCGGAGCAGCAAAAAAGAATGTTTCAAAATCGGGGACTTTTTTTCCTTTTTGTGAGCTTCCGCTGCGTACGCTGCAGAAACGGTTAAAGTTTCGCTAAAATAATGTATGACAAAATTCTTCCCCTTTAAAAATTCTAAAAAAAAGTCCGCGACAGCATATGTCTATCTTTTAAGGTTGGCTCACTATAACGTTTTTTATTCTAACCAAATTTATTTTAAATAAAGCATTATTTGTGAAGGTGTTTTTACAAACATGATATTAATCCTTATCCAAATAAATACGTTATTCATTACAAGTATTTAATACAAAATAAATTAGTCCTTTACATCATTTGATTTCAATGAGTATCTTAGAAGATATAAAATAATGATCAAGCGCGCAATAATAATACTCAAGGCGTCGACCGGCGCGTTACGGTTTCACGTTGAAACAATTTGACCGATTTGTATGATTTTTGTATATTTAAGTAAATGGGGCTCTGCGGAGTAAAATACTACAATTTTTTTTCCTTCTGAACCCAACCCTGTAGTCCACGCAGACGGAGTTGCGGGCAAAAGCTAGTACTATATACGTTGGTATTGCGCCACCCACGCGCCACGTCTCCTGGTGACCTTTTATGTACCGACTTCCATTTCGACCCTAAATAAAATAATTTATTTTAGGAACATATTTATTTCTGGATGTAGGGAATTAACGGCTATTTTCGGATACTTCGTTTGTTTTAATCTTTTCAAGTAGTTACGTAATGGAGCAGGGTTATGGTTCACTCATGATTTCTTATAGTTTAATGGGAATTTTTAAATGAATATATTTGAATTAGCTTCTGTGGTTTTAGCTTTAATTTTTTTTCTTAGGCCAAGTTGGTTTCATATCCTTACAGTTATCATTCCTAAAATTTTAAATAGGATCAAAGTTATTGTTGAAAAATTTTAAATTAAAGCATAATAAATGACGTTGTTTATTGACGTTTGTGAGGAGGAACATAAATTATTTATTGTAAAATTATGGGTAAACCCGAAAGGATAACGAAAGCCAATTCAGTAAACAAGTTACCTTTGTAAAATTCTGTTATACGTACATATGCAAAAATATGTAGCACGTAAAATGGCTTACTAACTGGAACTTTCTAAACCGTCGATTCAAGGTCTGACGTTATTTGCATCTTGGCATTTTCTCAGACCGTAGGTGAAATCATATCATGTGATTATTACGAGAGCTGTAGCCTCATGGAAATCGAACGCGCACCTCGCTGCTTGAACTGAGCCGCCGACCCGAATGATGTTCATAATGATGTAGTGTAATATAGCAAAAACTTAGGTTATACCTATGTACTTTTCCACAAGAAGCGCGACACTTGCTGACTCGCAACACGTGGCAAGGTCATTGAACTCGCCCACCGTCGCTACGTATACTAACTTAACATGATGGATTTTGCAATCGATAAAAAATACGCGAGACCATTGGCGTGATTAGTGCATTCCTTGCAGTTTCAGTAATTAGGTAAGCTTATTGCCGAGTTGCATAGTGTGATTCTTTTTATGTTCGAACGCAGCGCGCCGCTTTGATTCATTGCATCGTACGTGTGAATGGAGACGACTGAGACACGTATGTGAGATTGCGTGGAATGAGTTTGCTAATTTGTTTATGCGATGTGAATTTTTTCGGTTGTCTGTACTTTTGCCCCTGCGCTTCAATCAACAGATACACGATTTCATCAGCATAGATAATGATTATAAATAAATGGTCTACGTCATCGTTTTAGCGTATTTCTCCGTTTCCATATTCAGGAAGGGAGATTTCTTTTCTTCATGTTTTAGTCTGAATATATCCCAAAGTAAACTCGTCTGTCACATGTCCGTCCAAAGTCTCAATAACACTGGTCAATACTTTGTCACGATACGTTTGAGGATTAGGTTTATTAGATTATTATTGAATTTAATTGAATCCGACATATTTGCACACAGTTCCGTTGGCGTAACATGCCGATGACTCACATGTAAAATCACGTACTAAGAATTTTATCAGATATTTTTATGTCGAGTCCAAATTGTAAAAGTTAATCATGATTCATATTTATTTATTGACAGTATTGGTGATCATCGGATGCGTTAAAAGTTAATTTATAGTGTTAGGGTGTCAACTAGGAACCTGTTTAGGGGCAGCCAGTCCCTAATGTCTAGACGTTTTATACAGAAAATAAATGAAGGGTGGCGTAATTTTAGGGTAACGCGCACGGCGTCGCTCCCCCATCAACACCCTTATTGTTCTTGTTTCAAGCCTTTTTAAAGGCAAGCCATGAAATTCAGATATAAGGCCTTTTGCACTTGGAACGGTCACCCTTTCTCACAGCGTAATTCCTGTACAGATTGATTCGACCATAATCCAAATCCGCTTATGTAAAATGTATGTGCGCGTAAGAGTCCACGTTACGACCATCGCGTATCGTACGGAAACCCAGCTCCAAGTTGATGGTGTCTCCCGTCGGTTCTTCTTGTGAATTACCCTCAATAGGTATAATTGTTCCTATTAGGATAGTATCAATAATTTTATTATACATGACGTGATTATACCACTGTTATAAGAGAGGCATTTTATTTATAAACCATGATTTTTTAAATGTTTGTCATGCATATATTTGTCTGTAGGATAAGTTTAAAACATAAATGTCAGATAAACTTTTATCTAAGCCTGGAAAGCTTTCGCAGAACAATATGAAAATTATTTGTTTTACGGAAAAGTGAACCTACCACTTGTCTAGTGCAGAAAGCTATGTCCTCAGCGCCTGGCGCCATTGGGTCGCCAATTTATTGGTCGCAGCAAAAACTTGAGATTGCTATTGTAGTGTATTTTTTCTCCCAATTATATTCCTAACCTATAGTAGCGATGTTCCCATTTTCCCACTGCAAGCGCTACAGAAAATATTTATTAAAAGCTATACGAACACAATATCGCGACCCACATTTCGCACGGAATTAAACTGTCTTAATATTTTTGCGTTAATTCGGGCACGTCACAAAATGACAACTTAAATGAAAAAGTTCCTTCGTTAAAACATTTCTCAATGATGTAGAACAATTGTCGCGTCTGGACACTGTAATTGCGCATTGCCCTTTTATTTTACAATTTGGAATACATTTCAAGAACAAAAATCGAGATCACTTTCTTTTTAACACATCTTTAATGTGCATGCAGTTTACAACTGTTGGTCTTCAACGGATTTGGACAATTCACTCACCCGTATAAAAGTTAAACAATTCGTCTTAAAAAGACTTGTATGTTTCCATGGTAGTATTGATTTTAAAGTGGTCTCCAGTGTAATAAAATTAATCTGTTCTTTAATCACATTAAATTAGGGGTAAAACTCCCCAATGTTTTGAGAATTGCCCAATATCGCTTTTGTCGAATGTTTTCTTATATTTAAGCAGTAACATATAACATGTAACTCCTTATATCCCCTATGATATATATATTTTTTTATTGTTAATCAATAAAATTTACGGCTAGTTACAACGACCCAAGTTAAGTTACACAAGGCGGGGTTGTATCCTACTGAATGTAATCGATGTGATGATGCTGCCCATCGCTTGGGTACGAGGGGCGCATCCCCACGGCGGTATCGACCGCGCGATGTTGCACATCAACACACAGGGGTCACGTTACGGGGGGTGATACACAAATCTTTACTAACTGAATTTAGTATATTTGTTACTGTGGTAATGAGGAGTAAGAAGGTCGACTTACTTTTTTTTTTAGGCTGTTATTATTATTAAGGTTGACTGTTAGAGAATGCCTCTGGCATTGAGTCCGCCTTTATACGAATTGTGTAACAAGCATAAATAAATTAATTAATAAAATCAGCATCAGTTATTCTACACCCCACTTCTATGTCGTGGGCTTCTTTTGCTGTTAATGGTTAAGACTGTGATTCGTTCTCTCATTTGATGGCGTAACATACAAACAGTGTAAACAAATTAAATTTCCAAGCTAATTTTAAAATAAACCTTGCCGTCGAAAGTATACTGGATTAAACGTAGTGGGGTAGGACCATTCATCGGGCATATAACACGAATCTGTTAAATCGATTCCGATTAATACCTGCAACGTGTATTTACATAGTGGCACCTAGGATGTTGTTAACCCACATACCGGTCTAGTTTCTGAGAAAGCATCAAATTTATCGCATCTCCGTCTTCGAATAGCTAAATACACTCGAGTATCTTTCCGTGGTTAATGTTTATTCTCCACCGTTTCCTGGAAAGTGAAATTTCGCGCACAACCTACAGAATTGACGGAACGTGACATTGCCTGCGTCCTAAACGTGATTGAATTTGATGTATGAAACATGGTAAAACTATTACGATCAGCTGTTCTCAATATATCCTGAAGCCATGGATCACACCCGGATTAATTAGATGCCAGAAAAATAGAGACAGATTGCATTTAATAGCAAAGCAAAACCCAAACAATGAAATAAGTCAAATAATATACAAGAGGTACAGAAATTTCTTAAATAACCTTCTTCGTAAGCTTAAGAACGACTACGAAAGTAACTTATTATCGAACAATATAGCCAACTCTAAAAACCTCTGGCGGCATATTAAAAATATATGCAATATTAACAAGACCACCGATCATCCAGCCGATTTATGCAAAAGAAGCAAAGATCCGCTTACTTCCCTTAACGAGTGTAATACATATTTTGCAAACGTAGGAAAATGCCTGGCAGACAAAACTCTACAAAAACTGTCTTCCACCCAATCATCCCTGGCAGCAGCAGTGAAGCCGCAGTCACTAACTTCACAATCTTTCTTTATGAGTCCTACAGACGTAGAGGAGGTCAATCGCCTTATCAACAACCTAAAACCGGATAGCTCCCCAGGAGTCGATAAATGCACACCTAAATTAATTAAACTCATTAAATCCCAAGTACTAAATCCTTTAACGCATATTTTTAACTTAAGCCTTGCCACCGGTGTTTTTCCCGATTCGTGGAAGATAGCTATAGTCGTTCCTACACATAAAAACGGCGATAAATGTAATCCCTCTAACTATAGGCCAATCTCGCTACTGCCAATCTTTTCCAAACTACTGGAAAAGTTAGTCAACAATAGAATCGTGTCCTACCTTGAAAAACATCGAATCATATCCAAAAAACAATATGGTTTCTCGCGAGGGAAATCGACCGAAGACGCAGTGATGCAGCTAGATAACATCGTAACTGACGCTCTAGATAACAATAAAGCCTGTCTTGGCGTATTTTTAGATCTTGCTAAGGCATTTGACACAGTTTCCCTCCCTATACTTTTACAAAAAATCAGTTCTATAGGCATCAGAGGAATTGCTCTTGATTGGCTTAGCAGTTACCTCATCAACCGAAAACAATTCGTAAGAATAGGAATATATAAAAGTGATCTAACAGATGTGGAATTTGGAGTGCCTCAAGGCAGTATCTTAGGACCTACCCTGTTCTTAATTTACATAAATGATCTCCTGGAAATATCAGAGGAAAACACAGACATCATTTGTTATGCGGACGACACTCTGCTTCTTTTCCATGATCATTCTTGGAATAAAGTAAATGCGTTGGCCGAAAAAGGGTTGAAAAAAGTTATTGGATGGTTGGATAAAAACTTGTTAACCTTAAATATTGAGAAAACAAAATACATTTGCTTTCATAAAACTAAACGCTCTGCACCCCCTCCCCACGTAACCCTCAGGCTGCATTCATGCAACACAGTGCCGCGAATGACTCCGTCATGTCACTGTAGCGCAATCCAACGAATCGACCACTTTAAGTATCTCGGGGTCGAAATTGATGAAAACCTCTCCTACAAAAATCATATAAGCATGCTCTCTTCTCGCATTAGGAAAGCAATCTTTATTATGAGAGGCTTAAGGCATATAGCACATAAAGATGTTTTACTTATGGTCTACAAGGCCCTTTGCCAAGCATTGCTCATATATTGTATTAGAGTGTGGGGTGGCGCAACAAAAACTCATATGATTACTCTGGAGAGAGCTCAAAGGGCGATTCTCAAAGTAATGACTTGCAAGCAGTTTCGGTACAGCACAGACCAATTATACAAAGAATGCGATGTCCTTCGAGTGCGACAGCTATTCATAGCCAGAGCACTAACATCGACACATAAGGCCACTATAACATCCTCTGAATTTGAGAAATACTCAAGCCGTCGGATATTCAATATTCCCGTACCGAGAGTTCGTACTGTTTTTTCTAAACGCCACTCCAAGTTTCTTTTTCCAAAAATGTTTAATACTGTCTGCCAAAAACTAAAAATTATAAACTTACCCACCCATAAAGCCAAAAACTGCATTGAATCCTGGTTGAAAAAACTTAATTACACCGAAAGCGAAGACATCATAAGCTCTATTATATTTTAACTCCCAACTAAAACACTAAATACACTCGCTCACACACACACACACACACACACACACACACACACACACACACACAAGCGCGCGCGCGCACGCGCAGACATTCACTCTTTTTAGTCAAGTTAAAATTTTGTTTGCAAATATGTAAAATATCACGTTATGCTTACCTCTCATCCTTTATAAAAATTGTTACTTTTTATGTTGCTTTGTTCTAATTTTATTTTGATTGTTTGTTATATTAGTAAGATAAATTTGTTATTTAAATATGATATAAATTTATTTGTGATGTTTGTAATGTATCCGCTGTATTTTACTGTCTCTGCGATACAAGCCCCGCTTAGTGCAGAGTCAGTAGCATAATTTGAATGTATGTATATGTATGTTGAATGTACACACAATAATGTAACGATCGTGATACATTTTTCGCTTTAACCTTATCTGCGACATATTTTTTTCGAATCCGCATTCCGCAGCTGATGGTTTTTGAACGGTTATTGGAAATGCGTATGAGCGTATAAAGAGGCCGTTGTTGTCAAGTGATATGCTCACGCGTTTACGCATCGCGAAGCCGAACAAAGTACCTATTTTTAAAGAGTATTGTATTACATTAAAAAAGTATTTAAAAGTCAGTTTAAATTAAAATAAATTTAATCTTGAAAAAGTAAATTAGTGTAAAATGCGTTCTTTTAGAATGATGTGATTATTACTTTATAAACTTGCATTTTTATTTTTTTACGCCTTAATATACGCATTAGAATAGGCTTCAGGGGATTGATGATAACAATTATAGTATCAAAAACGTTCTTATATCAATACAGTAGTTAAAAGATTATTGTGAAGTGTGCCAGTGACGTCATAGTAAATAGTTGCAACATTGAAATCTGCCGGTATGAGTAAAAGTAATGAAAATACTGTTTATTGTTTTGTTATTATGTATATGGATGTAATGGATACTGTGTTTTCTGTAAAATGCATAAAAACAGTTAATTATTGAATGATAAAACAAAATTGCAGCTCAGCGAAAAGTGGTTGGAAAAATGTTCCGTAATTCTGCAGTGTAACTTTCAGTGAATCATCGTGTAACCAGCTTTCGGGTACTAGGCTTGCATAAGTTCCCACAAGCCTCCCTCAAAACTTCTCTTCCTGTTGGAAATTTCTCTGCAAAATGCCGTTTTTGTTACAATTACACCACATCCAGGCAGTGCTCTCGACCTTTTTGCCGTGAGTGCGTTCAGATGTTTGTGGTACATTAAATGCATTTCGCATATGCTCCTTATTATTTAGCTGTGGAGTCTTCAGAGATTGCTACTTTTGTCATTAATTTATCTATAGAAAAATGTTATGATATTACATTAGTGTTATCAATTCAACCAATCCCGTGTTATTCTAGATTACAAACCAGTTCATAATCTTACAACACTGCTTCCTTTCTTATACAAACACTACTGGACTGGGCCTGATAAATGTGGTTCTGTCAAATTAGAGAATCGAAGGGCGAGAATTGATATCTCTAGAACCAGTAGACACAATTACGGTGGCCTGCTTCATCGCTGTCGTCTCGGATACAATTGCCCTAGTAGGCATTACGGTACCCAGTTATTGTTTAACCAAAACAGTTATGAGAAAACATAGAAGCAAGTACGGCAGCGGAGAGCATGAAATCGTTCTTCGGAACACACCTCGTTGAACTTATTTACATTACAAATATTTTTGCCCTGATCATAATATCACCTTTGTTTGAATTTATGCTAACATTTGACTAAATATTTTTTACGTTTGCGATTTCAAATGATGAGGATTTATTTTAATAGCCTTTTAGTATCATTCCAGTCGTAATGCTTTGATTTGATATAGTTAGTAGCTATGACTTACTAGAGTAAGATTTAGATATTTTGAGATTTTCATACGTTGTCGACAATAACCCATGTCAGATCCATAAGTAGCATGTCTTCTCACGATGTCTTTCCTTAAAGTTGAGATGGTTAGTAACTGAGTCATAGTGAAAGGTGCCCTTTAATATATTTACGATGTCGAGACATATTATAAAATGTAGGTCATGATGTTATCGTAATTGGTACTAAAATATTTTTTACCAGTCAATTATTATCATACGTAAAGGACTCTATAAACGTTACCCACATATTTCTCAACTAAGGCACTTTCTTTTTCTTCCTTATTTCACCAGAGGACAAAAAAATCAGTCTGGAATTTCCTACTTATTTTTTTACTTAACACCGTTACAAGAGTATGTTGTCTATTGTATTTGTAATATGAATCGGACGATACGTTATCTGATAATTTATCTCTAACTGTTCGCTATTGGTGCCGTCACCCTACTTACTACTTAGCACTATCAAACGACTGTTTCCTACTAACAGTAACTACTTGGTACTTTTATCAATGGGCTCTTCTTAGAATTCGTCTGCAACATTTTTGGCACTCGTCCCATTTTTAACTCCGTCATTAGCCGAAATTGCTTATTGTCTCGCGAGGAAAGGTGTTGAAATGTCGCAAATTCAGAATTCGTCTTGGCAAATTGCATTCGTGTCATTTCATTATTTGCATAATTTTACGCGTAGCTTGCAACACGATCTATGACATGCACATTTGATTACGAAATGGTTTTTATTTTATAATTCAATTCGGGCTTTTATTCAAAAACACTGTTGAATAAATTAAGTGCGGATACAAAATAATCTCTAAAATGTTATCAGAACTTAGGGAATACTGATAATTTCCCTAGTAGTATGGTATGTCAATACAATTAGCGTTATTGGCACTAAAATAATAATGGAGCGTTTCTTGATAATAAGAATGAAGTTTCATTGAATATAAAATCTTGTTTTAAACACTGAGGTTAAATAAATTTTATAAAAACCTAAAATAAATAAATAAATACACCCAACAGTCACATACATAGCTCTGACCCCACACTAGGTTACAAGACCTGTGTCGTGGGTATCAGACACTACGAGAGACTTTTTCGGTCTCACAAACACCCAGACCCGAGACAAATATTCGTGGTTCACACAAACATTTGTCTCAGTGCGGGGATCGAACCCGCGGCCTGTCGTTTCGCAAGCTGGTGTCTAGGCAACTGCGCCACGGGGGCTGTCAAACAATGGGAAATGTCTCCTTGTATATGTTAAAGACAACTTGATTCTATTGGTTTAAATCGGTTTCTATTACACTTACCAAAAAGATTCACTGTTATATGTAAACAAAATATTTTTTTTAGAAGTCATGGATATTTGTGATAAAAATAAATTTATCGTCTACGTTGAAGTTTTATTTTAAACACCCAAATAATGTTACAATAGTGTTAGTATAAAAGTTTTTACGTTTTGTCGTCTTTTATCATTTATCGTATCTCACTACAACTATCAGTTACAGCAGACTTATAAAACATTATGGTATTAATATTCAACGTACACAGTTTAATTGTCTTTATTATATCTGTTACGAGGAAGTACTAGAGTTCTACACGGCCCATTATGTAGATAAGTCAGTAATACCTTCCACTGTAATCGTCTGATCGGTCTCGTGAAGGCGTGATAAAGAATAATATTATCAATGTACGTAAACACCCTACATAAACGGAAAGTTTTTATGTCACGACGATAATGGTTTAACTTGTATACAGTTGTGGCGTCGCTCATGGTTCGTAGTATACTGCATATGTCGATACACGAGTAAAGTGAGACCGTGGATTCGATGTCAGCCTCTGTAAGAAATCTATCGATGCCAATGCAAATACGTGATGCAAGCCGAACAGATTTTGGTTCTGTAAAATTTAAAATCTACTAATCTACTATCAAAAATCCATGCAAGTTTTACTCAGAGGAAAACTTAAAGAACAACAAAAATGAATGGTAATCTCAATTCGCCAAACTCTGTTTGCACTATATTTTACATAAGGAATATAAGATAAAGGATTCTTAATTTGCCTTGAGGTTATACCACGCGTTCAATAATATTACTTAACGAAACCAAAACTATACGCTTTAAAATGTAAAAAACAAGACATTTCAGTATTCAATTCAAAATATAAAGTGAACTTGTAAAAACCTTGATATTTCCCTCGCCAGAACCATCGACCCGAAGCCGTGCAACCCACGCACCCTGCAGAAGCCGAAGCGCGGCGGCGGCTACCCGAAGGTGTTCCTCGGCGGGCTGCCCTCCAACGTGACCGAGACCGACCTCAGGGTGTTCTTCGGACGCTATGGGAAGGTCATGGAGGTCGTCATCATGTACGACCAGGAGAAGAAGAAGTCTAGAGGTGAGTTAAACGTTATGGTTGAGAATTTACTTTGCATCCCCGTAGGGATAAGGCTTATAGGGCTTAGTTCCGCTGGTCTAGTGTAGGTTATTCTAATTCGGTATGCTTATTATCTTATTCGCGGTATTATTTTCACCGATGGAAGGCTTGATAATGGCAAAAAATAAAATATATGAAACTTTAGTTAGTTGATGGCCATGTCTAGCTTCACTTGTTAAAATATGGGTTACGTCTTACGATGCTATAGCGATCATGACGTGTTATAATTGAGAAAGAAATAAAAGTGCGAATTTCATATAACACGTTCGCTTGAATGTTTTAGAACAAGTTTTTATAGAAAATAATTTAAACCACACTATTTCATAAAGCGTGACATAAAGCACTATAGCTTTGAGATTTTAATACTCATTATGTTAACAAGAAGGAGGTCAAATTAATATACCTTTATTATTACAACGTTGTAACTCAGTTGTAAAATAGTTATTGCAATATGAAACGTATTACGACTTTTAGGTTATGAGCGTAATGTGAATAAGCGGGACTAGTTTCTGTATTAATTAGTGCCTACGCATTAGACACAGACTTTCAATTGAGTCATTTTATCGATGACCAGATAACCTTAAACACAGCTTTATTTAATTTAGTATTCATGCGCCGGATTTACATTGCTAGGCGTGGTAAAACCCCAGGGGAATAATTTTTGACATCACGACTATTTTGGTGTGATTTTCGTAAAAACGTTTTTGTAACTTATGTTATAAATGGCACTATTTGATATAAATCTGTTCTTAGGGGGTTCCACATTTTCTGTGAAAGATGATTGGGGTTTTGTTTGATTGATCGCGAAGAAAGCATGGAAACCTGTAGCTACTAGGCGAAATTATATTTTATTTGATAGTCCCGTAGCATAGCATCGTATGACTTTGTGAGGTCAAACTTCTCTCGTTGTTTTTTGCATACGACTTGTGTCTAAGTGATAAGCTAGAGCTATCATGGTTTTTACCGATATTTTCTGACCAGGTCTAGCTAATACCCCAAACTGTAAGTTATATACAATATTTCTTACTATTTGAACAAATGAAATAGTATAGCCGTTTCGAATACAACGTAGAAATGTGTAACATCCGTATGTAAGCTGAGAGCCCGTACGTGAATCATTGCTTAAGAATTGAGAGGATTAGATAGTACTCCGAAGGCCGAGTGTACAGCACCCGGTGAAAGGTGATTTTGTGCTTCGTCAAATAACAATGAATTGCACATTATGAAATGAATCTGTCTGTGAACGTAATACTTTCACTGGACTTCCTAGATGTGATCTCATTTACATGAAAGTCGGCCGACGAATTAAAATCTGAATGCATAATTATCAACCAATACACGTCCCACTAGTGGACAAAGATTACGAATATTTAGGTTATCAAAGAAAAACCGTAAGTTAATAAATAGATTTCAAGAGCGTTGCGTGCCTTTAAAATTCTTGAAATAATCTTGATCTCGTTAAGGAATTAGTTCACTGATTAATTAATTATTAATGTATGTGTTACGTGTGGCAGCATGATTAATATTGCCGTTTGTTAAAGGCTTCGGATTCCTGTCGTTTGAAGACGAGATTTCCGTCGAGAGAGTGACTCAGGAGCACTTCATCAACCTCAACGGGAAACAGGTGAGACTGCGGTTTTGAACCCTTATAAAAGTTTTCGCTATTTATCATAAGTTTAGCGGCATTGCCTAGACGAAATATGAAGATCTTTTGTGTTTATGCTCCTATGTGACAAACTAGTACATTTGGTGGTGGTTGTGGTGGTCTCTCAATCGTAGAGGAGGCTTGTGCCCGGCAGTGGGACGACAATGGGCTGATGACGATGATGATGATGATGATGGAGTTTATCTTATTTTCAAGTAGTCATAAAGACTCCATTCTTTGTAAGTGTTCAGATGGATGATACTATCAGGTCTAAAACAGAGCAGTAATTTAGTATAAATTTATATCACTGTCAGACGCGTCAATAACATTGTGCATGTGGTTCAGGTGGAGATCAAGCGCGCCGAGCCGCGCGACGGGTCCGGCAAGCTGGGGTCCGGCGGCGGCGGCATGGGCGGCGCGGCCATGGCGGCGCCCGGGGACGCGCCGCAGGCCGGCCAGTGGGGCCCCCCCACCGCCGCGCCCATCAACATGATCCAGGGACACAACGGACAGATGGGCGGCCCCCCCATCAACATGCCCATGGCGGGACCCAACATCATGCAAGGGTACGAGTACGTTTTCTTGTAGATGGGTTTTTTTTTATTATTTTTTTATTTCTTTTTTTTTAAGTCCTCTTGTCTTCTTTTTGATCTGATTTCAATTTAATTTATTATTTTAATGCTGACTGAATGTTTTTATTTAGTCCTTTAAATCATGATTAACTCATATATGAGTCTTTGGTATAAATAAAACGGTTTAAGGCCTTAGTTCGCCATATTGGCGTAATGCGGATTGGTGAACTACACACCTAAGAAATTGCTATAAACTTTTAGGTTGGCAGGTTTTCTCTCGACTTTTTCATTCACCGTATAAGTACGTGATAATTTATTATGAATACTCATAACTTGGAAGTCAGAAGTGAGTGTCTGGGGTTCGAACCCTCGATGGCCCGGATTTTCTACCGCATGCCTAAACAAAGCATCAAGTACTCATCCCGCCCCTACACCGTAGGAAATTGCAACATCACCCAGATGATCTATACTAACAGTGTATGTTTCGCACCAGGTACCAAGGCTGGGGCACGTCCCCGGGGCAGACGTCGTACGGCGGGTACGGCGCGGGCGGCGCGGGCGCGGGCCCCGGCAACTACCAGGGCTGGGGCGCGCCCCCCGCCCCGCAGGCGCCGCCGCACGCGCCCGCCTGGCCCGCCACCAACAACTACACGCAGCACACGCAGCCGCCCGCGCAGGGATACGGCAGCTACGGTAACCGCACCACTACTACATACACACACAACATAAGATAATGACGTCACATTACATACACGAGACAGTGACGGTACAGCCATAGAATATCAACAAACTTTTTTTTTTATGGAAAAAGGCAAATGAGCCTTCAATATCAGGTGTGGTCAGCATACATACGTTAGACGTTAATTGTTTGTCTTGTCGTCAAAAAAATCTCACAATAATGTAATGTAATTTTTTTAAATAACGATTTATCAAAGGGCTGGGCTTTGAGCTTCTATGGAAGTACCGACACGCTCTTGTATTACAATCGTATACAACATTATTTACTTCTCTGTAGGGTTGTTTTCTTCATTTATGTAACTTGTTTTATACACAACACAAAACTATTATACAATACGGTTCTACTATCTTTACCGTAGCGACTGTTCTATATTAATCTCAGCCGTAGGCGACATGTTAGAGATAGTCAATTAGTTATTATAGTTAGAAAATATTACCTTTTCCGATAACATTCCTTTTATTTATTTATTTATTTATTTATGCTTCTTATACAAAACATTGTATAAAGGCGGACTTAATGCCTAAGGCATTTTCTACCAGTCAACCTTAGGGTGGTGCAGAGATACTTGATAGGTGCATAAATATTATTTTCCGGATAATATGCTTATATATAAATACTAACATAAACCCATAAATATTATACTATAATATAAATATATATAAATATACATAAATACCTACGAGAATAAATATACATACATATATATACTAAGAAACTTCTGACAAACGATTGAAAAAAAGTTGTCTAACCCTTACTTTAAATGATAAGCGGTTTGTCAGCATCCTGATTTCTGAAGGGAGTGCGTTCCAAAGAAGGACAGATTGAATGAAGAAAGAACTATGTAAAAAGTTTGAGCTATGAGAGGGACATGAAAGGAGAAGATTGCTAGATGAGCGAAGATTCCTATCGTGGTTACTACTAAGAAATTGAAAGTGGGAAATCAGATAAGAGGGTGGAGTAGAAGACTTTATGATAGAAAAAAGAGTAGTAAGTGCGCGTAGAGAACGTCGCTGTCGGATAGGTAACCACTTCAGTTGAGAGCGGAAAAAGGAAACATGATCATACTTACGAAGATTAAAAATGAATCGAATGCAGTTATTGAAAAGACGGTCATATTTATTGAGATATTCTGCATTCAGATCGAAATAGCACACATCACCATAGTCGATTATTGGGAAGATTAAGGCTTGCACAAGCATCGCTTTGGTCTTGGCGGGAAGAAAGTTCTTCAAGCGATAAAGGGCACGAAGCGTACCTGTGACTTTCTGCGACACCGAGGTTACTTGAGCTCGCCAATTAAAAGCAGAATCTATATGAAGCCCAAGGTTTTTAACATTAGCAGACCAGGGAATGTGCGAGCCATCAAAAACTACGGACGGTATAGTGCTGAGGTCCAGTCTGCTTATTAACCTTGGGCTCCCTATCACTATGGCCTGACATTTGGCAGGATTAACTATTAGGCCAAAGTTATCTGACCATGATTTTATGCGAGCCAAGTCATTGTTAACCTTACGTATCGCAGAAGCCACAGAGTCCACACTAGATTGAGCGTAAATTTGCAGGTCATCGGCATACAGATGGTACGCACATTGAAGCTCTTGCGTTATGAGATTAATAAAAATAGAAAATAACATGGGAGAAAGTATACCGCCTTGAGGAACGCCAGAACCCAAAATACGCCAGTTAGACGATAAATCGCCAAGGCGCACAGATTGCTGACGTCCCTGAAGATAGCTAGAGAACCAATCCAGTGCCTCAGACGAGATCATTAGGTGGGAAAGGATCGCTAATAGGATATCGTGACTGACGGTATTGAAGGCATTGGAGAAATCAACCAGTGCTAAAACTGTGACTTCGGTGTTCTCCATACCAGCCCTAATATCGCCAGTCACTTTGAGGAGGGCGGATATAGTGCTGTGCCCAGGCCTGAACCCAGACTGTAAAGGACTAAGAATTTTGTGGTTATGTACAAACATAGACAGCTGTTTATGTACACAGGCCTCAAGCACCTTGGAGAGGAAGGGAAGTATGGATATGGGACGGAATTGATTTGGAGTTGACGGGTTAGGGACTTTGGGAAGGGGTATAACATGTGCTTTTTTCCATAATGAAGGAAACATGCCGGATTCAAGGGAAGTGTTGACAATATGGGATACAACAGGAAGAAGAAGGTCGAGCAAAGGAACTATCATGCGGCGACTGATCTTATCACAGCCCGTCGCATTGGACTTGATAGCTAGGATAGCCTTTTTAATCTCGTCTGAGTCAACTGGAGAAAAATGGAATGGGTTAATATCTGGTCGCCTTAGCCCATTAAGAAAATCCAGGGTGCGGATCTTGGTTTGGTGAGCAAGAGAAGTAGAGGTTGAAAAATGATCATTGACATCATCCAAACCAATACCCGTTGGAAATTCCAAATGCTTCTCTCTGCCAATACCCAGCGTCCCAAGAAACTTCCAGATATTAGCATGAGAAGAAGATAAGATATTATTGAGAATATGGCGGCGTTTTGCGTTACGCACCATCTGGTTACACCGATTACGCGCAGTTTTAAAGAGACTCCAGTTAATATCTGTCCTTTCCCTCTTAAATTTGAGGAAAGCACGATCCCTGCCCTTCATCGCTCTCCGAACCTCAACAGTTAACCATGGAGCTGGGGGATGCTTCAACTTCACTTTTGCAACTGGTGCGTGGATGTCATACAGGGCGTGCAGTTTTGAGTTGAATATGTCGATCTTCGCGTCCACTGTAGAAGCAGCCCACAGTCCATCCCACTTGATGTTTGCTGCATCCCTACGTAAATTTTCCACGTCCAAGCGGCCAAAACGACGCATATGCAGTACCTTAGGAGGGGATTTGTTGGGTTTGAGGGTATAGGACAGGAAGATGAGATCGTGGTGGGAAAAACCAGGGGCCAGATATTGGCCATGGCGGAAAACGAGGGCAGGAGAAGAGGTAAGAATGAGGTCAAGCCAAGTGTCATCACCATTAACATTATGGTGAGTGGCTTGCAAAGGTAAGACATGAAGATTAACAGATCGAAGAATGTCAAGAAGTTTGACGGAACGTGAGGATTGTGGGGATAAGAGGTCAGTGTTGAAATCTCCCATGATGATGTGATGTGCATATTCCGATCCTAAAGATTCCAGAATCGACTCGAGACTGGAGAAATAGTCAATTGAAGGAGGACAATACACAACACCAAGCAAGGTCTTCACTCCCCTGACCCAAACCTCAAGGAATAGATATTCTGCAGAAAGTGGAGACAAACTAGAAGAGGAAGCTACGATTTTAAAGGGAATATCGCTATGAAGGTAAATTGCAACGCCACCTCCCCTCTTTCCCACCCGGTCATTCCGAATGAGAACAAAGCCAGGCAGGGAGTAGGCGGTCGACAGCAACTGAGGTTTGAGCCAGGTTTCAGAAATCAGGATGGAATGTATGTTGGCGCTATAAAAGGTATCGACCAAATCAGTATAGTGGCTTGGAATACTTTGCGCATTGATATGGCATACGTTAAAAGTGAGAGAAGAGTGTTTGTTGAACGTTTGCCGCACCAAGTCACCAAGCCCATTAGTCATAGAATCGAAACTATCATCATTTGACGAAGAGTCAGAGTTAATAGCAGAGTAAAAAGAATCACAATCAGAAGACATAATAATTATATGTATAAATATCGGTATAAAATATATGTGTATATATATAATATATAGAAATAAATAATACTAATAATAGTTATAAAAAAAACGAAATTAAATAAATTATTCTCTGCACCACCCGCCAGCCAACTACACACTACATAACAAAAAGATTACAGAGAGACTTACAATGCACAAAATAAAAGAAAATTAAATTAAAATAATTAAATACACAAGAAACAACCAAAAATTAAACAAAACTTAAACATTAGGTATCAAACAAAGCAAGAACAAGAATAAATGGAAATACAAATTAAAAAGGTTCAATATATAAAAGGTTTCTGAACGAAATAATTTGTGTCACCCAATAAATGTCAAAGTGACAGCATGACAACTGCGTAAACAAATTATTACATATGAGGGTGTGTATTTAAAACTAAAATGTAAACAAAAACAAAACAATGTATAAAACAATTTAAGCAACTAACTTTCAATAAAAAGGACAAAATAAACTTTATATGTGCGTAACAAAAGGTTAAGTGAAACCAACCAAGAGACACAAATTATAGTAGTACACAATTACGTTGACTTGTGTGGTGTTACCGCAGCTCTGTCGCTTTTAGCACCTAACGTAGCGCCCGCTGATCTAGGATATTTAGCTGTCAACATCTGTAGTTCCTCCGAAGTAGTAACTTTCACCCGGGTGCCTTCTGCTACTTGAACGACGACAGTGCCGTCTTGCGTCCAACACGATCTGATTCCGAAATGTTGACGAGCTTTGCCAAAAATAATCTGCCGAGACTTGGTTAGGAATTCCTTCACAGTTATCGACGAACCTTTCAGCTTTGACTTAGCTCTCCAGACTGATGATCGGTGGTCCGCAGTAGAAAACCAAACCAGTATTGGCCGATGATGGTCCTTTTTGTGATTTCCAATTCGGTAACAGTTGGTAATGCTTGAAGAGGGAATCTCACTAAGTGACAATTTATTATTTATTATATTCCTAATAACTGAAGAACAATCCTCCTTAGCACATTCAGCAACACCAAGGAAGATAAGTGCCTTCCGACGGTGTCTGGTTTCAATCCCATCAACCATGCGGACACACTCACTAATTTGCTGCCTAAGTAGCTTCAAGACATCAAACATGAGCTCTCGGAATGTGCGGAACTCTTCAGCAACCCGTGCCACAGTGTCCTTAGCCGAGCCTCCTGACTGTAGTTTGGCTTCTAATTCAGCCATCCTTTTAGAAAACGTTTCTTCAAGCTTAACTTGTGATTCTTGGATCTCACTTAGTTGTACCATTTTAAATATATATATGTATTGCTTGTTGTTTCTCCTCAAAATTTGAAGGTTATGCAGTTGATCAGCTGGCAGGTGGTGTTATAACACAATCAGGTCACATAGAGTAGAGATAATAATTATAGAAACTTATTGAAGTATAATGTACATGTGACATACACTTTTGTCAAGAAAGTAATAAAATATCTTAAAAAACGCAAAAATATAACTTTGACAATATGTATTTACTTTTTAGCACCTACCCCCGAAAAAAAAAAGAAAAAAAAAAAAAAAAAAAAAAAAAAAAGATTCAACCCACGTATTATTAAGTAGCCATCGTATTTTCTGCTTATTAAGAGAAAATAAACACCATATTAGGTTCGTTTATATTTATATTATTGAGCCTTTGAGTTCCTATGGAAATGTGTTTGTAAATAGATTCAGTCGACCCACGCCCCATACTTTCCTAGAATCAAAGCAACAATTCTTAGTATGTAATATTGTAGAAACTCGAAATACATCTGTTGTTATTTTACCATGGAAGCCTTGGTTCTGAAATTAGCATGCTACAAAAGGAAATTGGAAATGATATCTAAGGAAAAAGATAAGTTTATAAACTAGGTTTGATTTTATTTAGCGCGTATTTTTTGTCTAACATCTAACGTCATTGAAAATATGATGCCATAACTCTTGTGTATGGTTCATGAGCGAAGGCTACGATAGAAAAAAGTCCATGTTAATTTCTATTTTGTTTAGGAAATAACTCACAAAAACTTGAGGTTTCATGCTTCCGCACAATATTTGAACCTTTTTTTCAATCGACGTCCACCGTGCGGAATATCTTGTATTTTTGTAAGTAGTAGTTTGTTCCTATTGTTATTTTGTCAATGTATAAAATTTGAACGAGATTGGCCTCGACGTACGTTGGCTGTTCCGGCACGATCGAGTTCTACGACGAAGGCGCGGTTGGAGTAAAGGTTTGGTTGTGCGGACGCACGGTATTATCTCATAAGCGAAAACTTAGTCATATACACGCTTCGGGGCCCTTATAAGACTTGTACAGCTGCATACTAGTAAACAAAGCACAAAAACCAGCAATAGACATAATAAAACGAGAGATTGAAATGAGTAAATTTGCAGTGATATATCGGTGTTGCAAAGAGGCACATTGAGTCGGAATAGAGAGCAGTGGGCAATGTATGTTGTTTGGTTTGGTGCGCAGCTAACTACAGCTCGGGCCCGGCGGGCGCGTCCGCCGGCGGCAGCTGGACCAACTGGAACATGCCGCAGAACTCCAACTCCACCGGTTCCGGTGAGCTGACATATATTCTATAGCGGTACACGAGTACACGACCAACCATATCGCCTACTACCAATATACTACGCACTAACTCCTAGCATACCATTAGCTTTAGACAATTATATTATAGTCTCTCTTAGTTCACTATCAAATCTCATTAAAGGGGAATTATGCAGCGAAATTAGGTTCTAATACGGGTGTAATAACATTATAATTTGGGCCATTTTTATAAATGAACTTTTATGGGATGTTTCGTGCACATGTTTAATATATTTTAATCATGCACGTAAACGAGAAAAACGTGTTGTTCAAGTCTTATTTGGGTCCCAGAATAGGTTAAATGATACGGTGTTAATTCTTTATAATTTTAACCTGCGGTAATTTTAAGATTTTTTAAGCTCAAATTTAAGTATAAACTATTCCATTTCATCTATTCCTAGCACTCCGCTCGCGTTGTAGTGTCGCCTACTAAGCTATTATATCGCAAGCTTTGCAAAGCACAAGAGGCTTGTTGGATCGAAGTTTCAAAGCTTGGAAATATAAATGAGATTTCATTTCTATTATAGCTGAAGCGCTACTATAATTACAGTTTATTGAGCTAGTTAACCAATTCAGATATGGGTCAATCAACTTTTAAATGTACCATCAATGATAGATTTTATATATCAATTTTTTTTTCTTAAATTTGTATATTTTATACGTATTTGTTGTTGATAATTATTTATATTTAAGGAATTCATATAGAGCAGAACAATTTATGGTAAATTTTACTCAAAAATTCACATGACTGTAGTTAAGATAGTCCCTTGGACATTTAAAAATTCAGTTAAATTGTTAATTTACTTTTAAATATTAGAATCATATTTGAAAAACCTTACTGTTCTTTTAAAGTAAAAATGACGATAATGTGTCTTTAGGAGATAAGAAAAAAGTGGTTGTCCAGTGGACATAGACGTTTGTCCATACGAAATACTCGGGTGTCCAAAGGGGACTCTATGATGAAAATCGCATGTATTTCTTCTTTTATGTAATAAAAAAACAACTATTTGAAAATAATTATCAGTATTAGAAGAGAAAATATTGAATAATTCAGACAACGATCTTGGATGTCCAAGGGACTGGTGGTGATATTTATTAGTCTTTCCGCTCCCTGGTAATAAATAATAATATTTTGAATTAGGTCTTACGCACAGTAAAAAATATACATTAAATTGAATATATTCCACTTTAATTTACTACAATATATAAAATACAAAAGTTTTTGTGCTGGTTGTCCAGTGGACACACAATAAAGCCACGCTCTTTTTCAAAATACACTCGGTCGACTGGCGCCGCGGAAAAGATGAAATCAAAATCGGGGCTGGATGAATGTTGTCAGGAAATAAATCGACTTGAGTTCCAGGCAGTAGTCACGCCATAAATGTTTGGATTTTGGAACTTTTTTACCGTTGTCCGGTGGAAGTCAGAATAATAAAATATAATAGGGACTAAAATAAACATGCAAAAAGGTCGTTAAGGTTTTAAAGCAAACAAAATCTATTTACTAGCATCATAGTAGATATTGTAATTAATAATTATGTTTCATTGTAATGGATTGCCATATATAATTTTTTTGGAAAAATTAATGTTTCATTGTACTAACCTACTGGGGGACAAATTTACATAGTACTGATAGGACAGATAAAAGTTGATTGACCCATATACATACATAAATAATTTTTTGCTTTGATTTATATGTACCTCTGTTTTTTACTATACTGCTTATATTACCAATACAGCTAAACTTCATCTGAGGTACTTGCGTAATAGATTTAAAAAACGCGGGCGGAGTAGTTAGCTTGAGTATTACTATAGCATGACACCAGTAGAGTATGTATGAGTGTGGAGTGTCGGCCCCGCAGGCTCGTATGTGCCGCTGTCGGAGGGCGGCGAGATGTACGGGCGCGGCGCGGGCGGCGGCACCCCCGCCGCGCCCCTCACCACCGCGCTCTCCTCCGCGGCACTCTCCAAGTCCTCGTCGGCGGACTACTCCGCCTACCAGCAGTACCCGCCCGCCTACCAGCAGGACCAGGTGCGTGCACACCACTACATGTACACCACGCAACACTGACATGCGACACGCAACACGAACACGCAACTCTGGCTCGAACATCTTGCAGTTTCATTGGAATGATGTTGCTTTAAAATAAATAAAAGACTGAAAAGTTAGTGTTACAGTTATTAGTATTGTAAAGTAGCAGGATGTAAAAATAAGCGTAATTGTTTTTCTTGTATCTAAAGAAATATTTGGAATAAAAACAATAAGATGTCTAAGCGAGAGTTGCATAAGCAGACCATGTCAGTAACATGAGTGCATACGATTTTCAAGATCATTTCTATTTATGCCAGTCGTTTCTTATATCATTGATTCAGAATGTCGTCTCTATGTTATTATCAAAAACACGTAATTTAAAGGAAAATATTTTTTACCTCAATCGTATGCACTTCGTTAACCGGACATTATTTACAAAATCCTTCAAAAATGGAGTAACATGATTTTTACAGTCACTACACATTGAGTTCTCTACTCTAACCAATAGGATAGTAACTTAACACAAAATCAACCAAATTGAAGAACTTTATTTAATAACCCTGTGTCTGTCTTTATTCCAATATTCTACTTTTTACCAGAATTCATTTATTGGCAATGTTATTTAAAAAGTAATCTTCAATTGGTTGGACAAACACATTTTAATTTAAGAAAATAATATAAAATTTTTAACACCATTTTTTTCTCCAAAATGCTGTCTATTTATAAGTTTAAGTCAATGATGGGCCCTTCATTATAACTTATAATATCGATTTTTAATTCAAAATTGACGAACAGCAATAGACAGCATTTTGATAATTTTCAGTTTCATGTTTTAACGAGTTATAAAAGGATGTGTTTATAATTTTCGATTATTTTTATTTTTTTTTTACTTATTATTTTGTTTTTCCCTTATCAGTTTTAATTTTAATAACGTCATGGCGACTATTGTTTTTTCAGCACTATAAAAAAATAAATTGTTACATAAACAAAATATCGTGAATTATAAGTACATCTTACGCATGAACCACAAAGTACAGATTTTAATAAAGAAAAATTTTTGAAAGTCATTGGTTATGGTTTTTTGCTACATGTCACCATCATAAATTTGAAACGAGTCGAAATATATTTCTACGGTTGGTACTATTGTAAGAACTGTTTATTTAAATCTATTGCCAACATTGTGGAAATGTGTTTCCTATTTCGTCAGTATCACGCTTATCATCATAATAGATACCTCTTGCTTTTACATGTTGGTGTTTCAACAATTTTTCCAATTAACTACATAGAGTAACGTAAAAATCCTACTTTTCGCGGTTAACTTTCTCATCAACTGTCAATTAGTATATTGATATCACGATTATGAATAATTGTTAAAACACTAACGATGTCAGTGGGTTGCAGAGTGAAATGGTTGTCAATAGAACACAGCTAAATGGCGAGAATAAGTGGAAACTATAGATGTTTGTCTTGCCCTTTCGGCACTGCAACGGCTAAAATTAGAAGTAATAACGCCTGGCCGCGCCCTCATTGCCATTCGTTACGTTTGAGCAGATTTGTTGAGTTGCTGTATCTCAGACAACAATTTAAATGCTGATTTAAATCACAATCGATAATCGATATGAAATAATTTGATAATAAAATAAGCATATCGATATTTATTGCCAAATATTGGATTAGTAAAATGAATTTAATCCGTTGGTAACGCTATCAGCAAGCGGTTTTAGCATTTGCATTTCGCTGTGTTCTATTTATGTTGAATGGAAAAAATCGTTACTTATTTTTCCATTCAATGACGTAAATAATCGCAAACAATTGGTCACGTTTCACGCACTATATCTTGGATTTTCAATCAATTTTTCCAACGTTTTAAACCAAGATATAGTAGGTGATCGTCAAACATTGCCTCGACGCAGTTTTTATAGTTTGCATTTATACAAGTACAGCCAAGTTGATTAATATTATCCTAAGTATTTAACCCATATAATTTGCTCATTACCTCGGGGCTTGCTTCCTACCTCCCATTATCCTGATGAAATATGCTTTTGTTCTTTGATTTGTCCTGCATCCACCCCAAAATTATGATAGGGATCAGAATGACAGGTGGCGTGAATGATTTTTACAATTCTCTCCTTAGAGTTCTGTATTGCTGAATCTTTTTTTGTATCGTCCCGCACAGTTCAATTTGGTTGTACTTGATTTGTTTGCGATAAATGAATGTATGTGGATGAGTGGTAATCCTGGTGAGCGAGTGATATTCAGCGAAAACTCCCCGTAAGGCATTATAGCGGCCAAAATGCAGCATGAGTTATTATAGAGCCATTGTTAGATAATTTTCCACCCTACCCGCATCCGTGTGCTGTGTTCCGATATGCTTGTTTATTTTGGCGATATACGACGCGGCGACGACTCGAGTCCACTTCTGTGCATGTTTTCAGTGGCGAGATTAAAAGTGCGATGTCTTTTTGATTTTCTGAGCTATGCTGCGGTTCAGAATGAGGTCGATGAGGTGTGACGGCTCGCGCCCGTGCCATTAGTAGACTCTCGCACCGCTATCCATAGTGAAAAATCAAGAAGATTAATGTTGTTGACTAGATTCGCTGAAGGTCTCTCATCACCGGCCGCCCCGGCCTCCCCCTCCCCCGCCTCCCCCCGCTCCTAACCTCTCCGCATAAACTTTCATCTCGCCCTCGGGGACAATCACACGCTTTAATCGCCCGGTCCATCTTCACGCGCTGCGCTACTTACATAAATCTGCTAAAGATCCAGTTGAATTGTGGCGAGTGGGACTTTATGTCTTGTTCTTCTTTTCCAGTTGGTCGATCAGGGCCCACAAGAGTGGCTCCTCCAGAAAGACAATTAGAGATAAGGGCGGGTATCGGATGAGGGAATGTCGCGAAACGCTGGGGATTTCTCACTATGGACGGTTCCGTTGTCGCGACGATAGAGCGCGCTCATCAAAAAGGCATCGCATCGCACTAGTTATAAGCTTACCTTTAGTTCAGTTCGATATTCATATTGCATATTTTGTGGCCGTGCGAGATGATTCAACACCATTGATTCATCTCACTTGTAAATTGGCATTTAAAGTACAAATTAGTAAAATTTGGATTTTCTCATATTGTTACAGGTTCATTCATAGTTAACTTTATCTATAAAATAATATTAAGAGCTGTACTTTAAGTGTTCAGAGATGTTTTTTTTCTATTCCGTAAAATGTAACACGAGTGAAATATTTTACAACATTGTGTCACGTAACATGATCATGGAGGCCGAATGTGGCCCCGGCGGCCCTCGTGGCCCGCGCGCGAGTGGGCGAGGAGACACATTGGATCTCCATGAGCGCCGAGCCGGGCCGGGGGCCGCGCGGGCCGGCTCGGCTCGGCGCTGACGGCACGTGTCGCGACGCTAGGGCTCGTCGTACGGCGGCGGCGCGTCCCGCTACGGCGCCGGCACCGAGTACCACGGCTCGCAGCCCGCCGCCCAGCCGCCAGGTGTGCACGCGCATCCGCATCACGCGCCCAAACACTTCAACGCCAACGAGTTTAACAAGGAGTGGCCCGCCGCCTAGAGCCGCCCGGGGCGCGGGGGGCGCGGGGGGCACGGGGGGCGCGGCCACGCCCTCGCGCTGGCCGCCGTGTGCGAGCGGCGCAGCAGCTCGCTGGTGGTTAGGTTCGCGCGCTCGGGCGCCGCGCCCCCGCAGCGCTCGCTCGTGTCCTCCATGGCCAGCACGCAGCTGCTCGTAGGCTCCGTAGGCCCGCTAGGCGCGCTCGGCAACCTGGCCAACCTCGCCGCGCTCGCCACGCTCGCCCTCGGACACGTCCCGGCCTGTGCGCCCTCGCCTCACTAGTGACACTCCCTTGACGCTTCCTTCTCGACCGGACAAAAAATCGCATTCTCCTTTCACACTAGTTGTAGCGATTTTGCTTCACTCATAAATCAAAAGAGGGCGCGTTCGAATGCTTCATACAGATCGACGGTTGCAAACGATCGACACGTTCTATCGATTAATATCAGTCTACATGACCCACGACTCAATTCATAGCGACGGATTATTACATTTACACGTGTATGTCAATTTGTGTTCATAATGTATGTCCTCTGTTAACAGTTTCAGTGAATGTTCTTATGATATTTGTCGAAATGCAATTATTTTATCGTCGTAATTTCGAAATTTAAAATTAACGATTAATTGGTGAGCGAGCGCATCTACGATCATGCTTAGAGACTTGTGTAAGTTGAAACAATGCAAAAACATTAACAAACTCGACTCACTTTTGTATTTAGTTGTTAGACGCATGAAAATAAAACGACTGCATTAACACAAACCCACACGCGTAAAGTAAGCATTATTTTGTTATACATAAAATTATAATTAGTTAACGATATGCACCGGCTTCTAGGTGTTTTAACTGACGCGCTTTTGTACTAATTTCATTACAACTTTTCCCGCTGTCTCTCACTTTTCGGCACTGTGCCGTCTCTGAACGCTATTTAATTTTAAGAACGGATGATATTAAATCACTCGATACGGATGCAATCGACGCATCCGTTGTACGACGTTCCACCAGGAGTTTTCGCGACCCCTCTCCTAAAGCTGAAGGACGCTGTAAAACACTTGTGTACGCACGTACACTTTTTTTTTAATTATCTTTGCTTTTAATAATCTATTTGGATGTGGGCTTTTTGTGGAAGATTTATTTTTACTTTGAGTGTATATCGATTTTTTTAATTTGTCCTTTGGGAGTTTAAAAATTGATTTCTTTTAATGATGTCATTGCTAAGATTATATGAGATCTCACAATTGGGTGTAGTGGTGACGATAGGACGCGACGCGCCGCGGTGGCCCGCAGACACTCGTACGCTCGGACCGCGGTACACTCGCGCACACGCCGCACGCTCGGACCGCGGTACACTCGCGCACACGCCGCACGCTCCACGCACGCACGACGCACGCACGACTCGCGCACAAGTGACGCACATTTGACAGATACTGTTAAACAAGGCCAATTTAGGGAAAATTACCTAAAAGAACTTAACTTAAGCTAATAACTTGTATAAATATTTGGTATATATATCGGTATGTATGTTTAATATTAGAATTTTGGTTATTTACCACCCACTAGACTTAGGCAAACGGTAGGCATGTAATTAAATAATTATGTGTTAATATTAAACAAAACATAGTAGGACTGATCTTTAATATTTTTAATTTTTTTCCCACATTTTAAAGGGAACAAATCTGTATAAATATTTGTAATTTTAATTTTTTTCTAATATGCATTTTAGTTTATCGCAATTCTTAAGTTGGTTATTATAATGGAATTTATACGTTAATGAATTAAATTTACCTGCCAAATTGTTAACGAGCAAACTATATCGTGGTATATGTTAAGTAAAGCTCAAGCATTTAGGATATAGAAGTAGGCACCGGCCGCGGCGCGTACTCGCCCGCGGCGCACCCCTCGCGCCACCGCCACGTGTATATACTTATATACTATACTTACTTGTGTGTAAAGCATAATTTTAATACATTCTCTCGTCATATAGTTTTAAAGTTTTAATTTATGTGATTGCCAAATACTTTTAAAAGTGTATAGATCAGTGAGGCACGTTAGTGGTTACGGACGGACAGCGGCCGCGGCGCCCGGTCGCCCCGCGCTCCCTCACAAAGTGAGCTATAATTTAAATAACATTGTTAGATTAAATTTAATGTTAGTCCTTTACTGTACTATATCGCTCAATCGTTTGACCGATCGACTGATTAAAATTTTAGTGGTAAGCTAAGTAATTAATCGGGGAGAGAGGGACTCGGACCGGGCGACGCGCCGCGTCCCATCATTATTTGTTGTATAATTAATTATGGTTAGAGTTTACGGAAGTACGGATAGACTGTGGCGCCGTCGCTGTGCGGGGGCGTTGTTCCTTTAATTTTAAATAATGGGCGCTCGCCGTGCTCGCTAAGATTTGTTATAAATGTTTTTAAATAGACAAATTGTTGATTATTACATTGAATGCATAATTTGATCGTTTAGAATAGGGTTATTTAAGATCGCTCCATAAGTAAAGTATAATTTATCTATTGAGGAATATTGTGAGGTGTAATAAGCAAATTTATAAGTGACGCGGTACGGGACGAGGGGTGCGGTGTCCCAAATTAACGGTATAAAACATAGCGAAAACGCCTTTACATTGTGATGTTGATAGTTAACGCGCATATTGATACATTTCTTATAGCTGTATATGTAACAGAGACGACTGACTGAGTGCGTTGCGACTCGTACATTATCGACTAATGGACGGTGCCTGTCTGCCGCTAGGTTACGTGTAGTTGTGCCGCTTCGTGCCCGTTCTTTTACTCTTCGTTCCTATGTTAGTTAGGTTAATTTGTCTCGAGCATTCCTGTTCCGTTGTCGCCCTCCCCCACGCTCCATTCGGTTCACTGTTCAGTTTCATCGTGTTTCTTATCATATTACTTACTGTAGGTTTAAATGTACAACCACCGATGATACGAACTAAATTGTTCACACCTGTTTTTAATATTAGGGAACGATGCCTTAAAAAGTTAAGTGAATATATAGATGATTTATATTATGTTATTTTCAGTGATTACGTGTAGCACTAAGCACTAAGGTGTTAGAACTGGGTTCGTACCCTGCACTCACAAACATATGGAACAATTTTTAATAACTTAGTTTGTAATGATCCAACGTGGCAATCTTAAAATAAAGAGTATAATTTATTTAAAATAAAGTATAATATGTATTAGAAATTTTAGATTTACTCAACATTAAACTTAGTGCAAATTATTGTGAAAAAAAAATCAATTGATACTATTTATATGGGTTTTTATTATTATATAGGAGAACATTAAAATATTGGATGAATTTATTAATTAAAAATAGTTAGCAAAATACAAATACGGTAAGACTCGTTAGAGGCTCGTCTGTCAAATGTGGTGTTCCCTCGTGTGTGTGCGCGTCGCGCTGCGTGCCCACGCGGCTTCATAGGTAACCTCCCGTGCCCCATGCCCCCTCCCTCCTCCCGATCCCTCCCCGTCCCACTCACGGATATACCTACATGCATATTATATATAGTTGTATTTATCCATATGTAATCACTATACACTGTAATATGTCGTACATAGATAAATAACACAAACTGACTTCCCTTCACTGGATACGGTGAACTGAGAAAATTATGTATTATATGCGCACCGTGAGTGATACACATCGTTGGTCCTTTGCATTTTTAATATTACACTGAGTAATATCGACATAAGATATATGATACTGTATCTTTAAAAAAAAAAATTATGTTAATGAAATAATATTTTAATCATGGCTTAAATGTAGAACTGTTGTGTAGTTAACCTTTCGACTCTTGTTTGTATTACTTTATATAATAGTGTACGCGGTTTTTATATGTGTATGTTTATTCAGTAGAGTATAAAGGAAACATTTTTGTGTAAAAGTGTATTTTTGGTATATGATAACTAACATAGCCGCACTGTGCACGGCGGCGGCTCGCCAACCCGTGCTTCATATTCATAATAATAATATATTTATGATCGTAATTGACTAATTATACCTACAACAACCCTAGTGTTAACTCTAGATTAACGGACGTCTTTTTAAGTTGACAATTTACACTTGATATGATAAAGTTAATCATTTGCATTTAACACGCGACGGCCGACGGCCGACGGTCGATATTTACTGTAGTGTTTTCTAAACTTATTTTAAAACTCAATGCAGGTGTAATTAAATTTAAAGTAAAAAAAACCTCATTTTTATACTAGAATTTAATATAAATGTAATTATGGTGTCCCGAATGTATGTTAAAATCACACGGGCTTTACAATTAATCATAACATTAATTATTATAAAGAAAAACTAGGGAAAGTTGTTATTTATTTCTGTTTTAATTAAAAGTAAAAAATTGATGTTGATTATTTTTTAAACTATAATATATATTAATATAACATTTAATTTTCTTTGTAGTTGATAAAGTACATAATTCTCGATTGATTAGATTACACAATTGTTAGGTGACGCTATCGACTGATGTACAATACAATATTTAAAGTAATGTTAAATTACTACAGTATATAAGTTTACTTTACGCCGCCCGTCGCGGCTCTCCGTTACTGTTACACACTTGTATTAATTTCATAAAATGTAATTAATTGGAAGCGGCGACCGCGACCGAGCCACCAACTAAGAAATGTTACAATTGTAAGACTATTATCTAGATTTGTTGTAATCATGTAATGTAACTTTTATACTAAGCCGTAACGGACAGAGGAGGCAGGGGACGGCGGGGGAGCGCGGGGACGCCGCGGCCGCGCCGCCGACACCACGCCGCACTCCCCGACCGACGTCCCCTGCAACTCTTTTAAATATAAAAAGGAAAATTATGATAGACTCGTACTTGGATCCTTATTTTCATTATTTAATGATTACCTAATGATAATTAGTTAATTACGGTTTTAATTATTAATTTTAACCGATGCACTAAGTAAGCCGGCAAGCTTGTACGCGGAGAATATATTAATGTGTAACATTAAAGGATGTGCTATCACACGACATAAAATTTTGAGGTCATTTTGAAGTTGAAATTATGCATTATTCATATTAGGTATTTTGGGTATATATTAGTGTTAGATGTAACTGGTATCGTAAGTATCGTAGTTTGTAATGTAATGAAAAAATACAGTTTGTCGTAGTTTTCTATTATTAAGCTTCTTCTATCTTAATGGATTAAGTAATACTACTGGTTGATTAATTGAAATATTAATATTACCACTTGCAAATATTTGAGATAACTTATGATGGAATATATATCTACTTTAAGGACATTATAAAACGTAGATAATTAAAAGAAATCAAAAATTTCAAAATATCACATGTATTTTTAATGTTTGTCACACCCGTCTCCCCCCAGCCCCCACTCCCCGTAGCGTTAACATCCTACCGTTGGGTTACTGTTAGTGTTATCATAATTTTTGTTTTTATATTTTGGACTATAATAGTCTTACTTTAACAGATAAATAACAGAAATAATGTGCCAAGAGAACGGAACGTCATTCGGGCCGTTTCCATTAATTATGTTCTCATTCATAACCACAGTTTATAACATGTAAATCCTTCCTATCTTCTCGTATAAATCTTTCAAATATATCATTGTAGCATTTGCACTAATATTATATCTTTTTTATTCTCCCTATACTAACGCGTATCTGTATTTGTAGTATTCATTAATTTTTATTTGTGGCATACATAACAATTTTGCAATGAAATGACAATTCTTCACACTATAATATCACTAATCCTTTTAACCTCACCAAAGTTCTCTTGAGTGGCACTTGATGGTTCACACCTTTTTATTTCAATGTAGGTAGATCTTTCTATTTTAGTAAATAGTTTCTGATAAAGCAGGTATAAAACTTTGTGTCATTAATTGTCAGACTTGAAAATATCATAAATTAAAAAAAATATCATTGCTATGAAACGAGGGTAGTCACAAATAGACTTTAGAAAGAAAAGAAATCAATCCAATTAGCATGGTCTAAATTTTGGGAAACCTTTTAAGCAGTTTTTATGGTTTTCATCTTGAGTCATTTTGTTGCACAGAGGCATATGTTTGCCACATATATTCATAGAGAAATACTGATCTATGGTAATGTATGGCAGAGGGCGATGGTGTGAGCAGTAACGCGGGAAGTCCAAAGTACATGAACGTACAGCTGATGAGCGATGTCATAGAATCAAATCCACAGGTTATATTCTCATGCTAACGACTAGTTTGAAAGAAATTAAAAATATATTATTTTTAATATGACTGTAGTACAATTTAAAAATTAATGTTAGGTTAGTTGAACTGAGATATGATTCAACTCTTCCTTTTTATTAGTATTTTTTATTTGTACTTGATGGTAATATTACTGCAGTCCAAATCGCTTCAAGTGACGACATAAACGTCCACTTGTTGGTCTCGAAATGCGAAACGCAAATGCGTATGAACGAACGTAGATTGTTTACATTTTTGCTAAGCATAATTTGTAAAAAAATATAGGCAGAGTGCAATAGTGAACGAATTCCACAGGTGCCTATGATGTATTGCGGTGGTATGGTATCGCCACAGCCCTCGTTCTGTAATGTTTCGGACATTTCCGCTTCTGCATCAGGTTTCTCAACTTTCTAACGCTAAAAAGTATTTATTGCCAACGTAGTGCATATTAGAGCTTCCTTCATTAACTGGTATGGGTATCATTTTATCATCTAGTGTTGCAAGCTTTCGGGTCGATATTGGGGATACCAACAAATATTAGAATTTATTTTCATTGTCATTATATTGATACAGTTAAAGAACCTTAGTTTGGTCGGTAAAAGTGTAAACTGGCGGTTTTGCAATGCCATTAGGGCTAGTCTTGATTTAGGTATTTAACGTAAAATATTAATTAATTAAATCATAACGTAAATCAATATTGTTGGTCTAAATTCACTGTAGATATTTACACATAGTGTAATTATCGACAGTACGCATTTTTGAAGAATGGGGCGTGGTGCGGGTAAGTTTTCTTATATTTCCTTTTATCAGCATAGATTTACATTAGATAGACATTATTATTAATTTTAAAGCAAAAAATACGGAAAATACCATAGGGTTACTAGGTCAAAAATATTCAACTATTCTCTTGTTATCCCCCCTAAAAAAATTTAATCCCTAATAGTGTGTTGTTATTGGTACAACAATACAGTCTTTATGGTTTTTGTTACGTCTACCCTACATTTTACACAGGCGATGATTATGAATACACCGGTGGATCTGGCGATGGTTACCAGCGTTCATCCAAGCGGAGCTACCATGGATCTTCATCTGGAACAGCATCAGCATCTTCCTATCACCCTTACCGGCGCTAACGAATGACTCGCCACGAGGTTTTCCACATGTTTGACACGCTTCATGACTTGTTCGGTTCATGTTTGTCGCTCATGCGGCATGAAAGGATAGATGTTTCTATAAGAAATTTAGCACTTCATCAACAATTTTACACATATTGTGTCGATAACTAAACAATAACTCTTATTTTCCTGATCTTTTGTACTTAAACATAACACTCAGAAAATAAACCTTTGACTACTGTTGAAACTGATATTGACGTATTAACATTTCCTAAAAAATCCACATGAACGACAAGCATCGACTCCTATTTACTTGTAAAGTAATCGTTATACTCCATATTTTTCTACGAATACAATCATTGTGTTTGTAAATGATTTTTTAGAATAGACGAGTCTGTAGGAAATGTTTTTAAAACTTCGCTCACATAGAATAAGTATGCATATTTTGTTTGAAATTTAAGATACTTTGCACTAAAGTATGTACTTACACTATTTTTGGACAAGTGTTGCCACAAATATGCAGATGAATTGTGATCACAGCACGCTACTAATGTAGCCATAGCCCGTTTTCGCTTTACAAATAATTTCCATATAGTTCCTATTTATCTTAGCAAAACCGTATCTTGTATATGGGTCAATCAACTTTTATCTGTCCTATCAGTACTATGTAAATTTGTCCCCCAGTAGGTTAGTACAATGAAACATTAATTTTTCCCAAAAAATTATATATGGCAATCCATTACAATGAAACATAATTATTAATTACAATATCTACTATGATGCTAGTAAATAGATTTTGTTTGCTTTAAAACCTTAACGACCTTTTTGCATGTTTATTTTAGTCCCTATTATATTTTATTATTCTGACTTCCACCGGACAACGGTAAAAAAGTTCCAAAATCCAAACATTTATGGCGTGACTACTGCCTGGAACTCAAGTCGATTTATTTCGTGACAACATTCATCCAGCCCCGATTTTGATTTCATCTTTTCCGCGGCGCCAGTCGACCGAGTGTATTTTGAAAAAGAGCGTGGCTTTATTGTGTGTCCACTGGACAACCAGCACAAAAACTTTTATATTTTATATATTGTAGTAAATGAAAGTGGAATATATGCAATTTAATGTATATTTGTTACTGTGCGTAAGACCTAATTCAAAATATTATTATTTATTACCAGGGAGCGGAAAGACTAATAAATATCACCACCAGTCCCTTGGACATCCAAGATCGTTGTCTGAATTATTCAATATTTTCTCTTCTAATACTGATAATTATTTTCAAATAGTTGTTTTTTTATTACATAAAAGAAGAAATACATGCGATTTTCATCATAGAGTTCCCTTTGGACACCCGAGTATTTCCTATGGACAAACGTCTATGTCCACTGGACAACCACTTTTTTCTTATCTCCTAAAGACACATTATCGTCATTTTTACTTTAAAAGAACAGTAAGGTTTTTCAAATATGATTCTAATATTTAAAAGTAAATTAACAATTTGACTGAATTTTTAAATGTCCAAGGGACTATCTTAACTACAGTCATGTGAATTTTTGAGTAAAATTTACCATAAATTGTTCTGCTCTATTTGAATTCCTTAAATATAAATAATTATCAACAACAAATACGTATAAAATATACAAATTTAAGAAAAAAAAATTGATATATAAAATCTATCATTGATGGTACATTTAAAAGTTGATTGACCCATATACTCACTAACTTCCTACGGACTCAATTTTTAAACTGATTTTAGTTCGTAATTTAATTTTTTTTCTTTTTTGGAAGTATTTGTGCAGCATGGACTGGTTGGTTGATGGATTCAATCTAAATGAGGTACATGCGCTCCGAGTTCAAATTAACAGTTGTAATAACTTATATACGCTTACAGATTTTATAATCGTTCTATATTCCTCTGGATGTATTGCAAATATTTTGAAAAATTATCTAGAGTTTCTCTGTACCTATATTTTTTTATTGCCGTTTATCAAAATGACTTGAAAATAGCTATATTCTCATGCATTTTCCATCTTTGCCCACCAATATTATAATAGTTAATAAAATATCGCTCATTTGTAACACTTAAGTCTACGTGGCTGTCTTTTACTGTAACTAAGTCTATTTTTAGATGTTTTATTACACATAATGTTTAATACTAGAAAGTTATACTGTAGGTGCGCATTATTGACGTTGCAAAATATTTGGCTGGTAGGCTACTAAATTTATATGATAAATAACGTATGAACAAATTATAAGTGTCCAGATAAATGAAATCAAACTATAATGTTAATTTAGCGTAAGTTTGTAAGGAATCATGTTTTGAAAGCATTTAGGGTGGAGTTAAACTTTTCCGTGTACTTTTTGACGATGTGAAATTTTTGTTTTATGAGCTCGATGAGTTACACTTGTTTCTTCATTGACACATGTTCTATTCTGTTTATTCCAATAAAATTACTAATAATTGTAAGTTTTATTTCGCATTTCACCGGTGGCGGTGTGACCTCCCCTCGTTTTGAATAGATTCGCAGATTCATAGCTGAAACTAAAAGACTGACATCTGTATTTTTATAATAAACTTTATTTTTGAATAACTTTAAATTACATTTTATAACGCAAGTAGGTAGGCATTGTCCTACAAAGTGTTAATTAAATTGTGGTATATAATTACGTATTTTGGGTATTGGTTTATAAAAGCTTTTTCGAACATGGACTTAATTAAAGTAAAATTTAGTACCATAATGATATTTTATGTGCTCTCGTAAATCACACTTACAGTTGGTTGTCCTATAGAAAATATTTTATACCGAAATTTAATTGACACTTTGTTTATATAAATAATGTACATTTTAAAACCACATTGGATAAGAACAATCAAAAATAGATCGCATAAATGTAATAATGTAATTAAAATTAATGTTTAGTGTTACTAATGATGTAATATAAAATAGTATATAGTGTACATTACTAGAATGGATATATGAATGCACCGAGAGACAACGTTAGGATCAGGGATTTAGAAGTAACTATTTAGATAATGTCTAATTTTAATTTTAAATTAAGAGGTTAAAATGTTTAGCACGCAGTATAATTTTAATTTGACGATATAAATAGCAATAGATATAGTGGGCCTCCCTATAATTTACACCTAAGCGATCTATATATTCGGTTTTAGATGATAAAAAGGATGTTTTTACGGATAGTTTATACGAAAAATTTCTTATGCTGACAAATCTAAATAAATTGTGTAAAGTTAATCTATTTACATTATTTCATTAATTTAGGACAATTATGTATTAAGCCTAACTACTATTTTATTGGACAGACTGTTCATTATTTGCATAAGTACCGAACGCATATATTGGACTAATATAATATTGAATAAAGAAGATTTTGGAAGCATTCTACTAGGGTTAGTGCACTGCTGTCAAGATATCTGGAATTTGTGAATTGAATGTAGATTAAAGGTAATAAAACTGATCCGGTAAGGCACTAGGGAGAGAAGCGGTTTCTAAAAGGCTTAAAATCTAATATGGACTTATAAATTGACCATTTGTTCCTCTGATGGATAAAGGCAAAGACAGTCTTCGACAGCCTAAGTTTAGGGTAGAAGTAAATTTTGTAATATTGTGATAAAATTTTGATAAGCAATTGGAGACACGTTACATACTACTTTCAATATCGTAAACATTTAAAAAATGCATTAAAAGCACGTAAGAAGGTACTTAAAATATGAGTACCGTTCAAAATTTATGAAGACATTGATTTTAATTTTACATACAGAATTTTAAAATAAAATGACATATACTAAACGTGGCACCCATAACTGAGCAATGTTCTGGAGCGCTAGTCTGCCCTAGTGGCTGGGATGGGCTTGGTGAGTGCCGGCGTGGGCCGCACCTGCACCCAGGAGGCCGCGACTCATGGCTCGGAGGTGGAACTGCGCCGCGCGGTGCAGTTGGCGCAGTCGCAGCAACGTGGCGCAGCGTCGCTGGAAACGTGCGCGTGCGCGGCGCGGTAACATAGCTCGCGGTACCGGGCACAACCTGAAATAGTGTTTGTATAGAAAGATTTTAAAATAAATCTGGAAATAAGTAGTTTTCTTTATTATTCCCTATTATTAGTAACTGTTCATGCGTGGAGGAATTGGATTCCAAGAGATGGTAGTATCAGTGGAGTAACTACCAAGGTGGCATGGCTTGCAAAATGCCACGGGCCCCGGTCTGGGAGGCCACAGAAGTACTTAAAATAAATATTTTGGGATGGCCAATTGCACGCTGGGGGACCTGTCCAAAGCATTTGCCACGGGCTTCGTGGTATAGTTACGCTACCGGGCAGTATAGTGACATCTTACGGGTAAAAAACAAATATTTAAAATATAAGGCTTATAAAAAGCCAACGATAAACAGTGACATTGCTCTTACATTCCGAAGTCGATATTTAACTGGTTAACGTTACCTGTTGGCGGTAAAGCTAATCGAGTATCTGCTGCAAATCCTCGTTGTGCCAGTCTGTCGAGCAGTGTCGTGGCCGACCATCACCGCTCGTTATCTACCTCGCCTGAAACAAGAGATTTAATAGGGTTGACAATTGGTATAGTCATTTTGAGTCCAGAGGTTATAAATTTGATCTCAAATGTAAGTATATACTGGGTATTATCTTGTGGGGCCAGATGATTGTAGACATTACACTTATATCTTATGAAAAACAGACAACAAAAGCAAATCTGTTGCTCTAGGTTCTAGCCTACTGAGTTTTATGGTAAATCCGTCGCTACCTACATATTATATATATTACCTTCAACAGCCGCGGGAGAGTGGCCACCGGATTTGTCATTTGTACGTGGTGTGGTCGATCCGTCCGACTGGTCCTGTAAATTAAATAGTTTTTTATTAAAATTTCGTAAACCAGTATTAATATATGGTTAATAACTATAAAACTATAGGGTTTGCCTCTCGGTCCCTCAGCAGAAATGTTTGATTTCAGGGTAGAGCAAAGTATTTTGTTTTTGGATTTGTGTAATTTCTTGTTTCATCTTTTCAAAGTAAAAAAAATGTTTATTCTATAAATTTAAACAGAATCTAAGTTTTACTTTACTCGTAAAATACCGTATCGGGCTCGTAAAAGCTCTTAGTATTCGAACAGTACCTATAAAGTTTGCAGGGCTACCCGAAATTGTATACCGTCATACAGTGACCGGAAGCGCGTGCTGTGACATAAATCGAGTGACGTGACCGGAACTTTCGTTGCGTCCGGTCTGACAGGCACGTGTCAGCAAATTCAATGTATAAATCGTGTAGGGTGATTTGAGTGATATTCAGTCAGTACTTTAGTACAGTCTACTCAGTTCTGTGACTAATAATAAAATTCTGACAAATGTGCGGCTTAAGATTGAAATGTCCCCGAAAGGTGATAACTATTTCTCGAATTCCATTACGATATTTTCGGAGGAAAGGCAGCCTCTATATAAACCTGAGCGCATCACAAAGCTCAAATGGCGATGGGCAGAACATTTGGCAAGGAGGAATGATGGTTGATGGACGAAGGCCGTAACAGTATGGTGGCCTCGGGAAGGTGCCAGAAAACTGGGTAGACCACCAGCCAGATGGTCGGATGACATAGCCCATGTAGCTGGAAAGCTATGGATGAGGGTAGCCCAAGACCGAGAAAAATGGCGAGCTTTGGGGGAGGCCTATACCCAGCAGTGGGTACGTGCGGGCTGAATATAATTATATAAACCTGATAGTCTTGTTTCCTATAATGTATGCCTAAAATAGACTGCAAAATCTGGGTGTTGAAATCCTGCCCTGCTATTCCCTTAGACACACAGGAAGAAGCATGTAGGTAGGTACATACAAAATGCCATTTCAATTAATAAATTCGTATTCAAAGCTGCGTGAAGCGAAGACGATGTTAGAATCATTCCCTATGAGCGGTAAACCGCTGAAGCAGCTAAATCGAATAAGCCCGGTCGCATGGGAAATTGATATTATGACAGGAAATTGACTTTGCTTCTCCTTGCTTCATGGTTGTGGAGGTAATGTGACCTTAATTTATACATAAGAGCCGAAGAGCTATGATTAAAATTGTCAGAATTGTCTTGAAAAGGCTATAATTGTATTAGAAATGTGTCTTTCTTGAAAGAGTAAATTGCTTCTATGTTAGACATGCAAACACTTCATTCCGAGCTCCTTTGCAATTGAGAGCACTAAGGCCTTAGTCCAATTTAGCTGGTTGCAGACTTTATATACCTAAGAAATTCTCAAGCTAAGTTTCTCACGGTGTTTTCATTCACCTTTTAAGTAGTTCATTCATTATAAATGAAGCTTAGAAAAGGCGGAGGCATGTGCTTTTGACCGCGACTGAGCGAGCGTCTAACTAGACCAAAGTGTATATTTAGACCTGTGAAGGTTTTTCTTTCACCGATTTATAAAACTTAATTACATTACGAGTTCTAGATTTTCAAACCAACATTTGCTAACCACAACTCTTACGATACCTACTATTTTAAAATAGAATTAAATCATTTTAATTATTGGAATGCCAACCGCAATTAGTAAGAAGCTCGGGATACAAATCCGGTAAACCTGTAGAACATTTCCTATGAATAATGTACGGCTGCTAGAGGCACGAAATAAGAAGAGGACTGTACCTCGTTAGCCGAGGGACCCATTATCGGATCCAGCCGTCCGAAGTCAAGTATTCGATAACGACTGTTGAATATATTTTGTTATTTTTTTCGTGAAATTCTCTAGGTCATGAATGAAGGTAAGTACGCGATTTTTTAAAATAGCAATGTCGGCCGTAGTGTCATCCAGAGATATAAACTACTCCACTTCCACTCATACCTTTTCATTCTAACTCATTGAAAGCTTAATTAGGTTTAGTAAGTTTTGCATTTCTTGTGTTTGTTTTTTTGTCTTACAATAAGTATCTATTTTATGAAAAATAAAAACAAAAGACACTGCCTTGGAATATTTGGATTGATAGCAGTTTACGAAACGGGAGGTTTGATTCCGGCATCGAGACAAATGTTTGTGTGATCCATTTGTTTGAGGTGTTTGTGAGACCGAAATTTTCAGGTAGTCAATGACACCCATGACGCCAGAGTTGATCTCGGTGTAGGATCAAAGCTATGTGTATGTGACTGTGGGTGTATTTATTATTCATTTATTTCCATTTTTTTCTGCTTTACAGGATTTGAACGAAAGCGCTTCAAAACCCTTCAGTCCAATTTTACGGTAAATAAATAATATTTTAATGAAATAAACAAACATTTAGATCTCCGTTGCAATAGTCAAACATATAATTATTTTCCTTGTCGCATGTTATGTCAAATGTTATGTCATATTCAACAACGCTACTTCAGACTGGATGGCGTGACGAACGATTGACATTAATTGTTGATGGTGCTAGAGTCGGAAATTTAAAGTTTGCATGAATTTCTAGCGTGTAACAGCTTTATGATTATAGAAAATAAGTCTTTATAAGTGTTTAGTAATAAAGCGTTTTTAAGCCTAAACCATTTGGCCTATTTGAATGATTTTTGGTATGGATATAAATGGGACTCTGTTAAATAATAGACCATAAACTAAAACTAATTTTCTTTCTGAATCCAACCCTTAGTTTACGCGGACAGAGTCGCAGGTAAAAGCAATCATTATTAATTAGGTGTTACACTGTTATTGTCACTTTAAGTTTCATTTAAATTAAGCAGTGTTTTGTTTTCTTTACAAGTGTTTAAGACGGAAATAAACTACTATATTGTAGGGGCAAGTAAGAATAAGACTCTTAAAGAACCTAAGTTCCTAATCGTAACAACATATTTTAACTAGTCTTTCCTGCAAGTCGTGGGGGATGGGATGGGCAGTGTAATGCTCGCAATAAATTAAAATAAATTAATACACACTATGCAAGGCCTCTGTAGCCCGGGGGCCCGTATCATTGATACGGCTGACGTAGCTACGCCCCTGTTAAAACGCCTATTTGCAAACTGTGCCAATGTTATGTACGATACTCTAATCAAACTACATGATATCAAATGTGTATGAAATTGCTTACAACCGTAAAATATAAATAGAACGCTAAATTGAGCATCATAGCACTTTTAAAAATATTTGCAGTATGTTCAAAAAATTGTGTATAAATTAATTTCAACATCAGAACTTGACTGAAGGAGCTGACACAATTTTTCCATCTACATACCTTGGTATTTATTTATTTGCACTTAGTACATAAATGGTAAAGGTGGACTTAATTTAGGTATGTCTCCTTCTCTATTATACGCTTTCCACTCCGGTTTATTTGAGCTCAAATTACATCTCGACACGTTTTACTGCCTTCACCTTTATTTCCTTCTTTTATGTTTATCTCTAAATAGTTTTATATTTAAAGTGAATCTATAGAAAAAGCTTCCAATTCTGAGAAAGGGGATACCGTATGGACTATTACTTCCCATCACTATTCATGGCAGTATGTGCGTCATATTCAAGCTAGATACCGGACGACGTTTAATGGTCTGGTAATCCGGTTCGATTGGAGCCCTGTCGAGCCCGACGTTATGATTGATGAAGATTCACGTCATACCTATTGTTCTGTGTCTTATACTCGGTAGTATCCTATTGAAATCATAGGATCATGGTAAGGTTATGTTGCTTACATACAGGGGGTATTCAGACTGTGATCGGAAACTAACGCAGATAACAGTTAAGGTGATTACAAACTCCCTGGCTTTAACGATAAACCCTGCAAAATGAATCCTGTATATTGATATGTGCAATGAAACTTAAATTTGAAGGCTTAATTCTACAATCGGATTTAATTAATATAATTAATGTTAAAAAACTGGGAACGAAGAATTATTTTCATTAGCCACCGCGCGTAAAAATCTGGTACAAGCCTAGCTTACAGGATAATGACGTGCTATCTTACGATTCTAGTTACTTATTTATGTCCCTATAGTTTTTAATAATGCCCAAAAATAGTGCGCGTTTTGAAATAAATAAACTCAACTATTATGTATTTACTTATATCAATAAAGTAATCGAACCCAACTCCACATGAGGCCTATAAAATCAAAGGCAGCTAAATCCAAGTGAGTCAAATATTCAGTAATCTACAAAAATCGATAACTTTGTATAGGTGGCTATGATATTTTATATTTTAAAAGAGATTTATAAAGAATGTGAATACCACTAAAAATCAGAATTTTAAATTATAAAAATACCACAATATTTGAGTACAGACTGAATAAATTTGTATTTAACTGTCTTTGATTCCTACTGGCGTTTAGCTGGTTTTGATTTTATAGGCCTCACATTTTAACATAAGTCTAGAGTCCTAACCACGATAGAAATTTCCGTGTCACAGACACACAATGAACAATAATTTCACGGAATAATTGTATCCAATTAGTGTTTGTGGCTCGATCGAATCGAGTGTTGTGTATCTACTAGTGTACCTACCGATACAATTAATACATCGATATGATTATCCGCAATGCTGGGCTTTTATGTAGATTTTATCACGTACATATTTGTCCTAGTTTATTCTTCTTGGTGACCAAAAGTTATAACTGAATGGTTATAAGGTATTAAGTTATTGTTATATTTCTTCGTTTCATATAAAATATTCTTTATGGTCAAAAGAAAGACACTAACTATAATTAATTCTAAAACTTTCTGGGTAAATTTCTGCGTCCATATTTTGTGTGATGTATTTCAAGTGTGTTAAGTATAGGGGTAGAGGAAAATGCCATTTTTTGGTGCGATGGTATATTCTATGATGCTGATTATCATCATAGAAATTATGTCATAAACAAAATCAACAACATTTTACCCAACCTGAAAATAAAACTCAGGAGTTCTGGGTACCACGGGACACACTTTTGCTGTGAGACCATGCTGCAGTCATAACTAGACAGTTTTCAAAATATTGCTGAAGTAAGTCGTAAAAATATCATACTACATACATTTGTTATCGTAATAACAAAGAATTTTATCTTATCTGATCCGGTCGTGATTTCTTGAAATCGACAATGATTGTTTCGAAAGAAAGTATTCGCTGCAATGCATTATCAAATAATTGCATTTAACTAATATTGTGCAAAACCGCAAAAGCAATAACGGCTGCAATGAACAGATATAATGTATTAAACAGGTCTTGTTGTTTCTGTTATATTTCTAAAGTTTATTTAATAATTGTGAGACATTGACTTGCTACATAATTTCTGATTCGACTGTGTAGAATTAAGAAAAGTATGAGCAATGCATTATTACCACCAAGGCTTTTTATCCAGAGACTCAATTTCAAAATCTACCTGGAGATAATGATCTTACTGGCGCCTGAGAGAAACAAAGTCTAAGTAATGACTGGTTTTTGTTCGTTAGAGGCACGCCTACAGTTAGGTTTCTACCTGCATGTAGATACTATTAGAATTACTTTCAAATCAAAGGTTCCGCTTACAACTATACAAATACTCATACACTTTCATCAGTTCTTACGTTACTTAGCAGGTTTTCCCGAATTGAGAATGGTGATGAACCTTGAATATACCTAAGTAATTTCTACGTAACATATTATTGATTTCTGTGGTTGCAGCAAGGGTGCGCTAGTTTATTAATTCGATATTTAAAATGTAAGTGTCAAGTGGGTAAAGGCAACATGTAGGGGAAAGTGGTCACCCTTCGTACGCGGGGCACATCCGTACAGTTAAAATAACAGAAAAACTAAACGGCACATAAACACGCCTTTGCTTGTATACATAGACATACTGGTCCCCATGTTCCTAGTGGAGTGTCACGCCAGTCGCCTCACCATGTATTGGTTGACAAGACGGAAAGTGTTTTCGCGCGCGGTAAGTAAATTTTTTTAGTTAAGTTTGATTTGTAATTTTGAGTAAAATTGTTATGTTTTTGAAAAAATGACGATGATTAATTACTGTTAACATTGTTAATTTTGAGCTTTAATTGTTATATTTCTGAAACTAAATAAGAATTTGTATAAAGTTGAATTTTAATTTTTTTGCAAGGTGTGGGGTGCATTCGGACAGCCTAACAGGGGGCACATTCGTACGCATACGAATGTGCCCCTTTAAATTTTATCAATCACCTGAACATCTAAATTAGATTTTTATGAAAGAAAATATAGTTAGTAACATTTTAAAATGACCGTGCAGCCAGCAATAAAATATTTTTACTTTTATAAAGTATTCTACTTCTAACAAAATGAAAGATTTATGTTAAGTAAACCTTATAATTAATATTTTATTGCAGAATCATGGTAAGAAAATATAAAAAAAGGGTACGCGTACTCAGGAGGTGGATGAAGAATCCATGAAATTAGCAATTGATGACGTTATTCAAAAACGGTTGTCGTATAGGAAAGCCGCGTTGAAATATAACTTCAAGACATCAACGTTGAAAGCGGAGTCAAGAAATTCAACGACAGCTTTAACACCGCTGGACCCCGAAAACCGGAAAATACAAACGCAGCTAGATCGTTCGTCTTTAATAAGATTGCAGTCCAAGAGTTCTATAATAATTTGGCTGATGTGTTACAAAGGCATAATTTTGCTGCCGACAGGACATTTATCTTTGACGAGTCTGGCGTGTCTACAGTTTTAGAAACTCCTAAAATTTTGGTTCCTAAATCACAGAAACAAGTGAGACAAATCGTGTCAGCGGAAAGAGGCGAATTGATGACATTTGGTGCAATTATTTCTGCAAGCGGAAATACTATCCCTTCGCTATTTACATTTTCACGTGTACAATTTGAAAAATCTGAAATTTGTAAGATATAAAATAGGTTTCATCAAATAAACATCTCGGTGAAGGTCGTTGTATAGCGGCATCTTAGACTAATTGTAAAGATCTCATTTAGACTGATTGTAAAGCTTAAAATTATCAATAAGTAAACTAAGGATAAATGATTTATTTTTTTGTAATTTTTCTAATGAAAGATTTATCGACCGAGTCAAGTCAAATATTACCTATTAAGTTAGTTTTTTGATATATTCATATTTTTATAATAATTAATAAAAATTTAACGACTTTAATAGGCTTCTTAATTACCCTGTATCAATCTAACCCATGGCGTATGAAAGTGCCCCACCTACTGTACGAATGTACCCCGTACGTGGGGTACGTTCGTACGAATATCTTATCGTAGAAAAATTAATATAACTTTTTAATCTTTTGATATAATAGTTTCAAACTTTTTTGGAACAAACTACAATATATTTGTTACACTTAGGTACATAAACTGGGTAAATGCGACAATTAATCATAAATTAAAAAAATAAAATCTAAAATGTGTACGAAGGGTGACCACTTTCCCCTATGTTATAAAGCTTGTAGAAAATATAAAAAAAGAAAGATAAAAGAATTGTTAGGTGTAACAATTTCCTCATGATTATCAACTGATACACACAGAACCTCGAAAAGTTTAAGCAAGTCTTCTTAAGCTTCCGCTCCAATCTTTTTTCATAGCTCAGTTTAACAGTTCAAAAGTTCAGTAGAAGTCAATTTTAACTCGTCGTGGTGTCTGAAGCAAGGAACAGAGTTAACAAAGTTTACAATTAAACCTTGAAGCAAGTTATCGGGCCACAGTTTGCTCGTCAGTGACATTTAGAGGAAGCACTGTTTATTACTTGTCAAGATAAGAATTAGGTACTACAAGATTGCAATTACTGCAGTACCTCATACATATTGTGGACACATGTTTTATAAGTGGCTAGACAAAATATTATCATTTCCATTGTTTTTCTTTTTTATGGGGGTATTCGTTTGGCCATTAGTTAATCAATTTTACTCAACCAATTAAAACTACTTTCAAATAAAATCCCTCGGGAACATTGTTCGCTTCATTATTCAGTTGCCCTATTGCCAATTTCTGTTTGGGATCGGCACTGTATGTTTTATCCTTCCAAACATGCCTCCCAGTTGTCATGTCTTCAGTCATCCCATCGGAAACAATGTTATGAGATAAAAAATACTTTTTAACCTGCCGCTATAACTATGTATATCCAAAATCATTAAAAACCATACTATTTATAACTACATTTATATCAGCCTAAGCATATCAATATGAGTGGGTGAAAATGACTAATTAGTGCTACTTTTTTGAACAAAGTTCACATTAGCCCACACAAAATTGTTTAAACATGCAAATTTTTATAAATGTATTCAGTATTTAGGCACCTCTACCATGTGGGGATATAGCTCAGTGGTAGAGCATTCGACTGCAGATCGAGAGGTCCCCGGTTCAAACCCGGGTGTCCCCTGTGAATCACATTTTTTGTAGTAAATTTTTAAGGGACAGAGTAAACTTTTCGGAAGAATCTAAACAAATGAGTCATTAGCTAATGAAGAAATTGTTGATATGAGAAATATTTAATTAACTGTGGTGATGCAATATATCTATTTAGTTATTAAAGAATGTAGTTTCATGATCGGATCGTGTGTTCCCGGAATAACTAAACTTTACGTCACAGAGACGTTGCTAAATTGTACGAGTAGTATTATATGCATTTCATTAAATTTAAATAAAGTAGCTTTCGTTTTTTTTTAAATTACTATCAAACTTGTAAAAATCTTTTAAGCTCAGATTTTTTTAAAATGTGAATAACGTAACAATTTCGCCAAAAACAATTGTAATAACGACTTTATATCTATTAAGTTATAATGATTTTTCGTCATCTTAAATCATTAACTGAGTTACATCATGCACAAATTATTCCTTGTAACGAAAATACCGAAGTATAAACTTTTTTGTTTTTATTTCTAGATAGCAGTTTTTTGGTTCGCTTGTGACCGTGATATGGCACCCACGATAGCATAATTGGTGTTCTGCTATATATGGTATTTGGTGTTGGGTAATCTAAGTTCAATTTTTCGCAGGTTAAAAACTAGTCTATAATTACGTTTTTATGAATCGGCTAAATGATTTAACAATAAAACTTTCACTGTTCTGTAACGAAGTAGGACATATGGAATTCTTTCGGATTATATGAGACGAATCGAAATGTCCTCTCAGTAACAGCATGGAACGTAGAAGTGTACCTGTTTTTTATGCATTGTAACATTTTGTTGTACGCTTAGAAACAGTAGCAATTACAATAGAAAAAGAATTAATAGTACTAGTAAAAAGAAAAAATAAGGCCGCGACTTATGAAAATCTTTTCAAGACAACCGTAGGGTAGACCTTCATAAGGGGTAGAATCGTTATTCATATCTAAAAATATTCTGGTAAAATGTGGTCTAAAATTGGTTTCCCCTACGCACTTTCCCCAACTGTTACTACTGTTACAGTTGTACCGCATCGCAGAGAGACCTGACGCAATTTTACATCGTTCTTACTAACTTTATACACCTTAGTGTATTCGGCTGCACATTCTAGAAAACCGTTACAAGCTGTGGCCTGATATCAGCGCCTTCCATTTGAACGCATCCAAGATTGGAACGGTAGATAGTCAGTTACTTCCGAATTCCACGTCACTGGTTTGATGTCGGTGGATTAGATGTATTAGGCTATGAGTAGATAGACGTGTTACCATACTTGTGTCATGTGTGTATTCACAATAGTTGGCGGACTACAGACCTAAGATATTCCCATGATCTTTTTATATGTTCAGATTGCATCAATATGTTTTCCTTCGCTCTTAAAGCAAGTGATAAATCATAGTGAATAAACACATAACTTCGAAAATTCAGGGGGTTTGAACCCGCGATAATACCTTGAAGTCATCCCGACTTCAAATTTGAACATAAGAAAAAATGAACCCACAAAACACAATTATTACATTAGTTCTGACTATCTTTAGAACTAAATTTTTAGACGATGACGTAGTTCGGCGTACTTGTTATTAACAAAATGGCAATGCCTTGTTTCGTCAACAATGTGAAGTGGGGATATAGCTCAGTGGTAGAGCATTCGACTGCAGATCGAGAGGTCCCCGGTTCAAACCCGGGTGTCCCCTAACCAAATCAATTTTTGTTGGCGACACTATTGCATTTATTCCTAGATCAAATAGCTGCTGTATAATCGACTAACTAAATTTGTGGCAAAATTAATTTGAGTTCATAGTTTTAGATTCAGGCTGCCTCAGGAGAAGTATAAGTATAATATCACTGCTTTTTACAGAATCCTTTTTAAGTCAGCTTTTAAATTATGACGCTGAAGAAATAGTTGGTTAGCTCTTAAATAATAATAATCATTATCAGCCCATATACGTCTCACTGGGGGGCCGTCTTCGGCCGGCTCGAAATCTGAGCTAGTTTTGGCCTTAGTCTAGCACTATGGGCTAGTGCGGGTTGATTTAAATTTTGACAAAATATGCGGCGCAGTTAGGCACACATACTAAAGCCCGCATACTTACAAAGGCCAGCGTAGTTTACTAAGGCTTAACCCTTTCAGCTATAGAGGAGGCCTGTGCCCAGCATTAGGGCGTATATGAGTTTATGTTGATATTTAAGTCTGTATCCATGTAATGTAGAGGTGCTATTCTACCCCCACAATGCACCAACTTTAACTACCATATGAAATAATCGGCCCTAGTACATTATCTTGAACATACCCCGCGCACCTAAGGAGAATTTCCTAATAAAACACCTTACCAAATCAAACCCAAGATCTTTGAATGGAACACTACAATAATGGCGCAGAATCAATTGATAATTTAATTACTTATTCAATTCCCAGTGGTCACTCCTACGCTCACGTTTGCGTGCTCTACTATGGTGTGTCGTATTTGTGTGTTAATGTCTATATCGTCTTTTATCTCATTTAAATATCAAGGCACAGGCGATAGATATTATATTATTATGCATTAATTTATTATATTTCCTTTTTCATTACATTTACTGCATTATAGATGTCAAAACTATTTTTTTTTATTCTTATAAGACAAAGTAACATTCAAAGTTTTGTAATGCAGATACTTACTATTAAAGTTTTTTTTTTGGTTCGTTCTGTTTACCAAAAAGATTTGCTTTTTCCATACTGAAAGTAAATCATAATAAGGCGATACTCTATTTCGTCAACTTAGCCATCTGGGGATATAGCTCAGTGGTAGAGCATTCGACTGCAGATCGAGAGGTCCCCGGTTCAAACCCGGGTGTCCCCTAAGAAAACACAACTTTTTTTTAAAATTTTGTGGTATTAAATTCCCCAATAATTTTGGTAATAACGAGTATCATTACCACTTTTAAAAAATCCATATTATCCAAGAAAATGTAGAGTTACGGTAAATTTTTCTTTTTAGTTTTGATGATCATTCACCAAATGTCTTCAACTACAATATCCATAAACAAAGAATCAAATTTGGAACGTTAAGTTTCGTAACCCATTTACCTTTGAATATTAATAATGTACTTACGTGGTGGTGATCCAAGTTGGCCGTGGCAGCTAGCAGATCCACGATAGCGGAGAACGAGCCCCTTGCAGCTCTTCTGAAGCCCTCAGGAGGAGATTCGGCGGCACCTCCCGCGACACTCATTGGAGACTGGGACCACTGGATTGAAAGAAATCATGAAGTGACGATAAGACGAAAGTCATTGACGTCTTTTAAAAAAATGGTTTATGATTATTACTCGGATTAATGATTGGAGATGTATGTATGTCTATGTGCATATATAATTATGTGTGTATGAAAATTCTTAAAAGGTTGTTTACCTTATTTGTTTATAAGTTACGATCACTTTTTTTAGATTTTACCTCTGTGCACTTAGTACATTTCATTTCTTTTCTTAAATTTCCATCCCTAGTTGTCTGTAAGAGATCGACATGGCTAAAAATGTTCCTAGGCGAAACGACAATTCTAGCCACTATTTGAATTCACAGAAAACTTAGCTATTAAGAGAAAAGTCGTCGGAAGATGGCTTTAGATACTTGACGGATGTTTGACCTCAATTGGTTAAACCTAGCCAAAAGTTCGAATGAATGGGCACACAAAATGGAGCTCTTTGCTTAGCACTAAGAAAATAGGCCGCTAAGAAAAAAAGTAGTTAATAAAATAATAAAGTTTAAGCGAATTGAGGTATATTTTTTTTTGTAAGCATATCAAAATTTTATTCGAAAGTTGAAGAGTTGTTAATAAAACTTTGCCCGTGGGAAAATATTAAACCTACAGCATTACTGGTGAAACTTTGAACATTTTGTGTGTACATTCCCTATATTTTTAATTAGCGTTTAATAATGCGAATTTTACTTAGGTAACGCTGCGTCTTCTTAAAGGTTTTTTAAGCAATAAAATAAAATTTTATGCTCATGATATTGTAATGAAGGAAGTTAAAGCTTGTTTATTAGTAAAGCGGTGATCTACCGAGGTTGAAGTAAAAAGAGGTCTAAAGCCTGGATGTTGATGAATTTATGCTTGTACTTAAATTGTTAGTTAAATTGACACTACTGTCACTACATTTATATCTCATTGAATTAATTAATTAGAGAATCTAAATGAAATTAAGATTCTCTAAGATTGCATGGGTTTATATATAAATTACATGGCAATATTACCTGTTATTTATAGATGTACTTTTATGTTCTAATCCGGAAAAAAACCTCTGTTTTACTTCAACTGAACCCGACTTTTATTAGTCAGGTAAAAGACACGGGTCTTGCTAGAGGTATTTTGAGAACATTGAATAATTTACTGTCCCTATCCAATCGTGATTTAGCAAGGCAACTGCCGAATAAAATATTTTTTTATACTCTGGCATTTTATATTGACTGTACTGTGCGGTCCATTGGTAAGTGCAGTTTGATTTACCAATTAGTGTGGGCTGGTGAAAATATAATTCAGCTAGTTTTTACCAGCCAATAGTATTGATCGGTGTTGATTTGGTGCCATAGATTATCAGCCCTTATACGATAAGATACTCCTCTACAACTTAGGCCTTGGTCCACTGCGGTGGCCTAGTGCGGGTTGACGGACTACATACCTAAAAAATTCTAAGAAAATTTGGTGTGTAGGTTTCCTCACGATGCAATGTATTCCTTTAAAATCAAGGTAAGTGATGATTCATTGCGAATACACACATAACTCCGATGAGTTAGAGGTGTGTGGCTAACCCGCGATGGTCGGGATTGTCGACTGCGCCTAAACCTCGAGGCTATCATTATTTCTAAGACATCGACAGGATAATCCGTCAGGAGACAGAAATGTGTGGGTTGCAGTAGATTATGCCGTTTTTTACACATTATTGACTATTATTCTTCTATCTATACTTTATTCGTTTCATTCGACCACTTTTGCGCTATATTCGAACATGTCTATATTTAAACTTCACAACTCTTTTTAAGTCCTATTTTGTTAAAAAGAATATGTTACTAAGTCATGTTATTATTATAAAAGATTAGTTTATACAAAGCGGAGCCAAGTAGCGCAAAACGAGTTTTCTTGACAACATGCCTTGTAAACAATTTCGCAATTTGTATTATGCAACAGACACGCGTGTACCAGGAGAGCAGAGCCAACGCGGAGGTCGTCGCGCTTCAATAATTCAGTAAAGCGAGCTTGCTGCCGTATTCTGCATGCCTATTGCCGAGTTTCGGTTCACTGCCATTACGAATCCAGTATAAATATTGGATGAACTCCTATTATGCGAATTATTTAAAACAAGAACTGTAGAATGCAGTCCGTACTTAAAAATAAGATTTTAGTTATAATGAGTTATTTGAGTTATTTTTAGGGATCAGCATGTCAGCCTCATATATTCGCGTCGATTGGGCGAAACTTCTCGAATAGAAATTATTACTACTTAATCCGCCATCTCGGTAATGTTGAAAGAGTATGCGTTTGTTTGACTTTGGAGCCTTTACCGGTCGCATTATACATAAAACTATCCGAAATCCAACCAATTTACTCGATTCGGCAACGCACTACACTCGCTGATAAAATACAGGAGTGAGTCTTGTAAAGAGAAAATCCTGTTAAACTATCGCCTTTTAAAATCTATCAAATATCAGAGACATCAACTGTAAAATATTAAACTAAAACCCGCAAATAGTTATTGCATAATAAAACAAAATGTGACATAAAATCACGAATAAAAAATAAGCGGGTATTATTTTAACGATACTAAAATTAAAACAAATTTTGGATCTATTATAAAACATGACACATAACTATGCCGTCATATTCGTGAAGAAAGCAGAAAGTCCGATAAGCGAAAACATCGGCATTAATTACTTCATCCACTCGAATCCGAGCAATTTAGTCGTGTACTGTTTTATCAGAATATGACCTCGACAGGGTTCGTCAACCCTTAGTAGCCGCTTTACAGCGAGTTGTAAGTATTAGTATGACCATAAAACCAATAAAATGGGGATGCTAATGACTGTTTTGAAGCACGTGCACAGCGGTTAGAATTTAACGGAAATTAGGGAATCGTGTCGAGGCGCCGCCATCTTGGGGCCGACATTTTATTGCCGTACAATGGAAAATGGCGCATAGAATGACTGCTAATTATTTTTTGAAATTAATTAGACTTAAAACAGCAATTATTATCTGCGCCAATTAAAATGATAACATTGTTGATATATTTTATTAATCACATTTGCCATTTTATCTTGTGTGAGGTGTAAGTGCCTATGTCTGCGTTAGATTTAAATACATTTTTTATTTGTTTTGTAAGTACGGACGCGATAACATAAGAGATATAAGTTTATATTCTGGTTAAGCAATTTAATTAGATACTATCAGGATCATCTAAATAATTTGATGAAATAAACCTTCATATAAACAAATATATAAATTCATCGCACTGTCCCTGTTTAAGAGATGTTTCACAGTTCGAAATCACTGTAATTTATTCACTGGATAAAAAGTAAATCCTTAAATTTGTTATTTACATGTTTTAAATAATAAATTGTGCATTTATTGTTGAATTATAAGTAAGATGGTTTGAAAACTGGCGCATTTCAAAATGTCTGGTTTGGACAGATTTGGAGCACGTCGGCCCCCAAGGGAACATCGGAAACTTCCCGGCAACGTACACATCTATACAGAAATAATTATATACATCAGAGTTTAATATAGCATCATATTGAAGATATTTTTTGAACGCCGTAATATTCCTTATTTTCATAATAACTAAAATTTAAATGGACAAAGATCGACTATTTCGATTATAGTAGATGAACAAACTAAATCTCTACCTCAACTCTATTACGAAACACGTTGCTTCAAAACGGTTACACTCAAATGCCTTTTGCCAACGGTTAAATCAAAAGGCACGTGTAACATTTCACCTTATCGTCCTTTATGCCGCGTTCCTTTGCCACCGGATCGAATATCAATGCTGTTTCCATTTATGCTTTCCTAGTACCTTTACGTAATTATGTAACAAGAAATGGAACACACGTATAGTTAAAGTAAAATGAGCTTTAAGAAATATTTTACCGTAGGAAATTAAAGAAAATTGGTTCGAAAAAAGTTTTCATTTATCGTAATAGATTTTTTGTTTTTTTTTTTTTAATATACTACGTATGTAAAGAGGTTTGCTAACAACACTGCAACTACAAAAGTGCTTTGGTTTTATGTTTTCCTAGTACTTCTTTCGCTAAGTGCATAAAAGCATTACAAGAAGAGTGCACATACTGAGAGCGCAAATATAACACATTTTATTTCCAAATGTAATTTGATCATACTTATAAGTTAATAAACTTATAAGTTATATTTAAACATAGTCAGACTTTATTCACCCTTCTCGTATAATTTTTTAAGTCCTATGTAAGACGGGGCAAAAAATTACATTGGTTAAATTATTGGGGTATTTATGTTCTTATCTTAAAAAATACCATACCTCATCCTTCTAGTCGTTATTACTTTCTCCATAGTTCAAAATGAAAGGGAGGGCAATACAAATTAAATTTATTTAAATAAATTGCTGTGCTGTCTATTCTGAACACACTTAATTAGGATCTAAATTTAATAACATCAGCCCATATACGTCCCACTGTTGGGCACGGGTGCCCTCTGCCATTAAGAGGGTTTAGACCTCAGTCTATAACGCTGGTCTGGCGCGGGTCGGCGGACTACACATCTAGAAATTCCTAACAACTTTTAGGTGTGCAGGTTTCAACACGATGATTTTCTTCACTGGTAAAGTAAGTGATAATTCATGGTAAATACACACATAATTTCGACAAGTCAGAGGTATGTGCCTGGGATTCGAACCCGCGACCGCCGAAATTCTCTAAACTAAACTTCGACACAATCATTGCTTTTAAATAACGCTGATTAATACCAATAATTCTCCAAATAGAGTATGTAAACAGGCGAATTTTTTCCAAGTCCTGTCTCTATGCGTTTAAAAAATCTCTACAAATAAAACTTTATTCCAAAGGACTAAACATGCAGTGCGCACAGCAAATGCGCGTAGAATTAAATAGCAGCAAAATGCATAAACAACCGGTTTATCAATAGGCCGATGTGTCTTATCTATCTTGTATTAAAAATTATTCGTAAAAGAGAAGAATATAAAGTTCTATTTTGACACGCTAAGTATAAGGGGATATAGCTCAGTGGTAGAGCATTCGACTGCAGATCGAGAGGTCCCCGGTTCAAACCCGGGTGTCCCCTAAAATATCTCTTCGTATATTTTTTTATTACTCTTTTCTACATATTTTTTTATTGGGAGAAACTCTGGGTCATTTTGAGGTTTGATAAATATTTACTTCGTTTATAAAATTTGTTTTAGAATTCGATTTTTTTTCATTTATGAGTCCGTCAGTTCAAGGAATCCGTCTGGATAAGGAATTACGAAGACTATTTAATAATATCTATAAAAATCCGTTTTGTGATCTCGAAGAAGTGACATAAAAATAGTCGTGGACCAATGTATAATTATAAACGTAAAAAAAATCATGGGTTTGTTTTTTTAGGCTGGTAATATTATAGCGACATATAAAATTTTACGAAAGAGTTACCTCGAAGTTAATTGTACCGGATAAACAAAAATATGCCTACCCATATCTTGCACATGCACACACATAAGCATTTATACAAGACATTAATAATTTTTTTTTTGCTTTTTTTAACAAGAAATAAGATTTTTGATACATCACATGTCAATCCCATCGTAACTAAAACTAAAAACTATAACTATCTTAACTAGACGTTCATATACAAATTTAAATAACAAAACGGCCTGGTCAGACAATGGTTCCGACAAGATGCGGTGAAAAAATCCTATGTTCTGTTTATTGAGTTGTAAATTTGTTACTAAATCCTTCCTAGGATCTTTGAACCGAACACATTCTATCAACAATTGCATTAAATCTTCAGGCTTATCACATACTTCACAATTGAGTGAACAGCTCTTTCTTATTCGGTAAAAGAATGTGTTAAAGAGAGATGTCCAGATCTTAGTGTTAATGTAACAGTAACAAGTTTCTTGGACAGATTACCAGATTTTTTTATTGTTGTTTAATGTTGTACCTGTGTGGATCATACATACATACATCAAAATTATTTGTATTACAAATTGATTGAGCAGTGTCTTCTAAAATCAACATTGCTATAATAAAACGGTATTCAAAACATAACAAACTCTATTATATGTTTTAGTTAAAAAAAATGTCGTCTATCGAGCCACTAACAGTTGGAACACTCAGTTGAAAGTGCTTTTACAAAAAAATCCCTAGATGAAGTAATTTCAACAGCGATCCAGCTTTGACGCAAGCGGTGTCACATAGTTGTGATAAAGTTACAAAAATTAATAATTTAGTTTTCATAATTTTACATACTAGTAAAAAAGCAGGTATTTTTTTATTTTACGTAAGGACTGTAAATGTATTATAATGTATTTATAAATATGACTGAATAATGCGTTTGCAAAAACCGTTATGTTTAAAATTAACAATTTTAATTAGTGGACCACCTAGATCTTGATTCTTGTGCCTAGCTCAGAGAAGGGCCATGACCCACATGACACTCCCCAGGATGATACGTCATTTAGGTACCTGGTCTGTAAGCGCAGGATCTGCTCCGTGTGCCAGGAGTAGTTCCACGATATCTGTCGCATCAGCAGCACACGCAGCGTGGAGTGCTGAAGACCCCACCTATGGACAAAATAAATCTTGTCAGTATTATAGTCACTAGCTTTAAACAAGTATCAAGATATCTTGCAGATTCCCTTCAATTTTTTTAAATATGATATATTAATGGGTTATAATATCTAAGGCCTTGGTGTAGGCGGTGAATGACTATTTTGAGTTTGAATGTGGTTTTTTTACGTTCCGTTACACACATTCGATCAAAACTTGATTGATGCAAAATTGATGATGCCGGTACCTATACAAAGCCAAATGTGTGGCTGTGACTCAGCTCTGTAAACAAAATATTGAACGAAACGGAACGACCACTCACGTTGTTTTGCAAGTGGACGTTGGCGCCAAACGACAGCAGATGCTCCACAATCCCTCTGCAGCCTTGAGCGCACGCCATTTGCAATGCTGTTACACCATTCTATAACAATCCAAATATTACTCTATTTACATTGAATTAAGGTTTGAAATCATAAGAAAACATCTGAGGATATACAGCTATGTTTTATTCATGAAATATTATTTCCCTCGTAATTGGGAGCTTTTTGAACATGTTTTACAAGCCCCTTATTAGGCCGGAGCCCTGAGGTAATCGGTGCTACGGCCGCAATTCTTGAAATATTTTATTGTTGTTATCAAATAACTATACATGAACAGATTCCTTTTTTAGGCTGAGTTAAGGTTTATACGAATAGTTTTGACTTGTAGTCAAAACTTGCAGTTTGGCAATAAATTTTATCATCTAGGATTTAGAATAAATAGAGCGTCTAGCTAGGATTTCTATTTAAGATTCTTCAATTGTGGGATGACACAGTTGAGAGGAAATATTTGACGAAACCAGGCTTCAAAGTTGCAGACATCAGAATGAGTCGAGTGCGGTTGAAGTACGAAAGTTGCCAACTGAGTTTGAACAAAAGTTTCATTGATAATAATGAATTTAAATTGGAAGACAGAGAATAGAAAATCTAATTAAAGAATTTCAATCAAAGTACAAAGTAACTTGTAGTAACATAGTTAGTCACAGAGCATACTGTAGAAGTTGAAAGTCTAGCAAATTTTAAATTCTGAGCCCTTTCTTCAAATTACCCGTAATATTTTTCAATTTCATCCCTAGGTCCCTAGATTATTTGGTAACGCAATCAAAACTTGAGTGGTTTTGACGTTTGATTATGTTTTCGATTTAACAATTTCAGTGTAACTTGACGTTTGGGGTTTAGAACATTGCATTTGGGTATTAGTCCTGGCAAATGATGTTGATTCTTCAAGAAATCAAATAAATGTTCACTAAACTCTCATTTTTATTACTCGCTGTAATTTCAGACCAGTTATAAAAAAAAACAATAAATAACAAATAGTTTAAATTATTAAGGCAGTGATGGCCTCGAGGTTTGGGCACGCAGTCGAGAATCTCGGCGGTCGCGGGTTCGAACCCCAGGCACACACCTCTGACTTTTCGAAGTTATGTGTGTATTCACATTGAATTATCACTTGCTTTAACGGTGAAGGAAAACATCGTGATAAAACCTGCACACCAAAGAGTTCTTAGGAATTTCTTAGGTGTGTAGTCCGCCAACCCGCACTAGGCCAGCGTGGTGGACTATGGCCTAAACCCTCTCAATGTTAGAGGAGACCCGTGCTCAGCAGTGGGCGTACATGGGTTGATAAAGAAAGAAGAAGAAGAAGAAGTTTAAATTATTGATCATCTGAAGTATAATACAAAAAAAAAATATTTAATGTTTGGTAACATCATTAAAAACCTAAACATTGAAACCAGTCGTCTCTAAATTTAAAAAACAAGCGGCAAGCACCATCATTAAAACCAATCGCAAATCAATCAGCAAAAATCAATAAACCGAACGTTTAAATCGCCAAGGTACCAGGGTAGCATAGGCTCACGCACATCGTCCGTGGCGTCGACATGGCACTGGGCGTCGAGGAGCGCGCGAACTAGCTCGGTGTGTCGGTGTACGGCGGCGACGTGCAGCGGCGTGCGGCCCGAGTTGTCGCGAGCCTCCCGCGCCGCGCCGCGAGCTACCAGGAGCGCAGCGGTCGAGCAGTGGCCCCCTTCGCACGTCACGTGCAGAGCCGTTCGGCCAACCTGTTTGACAAGATGGCGCTTTGTATTCGTGTGTCGCATTCCTTGCTTGTGTTAAATAACTTTCGAGTTTCGCTATTCAATATAATATAAACTGTCTTAACAGCCCCCGTGGCGCAGTTGGCTAGACACCAGCTTGCGAAACGAGAGGCCGCGGGTTCGATCCCCGCACCGAGACAAATGTTTGTGTGAACCACAAATATTTGTTTCGGGTCTGGGTGTTTGTGAGACCGAAAAAGTCTCTCGTAGTATTCGATACCCACGACACAGGTCTTGTAACCTAGTGTGGGGTCAGAGCTATGTACGTGACTGTTGGGTGTATTTATTTATTTATAGAATTTTTCCACTACTTTTTTTATTTGTTTTAAAATTTTGTTTTTTTAGTGACTTTATAATTATGTCCTTTTTACCGCCCACCTAGACGGTCAAAATCGGTCAATAAAGTTTACAGAATAAAACTTTATTAATAGCCTGTCCTATCGCATCTACGCACTACCAAGGAAAAAATTACCGCCTATATTAAAAGACATAATGCTCAATGGTGTGCACTTAAACAGAGTGGATCCGATACTAATTACGGAGTTGATGTGAGAAGGCGTCATAGCGTGTGGAAGTAGGCCACTTTCATAATGTAAGAATAACGCTCCCGTGTTCGGTAGACAATCACGGTAATGTGAAACGCGTCAGATGAATACCAGATTGCTAATTACTTCCAATGATTCATGAATGTTATACCACAGGGGGGCTATATTTGATCCATTAAAACACGATATAAATAAACCATTTGCGTCAAAATTAATTAACGATTGATCGACAACCCTAAATGCATTTAGCTATGAAATTCAATTACATACATTTTACTGTTTGTTAAATGCACTTAATGTGTGATTTATTTCTTAATTAGTATGATTAAAATATGTGACGAAACTTGCGTAACTTGCCAGAAAAAAAATCTTGCATAACCAATATCAATCTTCAGTCGGCTTAGGCTAAAACTTTTTAAACCATTAACGGACCCTTTTGTGAAAGCCGTTTGGTAAGGTACGCATTTCATTGTTATGTAGGTATGTCGATTTTTGACTTAAATATGTATGGCGGTAGTGATTTATTTTGCATATAATATTCATCCAGTCAATCATTTACGAGAGATGTGAATGATTTACCTTCATTCAATTACATTCGGTTAATTATTAGGGTAGTCGATATTATATACAAAAAAGATTTTTAATTGTTTTATGTTGTTTGCCTTTAAAAAGTTGTTGCATTTACCAAAATTTTTGTAACATGTACAAGTTAAATATGTAAATATTTATTGTATACAACAGGTATAAAAATGTTGGCAAATCAAATAAAAAAAAAATAGAAAGAGTGATAGAGTTCAGTTGTTCGCGACCAGTAAAAGTGTTTATTCGTAATAAATTGATTAAACACTTCATTAGGTCTTCCAAAAAGTTTTAATTTTTTCAAATTCCAAGGTAAAAATGGGAAAGCAAATCAAATGAGGTCGGCACCTGCCGAGTGAAATATCGATTGACGTTTGCAGGAACATACTCTGTTAGCTAGGCCGTAATTGGAATTCTGACTTGTTGCCGGAAAAACTGGAGGCATGATTAATCTCTAACTAGCTTTCGCTTCAAAAACTTTTTGACAAACCTCGGTTGGGAGTCAAAATGTTTTTTTTATTTATTGGTTTCGGGAACGGCACTGGAAAATCAAGATTTGTTTAGGATGCCAGAAGGGCTCAACCGAGATGGACTTTTTGTTCTCGGCCGAGACCGAGACCGAGACCGAGAATAAAATAAAGTCTCGACCGAGACCGAGAACCGAGACCGAGAATAGACAAAGCGTGATTTTTTTAATACTGTTAATTTTTTTAATACGCTACTACTTACTACATGTCCCTCGACATAAAATTGACCAGCTCTCCTAAACAGTTGTTCACTTGCTTAACTAGTAGGCGGCGCAGTTAAAAAAATATTAGTTGCAGGCTTAAGCACAAAGCAACTTATAAGGTGACAAAAACCAATACTCAAAATTATTTTAATTTTAATTATTACTATATTTACGCGTAGCCACGCGCGGTAAAATTTAATGCCGATTCAAAAAAAGTTACAGTCTCGGTTATGACCGAGAGTCTCGGCTAGAAACAGCCGAGAACCGAGACAAATTTCTCGAAAGGTTTTGTAACCGAGAATGCCGAGACCGAGACCGAGATCTCGGTCGAGCCTTAGATGCCAGTGACAATCGTGTAGTTTCCAATGCTCACTTTATAAGATTTCTCTCTTAATGTGGAGTCAAGGGGTAAAGGGATGAAGCATTAACTAAGTAAATACTTATATATTTTTAAGCTTATTATTATCTGTAACGTTCTGCAGCATAATAAGCTCCTATCGTTTTTTGTGTAACATTTTAAAGTTTGATGCTATTCAGAACAAAATCTGCATTACTCAACGACACTTTTCTTAATTAACAAATTGACCTAAAAACTTATATTTTCCGTATAAATGCGGAGTAATTAACGTCTAAAATAAAACAAACAGCAGCGGGAACTTCATCCTGTGTATACAAGTGTCGTGTCGATGTGTGGGCGGGGCAGGGTTACCGCTTGTTTGTTTATTATCCCGTGTATTTCATTATCATCGTCATTATCAGTCCATATACCTCGCACTGCCTATTTCATCTTTTGAATCGCATGACGCATACTATAGACAAGAGACTGTCGACGTTGAGGTTTGAAAGTTTAATTTTCTTTAAAGGTACTCGTAAATACAAATGTTTTGAATACTGTTAAAAATATATCCATTTAGCCATATAGGCCATTATTCGTATCTCTTTGTTAAGCGAGGGCTTCTTAGAAATGTTGTATATTATATTGAATTGAGAGACAGTAAAATTATGATAAGCAACAATGTAGAAATTAGGAAGGAACGATATCAAAGGGAACGCAACTTTGCCTCAGGCGATTCTAATTGTATGCCGAATGCTATATATTTCTTTAATCATTAGCTTCTATCGTCGACTTTTCATAGATTTTATAAATGGATCTTACAAACATCATCATCATCATCAGCCCATGTACGTCCCACTGCTGGGCATGGGCCTACTCTACCATTGAGAGGGTTTAGGCCTTAGTCCATCACACTGACCTAGTGTGTTGGAGGACTCCAAACCTGAGAAATTCCTAAGGATTTTCAGGTGCAGGTTTCATCGTGATGTTTTCTTTCACAGTTAAAGCAAGTGATAATTTTGTATGAAACCTTGAACTTCGAAAAGTCAGAGGTGGGTGCCTGGGAACCCGCGACAGCCCTGCGTAGGTAGGTAATTGGCTTTCAATATGCCCCGGTGTCACCCGATTTTTGTTTGCGATGAAAAATTGATTTCGCTTTTGTTTCGCTGAATTATTCATTGGCAGGCTGGTGTTTAATCAATTCTAATCATTTGCTTCTAATTTATGCGTGGGCATGGCTCTTCCAACCGCTGAGTTCCTGGTATGAATATTAAATTATTTATAAAATTTTAAACTTAAAAATTTCAATTCATTTTAGGTGTGCAGATTTCGCCATAACGTCTGCCTTCATTGTATAAGTAAGTGATAATTCATTGTGAATAAACACATAACTTTGAAAAGGCAGAAGTGTCAGGGGCTTGAACGCGCGACCACCAAGATTGTCGACCGTATGTCTAAACCTCGAGGCTGTCCTACTTACTAAGGAACGATAGAAATAAAGAAACAGCAACAGCGACGCTTTAAAAGGTTATTGGTAGTGCAGTGGACATTTTTCCTTTCACTGCAAGACTTGCTGCCTTTGACTCCCCGCTTTTGCCGTCAACAATGGGCGAGCACTTTTAAATCTTAGTATTTGTAATATTGTACGCTGCAGTTTTCAGGATTCTTTATGTAAATAGTTCCGAGAAGTTAAAGTGGGTTTTGCGTCAAAAGACGAGAAGACGTATGTATATATATTTATATCAATGAAGATTACATTTTATTTGGTATAATATAAACAGCAGGTTAACAGGAAGACAGACTATCCTATGAATTCCATTCATCAACTTTGGTTTTGCTCCAATTTTTTTGTACCTATATATGAAGCCTAATTTTTTACAGACTGCGATAAATTCTGGTAGAGGTCTTACGCTCTGTTGTATCTTGCGGATAGGCAATAGTACGTGATTGCTATATTTTACGCTAAAAATCTCGTGGAGAACGAAGCTTGTTATTTTTTGCAAGACCCTGTCCCCTACTATTAATTATAAACCTGTATAAAAATAGTTATGGAAGAAAACAACAAAAGTACCAGAACCCTAACTCAATACCACTTTCAACAATAAAACTCCTTTCCATTCGAGCGCACCTAATCGAGTATCGCTTTAAAAACATTGGAATAATTCACGAGATGGAAAGAAAACAAAGATTCAACTTAGAAATAACAATACGTGTAGGCCGTTATACAATAAAAACAATTTTCAATATAAACCTGTTTCAGCCTTCAGCAGAATACGGCTCAATGGAAATAATGTGATTGCTTTCAACACGACTCCAGTGATTTCGCTTCATAATGGAATAATGAGTATACAAAATGTGGTCTAATATTTATTTTTCTCATATTAATGAATATTCCTCGCCTAAACTGATGTTATACTTTCCAAAAATGCTTTTTTACTCCTGGGAACGGTATGGAAAATTTAGAAAATATGGTCTCATTTTCATTATTGCCTTTTTATATTAGACATATTTTTTACATGGCAAGATGATAAAGAACCCTCTCAATGGTAGAGGAGACCCGTGCTCAGCAGTGGGCGTATATGGGTTGATGAAGAAGAAGAAGAAGATGATGATGAAGATACACCTAATCCTACAGCTAAAGAAATACAGTAATTATATGCACGTTTCCTGTATTTTGTTATTGATTGTTGTGGAGTGGCCTTCTCGTTTTAGTGTGAGACTTAGATTGCCTCGTAGTCTTCCGGCACAAGTACTCGTATGTGCCGCACGATCCACAAGTCCCGCGTTCAATCTTGGATCGGACAAAGTGTAATTAAATAAATAAATACACCCAACAGTCACATACATAGCTCTGACCCCACACTAGGTTACAACACCTGTGTCGTGGGTATCAGACACTACGAGAGACTTTTTCGGTCTCACAAACACCCAGACCCGAAACAAATATTTGTGGTTCACACAAACATTTGTCTCGGTGCGGGGATTGAACCCGCGGCCTCTCGTTTTGCAAGCTGGTGTCTAGCCAACTGCGCCACGGGGGCATTTCCCATTATGAAATTTTCTGAAACGTGCTCTATAAATGCCAGTATTCCCCTTTTATTACATGGGGCTGATATAATTCCTAGTCAAAAGTGGGTACAGTAATGCATGGTGTAGGCAAACCCCATCGGTACAGGCTATGTATGTATAAACGGTATATCTTCATAATTGTAGCCGAGTGGAGTAAAGAGGATAAATGTATGCACGCAGGCAAAACTAGGCCGCTTTTAACAAAATAGGAATAATTGTGTCATATTATACGCAGCGAGCAGCCTTTCACTTCACAAGTGGATTTTAAATGAATTAATATTTAGCGAGCGAAATTGCCGGAAAATGTACCTTTTTAATACACCTGTACAGAAATGTGCGATTCTTCGTTAGTTGAGACTAATTTTTAGTTGATTTTATTATCACCACCATCATCATTATTATAATTATAGATCGTACTACTATGGCAACAAGCCTCCTCCTCAAGTAAGAGGGCTTAGACTTCAGTCCACCACGCTGGCCTTGTAAGAAATTCCTAAGAATTTTTAGGCGTACAGGTTTCATCACAATAGTTTCTGTCAGTGTTACAGTACGAGATAATTCATTGTTAATACACACATAACTTCGAAAACTTGGCGAGAGGTCCAGCAATGGCCCTCTGTCCTATCTCTTTCAAGAAAAGTGTTCAAAATACTTATTGAAGATACATTTATACAAACTTTAAAAGCCACCTACCTACAACCCTTGAGTAATCGAATTGGGAATCATTTATAACCTTCAACGAGGAATGATTACTGGAAGACGTGCCGGAGTCGGCACGTGACGGTGCGCCACATAACTTCTCGTTTGTTAAGACTTGCCCTAGAATCCTTTAAATTATGATCGACTTTACCAGGTACCTATCCTGAGTAGACTAAAATTCTGAAGACATGATGTTAGAATTTGTTTTAATTGTAGAATCTAGGCAATTTCATTTAAAAACTTTTGCTACTGCCATTCAAAATAAATAAACAAAATATACCCTACAGTCACAAACATAGTTCTGACTCCACACTGGTGCAAGAACTGTGTCGTGGGTATCAGAAGCTACAAAAGACTTTATGGTCTCACTAAGACCAATACCTAAAACAAATATTTTTGGATCATCTGGTATCTCTTTTAAATATTAATTATCTTGAGCCAATATATGTATGCAGTGATGGCCTCGAGGGTTGGGCGCGCGGTCGAGAATCTCGGCGGTCGCGGGTTCGAACTCCAGGCACACACCTCTGAATTTTCGAAGTTATGTGTATATTCACATTGAATTATCACTTGCTTTAACGGTGAAGGAAAACATTGTGATCAAACCTGCACACCTAAGAGTTCTTAGGAATTTCTTAGGTGTGTAGTCCGCCAACCCGCACTAGGCCAGCGTGGCAGACTATGGCCTAAACCCTCTCAATGGTAGAGGAGACCCGTGCTCAGCAGTGAGCGTATATGGGTTGATGATGAAGAAGAAGAAGAATATATGTATGAACGTCCCAGGCACGAGCCTTGTTTACCTTTAAAAGGGTCCACTTTAGACCGTCTTAGTCCACCATGCTGGCCTAGCACGAGTGGCGGATGGATGTTTGAATAACAAAAATGCTTTATTCATAACAGCCCCAGTGGCGCAGTTGGCTAGACACCAGCTTGCGAAACGAGGAGCCACGGGTTCGATTCCCGCACCGAGACAAATGTTTGTGTGATCCACAAATATTTGTTTCGAGTCTGGGTGTTTGTGAGACCGAAATGTCTCTCGTAGTTTCTGATACCCACGACACAAGACTAGTATCTTAATGTGGGGTCAGAAGTCAGAACTATGTATGTGACTGTTGGGTGTAATTATTTATTTATTTTATTTATTAAATACAATGATACAATTGTATGAAATGTTTGTTGAAAATATAAGCAGCAAAACGTAGTGCGAAGTTCAATCAATATAATCCGCAGAATTGATAACAATAATCCCAATTTGTTTGCTCGCTCTGTGCAAACTATTGGATTGTACTGGTGATATCGAGTGCCTCGCAATAATACAGCGGACTGTTTGAGAATATCAATTTCGAACAATATCAGGGATTTAACACTGTTACTGTTGGTATATGGAACATTGTTGTATCAACATCAGCCCTTACATGTCCCATTGCTAGGCACGAGGATCGTCTACAACTGAGAGGGTTTCAGGCCTTAGTCTACCACGCTGGCCTAGAGCGGGTTGACTAAATTCCTTAGAATGTTTTAGGTGTGCAGGTTTCCTCATGATTTTTTCCATCGTTTTTCAAATACGTGATATTTTATTACACTTTCATAACTTCGAAATATATACCTGTGGTTAAATCCGCTACCACCGCGCGCCTAAACCTCGAAGCCATAACTTTAATGCATAATAAATTATTTAATACAATACGAACGTGTATTTGATCCCTGCTGAGATGTAAGAACAGAAATAGCTGCCTACGTGCCCCAAGAGGGTCGTAAGGCGTGAAAAATAAACTCCTTGAAATATGTTGATGGCAAGGTGATAAATCGAGCCTCGGTCGCGGTTCAGAATACGGCAATAACTTCTGCACACATTAATTTTCAACCCAAATTTATCTTTATTTAAATAGAGTTAAAATTTATTTTGATTTGTTAATTATTTTGCAACTATTGCCGCTTCGAAATGTGTTGTCTGTGAAGAAAAAACGGCAAGCAACATTCTCAGCAACATGAAGTGGAATATTTTTTTTATAGTAAATTAAAATATAATTACACTTGTTTAATTGACATTATTTAAATGTAATCTCGTAAATGTCGATATAAACTGTTGCAAAGGAACAGTATTTTTTTTATATAATCTGCAAATATGCAGTGAGCTATTTAAATAATGTTAAACTTGACATTGAAATTAATTTAAACTTCAATGAAAAAAAAAACACAAAAATACCAATAATTCCTTACATATTTTGCTAAATTTTCGAATTAACGGTTTCATTTCTCGTAAAATTGAATAAGGTAAACATAAAATCAATTCTAAAAAGTAAATTCAAGAGCTCTTATCTCTTTACCTTGTCATACTAGACCAACGAGACTCGATTAAAAGCACTTCTCAAATTAATAGGAAATTTCTTTATGTCCTTTAAGGTAAATTATACAATTTTGGGAGGTGAAATTCATCAAGTATACTTTATTAAGCCGGCAGGGGTGTGCGGGGAGGCAAACTGGGTCAAACAAACAATAAAACCCTGCCAAAAACTGCTGTTCGTTCTATCAGCCGCCTTTCCGGTGAAAGCTCGCTTCGGTTCCGACTTCTCCTAAATTATAGCTGTTTGTTTTAAATATGTCCACCGTTGGTGTTTTTACTTTAAAATATTATCAACGGTACCATTCTAATGTATTGTAAGTGTGCATTTCTATACCCACGTTTTCACGGGTATGTATCAGACTCAAATTTATTTTTTTGTAATTTTTAGAAAAAAAAAAGAATTTTTGATTGCGATTTTAATGTGCTATAATTTATTAGCAATAAGTTTTATTTAGCTCTTACAATAATGATCTTTTACTGAATCATATTTCAGCAGGTATTTTTGTTATATCCAAATTCAGTTTTTTTGTATAAAATATATTTTCAAATAATACACATACATATAAGCTTTATTTGTCACAAAATATATTTTCAAATAAGCGTAAAGTATGTAGCCTATTTACACTTATTAATCATTACATACGCGTAAAGTACAATTTTTAGCTATAAACCTTGGCATTATTGGCACTAAACATTTTAAATCCCAGTGCAAAATAGCGATAAATACTAATAAAGGGGCATTATCTCCGGGCTGGCACTAATTCCCAATTACGGCAATTTATCTAGCAACTAGCACGTAAGTAAGTGTGGGATAACTCAATCTATTAGGATACCCGGGGAGGATATTGGAGCAATTTTCTGCTGGAATGACTATTTGGTTCACTGTTTCGATGTAAGTGGTAAGGAATTTTTTTATATACGCATATGTAATCAGACTGACCCTCATATGTATAAACTTTTTTTGAAGTATTTGGTTACATGTTGTTGTTAAGAATTTCAACAACTGAATTTAGGGTCATAGTTTCACATACATACATAAACTCACGCCTGTCTCCCATTAGGGTAGGCAGAGACTATAGAGCGCCAAATGCCACGGTCCAGACACACCTCTTTCGCTTCCTCCACTGACATAATTCTCTTCATGCATGCACGTCGGTTGCAAGGGCTCTTTATATTACCCTTCTTAAGTAGATTACCTATTTGATCCTTATAGGTGGATCTGGGTCGTCCTCGTCCGCCTTCACCACTCACTCCCGCATAGTAAATCTCTTTCGTAATTCTGCAAACATTCATCCTTTCAATGTGGCCAAACCATTTTAACATTCCCCTTTCAATTTTTGTCACTACATCGACTTTCATATTCAAGAGACATACGTCATACCTTTGTTTCTTCAAATAATGAGTATTCATTCATGTCAGATTTTTTTTTTATGTCACAAATTCCAATCTGTCCAATCTGTCCTTCTTTGGAACGCACTCCCTTCAGAAATCAGGATGCTGACAAACCGCTTATCATTTAAAGTAAGGGTTAGACAACTTTTTCTCAATCGTTTGTCAGAAGTTTCTTAGTATATATATATGTATGTATATTTATTCTCGTAGGTATTTATGTATACTTATACATATTTATATTATAGTATAATATTTATGGGTTTATGTTAGTATTTATATATAAGCATATTATCCGAAAAATAATATTTATGCACCTACCAAGTATCTCTGCACCACCCTAAGGTTGACTGGTAGAAAATGCCTTAGGCATTAAGTCCGCCTTTATACAATGTTTTGTATAAAAAGCATAAATAAATAAATAAATAAATACTGTTATCAGCTCTTATGCGTCCCGCTGCTTGGCACGGGCCACCCTCACAATTGAGAGGGTTTGGCCTTAGTCCACTAGTATGCTGGCCTTGTGCGGGTCGGTATGTGTGTGGACGTGTTAGTGTATCAATTTATCATTGATAAATTATTCCATGAATCATTATTAATATTTAAACCAGCAAAGTTGATTTGAGGAATTAGCTAATGTTTTGGTTCTTTCTAATTAATACACAAATCTCTTACGGAAAATTTTATGTTACCTTATTAACAGCATCGATGTAGGCTCCCTTATCCAGCAGTAGTTCTACCACGGCAGTGTGGCCAGCTCTGGCAGCCAGGGCTAGTGGAGCGTCGCCAGCCGCGTCTGAACTCTGCACCTTGGCTCCGAGAGATATGGCGTACTCGGCCACATCGGCCGCCCCGCGAGCACACGCACATTGCAGTATGTCGTTTTGTTTCTAAAAGGAAATGTATAACAATAGTATATAAACAAGATTTGATATAGTTTGTAAGAGTCTATTCGAATGAAAATAATTTGAATTGGCAAAACACATCATAATCATAATGGATATAGGGCTTATCCAAGTAAGTAGCTATGTTTAAAAATTATATTTCCTGGGACTTGAGTTCATTACGAAATCATAGGGAAGGTTTTTATACACATCATTATCAGACGAAATATTTTAAAGTCAGAATTTTTGAAAGAATTTTGCTCTGGCTCGAAAAATTTCATTTATATGTTATCTTTTGTCCTGGTAAATATACGGTTCTATTAGGTTGGCAACTAAGTTATTGCGGATTTCACTCATAGATGTTTCAGTTGAATTTTTAGGTTTGCTGGCGTAGTCCAAATGTAAAACTAATTTTGTATTTGATAGTTGGCAATTCAGCTATCAATCAGTAAAAAAAGTTTTTTGATCGGTTACGTAATTTTCGTTTGGTGTTCATTGAAAAATGGAAAGTCAAAAGGAACATTATCGTCATATTTTGCTTTTTAATTTCGCAAAGGGAAAACGCATCGCAAGCTCACAAAAAGTTATGTGCTGTTTATGGTGACGAAGCCCTAAAAGAACGGCAGTGTCAAAATTGGTTGGACAAATTTCGTTCTGGTGATTTTGACTCAAAGACGAAAAACGCTCTAGTCGTCCAGTTGAAGTTAATGACGACTTAATCAAAGCAATAATCGATTCGGATCGTCACAGTATAACTCGTGATAATGCAGAGAAGCTTCATTTATCACATACATGCATTGAAAACCACTTAAAACAACTTGGCTATGCTCAAAAACTCGAACTCACAACTGAAAGAAATGCATTTAACGCAACGCTTTAACAGCTGCGATTTTCTAAAGAAACGTAATGAAAATGACCCATTTTTAAAACGACTGATAATTGGCGATGAAAAATGGGTTGTTTACAACAATATCAAGCCGAAAAAATCATGGAGCAAGCTACGTGAACCAGCTCAAACAACATCAAAAGCAGGTATTCATCAAAAGCAGGTTTTGTTATCAGTTTGGTGGGATTACAAAGGAATTGTCTATTTTTAACTCTTACCACTCAACCGAATGATCAATTTTGAAGTCTACATTGAACAACTAACGAAATTAAACAATGCAATTGAAGAAAAGTGGCCCGAATTGACAAATCGAATGAAATCATGAAAATGCAAGGCCACACACATTTTTGGTCACTCGGTAAAAATTATTGGAGCTTGGTTGGGATGTTTTGCCACATCCACCATGTAGTCCTGACCTTGCACCATCTGATTACTTTTTGTTTCGATCTTTACAAAACTCCTTGATTGGTAAAAATTTCAAAAATGATGATGATGTCAAATCGTACCTGATTCAGTTTTTTGCTAATAAAAAGCAGAAGTTTTATGAACGTGGGATTATGATGCTGCCTGAAAGATGGCAAAAGGTCATTGATCAAAATGGGCAACACATTACAGAATAAAGTTATTTAGTTCTATGAAAAAATTGTCATTGATTTTCTGAAAAAAATCCGCAATTACTTAGTTGCCAACCCAATAATTTACCATTTTATTTATACGTTAGATACACTAAGTCGCGTGAAGAGATTTTGTAACAGTACTAGTTAAATCTTTACCTTTTATCCTTATTATTTCATTTTGTTCCAGGGCTAATATAAGAAGTATTTAAAATCTTATGCCAAAGGGAAATTGCTTGCTCAATATCCGTCGACCGTTTGTCAAAGTTAATTAAAAACGCAGCTCTGGCGTAATTAAATTAATCCAAAATATATATTTTTTGAGATGATATTCTATACTTTTAATACATCATCATCATAATCATCAGATTATGTATTAATGATAATTAATGGGCTGATGCCCATACACGTTGCATTGGGTACTGCCTTCTTCTACTATTGAAAGGGTGTACACTTTAATCCACCTTTACCTTAGTCTTTATTATACAGAGTGTATTTAGACCGTGAACATTTATTACACATACATTTGGCAGAGGTGTTTGTACAGAAAGAGACAAAATTTATATTTTTTGCCAATTATTTTATCACCATGATCACCGTCTTAATGCACCGTTTGTGTATAATATGTCAATGGTTCAAAAAGATACATTCTTCGCAGCCGAAGTCTTAAAGAATCGCTTGTCATAACATACACGAGAGGAGATGGGTTGGATACGAACAGTATTACACGAAAATTACTGACGGGTAATTAGGTACATGAACCCACATTAGAGACATGTATGCTGTTGTTAATCAAATTCTCAGAGAATTTTCGGAGGATATTTTAAATTAGGTTCATTAATTATGTCGGTATTATACGTTCAATTATGTAAACATGCTTTTCACAACTTCCCTTGAGTTAATATAGATATTGTAATATTTCTTCATACATCTTTTTACGAATTTTATTTCCTTAAGGTAAAATTCGTTATTTGGGACGCTTACAGGTAATATAGTCTGATACTTTTATCCCGAAAAAGTTATGTTCCTTAGGGACTAATAAAAGACGTATTAAAGGCGACAAATATTGTAGATATTTAAATGATCTATTTTCTTAGACCCATTTCTAAAGTTTACGACAACTCGTATATAGAAGCTAGTGATTAAAGAAATGTATAGCATTTGGCGTACAATTAGAATCGCCTGAGGCAACGTTACTTTCCCTTTGATACGGTGCCTTCCGAATTTCTACATTGTTTCTTATCATAATTTTACTGTCTCTCAATTCAATATTATTATATTATATACAGGATTTCTAAGAAGCCCCTGGCTCAAGAAAGGGATAACGAATATTGGCTAAATTCACTGTTATTTTTAACTGTTTTCAATACATTTGTATTTACCTTTAAATTAAGTTTTTAAACTTTTACCGCTACTGTACAATATTATAAGGCAGGACTAATAATATTTTGTTAAATCTTAGTGATAGCAAGGAGCTTAGAAATAGTCCCGAAAATGGATTAGAAAAACATCCAAAAAAGTAATTGAGAATAAATGCGGGACCCAAAAATGTAACAAAATCAAATGTCTAGACCTAAACTTAACCCTGAAAATATCCCCCACACGCGAAGGAACAACATAATGAAAAAATCTCTTAGGTTTGAAACGCGTATAAAATTCGCAAGATCTTTCTTTTGAAACGTTTCCAAATAGAAGCTAATTATTTGCAGAATTCCATTCTATGTTTTATTACGAACTCAAACATGTCAAAGAGCCTAATTAAAATTAACAGAATTTCGTCCAGACATGTTGCGAGTTTTGTTTCGTTCATTTTTATTTCTTTTTACTAAAGGCAGATGAAAGGCATGGATAATTAAACCGCTATTTGTAAGACTAATTTAAAAAGATTTTTTTTTATTACGATATAACTTAATACATAAAGATATATACTTTTTCGTATAAACATGTATTCCTCACACTACGGTATTTTAAGATAAAAGAATTATTCTATACAAGCAATAACACTACTATGAAAAAAGTTGACTATAACCGAGTCTAGGTTTTTCACCAAATTTTCCAAAATAATTCAAATTATTTGTAATATTAAATAAATAACCTATAAATAACCTTGATAAATATAACTTTCTCTGACTAAAGTGGCCCTCGATACTTCAACTATGAAAGGTTTAGTATTAGAGGGAAGTTTGCCGATAATGGCCTCGCCTAATGCACCTTCTTGAAGGTAGTCAGAAAACTCGAGGTCAGTCTTATTAAAAGTTTTCGAACAGATTTCCGCTCTCAATAATGAATGATGTTGGTCTTGGTATAGTAAAAGTCTAAGGTTTTTGTTGATTTTATAAAGCTTAATATCAATATTTTCAGTGACTTAGCAATACAATTTTACTTAACAGGGATTTTTTAACATTTTATATCAATTTTAACCATAGAGCCAAAATACGTATCATAATACAGTCTTAAATGAGTATTTCAAGATACTAGAGAGTAAAAAATGTACAAATAAGAATCAGGAAAGGTTTTTTATAATATTTACCTGTTTATAGTAGAGCTGTCCCATTCTATTTACTTATTTATAATACTCGATATTATACCAATAATAAAAAAAAATGTGTTAGTTCTGAAAAATCCTAATGTAAAACAGAATAAGTAGTTACTTGTAAAAAAAAGTACGGACGTTACTAAGCACAATTTACGCCGAAGTATCCCGAACAAAGCACGGTAAATCAGCCGTATTCCATACCAGAAGTACTAGGGCCTCATACCTTATTAGTAGCTGCGAGGCAGGCCCCCGCGCGAACGAGCGTCTTCACCGCATCGAGGTGGCCATGCCATGCCGCCATTAACAGGGGCCGCATTCCAAACTGAAAGTGAATTTGATGGTTACTTACGTTTTATGGTGCCTTAGTACTTTGAAATGTTTGCCATATACTTCGGTCCTAGTAAATTCTTAAATAGTTGGTCTCATTTAATAGATATACTTACATGGAAATATAATATAATAAATTCTTTTGGAAATATATCTCTTTATTTAACTGTGAATAAATTATTAAAAAAGCAAAATAGCATTGAGTGAAATTATTGCAATGATGAAGTACTAGGCGTTGTTATACTAACTTGCCCGGACCACATTTCTATTTTTCATAGGTCGATTTATGTAGGGCCGAAAATGACTAGGAAGATATTTTCATCATCAGGAAATCATTACCTTATCAGCCGCCTCAATGTCGCACTTGGCTCCAATCAGTAAATTGATAATTTCGACGTTGCCGCGACTCGCAGCCCAGTGGATCGGAGCCCGGCCGTACTGTTGGCAAAAATATATTATTTGTATAGCCATTAATATATTTCTTAATCAACGTATGTGTTTTAGCTATTTTTAGTAACTAATTAATTATTTGTTATCACTGTTAGGCGAAGTAAAACTGAAATGTTTCTGTGTTCTTTTACAAACTTTTAAATTTTATTGCTATGTCCAAGGCATTGCCTAACATTGCAACTGTTAGAATTTATAATTTTTTTGTTACTTTTAGGAATCATAGGCACCAGTTAAACCCATAGTTCCGAATGATCATGTCGAAAAGTACCGAATATATAAATCTTAAAGAACACCGAGTTTTGTAAAAAAATATTTAAATCACACAAGTATAAAAGTCACGTACTTTTTTTCATTTTGCCTCTTTATTACGCAACAGGTACAATTACGAGAAAGGAAACTGTAATCTGTGAATCTTGTGGATCCTCAATTACCTTTCCTTACTTTCTTAACAACTATAAGATACGGTCTACCATTAAGATAAAAATCTTACCATCACCCTAAAGCCTAATAGCAAAAGATATACATACAGCTACAGTTTGAAGTGAGAGAATCCGTCTCAATAAATAAACAAGACTGAATAATTACTATTTCCTTCGCGTTGTAATTACTGCAGAGGGGCGGTAACAAAAAACTCATTTTTTTCAATGTTGAAAATGGCGCAAGGTCTCACAATAACAATTGGAGCTTGTATGACGAAAAATTACTACTATATACAAGTACATATACTAGTAGATGTAGTAAGCAGTGATGGCCTCGAGGTTTAGGCGCGCGGTCGAGAATCTCGGCGGTCGCGGGTTCGAACCCCAGGCACACACCTCTGACTTTTCGAAGTTATGTGTGTATTCACATTGAATTATCACTGGCTTAAACGGTGAAGGAAAACATCGTGATGAAACCTGCACACCTAAGAGTTCTTAGGAATTTCTTAAATGTGTAGTCCGCCAACCCGCACTAGGCCAGCGTGGTGGACTATGGCCTAAACCCTCTCAATGGTAGAGGTGACCCGTGCTCAGCAGTGGGCGTATATGGGTTGATGAAGATACTAGTAGATATGCACCTCTTTAAGTCAGCATATGGAGAGTAAAACTGTTTATTCAAAAAAATATTTGTAAATATTCGCTGCCCTAAGCGAATGTAATTACCAGAAATAGCTCTCAAAGCAACTGTATAGAGATTTGCTATTATCGTCGAGACCGTAACTCAGAACCACCATGAGTAAGCCGATTCTTTTTTTACCGATCATCATGATCATAATCGTCAGCCCATCAACGTCCTACTGCTGGGCGCACACCTCTTACAACTGAGCGGGTTTAGACCTTAGTCCACAACGCTAGCCTAGTGCGTGTTGGCCGAAATTTTTACGATGTCTAACTCAAATATCCTTGTAACTCATTTAATTGACTTCCTCGTGAATTCGCATCACAAGTAGGAACTGAAAAACGACGATAGACAAGTCTCAACTATTAGTATAACCCAAAACATTAATGGCAAAATGTGAATTTAAGAAACAACTTATTTCTACTCCAGGAAGGCGTGAGCTTGTATTTAAATAAGTAATATGTATTTGTATAGTATATGTATTTGATTATCTACAAATTGAGTAATATTTGAGTGTTAAGTGGCGGCTATAAAGACAGCTCTTTCGTCATGTTTATTACCTATCTTCATATTTTTCGTAAAACCGCAATTAAGTTTATCTGTCAAGACAATGAATATTTAGCATATCATTATCTTTAGCTTGCTTTATTATCTGGTTAGCTTCGTTATGTTCCCAAAAGGGAATTCAAATGTTACTCTGTCCAAAGTCAAGTTCATCATAAAATCTTTACTTCTCTCACAGCACTATCCAGTAAAAAAGTAATCTTGAAAAAGTTCTAGACTTCAGGCACCCGAAATTAGATTTTAGCAATCAGACTTGATTTCTTTATTGCGGGGTTTGTAAGATAACAAACTTTTCGAAATAGTTAAATTTAGGTTACACAGAAAGGACATTACTGGACACTGGACCCAAAAGGCTCTGACGTGGAAAAGGTGCTGGGAAACAAAGCCTAGTATAGTTTACCTCAGCAGTGAAGCAGTGATGGTTAAGGCGCGCGATCGAGAATCTCGGCGGTCGCGGGTTCGAACCCCAAGCACACACCTCTAACTTTTCGAAGTTATGTGTGTATTCACAATGAAATATCACTTGCTTTAACGGTGAAGGAAAACATCGTGATAAAACCTGCACACCTAAAAGTTCTTAGGAATTTCTTAGGTGTGTAGTCCGCCAACCCGCTCTAAGCCAGCGTGGTGGACTATGGCCTAAACTCTCTCAATGGTAGAGGAGACCCGTGCCCAGCAGTGGGACGTAAATGGGTTGATGATGATGATGATGATAGTTTACCTATAAAATTAGTTCAATAGAAGTGTCAGAATACTGATGAATAGAATTTTTTTATTTCCGATACCTACTTAATAAAACGAGTTACTTGTGGTATAAAAACTATTATAAGTGTTGAATTTATTTTGCCAACCTCCTAAAGATTGTATTTTTGAATGCAATATGTGTCACTTCGGTAAATGCGAGTTTTGCATAAAATGAAGCCGCTGTAACAGCAATATAAAATATATTGCGTTCGATAACAAAGAACCATCTCTCACATGAGACGTTTTATTCTCGAACGATGCGTTTTTAGAATTAATAGGTATATGGATGTATGTACCAAAAACTATATTCCTAAGACAATAATTTTCAGTTCAGTAGTCGACGTAATAAAGTATTAGTTTATTGCTGTTTAACGTGTACATTATCACGATTAAATTATTATTAAATTGATTGTCTTTTTAATTCTGATTTTTTTCAATGAGAATACCCAAAATCTGCCTGACTTAGGAAATAAATCCTGGACCTCCAGAATTAAGCTGCGGGACTTCCACTTTTTAATCTATTTATATTTTATATATTTATACCTAGCAAATTATTATATAATCGCTATTGCCCTAAGTAAAATCATTACCAAGAATTTTTGCTGAATTTGTAACTATAATATTATTACAGATTATATTTAAGAGGCAGTCAAGTTGGAGAAGTCTTACGGGAACCGCTTAGAACTAATTTATTCCAGGAATTTGTATAGTGTGTTGCGAAGTACTCAGTTCCGTTTAGTACTTAACGTTATTATATAACATACAGGGTGTATTTAGACCGTGATCGAAAACTGAGGCAGGTAATAGCGATAGTGATTACAAACTCCCTGGCATTAAAGAAAATCCCGACAAACAATAAAATTTTTGAGGTTTTCCATACAAACCGCATACTTTTAACACCAATGGTTGTATGGAAAACGTCAAAATTTTTATTTTTTGTCGCGATTTTTAATATTGCCACTGGGTTTGTGATCACCCTCGCTATTACCTGCCCCAGTTTTCGATCACGGTCTAAATACACCCTGTATATGCTTATGTTGCACTTTGTACTTATCCTGGAATATATTAACCATATCTTATGTTACTTTAACTTGGTTGGTAATTAGATTATATTTTTGCATTGTTTTTATAGAGAGGTTATTGCTGTTTCGTTATTGATGTTCTAGTTTATTATAATGTTAAAATTTGTACGTCAAATATATTTTTTATAATTAGTTTTTATTTTGCACCCAGCCCCTCTATTGTTTTTTCTAGTCCACCTGTGTTTAGTAACACAAATACTTTTACATTTCGGAAATGTCTGAAGTTCTTTCATTTGCTATACTTACATTGTTTCGACAGTTGACGTCTGTAGGTCTTTGGAGAGCTTCTCTTACGGCCGCTGGTTCGTTTTTGATGACTGCTTCGTGTAGAAGAAGGTCATTTTGTTGCACGCGGGATCTGGTTTCAGCCATCTGTTAAAAAGTAATAAAATTATCATCCGCCCATCTGCTTATCACTACTGGGCATGGGTCTCCTCTACATATTCTTCTCTATATAATATACAGTCTTAAATAGCGAATGTCTGTCTTTATTATTTAGTATAATCGTGCTTGTTTACATAAATGCTCTTTTATGTCAAAGAATTGGGCATGGGAATTGTCGAAGAACTCATGGGCTTAAAAAGTATGTTAAAGTCAAAATGATGAATGTCTTATTTCCAGATGAAGAGTAGTAGCCACAAAATAGCTCCACGTTCCGAGACGCATTACTGTGATAATAGTATAGAGGGTAGAGTTAAGATTAAAACCAGGTGTTTCGAACTATTTCTCGTCGTCATAGTAAATTATTATTTTAATATATTGCTATGTGATTTCCTCGAGCGAGCAGTGATGGCCTCGAGGTTTGGGCGCGCGGTCGAGAATCTCAACGGTCGCGGGTTCGAACCCCAGGCACACACCTCTGACTTTTCGAAATCATGTGTGTATTCACAATGAATTATCACTTGCTTTAACGGTGAAGGAAAACATCCTGATAAAACCTGCACACCTAAGAGTTCTTAGGAATTTCTTAGGTGTGTAGTCCGCCAACCCGCACTAGGCCAGCGTGGCGGACTATGGCCTAAACCCTCTCAATGGTAGAGGAGACCCGTGCTCAGCAGTGGGCGTATATGGGTTGATGAAGATGTGATTTCTGCATTCGATCAACACTGAGATTATTCAAAAACTTTAAAACAAACCAAAATCGACTAACTTAAAAGATATTTATACAGTATCGAGTCTCAGACAAAGCGAACTTGTAACATTGTAAAAATTTGATAGATATTGGAATCCATTCACTCGCACAATATTTTTTTAAACTTCAGCAATGTGCCGTCTGGGACGTTTAGAAGTCAAAACATTACTGCAATACTATATTAATACATTATAATGTAATTGTTACTAATGAGCACGTGAATTGTCATGCGATTTTAATGAAATCCTAACAATTAATAACGTAATTATAGAATCAGTATTCATATTTTTTTTTGTTTTCCAGGGGAAAGCTGTCTAGTGTTTATGGTTCTGTGCTGTCCTCGCAGCACGCCCAGCGACCCCAAGGATCATTTTGAGTCGCCTTGTGAATATTATTCTTCTTCTTCTTCTTCATCAACCCATATACCCACGCCCACTGCTGAGCACGGGTCTCCTCTACCATTGAGAGGGTTAAGGCCATAGTCCACCACGCTGGCCTAGTGCGGGTTGGCGGACTACACCCCTAAGAAATTCCTAAGAACTCTTAGGTGTGCAGGTTTCATCACGATGTTTTTCTTCACCGTTAAAGCAAGTGATAATTCAATGTGAATACACACATAACTTCGAAAAGTCAGAGGTGTGTGCCTGGGGTTCGAACCCGCGACCGTCGAGATTCTCGACCGCGCGCCCAAACCTCTAGGCCATCACTGCTTTTTTAATATTAATATTCACCTACCTATATGTATGTATATTGCATTTGATTTTCAATAGCTCCATTTATCCTCTTTGAAATGGACCATATCGATTTTTTTGCAAAAACTAATTTTTATAATTTAATCCCATTAAGATATTCTTAGGAATTTCTTGAGATAATCTTTTTATTATACGTGGTACGTTTTCGATTTGTATAGAGCTTGGTCACTAAGTCTCTATCTGCAGTTGTAGGTTTAGTTCTAAGACTTACACTTTTTTCAATGTAAATTGTACAATGAGTATACTCATAAATAAAAAATCTATTTAAGGAGCTCCAACCCTACAAATTCATCAAAAAATATTTGTACGTCTAATTTACTAAATCACATTAAGTCACTGCAATAGTCTAAAGAAAAAATTAAAACCTTACATTATTTAATTAAAATATATCACAAGGGATATCCAATCATGACCACCATCAAAGCATCAAAAGCAAATAAGATGTATAATTCTCAAACTTCATAACATTAAACCGAAACGAGAGGCCGAAGTATTTGTAAGTCCGAAGTCTGTAGTTTCCCATTGTTACCGTAGTTCGCCAACTATTGTTCCGTTCGCCTTTGTAACCTTGAATGAAGTTACAAAACTGGAAATGGATTGAGTAATCCTGTTACTGTATACAACTTGCCAAGTCGTGTTGACTTCTTGCCTTCTAGGTATTAACGGGTTTAATCGAGTTATTGTTGACTATTTACTCTTTGTGTTATTGTTTTAAGTAGTAATGGCTTCGAGGCTTAGGTATGCGATTTATAGTTCCGGTAGTCGTTAGTTTAAATCTCAGACACAAATCTTGAAGTAACGATGAAGGACAATATAGTGAGTAAACCTGCACACCTTAGACTTCTTAGGGGTTTTTTAAGTGTGTATTCCGCCAACCCGCAAATCTAGGTTGGAAGGTTGACCTTATTTAGATGCTAAAAACAAACGACATGACCTTAAATCAAACAAAACTAACTTTTTATATTTGAATCCAGACTGTATCTTCTTCATCAACCCATATACGTCCACTGCTGAGCACGGGTCTCCTCTACAATTGAGAGGGTTTAGGCCATAGTCCACCACGCTGGCCTAGTGCGGGTTGGCGGACTACACACCTAAGAAATTCCTAAGAACTCTTAGGTGTGCAGGTTTTATCACGATGTTTTCCTTCACCGTTAAAGCAAGTGATAATTCATTTTGAATACACACATAACTTCGAAAAGTCAGAGGTGTGTGCCTGGGGTTTGAACTCGCGACCGCCGAGATTCTCGACCGCGCGCCTAAACCTCGAGGCCATCACTGCTTACTTACTGTATACTTAGAAATAATTAAAATAATTAATTTAGTTAAGCGTCTCTATATATTAAATAGATTGCCGTAGCTAATAAGCTCGTGAGTTGCTAACTCTTCATCAACCCATATACGCCCACTGCTGAGCACGGGTCTTCTCTACCATTGAGAGGGTTAAGGCCATAGTCCGCCACGCTGGCCTAGTGCGGGTTGGCGGACTACACACCTACGAAATTCCGTAGAACTTTTAGGTGTGCAGGTTTCATCACGATGTTTTCCTTCACCGTTAAAGCAAGTGATAATTCAATGTGAATACACACATAACTTCGAAAAGTCAGAGGTGTGTGCCTGGGGTTCGAACCCGCGACCGCCGAGATTCTCGACCGCGCGCCTAAACCTCGAGGCCATCACTGCTTACTTACTGTATACTTAGAAATAATTAAAATAATTAATTTAGTTAAGTGTCTTTATATATTAAATAGATTGCCGTAGCTAATAAGCTCGCGAGTTGCTAACTCAATCACACAAATTGCATAGAAGGCAAATTTGTGAGACGAAATCCAATTATAGGTCGCTTTATGCGAACGCCCTTTGTGCATCTCGCTGATACCACTCACAAAGGGAACTGTTACTATTCAAATATTCGGTTTGGTGAATAGTAAATTTTTGGGCTTTGGTTTTAGCAAGGGCTTTGATTTTAGAAGGCTGACCAATGTCTCGAGATATGTGCTGTACGGTTCTGAGTTCAATTTCCATTAGGAAATCCTCAGTAGCAGCACGGAGTCTTGAAATGTGCTTAGAAATGGAACATGTCTCGCCCTTGTTACGTGGGACGGCTTACCTGGTGAAATGTGGGTGCAAGTGCACCTGTTTCTACATCTTCTCGGAAAAAGGCTATATACAATTGTACATATTTAAAAAAATATGAGTCTGTACTTTAGTACTCTGGTTTACCAAAGTAGAGGATGAATTCATCATACGAACTTTATTAATAGTTTCTAAAATTTTTACTAAATACATTTTCAGTGGAAGCCTAAAAATGTGTCGAAAAAACGTAAGTCAAACCTACTACTTACTTTGGAATGAAAAGCTGATGAACTCCGAGGGAAGGAATACATGTCTGCCGTTCTTTATGTTGATTTTCGATGAGATAGCTGTAACTCGGCCACGCCAAAAGTGAACATACAAATTGAATGAATGTAAAAGCGGGAGCACTTTCGAAACCCGTCATTTCTGGTAACGTTCACTGCGCCCTGCATATGTGAGCATCGCACTAATACAATTTCCACGTAAAAATCAAATAGTGTCACCAGTGTTCAAGTTTGGAGCAAAACAACTTTGACTTATTTTAATTCATTGTAATCCACTTCTGCGATTTAACAATGATACAGTTCAATTTATGCATTGAGTTCGTAAATTTTAGAATGTTTGGCCTCGTGACCGTCGCATTATTTTGACTCGACTACGCGCCGAACTTAGAGCCATCATCATCCTATGAATATATGTACATACGTCCCATTGCTGGACACGGGCCTCCTATACACATAATAAATAAATAAATAAATAAATACACCCAACAGTCACATACATAGTCTTGACCCCACAGTAAGATATGAGTCTTGTGTCGTGGGTATCAGAAACTACGAGAAACTTTTCGGTCTCACAAACACCCAAACCCGAAACAAATATTTGTGGTTCACACAAACATTTGTCTCGGTGCGGGGATCGAACCCGCGGCCACTCGTTTCGCAAGCTGGTGTCTAGCCAACTGCGCCACGGGGCTGTCGAACAGCAGCAGTCGAACACATGACAGGCCTCAGAACTTAGTCCATCATGCTGGACTAGAGTGGGTTGGTGGACTACACAGTACACACCTAAGAAATTACTAAGAACAAAGAACTTTAGATTTGCTGGTAATTCAGATTTAGTTATATGCGTAGACGATACTACAAAATGGTAATAAACCGAATTAAACTCCACACAATATTGTTGGCTGATAGCCTCTGGCTATATCGTGATTTGTTCAAAGCTTCACAACAGGCGAACATGATGTGGTCTTTGATCTCGGTTCGCCAACAGAATTGTATTAACCGCTTTATGCTTTTTGATTTATTAAAATACGCTCCATTGTATCACAAAGGGGTTCTAATGTACCTTCATTAATTTCATGATGGCGTATGATTTGAGTGTTGCTTCTGTCAGTTGCTTAATGTTAGATGATTAATTTTCATGAATGTGACCTTATTTATTTAAAGAAACTTGAACATTTGTAAGTAAATGGATCTATGGTAGACTTTCTTCAGTGTTTAAAATTGAAAGTGCATTTATAATAAATCATCTCGCGCCTTCAAAGTCGGGGGCTATTAGTGAAAAAAATGTCATGTTCACAAGCAAATTTAGCCAAGTAAAAGTTTATTTTTTTTTGTACATTCGGTAGTGTTAATATGTAGGTACGACAATCGCATGCATACTTACTTACTTGGTCCAACGGCCAATTTCCAGATATGATTCAAGGTACTAATTGTCCAATTGAAAATAGGTGACGCCTGGCGTCTCTGGGATCTTGTTCTATTATTACTATGTTTACGGAAACCCCGCCTTATTTGAATACCACTAGTTACCATATCAAACGGGGTGAAAAATGTTAACACAACATCCGAGCTTCATGAATAAAACATTCTTGTGTAAACAGAATGCGCCGTGTGTGAAAATATGTCGGCGTCAAACTTTCTCCTTTACTTAAAACATGTTGTGACATGTTTTTAAACACAAAACATTTTCATGGACAAGATAAGGCGTTTGCGAAGGTTTTTCAGTGGCAATTGTGCGATGTAAAAATAGATCTGCCGACTTTTTGTGACGCTGCGAGACGACAGTCACTGTGTTAAATATACGGTTATATGCTATGAAGTGGTGAATTAAACTTTAAAATGACAATCACGTATTTTACGCTTCAGAGATACAATAAATAATTGACAGCCTCGTGGCACAGATAGCTAGACATAAACTTGCAAATGCAAACGCACGACAAATTTTAGTGTGATCCACAAAAATTTGTTTAGAGTCTGGGTGTTTGTTCAGATGTCTCTCGTAGTTTCTGATACCCACGACACAAGACTTCCATGTTACTGCGGGGATCATAATTACGTATGTGACTTTTGGATGTATTATTTTAATAATCATAAGAATTGTTTTATTCATTATTGCATAACTTTTACGACTGTAAGATATCCTTGGTCCAGGTAAATGTCATAAAGCAAAGCGCAATTTTATTTTCCTGTCACACGGAGCAGTAACATTTACAGCTCCCGTGCGAGTTTTAATAAAGGGAGCTGGAATAAAGGCCGCACATTAAAATGTCCAATGCCGTCGCTTTCATTACATTTTAAAAATATATCCGGCTTGCAGTTGGAAATTAAGCGTTTCATAAGTAAAGTGATGTTATTTTTTAAGGCAGTTATTGTTTAAAAGCTGTGACGGAGTTTAGGCACAAGGTCGAGAATCTTAGTGGTTGCGTATTCAAACCCTAGGTACACACCTCTAACATTTTTACTTTTCGAAGCTATGTGTGCATTCACAATAATTTCTCACTTGTCTTAACGGTGACGGAAAACATGGTGATGAAACCTGCACACTTAACAGTTACTTAGGTTTATAGTTCGCCAGTCCGCACGAGGCCAGCGTGATGGACTAAGGCTCAAACCTTCTCAATGACTGAAGAGGCTCGTGCCCAGAAGTGGCACGTATATGGGGTGATGATGATGATAGTGGCGGACGAGGGCTATTTCCTCTAAATAGTGCCCAGTGGGGCGTATGCAATTGTATATTTATGTAGATCTATTTTATTATCTAACTAACAAACAACAAAGTTAAAGACCAGTGAGATGAGCTCGTAAAGTTGTTATTTCATGTAATAATATATGTATTCTTATGTAATAAAATTTGTGGTCTGAAACACGTGTGTACACAAGATATCTCCGAGACAAAGCGATGCAAAGTTAATAGACCTGTCAGCCATACACAATACAAAAGAAACGATTTTTTCGAGTATCTAGAATTGTTGTTGTTGACACATTGGATATTGAATATACGGTTTGGTTATATTATAGAAACGCTTTTATTCCTTCATTTGTATATAAAAATCATAATGAGAATGTTGTTTGTATTTTAATGTATTTGTAATGGATAAATGAAAATTACTTGACGGGTTTGAAATGTTTTTTGTATGGATATACAATATATATAGATGACAACTTCTGAAGGTTATTTTTTTTTCGCTTGGTCTGCCCACCATGGCGTGAAACATTTTTATGAAACGCGATAACGCTCAGAAAGTTCTAGCATATATTTTTTGGATTGAAAACGAAATATGCAATTTCTGCCTTTGTGTGGGTTAAGTCAAATTGATCGAAATTTAAGTTTTAAATGAATGTCGCATCCATTTCTACTGTTGCTTATAACCCGACAACAATTTATTAGGCGCATTTTTCAAAACATGTAATGTCTTGAAGTAAAATGCCCCATCTCGTTATGGCTAACGATCCCCCATTACCGGGGTCGAATGAATTAGTACCCACGTTAATTATGGTGAAACGCGTGGGTTTTTATTTTTACTTGTTTGTTTAAATGATAATTTTGATCTCACAATTTTTTTGCAGTCTTTTGATAATAGATTCACAAATAATTATGTTCTTCAACGGTAAAGGATCGTGATGAATCCTGCACACCTACATAAGTGCTTAGGATTTTTTTAGGATTGTAGTCCAGCAACTCGCAGTTCGCACAAGGTTATGGTGGAATGAGGTCTGAACACTCTCAGTTGTAAAGACGGCCAATGCTCAGCATTGCGATTCATTTGGGCTGAATTTAAACCTTGAAAATTACTCTAGCATTTATTTAGTGTTTAGTAGTGAGACGTATATGGGCTGATGATGAGCCTAAGAAACCACACTGTATTTAACAAAGAGTCTAATCTTCATGTCTATCGACTTATATTACTTAGATATCACGGTTTAAGCGCTTACTGTCATAAAACTTTTTCCCCACACACCACAGCGATTCTTATGAAATCCTCTTTGAAATAAGAAGTTCACAAAGAGATACAGCTAAAAGGGCTTGAAGCTTCACACTCTAGCGCGTTTAGCGGCTGGAAATTAAAACTTTAGCCACACAGCTCGGGTCGGGAACGAGCAGTGATGGACACTGAGGTTCACTTAATTGAAAACTGTCACAATGGAATACTGATAATTGTTCGGCTTGGCGTATTGTCGAAATTTCGTTGGTATTTTAATATAAATAAATAAATAAATAATAAATACACCCAACAGTTACATACATAGTCCTGACCCCACACTAAGATACGAGTCTTGTGTCGTGGGTATCAGAAACTACGAGAGACTTTTTGGTCTCACGAACACCCAGACTCGAAACAAATATTTGTGGATCACACAAACATTTGTCTCGGTGCGGGGATCGAACCCGCGGCCGCTCGTTTCGCAAGCTGGTGTCTAGCCAACTGCGCCACGGGGCTGTCATATGTCCGCTTTAAGTTGAATGCGATTTAAATTTTATTTTAAGGTATTTATTTTTGTATTGGGAAGGAAAGTGTCTATATTTCCTTGCCATATGGTTATACGACTTAAGCATTAATATTCGATTTCTCCGCTTTAGTTCTTTAAAAACAATTTTTGTTGTAGAATTTGACCGTTGGTTTGCATAGTATGTACGTTTGAAATCATATAAGCATTATATGAGGGATTTGTGATAAATATATTTTTTTATTTCCTGAGGAATTTGTGTCGGTCTAATCTCTTCGACTTTAGAGAAGACAATGGTCAACATTTTTATTCCAAAAAAAATAACTACAAATGAACAAGAAACTCGTTACAAAAATCCGGGATTATATAAAATAAGGGATGTTATAAAAAGTAATAAGCAAAGAATCCCTTTCTTTTTCCGTCACTTTGTCCTTGTGACCTATATTCTGACATTATTATTGTAATTCTAAGAATCTCCATTGATAGTGTTTTCTTGGTTATCAACTATGCATAGGCGTCCCCGAAGATATTTAGACCTAAATTAGCTTATTCCAGCTCATCCCAGAGTTGAATTGTGTCCTACTTTGCGAAGCATCATTTCGACTGTTATGAATAGAACAATGGTTCTATCTGCTATGCTGATCTAGTCCGGATTAGTACTTACGTATATACATACGTAGATACGTATATAACCTCACGCTTGTATTCTCCGACAAAGTTAAGAAGCAGTACATTTGTACACCCACATTTCGCCAGGTATGTATACTGATGCATACCGGTGTGGACTGCCCACGTAATATACTCGTATTTTATATATTCCTTGTCATATAAAAAAATAGCGACCCGCCCCGGCTGCGCACGGGTGCAATGCTGATATTTAATGGATGTTATCATACATATAAACCTTCCTCTTCAATCACTCTATCTATTAAAAAAAAAACGCATCAAAATCCGTTGCGTAGTTTTAAAGATTTAGCATACAAAGGGACATAGGGACAGAGAAAGCGACTTTGTTTTATACTATTAGTAGTGTTGATATTTCCTGTTGTTAAAGGAGCTTCTTGCCGTTTCTTCTCCACAACGATAACACTTTCTGATCGGCAATTGTTTTAAATTGACGATTCAATAGAACTTGCAAGATTCTATTTGACTAAAGTGTATTTTGACTCTCACATTTCCAGACATCGTGCTGCTAATGAGAATTTATTTAAATACTAATTACTTGCACGGCACATATCATAATATGCTTCGCAAAGTAGGACACAATTCACCTCTGGGATGAGCCTTAATTAGCTAATTTAGGTCTAAATATCTTCGGGGACGCCTATGCATAGTTGATAACCAAGAAAACACTATCAATAGAGATTCTTAGAATTACAATAATAATGTCAGAATATAGGTCACAAGGACGAAGTGACGGAAAAAGAAAGGGATTCTTTGCTTATTACTTTTTATAACATCCCTTTTCTATTTAATCCCGGATTTTTGTGACGAGTTTCTTGTTCATTTGTACAGTTGAAAAATTAAAAAAAAATTCTGAACATTGTCTACTGTTGGGTCGAGTACATGTACTTGTGCTGAGATACCACGGAGCGGAAAAAATGTTAAATTTATGTTTATTATCTTTTAATTTAGGAAACTCCTAACCTAAAAGATTCCATGCAGAGAATTCTAAAGTATTTGTGCAGGTTGCCTCACGAAGTGTATTTTTACTATTTAAGTGTTCATTATTTATGCACATTTCGACAAGTAAGCGTGAACAAGTGAACAACAACCTGGTATTTGAACCCGTCGTTTCGAGACGTTCCGGGAGAATAATTGAATCGTCACACAATGTCAAAATTATCTATTTTACATGAAAACGAATAAAAAACTGGATATAGGACAACCCTTCTAAGTGACTTACTAAAGTTAGTGTAAAATTTCGTACGCTGTGAAATGTATCCTGGCAAATGCGGCAAGCCAACAACATGCAATATGCAAATTCAAATTGAATTTCCTACAACTTTACCAACTTCCCCAACCTCCCACATGCCTAGTTTAAAATGGACCCGATGTAAAAATACCGTTATGCCAATTTCGCCAGCATCCTCTAATAGACGGAATTATCGAGGCGCGATGCCTCTGAAATATGAAGTAAAATATATTAACTTACCTTGATAACACCAAAATTAAGGCAAAGTATTTTCAAATTAAAGATAAAAGTCCATTTTCCACTTTCCACGTGATGCTTGTTTTCGAAAAACCAAACAAAATATCGTAGAGGGGTAAGACTGCTACGGCACGCGCGTTCTACGACGTAGCTGTCGAGCGACTGCCGAGTGTCGACCTGTGGTCGTAGCGCTACAGATAAATACGACATATGTTGCCTGAAAACTTTACTAATACGTCAAAGTTTGTAATGTCTGACTTTGTATACTTGACAGCGAAGTCAAAGTAAAATTACAATTAAAAAGTTTTTTTTTCTGCTTCATATGGATTCTGATACAAAAAAACTATAAATAGAACTAAATCCAAATATTGATGAATAGCCATTTCGTGTATCAGAAAAACTTTTCTTTACTTCCTATATACAGAATTAATTTAATCGTTGAAGTTTTGGTACGAACTTTAAGAGACTTCAGTAATGGATCTGCCATTAGAGGAAAATATACAATACAAACTGTCAATAGTTTGTAAAAGCTTTTCGTTATTAAGGGCTAATATAGGAAGGAAAGTACAAAAACATCGTCCCATTTGTAAAGTAAAAGCGTTACCTGTTTTAAAAAAAGTCATTTACATTTATGTTGTTGCAATTTTGTATTTAAAAATGCTAAATAAATTTATTTATGTGTGTTATATTAGAATTTACTCATTTGATTTTTCTTTTTCATACACTGTATATATAGCATATTTATGTATATATGTGTATATAGCACATTATAGCATATTTTCTCTTCTAATACCTATCCAAAGCCAGTCTGTACCAAAATTGTCTAGGGTTCGTTTTTACCTAAGTCGAAAACTTTACTTGCTTCAGTGATCATTGTTATCATCACCCTATAGATGTCAACTGTTGGACATAGGCTTCCCCCAAAGACTCCCAAAATTTACTATCGGAAACGACCTGTATTCAGCAGCATCCCGCGGTTTTCACCAATTCTTCTTACTTATAACTTAAATCAATTATAAAGAATTAAATTCCACTTTTAACGATTTCATCGCAAGCCACAACACACGTATTCCAAAACCAGTCATATGAAATTTGACCTAAAATGCAAATTGACCTCAACATACATTGGGGAATGAACGGAAACTGCGTATTAACAATGCACGGAACCATATTTGAATAGCGTGATGAGATTGTAGCCGTGCGAGAGTTTATGTTGTTTGTTGTGCTTTAGTGAATGTTATGTTGTATTAGGTCACGTTTACACTAGGAGAATATACAGGTCATACCCAGTGGCGGTACTTCCATAGAAGCCCGAAAGCCCGACTTGCCTTACATAGTTCCGAATAACGAACTTAACGATTGTTTATTTATAAAATAACGCTATAAACGTGAATGTGAGTACTAACCGGTAGGTATTTATTAGTCCTACGTACCAAAAAAAATATGCTGCTACTAAATAAACATTTGGGCTTGCCTTAGTTTGACACCCTAGGCACGCCACTGGTCATACCATGTGGTATGTTAATTATAAAGTCGGTCCGCTTGAATAAAGTCTAATTTTTGAAAAAAAAGGTTTTGTACCGAGCTGTGCTTGGTATTAAGTTTAAAGTACTAAATGTGGAATCTTATTTCTTTAAATTCCTTTTTTAAACATGGTCGGACGACTTGAGAAAGGTGGCGGGTAACGGATGGATGACGGCTGCACAAGACTGGTATGGTTGGCGCTTTCTTGGGAAGTGGACTTTCATGGAGTCTACGGGTAAAGGCTGAGTATTAAAAACATTGCGATACATTTGATATGCTTTGCGATTGATACGACTTGTTGTTAAAAGAAAGCATAACTAGCTATCTTTCTATTAGATTTCATTCTGTCATCCGAAAGATTGTAAAGTAAGTAATAAAACGTTTTTGGTGGAAAAGTATTCTTAATAAAACAGATAATTAGCAATATTTACTAATGGCATCGTTAGGAAATTACCAACGGAAGTTTTTGCTATCTAATCTATGGTGAAAGTATATAAAATAAGCAAACTTAATACACCTACTCCTACGTCAATATCCAACTTGATTATACTATCCATATTCATAGGGTCGTCTTTTAAGGCACAATTTCAGGTAGAAATGTTACAAGGACTGGCTCTCAGCGTAAGACGTAAAAAACGGACATAAATCATAAAAAATGTGTTATTGAATTATGTGCCGGCACTGTTGCTGTGGACTTGGGACATTTGTAAGTCAACCGATATTTTTGCAGTGACCTCTATTTGAGCTCATGCTTTGATTATCATCACCAGTCATATCCGTCTCACTGGTGGGTAGCGGGCGTCCTTCACAACTGAGAGGATTTTAGGTCTTAATCTGCACTGTCTGTCTAGTGCAGGTCGGCAGACTATCCACCTAAGGAATGTCTAAAAAAAATATGTGCGCAGGTTTCCAAAAGATTGCATTTATGCGTCTTATTTTTTACAAAGTAATAGAGGGCGTGTCTGTATGTACCTATGTGGGTTGACAACGACGAAATGCACTTCTACTATTTAATTTAAATGAAAAAAATTGTAGAAAGAATGTATTACCTAAAAAGGTTTTATTGAGTGGCGTAACACGAAAAATAATTACAATGTTAGAATAATCCATTCCAGTCATTACATTACCATTTTCCTACCACAAAAATCGCCAATAATTTCGCAGATTTGTACCCTGTTTTGAAGTCCTCAATCACAGTACTTGATAACATAATAGCCGACCGTACTTGGAGGTATGAGGGGCTGACGACGGTCGCCACAATCTGGTGTCATAGCGGCCCCTGTCTACATATGTTGGAATTAACCCACATACACGAGATGGTTTGACAAGCGTGGGCGCCACGCGTCGAATTACTTCGGATATTTTGGCATAAAGGCTGGAAAATATTGGTTGTTCTTTGGATGAGCATGTTTTTTAACAATCATTTTTGAATAATTGATAGGTGTTTGTTTGATAAATATGAACATGTAACTAGTTTATTTGGTACAAAAGCGGAAAAATATCTAAATTTCATTGGATGGTCACATTTTTAAATAATTCGTAGGTTTCTTTGATAAAATTAAACTTGTATTGTAGATAGTTGCAAAAGGAAAGTCTGTGGCATTTTTACGTCGAATTATTTTGGAGCAATTTATACAAAATTAGATAGGCCTTTTTGACGTCAATACGAATTCAGTTTTAGTAATGGTACTTAAGAAGACCTACGGAATAATTTTGTCACACAATTGGACATCTAGCTAGTAATTAATAAATTAAGTAAGCTGTTACTGCGCCATGTCGAAACTTTATTCAGTATTAATCCACATAGATTTGTGGAAAACCTCAGTGTACAATTCAATTTGTATGAAGCGGATAAATTACAGTATTAAACTCACAACATTTAGGACATTTCGTTTATTTTATGTGTTTATAAAAAACGGCCAAGTGTGAGTCGGACGGATTCCGTATTTATAAAAACGGTAAAAATCATGTCTGTTGTATGGAAGCCCTCCATAAACATTATTTTTTTTCAGTAGGTACTTGTTTTTACAGCGGCAACAGAAATATATCACCTCTCAACATTTCAACTTTATCTATCAACGTTCATGAGGTACAGCCTCGTGATAGACGGACAACAAAGTCTTAATAATAGGATCCTTTTTTACCCATTGGGTACGGAGGCCTGAAAATGTAAAAATACCTCGCTATTTAACAGTGTTGACATTACATTGTTAAGTAGGGGGAGGCGTCTCAAATTCGTCACTTGCTTGTGCCTGAATGTTTCATGCCGACTGTTTTGCACTGACAACATTGTTACCAGCTGAATACATTTTGAATAGCCTGCCAGAGTTGGCCCTCTTTATCTGTCATGTTTTTCTACTAACGAGGAATTGTTTTTCGACGCGATATGAGAGAAGAATGAAGAATGTAGAGCCTTGATATGAGAAAAGTTATTATAGATTTTTTTAGTTCTAGTGGAGACCATAACAAACTTATTGTTAGTGTGGGACGTCCTCTAGATGGAGTGACGATATCCGCAAGGTGGCTGGCAGTGGTTGAATAAGGCGGGCTAAAGATTGAGCCCAGCCCCACTTATCCAATATAAAATGTAGATGGTAACCTAGCAAAGACAACAGCATGTAAGGCGAAGTACTAGGTAACAGAGGAATCGCATAAAGTGTGGTTTTCCGATAGATTTTTTAGTTAAACATCCAACGAAAACATCAAACAGATCTAAATAAATTACATCCATTTCGTTATTTAATTATTAATAAAAAGTGAATGTTCATTAGAACAAAATCTTTGAGAGCTCACTAAAAAAAAGATGATTTAAAAATTAATAAGTCCGACATAATTTTCCATTAAGAATGCTGGAACAAGTGACAGGCGCGGGCCGGCGTTAATTGAGCACGTTGTCAAAGTGAATTAAAAATGTTTTGGTTGGATATCCGAGGCACTTTGATGTCGAGCACCTTGTTTACAGCTCGGGGAATTATATCATGTTATTTCATATCATTACGCCGGACTATCTTTACGTGGGTATGTTTATAAATTTTTGTTAAGAATTTTAAAACGTTCGTTGTTACTATGTGACTCAGAAGTCAGAAGTCAATGGTTTAAAAATACTGAATGGTACCGTGGTTAATATGTTCGGAGTGCTATCGAAAGGTTTACTATTCTATTCCCGAAAAGTCCTATCTAGGCTAGCGTGCACCCAGCAGTGAGACGCATATTGGGCTGATGACGATAATAAAAATAATTAAAATAATAAATACACCCAACAGTCACATACATAGTCCTGACCCCACGCTAAGATACAAGTCTTGTGTCGTGGGTGTCAGAAATTACGAGAGACTTTTCGGTCTCACAAACACCCAGACCCGAAACAAATATTTGTGGATCACACAAACATTTGTCTCGGTGCGGGGATCGAACCCGCGGCCGCTCGTTTCGCAAGCTGGTGTCTAGCCAACTGCGCCACGGGGCTGTCAAAATGATGATTATATTATGTATAATTTTCCCTACAATGTTTATATGGAGATTTCCTCAGTAGGAGTACGTAAGCTACGTACGTAGGTCATCTCCTTTTTCGGTAGTGGTAGGCAGGACGACTCTTAATGAACCAACTGTAGAAGAATGCCTTACCCAATCTTTTAAAACAAGTCCTACATAGCATGACACTTTTTGTACATAATAATTTATATACTCAGCCTATCGCCGTCCACTGCTGAACGTAGGCCTCCCCAAGATAGCGCCAACCATCCCGGTCTTGAGCAGCCCTCATCCATCCGCCATCTGCAACCTTTCTCAAGTCATCGGACCATCGTGCTGCAGGACGTCCTACACTACGTCTGCCTAAGCGCATTATATAATCATTTAAACCCACTAATTTATTTAATAGTTTATTGTATAAAATTAAGCAGTGATGGCCTCGAGGTTTAGGCGCGCGGTCGAGCATCTTGGCGGTCGTGGGTTCAAACCCCAGGCACACACCTCTGACTTTTCGAAGTTATGTGTGTATTCACATTGAATTATCACTTGCTTTAACGGTAAAGGAAAACATCGTGATAACACCTGCACACCTAAAAGTTCTTAGGAATTTCTTAGGTGTGTAGTCCGTCAACCCGCACTAGGCCAGCGTGGCGGACTATGGCCTAAACCCTCTCAATGGTAGAGGAGACCCGTGCTCAGTAGTGGGCGTATATGAGTTGATGAAGAAGAAGAAGAAGATAAAATTAACAACATTGTAAAACCGTTTAAACAGGCGTCTTAACGTTGCGATCTCTTGCAGGCAAGGCTAGGTACCTACCTTGAAGGTGATAGCGCCTTATTGTACTTACGATAAACTGCATCACAATAACAAATATAAACTGTCCGAGGCTTGTGGTTGGCGCTCGGCTCACTCGGAGGCGCATATATCGCTTCGCTACACATAATGGTGGTTTTACGAGCCCATACATCTCAATGGACTGTGGCTTTAATACGTGTTAGGTCAATACGCGTCGAATGTGGTTCGAGAATTCTATCAATAGGTTCCTACGTATGGTACTTCTGTCTGTTGTGAAACTAAGAAGTGGCAATTAAAATATGTAATTACAATTCAAATTTGTTATAGAAAAATAAGAAATTTCGTGGTGCTGAGGGAGGTTCTTCTCAACAACAGTTTGAAAGCGGCAATAGTTTCAAAAAATACAATAAAAATATAAATAACAAATCATTTTGACTTTGATTCCACCTTAACACGTTTCTAATCGGTAAAAGTTTTGTTAAAAATTGATACCTAATTCACTTATAACTCTATTTGCATTAAAATATTCTTTAATTTGACTTTTGAGTTTTACTTTATACATGAGATACCTACTATTGCTATTATTGTTTTACAATGGTTTAATTTATATTTCTTAGGAAAATACGCTTTGACTTAACCCAGTACCAAACATACAAACTTGTACATTGTCACAAGATTGCGTCCGCTGAAAGAAATAGAAACATGAATTCAGAAAGTAAACAGTGGCTGTGACTTTTTGAGTTGTTTGACGGAGAGCTCGACTTGTGGGATGTTTCCTTGGCTGTTTTCATGCGTTTGTTTGACAATTGCGAAGGGTCCTTGGGCAATGTGTACATGGGAACTGCCCCAAGTCACTGGTAGGGGTGCCGCGGGGAAATATATTAGCATTTAAATTGAGACCTCTTAATGAAACAAGAATTTTACTTATTACTTTGACAGCCCCGTGGCGCAGTTGGCTAGACACCAGCTTGCGAAACGAGCGGCCTTAGCGGCGAGCTAGCGGGTTCAATCCCCGCACCGAGACAAATGTTTGTGTGATCCACAAATATTTGTTTCGGGTCTGGGTGTTTGTGAGACCGAAACGTCTCTCGTAGTTTCTGATACCCACGACACAAGACTCGTATCTTAGTGTGGGGTCAGGACTATGTATGTGACTGTTGGGTGTGTGTGTGTGTGTGTGTAGTTATGGAGTTAAGTGTAGTAATCAAGGAATGCCTCGTTGGGTTCTTAGCGTGAATGTTGATGAATGTTCAAAAGGTCCCCAAGGTTCAATTGTTAGAAAAAGTATCGCTTAACTGTAAAATTTACGAAATTTTCAATAGCATTACGAAGACTGTAGTGTCAGCGTTCTGACAGCTCCATGGCGCTGTTGTCTCCTCACTACTGCCGAAACGACTTGTTAATAATGTGGGTCAGAAGTATATATGCGTCTTGGATCTATTAATATATTTTTTTAATATGTAGGCAGTGATGGCCTCGAGGTTTGGGCGCGCGGTCGAGAATCTCGCCGGTCGCGGGTTCGAACCCCAGGCACACACCTCTGACTTTTCGAAGTTATGTGTGTATTCACATTGAATTATCACTTGCTTTAACGGTGAAGGAAAACATCGTGATGAAACCTGCACACCTAAGAGTTCTTAGGAATTTCTTAGGTGTGTAGTCCGCCAACCCGCACTAGGCCAGCGTGGTGGACTATGGCCTAAACCCTCTCAATGGTAGAGGAGACCCGTGCTCAGCAGTGGGCGTATATGGGTTGATGAAGAAGAATATGTAGGATTCAAAGCAGCTGGCAAAACATAGTTTTAAAAATACAACTTCATCCACCTGATTTCGGATAGAGGCGTGAGTTAATAGTATGGTTTATCCTCATCGTAAATCAAGACAACCACAGTAGTTTGTGATTACCTTTGCTCCACGTATACAGGGTAATGCTTAGGGCGCGGCCTAAAACAGCAGCCGGGATGTGTAAGAATTCTACTATATTAAAATAAAAAAAAAACACACAAAAAACACTTTTAATCACGGGTGCACTCTAAACGATTCCGACCACAGAATGGGTAGAAGGACACGCGGACTTATTTCCACTTTGTTCCACTTCATCATTATAAATATGTCTTGTAGTCTGCGCATTCCAAATTAATACTTATTTAAGTATCTTGAAAGCCTGCGTGCCACCTGCTTTGATGAACTAAAACATTTGGGCAGGCTTATGTGGCCTTCTTCTACTTCCCATGCACGTCACGTGCCACCTCTACAACTGAGAGGGCTTAGGCCGTAGTCCACCACGCTGGCCTAGGCCGATTGGATAGAAAGTGTAGTTACACTTTTAAGAATTTTTAGTCAAGAAGGTTTCCTCACGATGTTTTCCTTCACCGTTGAAATACATCAAGATCTTAACCAAGGTCTACTATTTTTAAATTATCGTGCCCAAATCACATTAGGAACACATCCCTAGTGGTGTTAAGCCGTAGCTATGTTTACTGGTGTAATGTGGCCGAATACAAATGTAACTGGAGGACGGGCGAGTATTTGTTCAGGCTTTGTGTAATCAATCACTCGGTTGAGTGAGGGTCGGAATTAACCTTTGTACGCTCATGTTACAATCGACTATTAACATAAATATATAGATAAGTCACGCCTGTATTCCTCGGGAGTAGGCAGAAAAGTAGGGAGAGACCATTGCCGTTTTAAATAATGGAAACATACAATTACGCTTTGCCTATCATAGGATTTGAATGTAGCAAATATAGATTAAAAATATATAATATGTGGTACTTTTGACTCATAATTATGCCAGTTTTATAAACAAGTAACCTATGTCTTTATCTAAAAATCATCAAATTGGACCTGTACAGTTGTTTAGTTGTGAAGGTAAGGTAATAAAAACACAATTGATATTTGTACTTCTTTATTTTAAATTATAAAAATCCGTATTAAAAATATCTCCAACTTACAATTAGGAACTGTATATTTATAAAAAAATATATTAAAATACATAATAAATACGATGTTCATAAAATAGTATTAATAAATGGAATGTCATGTTAATTTTTACCGTAGCTACCGACGTTCAGTGCTGAACGCAAGCCTCTCAAAGTGGGTGCTAACTATCCAATTGTTTTAAAAATATGTTAGTCCATAAAATAGCTAAATAAGATTAGAATGGAAATAGACAGTATTTTATATGCACCGCTTGTATCTCACCTATTCATTCTACTACGATCATAGACCAATAATAAAATTTTCAATCAAATATTAAGTGCCTGTCACATTTCTTACACGCAATCCGAATTACTAAGACCCGGCTGTATCAAAAATACAGCATAATCGTAGGTTCGGCACGCTCGGCATGCTGACATTTCCGTTCTAGTCTTATTCAATTGTCCTATGCATAGGCACATATAAACATAAAGATGTTTATCTTTGTAAATATGAAAATGATAAGATGAGATTGTCATATCCTAATGGATTGAAATCCACGAATAAAATAACGAAATAAGTATGAGTCGGATTTAAGAATGCTATTTTTTATGACTTATTTCGCAAGAGAAACAAGACGAAAATTATGAGTCTCTTATATCAAATATATAAACTCATTTTCTACAAAATCCACAACGCTATCAAAACAGAACGATATTTTACACAAATTAATATGCAAACTCATTAAACCACAAAAGTCGATAGCGAAAGTTACGCCAAGTTTTATCAAAGACATAACAAATTAATATCACACATTTGAACCCAACTCCAGTAATCCCTAATAGTTTGGCTTTCAGCAAATTGTTTAACTTTCATCGCAATATTAAGTTTCGCCCGAAATGAGAGTGGTTTTGACGTACAACTCCGATAGCATTTAATGTTAGAATTATTTTGGACGGTAATAAATTTGTCAATATTAATAACTATGAGTTTGATAAAGGAGATAAGATAAAATGAAGACATGACGGCAGATAGGTTATCTACCTATCTATCCATCCCTATATTTCGATGGATAAAACATACTACGCTGACCCCAAATAAAATACAAATAAAATGGCGAACTACACACCTAAGAATTTTTTAAGAATATTTTTGGTTTGGAGTTTCTTTAACGATGTCTTCTTTCACCGTTCAAGTACCTGATTATCCATTTTGAATTTACATATAACTTACAAAAGTTATAGGCGCACCCTGCCTGGGGTTGATTGCCACAGCGGTAGGCAGTCAATTAATACTTTATATCGTATATACTATAAGAAACAGATTCCTTTTACATTATACACCACTACAGAAATTCCTTCTTCAACATTCAATTCCATTCCTTAATAACATTCCAATTTGTTATTTGACGGCCTTGGCTGTTCCTTTAATATTGTTTCATCGTCATTTGTACTTTAGCAACAGGTAGTCTCTTTGTTGGCAAGCTAAGGATAATATTACGGATTAAATTTAAGTAGTTCTGAATATTAAACAAGTTCCAATAAAACTTCATTAAAGCCGGCGATCCGTGAACATCGATTGAAAGCGCTAACTTCATTAGGCTCTGCGGAAATACTCGGAGCTTCACAATATGGTTATTGCCTCTGAGTAGAATCGAAAGTCGGTCGTACTGCGCAATTGGAGCCGATGCTGTGAACGTTTTTTGCATGAAAACACAAATAGGACACGTAAAAGGTAGGTTTCATTCAACCGTTTTTACATAGATGTAGGTAAATAAATTCATTCCCCAGTTACAAAGTTCTTATGCTACAATTTACATATTTGTAACGCCTAAGTCTGGGTATTAATGTTATTAAAGTAAGTATCAGAAACCTTGAGATATTTTATCTTCTGAGAAACCTTAACCGAATTAATTTAGAATTCATGAAATTTAATCTTTGTATCAATATTGTAAACTATTTCTACTATTTCTTTCACTGACACCTTGCCTTGTTGAATTGAATTGTTTGCACGAGTAGTTTTATCAAATTGATTTCATAAATCTTCCCAATATAAAAAATCACATTTAAAAGACGTCACTCCTTACAACCACGATTATTGGACCTCATAACCTCCACTTCTTAAGTCCTTTCTGTCCCAACTTTTTCAAAGCTGTCACCTTTGATACCAGGAGATCATAAAACCCAACTACTCTTTTATAACATAGCCTAAGTTTTTCATTTCTCTGTCGAACTTCTCATCTCTGTACTTCTTGACTTTTTTCAGCCAGTGAGCAAAGGAAATATGGCTTCTGCAGGTTCCACCGTATCTTGTTGGTAGGCAGTCTAAAGCAATATGTTGTTGAAGGGATTTCAAGTCGTTGCCGTGGAAATGAATCTTGTCCCACGCCTGTCTCGGTATGAACCGCTTGAAGAGGTAGAAGAATGTGTTCAGGATCCAGGAATAGTTTATTAGATGCGCTGATCGTAGTCGTGTTGGAGTTGCGAGCTGTGGAAGATATAAAATTATTGGATTTTAGAAATGTCGATCATAAAATTATGATTCAATGGAAGATAGGTGTCAGAGTTCAACACAAAGTAAGTCAAGATTTATAATATAAACCAAGAGTTCAATGGTTATTTGGATACGATAAAATTAATCATCATCATCAACAACCCTCAAATCGTCCACGGCTGGACATAGGCCGCTCTTATGGCACGATAAAATAATTTTATTATAAATTCCTCTTTTCTCTCTAAATTTTTCACACCAATAACTAGGAACCCAACAACATATTGTACGCAGCAAATAATATATCAAAGTAAATACCATACGACACACAAACTTATGATTGGTTTATGTTTGAAACAAATAGAATCAATCACCACATCCTCGACGTGTTAGCTAACTTTCGCTATTAACTCCAGCGGGCGCTGTGACCGCGGAAATATTTGAAGTTTGTAGTCAAATTAATAATTTACGCGACTGACAAAAGGTTCGCAATAACCTTGTACACGAGTATGTATTTTAATATGTGAGTAAATATAAACAGTTGGCCCCTATCCGTTAAGATGCATTTTTTTTAATTGCGTGTGTTTTTTCAACGACCCTATTTTGTCTATTACAAAAACAGTTTTTGAGTTTATTCGTAATTAATGAGTATGCAAAAATAATTTCTTCAGATCATAAAAAAACCAAGTATGTACTGAGTGATCTAGTGGTCCCGGGCTAGATTCTCAGGTCAAGCAATTTTATTGGGTTTCTCCATTAGAAATTTAGGAGTATCAGCACAAAGTTTGAAAATGTGCCCGAATAACAGCAATAGGCTCGCCCTCTATCTTGCGACTGATACATACTTGGCCAAATTAGGGTGCAGAAATGCACCTCTATCCACCCCTTCGAGTAATACAGTCGTGAGTTTAAGCAATGCTTTAATTTAGTGAAGAGTTCATAGCTTGTCTTTTAGTTCGGATTACAGTTTGAGTTTTGAGTGTGCTTTTGCTCGCTTTCCGCTTGTTTTCGCATTGAGTTGGATTTTCATTAATTTTGTTTGTTTTAGTCGGAATAATCTGGCCTGAAGTGTTCAGTGAGCCCATAGCCCTATAATATTGTCGTCGTCATTTAGCTTCGGAAGTACAATTCTTGTGAGCATTCCTTACATACATTTAAGCCTTTATTTTTAAAGAGGTGGGTTGGAGTGAGGTACAAATTAGATCCGGAATAATGAGTAACTGCAAAACATTCAAGATTCGCTATTTTTTGTTCTATCTTATCACACACTCGCCGCTGTAACTCCTGTGATATTAACAGCGGTTCGAGCTGCATTTACCCGGAGCACTGAAGCGGCTAAATACCTAACTTGTCATGATCCAACAACGAAGGACAACAGAATAAAGGAGGAATTGAAAACAAACAGTTCACATACTTATTTTTCTAGCACACTTATTTCACCATCTTCGTAATTAAGAACGTAAAGGAGACTCACCCCCATTAAACACACGATCTGGTAGGCCACGGTTGGCGTCAACGTAGAAACGTGTCGCAGCGTCAGGCCTTCTAGATCTACGATTACTGTTCCTCCCATGATCTGCAGTTTCGGCTGGCGCAGCCCGATTTCGCACATCGCCATCCCGGCTCTCACTAGGTCTTCTACTGGAAATTCAGACGGGTCCCACATGCCTGGAAATATATATAATTCAAAGAAGTATCCCGGTCTACCTTTAGCAACATATGAATATATCTCTTGTAAGCATGCTTAAATAAGATTTTATTCAAAATTAGCGCTAAGTGTTTTGTCGCTGATTATACGAATCTTAAGATTACAATTGTAATAATATGCAGTTTTTTTTTCCATTATTTCCACTTATGAATTAATCAATACTTTGTAATTTTAATATCAATTTCATTACTTGTCAGTTTAATCCCCCAAAATTCGGATATTACACCAGCTAAAATTTCCAAAAATCTACCGATGCAAGGGCCCTCATCCTTACAAGGTACTCACCGAATCTAAATATAGAGAGCCTGCCGACATCAGGTCGGTCGAACACGGTGCCCTCGTACGCGTCCTTGACCTTGACCAGGCCCCACAGGTCGACCCCATCGTACAAGCGGCTGTGCTGCTCTCGGAACGCGCAGTTCCGGACTAGCTGCGGGTGATTATACTCTTAGTATGGAATTAACCCGGGAGGTAAAGAAATTAATGTTTTGAAATTTTAATTGTTTCGGATTGAGAAAAGCAATGGAGTGATTGTCAAGGCTGTTGTATAAAAAATGTCAAGATTTTCCAGAGTACATTTTAGAATAAGATTTTATTGCTTTTTCCTAATTTTATTGATTTCTCGTTTATATAATATAGAAGATGTTATGAAGTAGATACTGTGAAATTATAAAGGAGAGGAAGAGATGAAATTCTTAGAATAAGGATATTACTCGTAAATTTTTCAGTTTGATCATCGGTTTGATGGCGTCCATTTTCAAAAAGAAGTTTAATTCGCTAACCCTAGAAGTTAAATGTTTCAACAAAAATTTATGTTATCCATAGAGCTAGCAAGTAATTTAGAGTAAAACATAATTTCTTGAAATCAACGCCTATCTATCAATGGATTATAAAATTGTGCGTCAATATAAGTAAGTAAAGTAAGTAAACACCCAACAGTCACATACATAGTCCTGACCCCACTTTAAGATACGAGTCTTGTGTCGTAGGTATCAGCAACTACGAGAGACTTTTCGGTCTCACAAACACCCAGACCCTAAACAAATATTTATGGATCACACAAACATTTGTCCCGGTGCGGGGATCGAACCCGCGGCCACTCGTTTCGCAAGCTGGTGTTTAGCCAACTGCGCCACGGGGCTGTCAAAAAATAAAATATAGACAAATGCATTAACAATATTAGTAGCATACACTAAAACAACAAAAACAATTACACGGCTTATTCGAATAATAATAAATATTCCTAGTTAAAACCGGTATTATCGGTTACATAAATTATCCGAGAACGCACTGGTGTCACGGCCAGCTGCCAAGCGCCATACATGTCTTGTTAACAACTTTATTAATAGTAGAGCTTATGCCTTAGACAACATGGCTTTGCGGAAAATATCTTTGCGGTTTGTGAGATTTGAGGTTCTTACTCTTGATTTTACTTATAAATATGCTGTTGTAAAGAATTAATAGTACATATTATACTCACGCCTATATTCTCTGAAGGAGTGTGAAGTGCATTTTTTTTTTTTTTTTTTTCTTTTTTTTTTTTTTTTTTGCACCACGTATCATCAAATGTATGGGGAGGCTAGGCGTAAACCGAGATCCACCCTGTGGATTGGGGGTGTAAGAATTCCGCCACGGTATCCCCTACCTGTCGTAAGAGGCGACTAACAGGGGAAACTGGGGAACTGCGGGGGCGGTACCCTATGATAGCAACCCCGAGATTGGCGGCAGAGGGCGTGGCCTCTTAACTGTCGCGGACGTTCACAAAAGGTGAACGTCCAAATCGAGTAAGTGGAGGGCATACCAAGCCCTCCCAATTTGGAGGGGTCCATAACTGGACGGTGCGCTGGGCGGCAGCGGATCATTTAGGGCACCTCTGCCCTGAGATGCCGTAAAACCGCCCTAAATGCGCGTGATGGTCACCGAGAGGTTTTAGTCGGTATGCTGGCGTAGCCAGAGACCCCGACATACCCCTCAGGGCCTCCCCCGAGGTACCGAACAGGGGAGCTTAAGGTGCTTTCCTCTCGTAAAAAAAAAAAAAAAAAAGGCGTAAACCGAGATTATAGGCTGGGCTATGTTTAAGGGTATTTATAAATTTCCATGAGTCCAGATTAATTAGAGAGCGTATAATGATGTTGCATTTTTATTTACGAGAACAGCTATGAAGCCACTGACCAGTTTATGGGCTCGGGGAACGATGAAGTTTCTCGCCCGTAGATACCTCAAGAGGAACGCGTCGTCTGTCCTCCACGGCTTGCATTCGCCGCGCTCTGAAATAATTATTATACAAATTCAGATTTACTGCACTAATAAAACTTAGTTTTGGTTGAAAAAGTAAGAGTAAAATACGAGTAGTACTACTAACAAAAAAAGTGTGGTGTAAATCTTCTTAGTTGCAAGAGAGAGCTGTGCCCAACAGAGGGACGTATTTGGAATGATAATAAGTGATAAGAAACTTCATTATATCTTATTATAACTCAAACATGGCCCCCTCTACATAAACCTGTAATTTTTTCATAAACTAGAAATATTCGCGAAGGTAGTTACAAAACATAATAAAAACCGGCCAAGTGCGAGTCGGACATGTGCACGAAGGAAGGGTTCTGTAACTAAAAACAGCAAAAAATCATGTCTGTTGTATAAGAGTCCCATTTAAATATTTATTTATTCTTATTTTAGTGTTTAGTGCTATGGCAGCAACAGAAATACATACATACATTCATTGTCAAAATTTTAACTGTCTATCTATCACGCTTCTTAAGATATAGATATATTCTTGGTAGACGAACAGACGGACAGCGTGATAGTAATAAGGCAGGACCCTACTCTTTTTACCCATTGGGTACGGAACCTTAAAAACCACAAACCTCTTAGAAAAATATTACGTCCAGTTTATGCCGCCTCACGGTCTCGAAGCTGCACTTGCATAATTTTACACAGACGTATCTTAGAATGAATAAATTTTCCGAATAAACGGATCCATCGTTTTTCTGTCCTCGTCCACACTTATTTACAGGATTGGAAAAGACTTTTACAGTAACAGCTCTGTGGCGCAGTTGGCTAGATAACAGATTGCTAAAAGAGAGATTGCGGGTTTTATTTCCTGCGCATAATTAAAAAGCAGATGTTTTAAGCCCAGACCTCCTTTTAAATGTAGTAATACCCGGTCTTATTCCTCCACGTTCACATAAGTCCTAAATCTAAACAAGCTACATTTTCGACGTCCTAATTATTTTTTAGCAAACAACTAAAGTTTTGAATTGAACCCTCATAAATACCCGTAATCCGGCATCAAACTACAAAGACATGTTTTGAAAAACTCAAATCTAAATCTCACAAAGCAGCATGTTTCGAATTTCCTACGTCTTCTTCTATACACATCGAGGTAAGGCTTCATATTCCCATCTATACGATCAGGCGAAGCGTCAGGTTTTGTTCGAGACGGCTTTGTTTAATAGAATCGGATTGGATCTGATAGTTCTCCAATTCCTATTCCTGTTTTCTTTTGTTTTGGTTTTCTGAATTATGTTATGTCATCTGTATGGCGTGGTGGGTTAATTCACAAATATTTGTTTTGGGTCTGGATTTTTGTGAGATTCTCGTGGTTCCTGATACTCAAGACTGTTGTCTTAGCGTTGGGTCGGAACTAGTATAGTTGTCATTGTTGGGTCAATAACGCAATTGTTTATGATGAAGCTTGTAGATCCTGAGATCATGGGTTCGTGCTTTGCATCGTGATTATCCTAAAATATTTGTATCCCGACGAACCGTTATTAGAATAAAAATCTCTCGTGCTCACTATCTGTCATACCGCCGTTTCTATAAAACGTACCATTTATATGCAAATAAATTGAATATTCATAGCCAAAAACTGTTAACTACGGCCAGTGATCTAAAAACGTTTATTAAGTTGATAACCTTCTGTGTTTCAATGATCTCCTTTCGAATGTAACACAAATTGCTATTTGGTGTTTGTTTACTTTATGAATTTTTATTGCATTACCTAATAAGGCAAGCACACACGGCTTAATACTTCATAAGCGACGACTACACGTAAACTTAAGCATTAAATAAATAATTAGTTTTTTCTCAACATAATTAATTATAAATGACTAAAATAATAATTAGAATAAACAGCAGAGAAATTAACGGCGATATTGCTAAAAACCATCTCCTTAACTGGTTTATGTTATAATCTATTATTGTATTCGGTTCATGTTCGGAAACTAAGGCATGCTAATAGGTATGGAGATCACAAACTCCCTGGCGTTAAAGAAAACCCCGACAAAAAAAATGTTTTTCTAACAACCATAGATATAAAATGCTTCTTAGGAAAACTATTTCTTTTATTATATCTTATTATTCCCTGTATATGCAGATAAAAACAGTTCTGCCGGCTAGCTACATGGAAATGATGTAATGTAGAATGCATTAGCAACACGAGTAATTGTTTGTACGTACTTGCTCTAGGACTTTAGACATAAGTAGGAAGACACATCTTGCAGTGAGTAATGTGAATGAGCCTTGAAGTAGGGTTGCTAACTGTTTATGAATAAGCTGAACATTTAACTACAGTCCACATATGTCCCACTGCTGGGAATTGGCCTTCGAAGGGATGAGGCCTTAGTCAATCACACTGGTCTCATGCCGGTTGGGGTTAACAAAGGGATTTTTTAGGAACTTCACCTTTAAAGAAAAATATCTCGAGAATAAAAATGACGTTTCCTAACAACCATAAGTATAGTATGTATGTAATTGATAGAGAAAACGTATTTTAATATTTTTTTTCAGGTTTTTTTTTTAATGCCAATAGCTTTGTAATCACTATAGCGTTTATCTGCCATTGTTTTTATCACGGTCTGATCCGTGTATAAAATAGTGTCTATTTTCTCCCGTTTCCATTGATAATAAGTCACACAAATGTACGACTATCAATAGTCTGCTTCTATATAATCTCTCTCTCTCCCTGGTCCTTTCCTCATATCTGAGGATCGTGGTCAGCATTGCGGTGACATCTGGAGTTGATGATCTGCTTCCATCGGTTTCTATCCAGCGCTTCCCTTATGGCTGTGTAGAAATTGAAGGATGGCTCTTTTATATCCAAGTACCATCAATTATAAAAATAAAATGCATAGATGGTGGGAACCCTAGAACGTCGCGTTGCACACGTGGTCCGGACACGTGATCTCGTAATAACACGCTGCGAGCACCATCGCAATCCGCGCATTGTTGTAAGCCCTTGACGACTCGGCACTCGCAAATATTCATAGACTACGTTGATGGAATAATCTCTTTGGTTCGACGACGGTATATCATAGAGGAAAATTTGGGGAAGAATATATTGAGCAATGATTATCAAATTACTGATGTAAGGCTGAAGCATTTTCTCAGGAACTACTACATAGTTACATTTGTAAAATATTTTCGCCTTTTTATTTTGATAACGTGGCTAGCTTGCAATGTATCATGTATTTGTGGCTACAAATACACTATGATCCTGAAAGTAGTAACTAGTAAGTTGTCACAAATTAAAACAAAATTGTCAATTATTGAATTATGCGGAAAAAAAGCTTGATAAATGGTGGCTATAATATCTGACTAATATAATTACGCTTGGCGAGAAAATGATTTCCTTAAACTTCGATATGTGAAATGAAACCAATAAAAAGATAGCAGTTTACTAGACATGGCATGAGTAAATAAATCTTCTAAATTACACATAATATGTTCGAAGCAGGTAATATGTTCCAGTTTTAGCTAAGAAATGACCTGTTTTAAAGCTGAAGTCCTTTAAACCCTTTAAATTTAGCCACCAGTCTATATTAATCAAGCAATACGCCCTTGCCGATAAACCTAAATTTATCATCGATTTAATATATTTACCAGGAAAATGGTATTTTAGGAATGCGTGCTCATTACTAAATTTGTATTAATTTACATAATGGTGCTCGGCTCTGCTCGTGCGAATATTTACAATTTAATTAAATTACAAATAGCTTACAAATAGTATAGACCAAAAAACGTTGGAACCAGACAAATCATTTTTGCAATTATAATGGATTAGTATTTAAGACATAGAAAAATCCTATGATAAAGGCTGTTTCTGAAAATGATGATGAAATTTAACACTGAATTCTTCCAGAGGCATATAATCTTACGTTCCATTGTAAATGTACTATAACTTGACATCTTTTAAGTCTTGTATGCCTAACGGTTTTTTAATATGTTTTTTTTCATGTTATTGACGCACACATCAATTTCTTTGATGGTTGTAAATTAATTCTGGAAAAACCACAGATCATTGAGGTTATCGTCCTAACGCTGTATAAGGAAGTTATTTCTTAATTAGTTGGATTTTTTGCTTCTGCTATTATTACCAATGCATGGTTTTTGCCCTTAACGGTATTCTGTAACGGTAATGCACTATAGTATTTGAATTGTATTTACAACTAAAGAAACAACTTGTTTGATACGAAAATGTTTGTAAGGCCAAAAACCTTTCTCGCACGGTGAATTATATTAAATATTGAATACACCAACAATGACATACATAGTTTTGACCCCACACTAAGATACAACTCCTGTTTCGTGGGTATCACAAACTACGAGGTCACACAGACTCGAAACCAAAATTTGTGTGATCCACAAATACTTGTCTCTTGTCGGGGATTGATCCCGCGGCCTCTCATTTCGCAGGCTGGTGTCTAGCCAACTGCACCACGGGGCCGTCAAAATATCGGGGGTGTAAGAGTTCCTCCTGGTTAACCCCTACAGGTCGTAAAAACCTGTTAAATGGGATCATCATGTGCATACTGCTGGGGTATTTTGCTATTCCAATTTGATTTGGCACCTTTTTTGTTTCATCGTCCCTCACACTATTTAAATAACTGTGGTTTTACTTCACTATATTCTGTGCCCCAAATACGCGTGGCCGGTATGCCGATGTAGGTTTTTGCTATGGCCACATTCGTGTGTGCCCGTTTCAAAACCCATTTAACAAAACCCTTTCTTGCTGGCTTAACTGAATTCCTAACTTCAAAATAACTGTATTTTACTTGAGACTTGAAATAAGGAGAAAACATTTAACAAGAATAAGTGGAACTTAAATAAAGTATCACTAGCCTATATAGGCCCGACTGCTGGGCATGGTCTTCGTCTACCATTGAAAGGGTTTAGCCTTTGGCCTTAGTCTGCGACGCTGGCCTAGTGCGGGTTTGCGGACAACACACCTAATAAATCCCTAAGAACTTCTAAGTGTGCAGGTTTCATAGAGTTGTTTTCTTCACCGTTGAAGCAAATGGTAATTCATTGTGAATACACATAACATACTAGTGAGAGGGTAGTAAAGGAGGCCTGTGCCCGACAGTGGGACTAATATGGGCTGATGAGTTAGTGAGTTACAGATATCATCGAAAAGTCAGAAGTATATGTCTGGGGTTTGAATTTTTCGACCGCGTGCCTAAACCTAGAGGTTTAAATAATAACTATTTCATATGAATTAACTGACGGTGACTTATATGATTATAAGCAGTGATGGCCTCGAGGTTTAGGCGCGCGGTCGAGAATCTCGGCGGTCGCGGGTTCGAAACCCAGGCACACACCTCTGACTTTTCGAAGTTATGTGTGTATTCAAACTGAATTATCACTTGCTTTAACGGTGAAGGAAAACATCGTGATGAAACCTGCACACCTAAAAGTTCTTAGGAATTTCTTAGGTGTGTAGTCCGCCAACCCGCACTAGGCCAGCGTGGTGGACTATGGCCTAAAACCCTCTCAATGGTAGAGGAGACCCGTGCTCAGCAGTGGGCGTATATGGGTTGATGAAGAAGAAGAAGAAGAAGAACTGACGGTATATCATTTGCCGCAGCTCCGTGATCGCCGTGGCCCTCGTGGCTGGGTTCTCGTTGCACAGCTCCTTGGCCAACTCCAGCATCTCTGAGTTCTCCTCAGTGTTCACTTCTGCCTCGAAGGCGATCTCCAGGAAACAGTCGTACATCGTCATTTTGGACGCTGCGAACAATAAATTGTTTATTGTTTTAACTTTTATGTGGGAGCAGTTATAGTTCTATGTGGTTTTGTTATTGTACAAAAGAAATTAGAATTAAATGATTCGAGAAAAATAATATAACAGTCTGATATGTGTTGTTGTTTTAGTTTTGATATTACAGTTTATTCACAGTTCTATTCTTCATCAACCCATATACGCCCACTGCTGAGCACGGGTCTCCTCTACCATTGAGAGGGTTTAGGCCATAGTCCACCACGCTGGCCTAGTGCGGGTTGGCGGACTACACACCTAAGAAATTCCTAAGAACTTTTAGGTGTGCAGGTTTCATCACGATGTTTTCCTTCACCGTTAAAGCAAGTGATAATTCAATTTGAATACACACATAACTTCGAAAAGTCAGAGGTTTGTGCCTGGGGTTCGAACCCGCGACCGCCGAGATTCTCGACCGCGCGCCTAAACCTCGAGGCCATCACTGCTTACACACAGTTCTATTACTTATTGCAAATGCGACTCCTTTACATAACTAATATTTAAGTAGATTGTACATAAAACAATTGCCTTTTATTTCTAGAGAACTACATAGATCAGAAAATATTTTTACTCCAAAGCGTTTTAATAAGGTAGCAGCTATTTAAAATGGCTAGAACTTCATTGATAACTGTACAGTGATTGTATGATATGTAAGTTTTATAAATAGAAAATATATAATGAGGATAAATCAGCTTGCAATGCACATACTTGTGAGTCACTAACTACCAAGCTAGTTTGCCTTGCCGTCGCAAAATATTCATGGTTCTAGCTCTAACGAATATCAATGACCTTCCAGCGCTTGTTATCTGTACTTTGACGCGGCTTGCAAAATACAAACTTATATTGTAAAGTAAAAAAACTTTTGTTGTGTGCAAGTGATGTATTATTGATGGAATTTGCAATGTTGGTAAAGTAATTTTGTGTTATTTCATATTTATCAATGTAAAAAAGCCTAAAAGTTAAAAAACGATAACTATTTGTATCTATCATCAATCGCCAAACTTTTTAATAATATTATAGGATATAAAAGGCGTAACACATGTAAGACACTTGAGTCACCAAGAAACGAATACCGGGTATCGGATACATCGATTCAATTAGTTCTTTTCTTTGTTTTCAAATGTCGATTCTTCAATAAATCAATGTTTGATTCTTAATATTTTAAAGCAGGAAGTGAGGATACTAATCACGAATATTTTGAAATTTATTTATTTATTTAATTTAATTTATAATTAATTTTTTTTTTTTGTTAATTAATTAATTTAATTGTTGGTTGTACCACATCACATATATTAATACATTTATAGCTTATTTTTTAACTTAGGTACTACATCCGATATACAGGGTGTATTTAGACCGTGATCGAAAACTGAGGCAGGTAATAGCGAGGGTGATCACAAACCCAGTGGCGATATTAAAAATCCCGACAAAAAAGAAAAAAATTGACGTTTTCCATACAACCATTGGTGTTAAAAGTATGTGGTTTGTATGGAAAACCTCAAAATTTTTATTTTTTGTCGGGATTTTCTTTAATGCCAGGGGGTTTGTAATCACTATCGCTATTACTTGCCTCAGTTTTCGATCACGGTCTAAATACACCCTGTATATGACACTTAAGGTTTGCATAACGTTCTCCAAAAAAATATAAGAAAAAGATAAACAATCAATAATGTGCAATAGTAATTATAAACAACTTAAGAAGAAATGCCTTTGTCTCTCGTTCCTTCAAACTATTCGTGCAACCTTTGTAATAACTGCTGTGCAATCAACACTAGTACCGCTGATCTGTTAGTAACAAAGTTGAAAGATAATGATTGACATTTGATCCGTACCTTCGAGAATTGCGCATGCGCAAGGGCAAATTAAAACAAGATTACGAAGTTAGAAACTGGTTTGGTGCTGGTGTTCGGGCAATATATTCTACTCATGGAACGATTATAATGTAATTAAAAAATAAAAAGTTAAAACATAAAAAATGCTTCGTTAATTATATAATTTAAATTAATAGAAATTTTTTATTAAATTATAACGGTGTTGGTGAAACTAAAATAAATGTGATAAGTGCTCTATTAAGATACTTTAGAAGATTATTTTAGGTATTTTTAATGTATATAATAATATTAATGAATAAACATTCTAAAGTTTTTTAAGTAGGCAATTCATCATATATTAAATTATCATAAAATAAATTATAATATCTCTTTCGACACAAAGGTTACTCCTCTGTATGACTGCTGAGTGACATTATTGCATTGAATGCATTGATTATATTATATTACGACAGCAAACTGATTTTATTGTGTTGATATAAATTATATTTAATTATAAATCGCATAATTTCGCAAAGAATTATCATGTACTTTAACGGTGAAGGAGAACATCGTGATGAAAACTGCACACCTTACAGTTCTTAGCAATTTGTTAGATGTGCAGTCCCTCAAGCCGCTCTAGGCCAGCGTGGTGGACTAAGGCCTTAACTCTCTAAGTTATCGAGGAGGCTCGTGCCCATCATTGAGAGGTACATATATGATGATGGTGATGACGGCAGATGAACTAGCCCATTACTAAATGAAAGTTTACAGAGTAATGAAAAGCAAAATTAACACAATAAACACAGGAGAACTTGTAGTACTCAAACAAAAATAGAAGGTATAGAGCAAGTAGCCTCAATTGCATTTTCGTCTATGTTGTGATTATTATCTGACCTTTCGTCATTTACAATGGCTGTTCTGGCGCCGACAAACTTTCACTGTACTTGGTGACCATTTTTGTTGTTTTAGTTTTGAGATAGAATAAGTTTTTAAGGTCTTCTAGTATGAAACTTTTAGGATTAGCTGGTCTGTGGTCTCCAAAAATATACCCTATTTGTTTTCATAGAATGAAATGTGATGTTTTATTGAATGTTCTTTTAAACTTGTCGTCAAAGTGCTGAATAAAGCAATAAGTTTTGACAAGAATTGACAGCCCCGTGGCGCAGTTGGCTAGACACCAGCTTGCGAAACGAGCGGCCGCGGGTTCGATCCCCGCACCGAGACAAATGTTCGTGTGATCCACAAATATTTGTTTCGGGTCTGGGTGTTTGTGAGACCGAAAAGTCTCTCGTAGTTTCTGATACCCACGACACAAGACTCGTATATTAGTGTGGGGTCAGGACTATGTGTGTGACTGTTGGGTGTATTTATTAAGTTAAAGTAGTTTCAATGTTTAGTACGGAGTGATGTCTTCAACGTCAGCGGTTGCGGGTTCACACAGTTATGTGTGTATTAGCGTGTATTTAGTCCACCAACCCAACGTGATGAACTGAGGCCTAAAGCCTTAAACCCCTGAAATGAAGAGGAGACCCGTGCACGGCAGTGGGACTTATGTATGTGTGGGCTGACGATGTTGATGAATTTGGAATGCATCCCAAGATACTATTGCAATGCAATGAATTTTGTGCAATAGTATCTTGGGATATGATACGCAGAAATCTATGCTTTGACAATAATGATTAAGATGACTGAAATGATAACACTAAAGGATTATAATTATCCTCCTACCAGTTTATTAAGCCCCCACAAACCTGGCACAAAAAGTAAATTTGAAGCTAAAGTCCCGATGCTATCGAAAAACTTACTTTACGCAAACATACTATCAAGTAATAAGGTCTCATTACTTTTAATTTCACGGCACACTGACCTTCAGTTATGCAATTTACAGACTGTATGAGTGTGACTTCGTATTTCGATGGATCAATCGTGGCTAGGCACCTTTCGAAAGTCGGCATTGTCAATCACAAGTATCTGGTAATGAAGGTTTTCGTTCACTCAATGGCAGAGTGCTTGAAATTTTGTATAAAAGTTATATTTTAATATTAACTGTAGCAAATGTCTATGCAGTCAATCTTGTTCGAAAATAGCAATAGTAGAGTTACTTGGCCGTCCTTTTCTAGTTATGACTGCCTTCCGAATAGGGTGGTAAACTAAATTTTCAAATGACTGAATTTAGTAGTATTTGACATTTTATAGATTCAATATTATTTAATTTAATTACTGACAAAATGCGTTTTGGAGTTTAAGTTTTCCATACGGAGCATAGAATGCAATAAATACTAAAAATGTGCATAGTTACTTAAATTTTAAATTCATGTTCAAATTAGTAACATTTATCAAGTGACGTAAAGGTTTTTGATTAGATTTTGATTGCACCTCGTTGGAACAACTATTTATCATATAAAACGTTTGCCTAAAATTGTAGTTAACCTTACAATGTAGCAAAAAGTACTTGCGGAAATCCTAGTACAGAATATTTAACCTCGCAATGCATATATTTTAGGCAAAAACTTGGTGAGGTAAAAATATTGCATAAATAATATTGCGTACTTAAGGTGGGTTCTCGCTTCGCTTGTATGCATGAATAATATAAATAGTTATCTAAAGGCCATGATTCAATTAATAGAACTCCAAGAAGTTTAGCTTACCTCATAAGTTTCGAATGTTAATCTTTAAGCTTTTTTTTTTTTTTTTTTTTTTTTATTCTTTTTTATTTTAGGGACTTTGGTTCACTACTGAACATGTCAGTCCCATAGTATACACAATAATATTTATAATATATTAAGGTAAACAACTACTTATCCATTAAAATAATTATACAAACATAAATATACAAATTTGGCTGCCTTCTTTAAGCTTTAAATATTTATTTAAAAGGAGCAATTTGACATATAAATGAAAACATCCTGATCCTACAATGAACAACTATAAACTAGCCATTAATAATTATTAATGAAATTCTTTTAAGCATCAATGGAACCAACACTGGATTTAACGCATCTCCAATCTTTCTAATCTAATCTTTTTCAGCTGTTCTAAGAATCCTTTAATTTTGTGTATGAATAATTGCATACCTCCTTTGGTATTGCTTATGTTCCTTTTTTTTATTTAAACTTTAATCACTAACGTCTTACTGGTAACAATGTCAGCTTGGTCGACAAACTTATGTCATCAGCCCATATTCACGATATGGTGCATTACTGCACAGGCCGCCTCTACAGTTAAGAGGGTTAGGACTTAGTTCACCAAGATGGCCTAGTTAGGTTTCGCGGAAAACACAGCTTTGAACACAGAACACCACAGAATTTTGAAATGTCAGAGGTGTGTGTCTAGGATTTGAACCACCCATACTCTCGAACGCGAGTTTAAACTTCTAAGCTATCACTACTTTCCATATGTGGTTTATAAGTACTAAATAATATTGCACCTATTTATGTCTTACTTTTATTATTTGATAATTGATATAAATAAAAACATAGGAACGTTTTTCTGAATTCAACCTTTTCATTTTATTAAGAGCGTATAAACACCGCGAGGTTCGCCGAGTTTAGGTAAATGCGACGAGTGTCGATGCAGCGACGAGCGCGCGCGCCGGTTCTTACTTATTACTCAAAATATCAAATAAAATGAAATGAAATCATAATTATTGAATATGTATAACTGTGTCAAATAGATCACTTAGATTAATTCCTTTTAAAGTTTAATTGATCACATGTTCGGAAAGCAGAGAAAATAGCAAAAATATTTACGACGCAAATTTCGATGGCGTAGCGCAGAGCGACACGTCCTCTCCTTGAAAGGCCTCGCGGCGGTGTGATTTGCACTGGCCTGGGCCCGGCGTTTTATAGCACATTTTAAAATATTCATAAAAAAATAAAGAAATAAAATTTCTTTAAAACAAAAACTGTACGTTTTCAAGTACACGTTCTTTTATAAGGGAAAGTTGTTATTTTGTTAAATTGAATATCGTACAGGGGTAAAAAAAATGCTATAGTAACAGTAATTTCCCAATATTTTGAATGCCTTAATTTTTTTTTTACTTGAATATGCAATCTAAATCTTAAAATGTTTTTAACTAACTATTTGCTTGGGGATATACACAATTCAACAAAATTTTATTTTGATTAAATATATTATGAATTAATCCGAATTTTGAGCCTCGAAAATGACTCTAAAAGTGAATTTATGACAACCTTAGCTCAGTTATCTTGTTATTTATTAAAATTTACGCAAAAATCTTAAAATGTTCTTAACTAACTTTTTAGATGACAATATTCCGTATAATAATTGGTAATTGAGGTATTTGTACGATGGGTCTTTCATCAATTTTAAGTGCTTCGAAAAGTACTGTTTTTGCCGAAATATGTATAAACCCTCTTAACTTGTAAACCATAACATTGATGGATAAAATAATAACGAAATACTTCTACTTAAACTAATTAACATTAATAATTTTGTTGCGTGAATAAAATAATATTTTGGATTGAGCACTTCACAGAATGTTCATTGACGTTTTACTATGCTTAATAAAAAAGGTATTTTACTATGAAAAGATCATTTTAAAAATAATTTTCTATATACATTGTTCAACAGGTGATGAGTTTATATAGTGACAAATTTAAAAGAAGAAACAATACCTTCATTAAAATAAAATACCAACCTGAATAAACAAGAGTAAAGCCAATATCACCACAACGAATTGTCACTTCGAAGTCAAATAAATCACTTCACACACTTAATTACCACTTCTATTTCACTCCAGTACATAATCGCCACTCAGTGTATTTGCTCTAACACTCACGTTGAAACATCTCGCCATCCGAAACACAAATAAATCTATGTCTATTCATAATTTGGCCGAAACCGCGGGCGTGTTCTCATTCGCCACGGTTCTCATTTGACCATCGATGCGGGTGCGCACGATTAATTGCAACTGCCGACTGACGTTCAGGGTCTTGGGAACTGACAAGTTACTGACGATATTAAATAAGGAAAAATGTATTGTGTTCACGTTTTCCTCTTAAAGATGCGTGTCGTTTATTAATAGCATTAGACTTTGAAAGACCATGATATATAAAGATGTTTGATGACTTTCAAAGTCGGTGCACTCTTAGGATTATTTTGGAGCTTGAGAGTAGAAATTCAAAGATTATTCTTTACGCTGTAGAACGACTGTTGAACCACATTTGCCATAGAGGCTATACATTTTCTCAAAGTAGAGATATCAATTATTACTCTAATAAGGCACAATATTTTTAGATTATAAAAAGCGCGCTGGACTTAGGCCTAAACTCCCTTAGCAGTAGAGAAGACCCAGCACTGCGAGTTGCGACGTATTGCTGATATAAGCCTGTTGATGAAAGTAGATGACGTAATGGGAATTAATCCCCCTTATTGTGCTTAAAAGGTTACGTCAGCACATATTATTGTTCACACGAGAATTAATATCTACTTTTTTCTTAAATCTAATATGTGTGAAATGGCACTATTCCCACAGATATTATTACATCACAGATGTTTACCAAAGGCAATAAAAGAAATGAACCTAAATACTCTAACCAAAGCGAGGACTATTGTAAAGTATCAATATACCCATACATATTCTAGCTAGCTAGTACTAAATGCACAATTATTTTGATTTATTTTTATTCATGTACTGCCCATATAAGTCTCTTAACTAAGGGTTTAAGCCTTAGCCATTTGAGCCGTTTACCTGGATTTGAAGAATCAACCGCCGTGATTTTGTGTCTATAACATAACAATCCTTAATATTCTCACGCCTTGTTTTATCTACGTTTATTTGAATCATGACTGATTCAGTAGTTTTTATTGATCTTATTTCGAATAAAAAATTAGAATGTTTAGATGGAAAAACCTTATTACAAATAAATCTGGGCATCGTGCATGAAGCCCCTCGTTGGAATATTCCTAGAGTGGCTGAGACATATTCCTAACCTATTAAATTACTTTTATAAGCCACGGCATATAGCCGCAAATTATTAAGTTAATACGATGTTTTACGTTGATTTGTACTTATTAAAATCGAAACTACCTTTTATAATCATCATCTCATATTCTTTCCTTAGCTTAGCAACGGGCCCACTTCTTAAACGACTTAAACTTTTTTAAAGAGAAGATTCTCTATTCGGCTATATTTTTTTTTGTTCTACCTTGTTTCGTGATGATTTCTTTATAATAACATACTACCAATATTTTAAATCAACAAGCACACATTCACGCGATAATCGTAAATCACTACCTACTCATACATTATCGACCACGCTCTACTTACCGAATAACAAAAACTATCATCAAAAATACCATAACGGGACAAGACCGCGTAAAAAGCGATCGGGCAATAACTTGTGCAACGCATTTTATAACAGTGATGGAGGCCCCGCCGCGTCGCCTTGACTCGAACCTCGCCGAGCAACTCCGTGCGTTCATGTTACCCTGGTACTTCGCGATAATTATCACCCAACTTCAAACTTTATTGCCATAGTTTATGAACTTCCTTATTTATTTTTAAACTTCGCCAGAAACCGTAGTAAAAAACATAAATTATTCAAATATTTATTTATTTTACTACCATTAATTATGCATAATATTATGTTAATGTGACAATATTACATTGAACAAATATTATGTATGGTTGAGTAGGAATAAATCATCAGCACATATACATTTCTGAAGCAGTGATGGCCTCGAGGTTTGGGCGCGTGGTCGAGAATCTCGACGGTCGCGGGTTCGAACCCCAGGCACACACCTCTGACTTTTCGAAGTTATGTGTGTATTCACAATGAATTATCACTTGCTTTAACGGTGAAGGAAAACATCGTGATGAAACCTGCACACCTAAAAGTTCTTAGGAATTTCTTAGGTGTGTAGTCCGCCAACCCGCACTGGGCCAGCGTGGTGGACTATGGCCTAAACCCTCTCAATGGTAGAGGAGACCCGTGCTCAGCAGTGGGCGTATATGGGTTGATGAAGACATATACATTTCTAAGAACTTTTAGGTGTGTAGTTGTGTGCCCTAGCCTTGAGGCTATTACTACTATTTAGGAAATAAATCAAAACCGTTTCCTCCTAGATTACGGCTTATTTCAAAAGTAGCTTTTGTGCTGTATGGTACTACTAGTGTAGTGCAAAAGGATATGTCGGTGTCACCTGCCTTTTAGCCACATGTACATAGAAGTCATGTTCTACAGTAGAATTTAAGCCCTGTCTGTCGTAAAGGACTTTTACCTACGGGGATTGTACGGGGGACGAGTGACGTGTGATAGCTCTGTGTGAAACAAAGGACTGAGAAGGTTTTCAGAGTTCCAACCGGCTCAAAAGTCAGTCCATCGATTGGAGGATGGGACAAATTCTAAGCGTCCTGTGTGATTCTGTACACTTCTTTGAATAAAAAAAATCTAACTTTAATGAAATTAACAGAATGTAACGTTTTACACATTCCCTGTATCCTCAAAACGGTAGATATGTATGCAATTCTATGTCTGTGTTTTTCCAATTGAGTTCTATGTCCCAGATTTCCAGAAGAATATTTCTCCCGATATTTATTTAAATTTATCAGTAGTAACCGTGACTCTGAGGTTTATAACACCATGCACCTAATTGTGCTAATGTTCCCGACACACAAATTTGGCAAGACCTCCTCCTGACCACGTAAATAGAATATATTATACGACGGTCAAACGCATTTGGAGCAAACTTTCAGTTTTGTAACAAATTCTAACACCAAATTGCAAATAACAGAAAAAGTCCCTCGTCGGTTTTTTCCGCGGCCTTGCTGTTGCAACACTGTCTGGTAAGAGGCAGTGTTACCAGCATTTTTTGTTCTATTTTACTACTTCATAACGTTTTAATGATAATGATGACTTTTAAATTTCTATTCTCCAGTCTCAAAATACCATTTGCAAAAGAAAACTATGATCATACAGATATTTTTCACAAAGCCGGGATCGAACGCGGATTGAAAAACCTGCAAAGAGATTTTTATTTAAGCTTAAAAACGAAGTCAAAATAGTGTACATTCAGAAATTCTTTGCAGTTTCAATTTTGATGTTTCAAAAGTATTCCGTGCTACAGTATTCTTTGACGTATACGGGACGTATTTTCTATTGTTTTCTTCTCTCATTTTAAAAGAGTTAAAGCTTTGTTTTACCGTTTCAGCTTAGTGTAACTTGCTGGACCTCATACACCTAGAAAAATCCGTAAATAATCTTGAAAATACCTTGGGTGCGATTTAATTGTAAAGACGGGATTTCAAGCAAACTGTAAGCATCTTTCCCTACACCGTCACTGCACTTTTACTAAAAACGTTACTAATTAATTCTTTTTCCGTTGCTAAAACCTAATAGTAAGAACTACAGTTGTCTTATGTCTACCAAAATATTTCAATATAATAGCTCCACCGTGACATTGAAAAATAGTGTTCATTTTCATTACAAAATTTAAACAAAGCTTGTACGAGTAAAGCTAAAAATAACACTTAATTCTTCACCAAACCTATTTACGGAATCTTACCCAAGTATTTTACGATTGTGTAATAAATATTGTACAAGAGTTATAATGATGGCTGTCTCTATTTTAACATTCTAATTCGTATAAAATTACCGTAGACTTGCATTACGGTTCGACTAAGTACAATTGCTTCATGTCTTTACAATACTGTGTTGCTGGTTAGGCAACCTTAAATGCTTTTGTTCTTCTTTCTGTTATTTCATGTCTACATCTTACACATTTAAGTTCTATATACAGAATGTGTGCGTAACGAGACCCAGAGACGTAAACTTCTTCCTGGACTCAAAAATAATATTGGGGTTTGTAATAGTATTCTTGCTTCCCCAGTATCAAGAGAAGCAAGAATGCTATACAAATTATATGAATTTGTTTCTGTTTATAGACCATAAGCTATTAGACTGTAAGATTTTGATTGTACACCATAAGGGTGACATTGTCATTTTGTGACCAAACCCTTTTCAATAAAGATTTAAAAAAAAAAAAAAAAAAGTTCTATATACACAGAGTGTATTCAGACCCTTATCGAAAACAACGCAGGTAGTAGCTACAATGATCAGAAACCCATTGGCGTAAAAAAAAAACCTGACAAAAAATTAAAACAACGACGCTTTCCATACAATTTAATTTAATACCGATGGTGGTAAAGCATTTTTTGTCGGATTTTTTTTACCCCATTGGGTTTGTGATCACAATAGCTATTACCTGCCTTAGTTTCCGATCACGGTCAGAATATTTCCTCTACAGGGTGTATTTAGACCGTGATCGAAAACTGAGGCAAGTAATAGCGAGGGTGATCACAAACCCAGTGGCGATATTAAAAATCCCAATAAAAAATAAAAATTTTGACGTTTTCCATACAACCATCGGTGTTAAAAGTATGTGGTTTGTATGGAAAACCTCAAAAATTTTATTTTTTGTCGGGATTTTCTTTAATGCCAAGGGGTTTGTAATCACTGTCAGTCTTACCTGCCTCAGTTTTCGATCACAGTCTAAATACACCCTGTATATTTCCTTGTATCGGTACTTCCACAGAAGCTCAAAAGGGTCACATTTTAATTGTGTAATGGCTAGGTTATAATTGTATATAGTGGGGTCAGGATGGTCATCATCAGGCCATATACCTACCTCCCACTGCTGGACACGAGTCTTCTCTACCATTGAGAGAGTTTAAGCCTTAATACACTACGCTTTCCTGGTGCAGATTGACGGACTACGCACCAAAGAATTTTAGATGACAGTAATAATTCATTATACCAGTACTCTTATAATACATTATATATTACTTCAAAATGACTTACCTCTTTCAAATGAGAGTTAGAGCTCCAGACCTCAAAAAAGGCCCAGGCCTGGGCTTTGAACCCGCGACCGCCGAGATTTACGGGCTAAACCTCAAGGCCATTACTGCTTTTACATGTATAAATACATATTATAATCACATTACCGTTTATATTCACGAAGGTACATACAATTTTGGGGAAATTTTAACTGTATAAACAATGAATGATTAACAATTAATTAATTGTGGAATGACGCAATAGCAACGAACAATTGATCAATTGTTATTGTGAAACGGCTAACAAACAATTACGTTGGTAATTGGACTGGCAGCAATTAATAACAACCAGTGATGGCCTCGAGGTTTAGGCGCGCGGTCGAGAATCTCGGCGGTCGCGGGTTCGAACCCCAGGCACACACCTCTGACTTTTCAAAGTTATGTGTGTATTCAAATTGAATTATCACTTGCTTTAACGGTGAAGGAAAACATCGGGATGAAACCTGCACACCTAAAAAGTTCTTAGGAATTTCTTAGGTGTGTAGTCCGCCAACCCGCACTAGGCCAGCGTGGCGGCCTATGGCCTAAACCCTCTCAATGGTAGAGGAGACCCGTGCTCAGCAGTGGGCGTATATGGGTTGATGAAGAAGTCATGGTTAATCGTGGCTTTAAAAAATTAACAATTGATCAATTGTTTGTTATTTTAAGAAATATAATTAACAATTTTTTACTCAGTATTAGTTCTATTATTAAGCACATTTGTGTGTGGATTTACTACATTTACGGTAGTAAATATATTTTCCTTGACCAAGTATGACTTAAACATTTAAGTAAAGTAATTACATTGTTTTATTTTCGTCGATGTATTCTTACACCTGACTATTATGACTTCGAAATGTCACACTTCCGATTAATTATAAATGCGATGGTTAATTAGGTTACAAATAAATAAAACACGTATATTGAACATTTTGAATATAATTTCAATTAAAACTAAATAGACAATAATGAGAATGTAGTAAGTTTTTAGAATTGTTTTAAATTTAATTTTAACACAACCCTCTTTTCAAACAAACTTTTGGACAATTTATGACTGTTCGACAGATTGGTCATGAAAGAAACTCGTTCAACTGCCGCTGAAGACGGTAAAGGTGTATTGTATTTTATAAAAATGCTTTTTATCTCAGGATAGTTGTTGAGAAGTTGCAAATCCTGGCTTTCTTCGCCAAAGAAGTGCTGCATTAAGAGTTCTGCTTTACCCAGTGGCGAAATAGAGGAGATTGAACTTGCATCTGCCGGTGACATCTCAGAATCGGAGTCAGAATCAAAGTTAAAAAACGAATTTTCTTTGATCGTTTTTGTTGATGTCACTGATAGTTCTCCTGCATTTCCATTCATTTGTTTTGAGATACAGGTTTTGAAAAGTTTCAGAATTTCTGTACCGTCGTTAGGCTCTAAGACGTTTAACCACTTATTTTTAAATCGTGGGTATGACAATGCTGCGATAGCCGCATTTTCCGCATCAGGAGAGCTTAAATCAAATAAATTCTCAAATCTCTTTTCGATGCTCTCTTTATACGCCTTGATCAAAGAGCTGCAAAAGGAAAAGTTATTTTTTGTTTCAATTTTTACTAGTTTTTTTCTTAATGCCAATAGGCAGGGCAACACCATCCCATAATATGCGTTGCTCTCACTTTGCAGTATATCAAGGGCTTCTACCACTGGCGCAGTACACATTAAGTACTCTTTTAGATATTCAAATTCGTTTTCTTTTATACAATTTTTTATTTTCAATACTCTATGTAAAGCCAAACTTTTATCTTTCATATTGTAAATTTGCTGAAGGGCATCAAAAAGACTATTCCATCTTATCTTATCAGGTCGGCTTAATGTGTGTTGTAGTACATCTTGAATTATTTCTGCATTCTTTGGACGTTTTGCTGCTTTCCATAAAGTATTGCATTTTTTGAGGATTGTAGCATGCATTTGTGACAAGGGAGTATTTTTCTGGCTTAGAATTTTGTTCGCGTCAATAGTTGCACATAAACTTAAAGTATGTGCACAGCATCGTAAATGAGACGGTAGCAGAAGTAAATTCGTATATTCGGGAACCTGTTTATTAGACGAATTATTTTCATCATCCTCAGATTCTGATGATGGTTCAGATGAATCGCAATCTATAGTAGATTCACCAACAGTATCAATGTTGCTTAATTCGACACCGAATGTTTGAAAAGCTTTGGCAAAATTTCTACCGTTATTAATCAACGAAGCAATAATTTTGTCAGTATTTAGTTCAAAATCAATGTTTATTTCTTGAATTACCTCGGATAGACGATCATAGCCGAGGACGCCTTCGAATCTTCGACATGCTAAAGCCACCGAAACTCTTTGTAAATCATGTGTGATCCAGTGGGCATTGACTCCGATAAAACTCATTTTTTTGCTGGACCAAATATCTATTGTTGTGCATACATAATCAACTTGATTTAGTTGTGTTTTAATCGAGTTCACTTCCATTTCATAATTTTTTTCAATTCGACAACATAAAGTAGGTCGATTCATTAAAGTTAAACCCATCTCAGAAATATCCAAATCAGTAAATATTTTTGAAAAATATGGATCCTCAACCGCTCGTAATGGGATCATGGAATGTATAAAATACTTTAAAATATTTTCATCGAATTGATCTTGTGTAATTTTCATCTCATTTAGTTTCTTTGTTTTACTACTTTGGGTATTGACATGTTTATTTCTTAAATGCATATAATTTTTCTTCCTTAACTCTGTTTTCTTTTTCTTAGCATACGTTTTGTATTCTTCTATGCACTTATTTCCGTGTTTACGTTTCAAATGACTCAGAAAATTCGATGTACAGTTGTTATAACCTTTAACCTTAGTTACATCTGGGCATTTCATACATAGCCCTGTGATTTGATTAGCCGTTGACTCTTCAGGCAAGTACTTGAAATATGTTCCATCAAGACACAAAAGTCGCGGTCGAGTAGACGGCGTGCACTCAGCGGTTTCCGTTTGTGGTAAATGCGAAAGCGATTCTAAAGACTGCTCAATATAATTCGATTCATTTGCTGAAACGTTGTCTTCTGCTTTGATGTAAATCTCCTCCTTCGACATTTTCCAGAACAATTATCACAAAGTAGGATACGCGAAATGCGCAGTATGCACGCGCCACTTCGATACGTACTACTGCAAAGAGCACACGAGTGAAACTGGGGACGAATAACAAACGACGGACGCCAATCGAACGGTACGCGCCAGAGCGAGACAGATAGATGTAAATTTATGTGAGAGCGAAAGAAACGCCACGACTAGCAGCGTTCGTATCGATAAACAAAGTTAATTGTTAGTTTTAATTGGTTGACGAAGCAATTAAAAAGTGAATTACAATTATTTCGCTTGCGAGTCATAATTAATGCGCATTAACCTAAATAATTCATTGTGTTACGCGATAGAGTGCGTAGTCACGATGACGTTAATTGCAATTTATTTAATCGCAATTACTTTTTAAACAATTAGTTTGTTTTTAAAAATAATAACATATTATGTATACATACATAACCTCACGCCTGTATTGCCCGAAGAGGTAAGCAGAGATGTATTTCTGCACCCACATATTACCAGATGTGTTTCATATTAACTGTGCGGGACGTACAGTTTATTTTTGTATACTTTATCCCCCTTATTAATAAACTATGATTAGCGCCGGAATAACTTTACTCCAAGACTTACGCATAGATTAGGCAATTTCGGTATTAATAAACTAGGAGTAAGGATGGTGTTAACTAATCCACACTTACTCCCGGTGTAAAAGTTATACCGCGGAGGCCCCTGGTTTAACGCTGGAATAAGCATAGATTGGTATTGTATTTCCGACTTCCATTGACATTTATGACGAATAGGTATATATTAAATTTAACGTAAATATATTTTCATGTTTGTTTAGTCTTCGTTCGAGTATTTCCTAGTGTCTGATTTTGTAATTATTGTGGGATAAAATGAATAGAAATTATTTTATTGACGATTTGAGAATGATAGAAGAAATTGATGATTATTGAAATGGTTTAAAATGATTTGGCTGGAGATGCAAGATGAGGCTTTATACCACCTCACTTGAAAGTTTTAGCTGCAATAAGGACTTGGGCTCGTGGAGAGGTAAGTAAACTATCTCAATAAACTTAACTATTATAAGGCTAGATCCCGCCCTATTGGTAATACTTCCTTGCTTGAGGTCTGTTAATAGCCAGCCAAGTTTAAGTTCAATTTAATAAATATTTAATATAATGCTATCAGGCTATTACATGTGAATGTGTTAACAGATTAAAATATCCTACTTAACTATTTATTCATACATAACACTTCTATCCTATTAAACAAATGGATGTATATAGTACAACCAGATTAGAAAATTTTATCTTGGCTTTGTGTTACAAAGATTTAAGAATAGAATATTCGGTTTCTAGTAAATTTTGAATCCATACCACTTATCTATTTTACAGATTCAAGATGATGCAGGAGATCTGAGTGGGTTTAGACAGCCAACAATATCACTTGTGTGCAAACAAATTGCTTTGGCAATAATTGGACAAAATGCCTACCTTCATCAGTGAACAAAACAAATGTGGCTTTAGACAAGTTATAGGGACAATTATTGATTGTACACATATTCACATCCCAAAATTTTCAGGAGATATTGGACAATACTACATAAACAGGAAAGGATACAGTTCAATAAATCTGCAAGTTAGTTTTTGTTTCTGCTCCTGAAGCATATTACTATTTAAAGGTTTCTACACATTTTGTAGAATTTTATGATACCAAAGTGATTTTGTGTACATTGTTACAGTTTGTCTCAAATGCAAATTTAGAGATTATGGATATAGTTCCACACTGGCGAGGCAGCACACATGACTCCAGGATATTCAATGAGTCTCAGTTGAAACAAAGATTTGAAGGAGGAGAATTTAAGGGAGACTATTGTGAAATTCACGTTGTGCCTGTACTCCTTACCTCTTTACTCCAATATTGCATCCAACTAATAACAAAGAAGAAATGTATAACCGAGCTCATAAACATACTCATAATACTTTTGAAAGGTGTTTTGGAGTATGGAAGCAGCAATTCCAGTGTCTTCTTAGAGGGTTCACAACCAAGTTAGATAATACTAAATTGTATATTGTTGCATTGGCAGTTGCATAATATTGCTATGCGGAAACAAGATTTACTCCCAGAAGCAGAAGAGTGGAATGTTCTAGTAACACCGGCATTTAATAATACCTACACTCAGAGGAAATGTTGCAAGGCCAGCATTTATTAATGAAAATTTTTAATTTTATAATACTTCAGTGTGGGTTTAAAATAAAGAATTGAGAAAAAAGAATAATTTTTAGCATTTTATTTAATTAAAAAAATATATGGTGATGCTACAAAATTATTTTTAATTGATTTAAATTTCTTTCAACTCTTGACTTTCTTATTTCTAATATCTCCCTTCCCTCGCGTTGCCCCGGCATGATCTGTTAATAACAATTATGGAATAAGGAATACGGTATTAAACAATACAGTACAAAAATTCTTGTCGTGGGTATTACATTTTACGACTCGCAGATGTTTTCTGGTTAAACGTTTGCAGCCACATCTAAGAATTAAATTAACGCAAGTTTAAATAAAGTTAAAATATTAGAAATTAAATCTCAGTTGGCGTGTTGTTATAGTCACATAATAATCTGCTAACTAATAAAAAATACCACAAATCCAGGCATGCACCAATACATAAACATTCGCTTGTAAGTTGTGATAGGTCCACTGCCTATTTTTTTTTTCCTTCTCCCTTTTTTTCTGGAAGGCAAAGGGTTCTTGCCCATACAGCCTCGTCATATTTAATATGATTTAGTTCAATGTGAACAGGCTTAAGCCAAGTCTTTGTAGTAGTATAATTATGTCATTTTTACGTATTTTTAGGCTAAAGCCAAATCTGTGTAATAGTATAACTATGTCATTTATTCGTATTTTTAGGCTAAAGCCAAGTCTTTGTCCACTGCCGATTGTTTTGAATTGTAATTGACAAAAAAAAGTCAAATGTCAAAATTTTGCTATAAGTATATGTGTCTTTTTATTCGACCCGGTAATTTTGTTCATTCTTTTTACTTTTAATATCTGTGGGCTGCCATAATATACCCCTTAGTCTCAGTGTAAGGATGGTATTGTTACTCCGAACCTACTTCGTATTTATTAATACCGTTTTTGACACGTAGCTATTCCGAGACTAAACTCGGATTAACTATTCCCGGTGTAACTATGGAGTAAGAGAGGAATAAGCAATTTTTATTAATAAGACCAATAATGTATTCAGACCGTGATCGGAAACAAAGACAGGTTATAGCTAAGGTGATAAAAAACCCGACAAACAAATGAGGTTTTCCTTACATACATTTTACATACATTTGAAGCGACAATTTTTTTGCTTTTTTTTTCGAGACTTTTTTAACACTAGAAGCGGCCTCAAGTAATTCTTTTAAGATGTGTTCGTATACACTATAGATCATATTATCACGCGATATTTCATAGACCACTAGTTTGAAACAAATATATCGGGTTAGCAACAGCCGTTAAAGGATTCAGAAGGTGAAGGGTCTAGCGAATTGACTCGGTGAAGTAATTGGCGAGGTCAGGGCCGCCTCGAGACCCTCACTATATTTATTATAGCGGACCCGTGCCCACTTCGTTGGGCAGTAAATATTTTTTGCCTATGATTAAATTATCACTTTGGTAAGGTAAACACTGATTGTTATGATTTATTTTCCGACTGCAAATAGGAGAGGTTATATTTTAACAGCTTATTTTTGTGTGTAAATGAAATCATTAAAATTGAACTTATTATGTTTATTTTAATTTTTCAAAACTTCTTGTATACTAATATTAGATGTGATGTTATTATTGGGTACCAAAATATATTGTCTTTCAGGAGCTCCAACCCGAGATAAGGCAACATAATATCACTCAGCAGATAACAGCATAGTCGCGGCTCCATATTTAAGTCGTAGTTTACTCTCCAGAGGCCTATTTATGGCCATACCAAAAATTATACAAATCGCTCAAATTATTTAAACGTGACACTGTAAAGCGCCGTTCGGCGCGTTGTGAATCATTTTTGCGCGCTTGGTCATTATTTTGAACCTGCGATGTCTTCTAAGATACTCATTGAAATCAAATGATGTAAAGGGCAAATTTATTTTAAATTAAATACTTATACTAAATAATGCATTTATTTGGATAAGGATTAATATAATCTTTATAAAAACGCCTTCACAAAAAATCCTTTATTTTAGAACAAATTTGGCTAGCATAAAAAAGGTTATAGTGAACAAACCCTAATGGTCTTATTAATAAAAATTGCTTATTCCTCTCTTACTCCATAGTTACACCGGGAATAGTTAATCCGAGTTTAGTCTCGGAATAGCTACGTGTCAAAAACGGTATTAATAAATACGAAGTAGGTTCGGAGTAACAATACCATCCTTACACTGAGACTAAGGGGTATATTATGGCAGCCCACAGATATTAAAAGTAAAAAGAATGAACAAAATTACCGGGTCGAATAAAAAGACACATATACTTATAGTAAATTTTGACATTTGACTTTTTTTTGTCAATTACAATTCAAAACAATCGGCAGTGGACAAAGACTTGGCTTTAGCCTAAAAATACGAATAAATGACATAGTTATACTATTACACAGATTTGGCTTTAGCCTAAAAATACGTAAAAATGACATAATTATACTACTACAAAGACTTGGCTTAAGCCTGTTCACATTGAACTAAATCATATTAAATATGACGAGGCTGTATGGGCAAGAACCCTTTGCCTTCCAGAAAAAAAGGGAGAAGGAAAAAAAAAATAGGCAGTGGACCTATCACAACTTACAAGCGAATGTTTATGTATTGGTGCATGCCTGGATTTGTGGTATTTTTTATTAGTTAGCAGATTATTATGTGACTATAACAACACGCCAACTGAGATTTAATTTCTAATATTTTAACTTTATTTAAACTTGCGTTAATTTAATTCTTAGATGTGGCTGCAAACGTTTAACCAGAAAACATCTGCGAGTCGTAAAATGTAATACCCACGACAAGAATTTTTGTACTGTATTGTTTAATACCGTATTCCTTATTCCATAATTGTTATTAACAGATCATGCCGGGGCAACGCGAGGGAAGGGAGATATTAGAAATAAGAAAGTCAAGAGTTGAAAGAAATTTAAATCAATTAAAAATAATTTTGTAGCATCACCATATATTTTTTTAATTAAATAAAATGCTAAAAATTATTCTTTTTTCTCAATTCTTTATTTTAAACCCACACTGAAGTATTATAAAATTAAAAATTTTCATTAATAAATGCTGGCCTTGCAACATTTCCTCTGAGTGTAGGTATTATTAAATGCCGGTGTTACTAGAACATTCCACTCTTCTGCTTCTGGGAGTAAATCTTGTTTCCGCATAGCAATATTATGCAACTGCCAATGCAACAATATACAATTTAGTATTATCTAACTTGGTTGTGAACCCTCTAAGAAGACACTGGAATTGCTGCTTCCATACTCCAAAACACCTTTCAAAAGTATTATGAGTATGTTTATGAGCTCGGTTATACATTTCTTCTTTGTTATTAGTTGGATGCAATATTGGAGTAAAGAGGTAAGGAGTACAGGCACAACGTGAATTTCACAATAGTCTCCCTTAAATTCTCCTCCTTCAAATCTTTGTTTCAACTGAGACTCATTGAATATCCTGGAGTCATGTGTGCTGCCTCGCCAGTGTGGAACTATATCCATAATCTCTAAATTTGCATTTGAGACAAACTGTAACAATGTACACAAAATCACTTTGGTATCATAAAATTCTACAAAATGTGTAGAAACCTTTAAATAGTAATATGCTTCAGGAGCAGAAACAAAAACTAACTTGCAGATTTATTGAACTGTATCCTTTCCTGTTTATGTAGTATTGTCCAATATCTCCTGAAAATTTTGGGATGTGAATATGTGTACAATCAATAATTGTCCCTATAACTTGTCTAAAGCCACATTTGTTTTGTTCACTGATGAAGGTAGGCATTTTGTCCAATTATTGCCAAAGCAATTTGTTTGCACACAAGTGATATTGTTGGCTGTCTAAACCCACTCAGATCTCCTGCATCATCTTGAATCTGTAAAATAGATAAGTGGTATGGATTCAAAATTTACTAGAAACCGAATATTCTATTCTTAAATCTTTGTAACACAAAGCCAAGATAAAATTTTCTAATCTGGTTGTACTATATACATCCATTTGTTTAATAGGATAGAAGTGTTATGTATGAATAAATAGTTAAGTAGGATATTTTAATCTGTTAACACATTCACATGTAATAGCCTGATAGCATTATATTAAATATTTATTAAATTGAACTTAAACTTGGCTGGCTATTAACAGACCTCAAGCAAGGAAGTATTACCAATAGGGCGGGATCTAGCCTTATAATAGTTAAGTTTATTGAGATAGTTTACTTACCTCTCCACGAGCCCAAGTCCTTATTGAAGCTAAAACTTTCAAGTGAGGTGGTATAAAGCCTCATCTTGCATCTCCAGCCAAATCATTTTAAACCATTTCAATAATCATCAATTTCTTCTATCATTCTCAAATCGTCAATAAAATAATTTCTATTCATTTTATCCCACAATAATTACAAAATCAGACACTAGGAAATACTCGAACGAAGACTAAACAAACATGAAAATATATTTACGTTAAATTTAATATATATACCTATTCGTCATAAATGTCAATGGAAGTCGGAAATACAATACCAATCTATGCTTATTCCAGCGTTAAACCAGGGACCACCGCGGTGTAACTTTTATACCGGGAGTAAGTGTGGATTAGTTAACACCATCCTTACTCCTAGTTTATTAATACCGAAATTGCCTAATCTATGCGTAAGTCTTGGAGTAAAGTTATTCCGGCGCTAATCATAGTTTATTAATAAGGGGGTAAAAGTTAGACATATGCTACCGCTGACTTTTTTGTAGGTATTATCAAGCTCTACAACTTTTCTCTAGGACTCAACTATGTTTCTCCCATGGGTAAGGCAGCGTTTGCAAAAAACGCTTTCGTTCGCCCGTTTTTTCTCCGACTTACTTTGCAAATCCTGCTACAACAAAAAAGTTTTATCATTTTTCAGACTAATATATAGCCTATGACACTCACAAAGAACGTAGCTTTCTAATGGTAAAAGAATTTTTAAAATCGGTTCAGTAGATCCCGAGTTTACTTTCTACAACGTCACAAACATACAAACATACAAACATACAAACTCACAAACCTTACCTCTTTATAATATTAGTATAGATATCTATTGTAATGCCTATAGATTTTGTAGAGTAATTTCTTCGTGACGTATGATAGAGAAAATAGTTCATTTGGTCTTGACGCAATTGGCTTGAGCCCAGCTTGAGAAATGAAAGGGTTCGATACCCTCGCTGTAGAGATTAGCTATATTTAAATATTAATCATAAGATAGATACAATAGATTTTGTACTGTAATTGTCTTTGTACCATGATAGAGAAAATAGTATTTTTTTTACAGTCCGTTACAGTCTCAGTTCGGTCATCGCACCGAAACAGATGTTTGTTTCTGCTCTGGGTATTTGCGAGATCGAAAACTCGACACACAAGACTTGTGACAGAACTATGTATGTGACCGTTGGATTATTTATTATTATGTATTACGTCAACGCCTTATAGTATACCATTTGATTTTACATAGCTATACAAGCGCCTGTTCAGGTAGTTGTGAACATTTTAATGTAAATGAACTATTGCTTAAAATAATTTGTGAGGCGCGCGTCATTTTAGTGTTGGAACCAAAACATTTATATTCAAATAAAAACATGTAATCCATATTATCGATAGTTTTTATCGTAAAGATAATTTTTTCGCCTTATCAAACTTTACTATTAGATTTAAGCGTGTGAACGAAAGTAACAAACATATTAGTAATTATACTCTCTATTTCATGATATGATATTTATAATAGAAATTTCTTATTTACATAAATAATGTGCTATAAATAACCTATTTTATTCTCCAAATCCTGATGAGTCTACGAAAATAATTTCAATTCACGAATTAAGAGTAGTACCGAAATAGGTAGACAAAGCTGCTTCTGCAGGTTATTATTAGTTCGGATACACTCCAGCAGAGTTGAGCCGAGCTGATTATTCGCGGGGACAATTCATCATAGTGCCATTGGATAATTTCACGGTTGACCGGTCGCTTGCAACAATAGATTTTGCGGAATTCATGAACTAACTATTTAACAATTCATGTTATAAACCTGGTATACGTATAGATATGGTTACGATTCAAATTTTAGTGTTATCTCTAGAGGTTATTTCTTGCCGTGGTGTGAAAGAGTAGTAAGACTGATAACAAACAAACTGGTTTCTATAGCACAGCAAGTTTAAAAATATGAAGCGGCAAAAACCGTGCACCCCTGTCTGGGATCCGGTGTCAAAGCAGCAACAGGGGTGTTACAGAGTTTAAAACCGCCGTCAAGAGATGTCCCCACTTGAAATCTGAATCGCGGTATAGAGTGGTGCACAAGAAAGAGATATATAGGTCGGATTTGTTAGGTAGAGTTAACTTTGCGCAGAGGCAATATCGTAACCAATGAGGTTAATCCGAGGTGCGATTATTGCTAGTTGAAAACTTTACCAATACCCCGCCGAGTGGACGTGAAACACCGTCCGCTATGGCAATTTTTGAAAGGCCGTTAAGGCTTAATGTACCGTGAAAAAATAACCCTTGTCCATCCATATACATTACACAGGGATGTGCTAAGTCGGAGAAACAAAACTGGTATTAGAGATTGCATTTTACGTAGCTCGGGTAGAGCTCGAGTTAACTGAAGAAGAGTGGATGTTTTTACAAGCTTTTATTTAACTTCACTTTTGTATGTATGTTTGTATGTTTACAAATCTTGCAATGAAGATTTGAACCACTTCCAATAGACCGATTGTGCTGAAACTTGGTATACCTACGTAACTTGGATGACAATACAATAATATGGTACCATGGAGCTGGTCTGATGATGAGGTTGGAAGATGACCATAGAAACATCGGTTCTTGTGGACCGATTGAGCTGAAATTTGGTATGTCTTTGTAACTGCGACAACAATACACAAATATGGTATCATGGTACTGATCTGACGAAGAGTTGGAAGATGCCCATAGGAACTTCGATTCCTATGGTCGAATTGAGCTGAAATTTTGTATCTCTTCGTAACTTCGGTAACAATACAAAAATATGGTATCATGGAGCTGATCTGTTGAGGAGTTGGAGGATGCCCATAAGAACTCCGATTCCTATGGTCCAATTGAGCTGAGATTTTGTATCTCTTCATAATTTCGGTAACAATACAAAAAATGGTATTATAGAGCTAATCTATTGAGGAGTTGGAAGAAGCCCACAGGAACTCCGATTCCTTTGGACCGATTGAGCTGAAATTTAGTATACCTATGTAATTTCGGTGACAATATAATAATAAGGTATCATAGAGCTGATCTGACGAAGAGTTGGAAGATGCCCATAGGAACTCCGATTCTTGTGGTCCAATTGAACTGAAATTTGGCCTGTCTTCGTAACTTCGGTAACAATACAAAAATATGGTATCATGAAGCTGATCTGATGAGGAGTTGGAAGAAGCCCATATGAACTCCGATTCCTGTGGACCAATTAAGCTAAAATTTGGTATGCCTTTGTATTTTCAGTGACAACATAATAACAAGGTATCGTTGATCTGGTGTCATGAGAAGTTGGAAGGTGCCCATAGGAACACTAGTTTCCATGGACCGATTGTATTGAATTTCGGTATGACTACGAAATGGATAGAGTTAGAAATATTTCCAACTAAAAAGTTAAAAATAAATTAACGGTGAAAAACATATTTTAAAATCAAGCTTTTATTATGCACGAAAAATTAAAAAATAAACTAAGAAAACATTCAAAAAATTCGTAGTTTTTTAAACTTTACAAGTAACAATTTACAAAAGTGTTCGGTTTATCAGTAGAAGTATGATACATAAACATATATTATCTATAACTAGTATATTAATATTCTTAAGTGATTTAAAAGCTTGTAGCGCAATTTCGTTAATGCAAAGACCTCGGCCGCGACGAGCTTTTAAATCACTTAAGAATATTAATATACTAGTTATAGATAATATATGTTTATGTATCATACTTCTACTGATAAACCGAACACTTTTGTAAATTGTTACTTGTAAAGTTTAAAAAACTACGAATTTTATGAATGTTTTCTTAGTTTATTTTTTAATTTTTCGTGCATAATAAAAGCTTGATTTTAAAATATGTTTTTCACCGTTAATTTTTATATTTATTTTTTCCAATATTCCCTTACAGAAAAAAAAGAAATAGAAATAAATTATTTTAATTTGTTTCAGGTATTTCATATATCGTTATTTACCTGGCTTAGTGGAACCTAATCGGAACTAATCTTGATCGGAAGATTAAGGTCAGAATACAGACTGTATAGAAAAAGTAAATTGTAAACGACAATTATTACTATCACAAAAATAATAATCTCTCACTTGTATGACTAGTATGTTTAGTTTTTTAATTTTACATGACTTGCACATACGGCGTAGCAACTTAACTTAAACTTTCTTTTCATTATTACATCTTGTCTATGTCATGTTGGCCTTGATTTCTATTGTCTAAATTTAAAAAAAATATACTCTTTTATTTTTATGTGAATGCGTTAAAGCACTGCCAGTTATATGTAGGATCTTTGTCTATTATTTTGCCCAGGAAAGTAATTTCTCAATACCTAACTGAAAGTAAAAAAATTGATCGAATCTTAAAATAACCCTTGCTTGACATTAAAGGAGCTTTTGTTTTTTTACAATAATTTAAAACATGCCAAGGAACAAGTGGTTAAGTAAACTATTCTATTATGATATTATGAATAAAATAAAGTCATGCGAACCTTTGTGTTATAGCCAATATAATTGGAAATAGCTTCGCCTGCGATTAAAGAAATATGTTTCATAATCAGGGGAAGACCTTCTATATTCAGCAAAAGTTAATTTTGGTCTTATGGGTAGATCTTTTCCTGCTATTGTAAGAACTGTGCCTACTGCTATTTCGCTGTATTCATTCTCTAAGCTACAGCCAGAAATACAGACGTAATCACCCAATTGCCTGTAATTCAAACCTAACTATGAATAAACTAACTAAACTATGAATTTCACTACGCAAAGAAATTGTTGTTATCCAAAAACTAAAATGAGAAATGATCCCACGACCTTGAGGTCAAGTATTTAGTGCACCGCTGGCACATACGGTAGTAATGTTTATTGTCACATTTTTCTGTGTGCATAAGTTAGACTTTCTACTTTCAACAGTATGAATTCTAGGATCACGAGCATACATGTTAGGTTTTACAATACACATGTAAATGTGTAATCCATATTTATTATTTCAATTCTATATAATATTTAAATAGTCTATTTTTATTTTATTACGTTTTTTACCAATACCATTATGTAAAAGAAGGCGGGGCAATAGATCGCAAAGTAATAAAGATATATTCGTCGTCTTGATAAAAGATGTGCGTTGTTTGGTGATATCTTTCTAAATATGTCTGTTCACGGTTGATAAAAACGAGCGTAGTAATAACCTACACTAATATTATACATATGCCATTTTTTTTTAACAGTAGGAGTTCAGAACCCAACCTGTAAAAACTTAAACAGAAAACATATTCTTATTACCCAAAATCACTGTTTATCTGCATACTAATAAAATAAAACAATCCCTAGTAATGCTAGAAATATAACGTGAAATCGAATAATCCTCCGAATATTTAAGCCAACAAGCATTCTACAGCGATCCGTGAACAAAAGGCTTGGATCATGTTCCCCACAATAGGATGGGGATCATTGTTCACCCACACATTCTCGTGGCTCGGTCGTCCAATGAATGGGTTATTGATGACCTGTAATGGGGCTTTACAGAAACTGCTGTTGGAAATTGGTGTGGTATATTTAGAATATTAATTGGTTATGTAGTTCGGAGGGATTAACTTTATACTTCACATATGCATGAGCTCAAGTAGATGGGTTTCGCTATCACATTTCGCCATTTTTCTCACGTAATAAAATCAAGCCTAATAGGAATATTTGTATATAATACACTTATTTGTAGCTAAGATAGTGTCTAGCCAACTAACTAGCTAATAATTTGCTGCTAACTAAGGAGTCTGTAAGAGTTCTGTCTTATTCCTATTTGAAGCTTTTTTTCGATTGACCATTGTTCATAAAACCATGCCTAAAAATGTAAGTAGACATCTAGTTTATAACTGAAAACATCATTTTAATTTCTTAATCACATAATATCAATGTAGTAAAATAAAAAATCTAACAATAGTTTATTTTTATATTTTTTACTTTTCTAGCTGTGTCATCCCAAAGTCGAAAGATCGTGAGCTGAAGTTAGAGTACTATAAATGCTTTGATGTGCTCTCCACTTGACATCTCGGGCCGCTCGGCGCTTGCAACAGGGTTAGTGACTGAATGAAACCACGCGTCTTATCAACCATCTCGAGTCTGCCTTAATATCTCAATTAGAGGCTCCAACGACCCTTTAAATATTCATTAGAGGTTATTTCACCATGAATTTTTACGTATTACTTACCATTATTTGTGCAACGATAGTCTTAAGGTCACTTTAACGGAGAAGAATACATCGTGATAGAACCCTTGTGCTTAAAAATTCTTAAGAATTTCTTAGGTGTGTAGTCCGCCATCCCGCACAATGCCAGTGTGTTGGACTAAGGCCTAAACCATATCAGTTTTAGAGGAAGCCCACACAAACATTTGTCTCGGTACGGACATTGAACCAGCGGCCTCCCGTTTCACCAGCTGAAGACAATCTAAGCCACGCGACATAATAGTTCTAATACATGAATATAGCCGTATATCCCTTCCCTTTCAATCCGTTATCTATAATCCCTATTACCTGCAATATAAGGAAATCAATATAACCTTACAAAACAGTTGCTCAACTATTCTAATCAGCATTTATGTTATTACGCCTAGGCTTGTCATTCTGTTTCTCATTTGTAACCATTTTTATTATCTGGGATACATGCAAACACATTTAGAACCTATGGAAGCTCAAAAGCGATAGACGATAATTGTGTAATATCTTCATCAACCCATATACGCCCACTGCTGAGCACGGGTCTCCTCTACCATTGAGAGGGTTTAGGCCATAGTCCGCCACGCTGGCCTAGTGCGGGTTGGCGGACTACACACCTAAGAAATTCCTAAGAACTCTTAGGTGTGCAGGTTTCATCACGATGTTTTCCTTCACCGTTAAAGCTAGTGATAATTCAATGTGAATACACACATAACTTCGAAAAGTCAGAGGTGTGTGCCTGGGGTTCGAACCCGCGACCGCCGAGATTCTCGACCGCGCGCCCAAACCCCGAGGCCATCACTGCTATAATGTGTAATATCTAGCTTATAATAATTGTTTAATTGGTGGGTCAGAATATTCTCATTTGTTTGTCAAATTGCTTTTGTTAAACAACGATTTATTATTCGGAATTATTTAAGGTAAGAAGGGTTTAGGACTTCCATGGAAATGCAGTTGCTGTTATTTATTTATCAGTGAATGCCTCAGTGAGTACTGTCAGTGTAAAGAAAGTCATTGATTGTATATGATTGATTGATGGCTGTTCGAACTTCGAAGATGATCTTCACAAAGATGAAAGTTAATTTCTGATTGAAAGCGAAACGCGTGTTCATGAAGAACTTAAGAATCATTCAGTACCTCAATTGAATACCTTTCTTGAGTATTTGGGTAATATTTTATTTTTATAGTAGCTTAAAACCTTTATTTGAAAGTGACAGTAAATGCAGTTCCCAGTTGATATTGTAATGATATTGTAATATGGGCTTTTAAATTTGTCGTCGATACAGTTAAACAGCCTTCCTCTGCAACTAAGAAGGTTTATATAATTTTTTATAATATGTGGCCCCTTATAATTTAAAATCACATTTTTAAATTTTCCTTCCCTGCTTAAGCTGTGGTAATCCGCGTTAGTAGTCACTTTTCGTGTATGTGTTTATAAGAAATGAGATAAATTAACGAACAAAAATTAACCCAGAATCGCTATCGCACGCCACACGCTTATGCCTTGGAACTGACGAGGCCGTTATTATTTTATAATACGAATAATTATGCCTAGAGGCAGTGACGTTAGAAAGCTATTTTCAGAGCAGAAATTTTTGGAACAAAAAATGTGTGGTTTTATTTGTTTAAAAAAATAAATAAGACATAGTAAAAAAAAGTAGCAGTCCTTAGTATGAATAAGCATCTATAGTAGTTATATCTCATTGTTTAGGGATACGGTCGGTATACAAAATGTTCCCGTGAATATTTTACACTATGTCACAGGAGCGTGCACTTTACGTAAACGCAGGCAGTTATCTAACTACGTAATTGTCGTTTACTCTAAACGCGTTGGTTTGCGTTTGGCCCATTTTTGGAGCGATAACGTCTTATTTAATCACTGTATGATTACCGAAAAATTCATATTATTTGGCTATGGCATACAAAGGTCAAATTGCATTTTTTTAACAATACCAATTTCATGAGACGCCAAAAGATTATTAAGCAGGTAATTTGTGTGTGACTTTTTTTAATCGCAAAAAAGTTAGTTTTGTTGTATACTTTTAAAAGGGTAAAATGATCTTGAGTAGAAAATAACGTCGCCAATCTGTTACTACAATAGGGCGTAAGAGACAAAAATAATAATTTAAGTCCTTAAGCAATTCAAGCTTCTAACGGCTTTGCTACATGCCCCGCACTAATTTACTCCAGAACTGATGACATCACTTTATCGTCAAAAACAAAAAAAAAACTATTAAACTTAAAAAAGGCAACAGTAAGTAACAAGTTAACATTGAATAAAAACAGTATAAATTAAGATTTAATTAAGGTCATACGTCATTAAGCGCTGCGCTTGACCATTGATTCACAAGGTGGACTATCGATAGGACATTGGATGAAGCTGACAAACCACTTCAGATTCTTCCGGGTGCTTTAGAAATAAGTCTATGTATGACAATTCGCTTACTATCACTAATTATTACGACCAGGATAATAAAAAAACCTAGCAGTACAAATAGTAGTTGTTTAGTTTTCTTGTGTCATCATCAACCCATAGGGCACGGGCTTTTGTACCATTTAGATGATTGTGGCCTTAGTAAATTACGCTAGCCTAGTACGGGTTGCTGAAGTTTTCTTCTATAATGCCCAGATAAAAGAGAGCTGTGGTTCCTATCTCGAGTGAATTTATTATAATAATGAATATGACTAAAAACATACTGACGAAAAATTGAAGTTTAGAGTTACTCAATGTCTATTTGCATTAACTTAGTATTTGCAATAACTATCTTCAAAATTCTCAATGGATTTGTAGATGTTACTCAATAAGTTTGTACAACCTTGCTATTTGCACGAAATAACATTGTTTGGTCTGTTTGTTAGGATTTCGAAATGTGAATATAAATTAAGTAAATATAACATAGTGTTCGAATTTGCTATCCGTATTACATATTTTCATACTAACCGATTCTTGAAGAGGATAATTCATTTATTAAACTATTTTTTTAAAGACCTTGCCTGCTTCAATGTGGAAACAAACGCGAATTTGTATTTGAATGTTTATGTTAATTAGTGGAATAATTTATTCATATTTTTTTTTAAACCTACGTGCCGGTCAGATAAAGAAAATATAAACAGTAGGGTGCTTTTACTTCAAAGCAGGCACCACTCTTTTCCGTGTTACGCTATGCTGAGTTTTATCTGAAATTTAAAATATACTATCATAACAAATAATAATATTATACAACAAATAAAGATAAATACAAAATTTAAACACTCAAATATATCCCGTCCAATTTAGAAACCTAGGTTCTAACTAGTACTTAGTAAATAAACACGCCGACGCCCTTCGTTCGGACCACGGGACCAAGTCGACGAACTCAAACCATTAGGCCGCTCGCACATGAAACATTTGGGCATTAGACAATACCACCAGTACACAATCAGTCGTCGTACAGATAGCCATTAAGGTCAATACCGCGTGCAGAAGACCTTACCGTCTATCGGCATTTGTCACGAAGTCGGCTGCGCAGGCGCACGTGTTTAAAAAACGATAAAAAAGTCGATTACTGGATAATTGTTTTGAACATTGACATAAATAAATTGTGAAAGTGATTTTATTGTGCATTGTGGATAATGTTGCGAAACTAGATTTTAAATTGTGTGAGAAATACCAGGTACCAGGATTGCAGATTCGAAAGGAGATACTAGGCCCTATAATGAAGGTAAGGAGAACTAGTAGAACTAGGTCGCCTTTGTTTCAAAATGCCGCTTTATGTCTCATAATTGGTCGATACTTTTTCGAGTATTGATTTTTAGTAAGATTCTAAAAACGGGAGATAATTAAAACTACCCACATTTAAAAAATCTTCTATTGTTTCGTTATTAATAATGCTATCTACGCAAATAATGAAATTCAAGGACTCTTTTGTTTTCGAGATGTATGCTTTCAATGGAATTAACAATGGCAAGTATTTTCTCACGGATAAGATTTATTACTTATTGAATAAATTGTCTTCTTTTTGTAAGTACGGCGTGCGATGCATCAGATTGAAAGAAACAGATTCGATTCCCTGATCACCAACCTTTACACGTCCTACTGCAGGCACGGGCCTTCTCTGCAAATAAGAGGATTTAAGCCTTCATCCACCAAGACGGACTAGTAGTCTAGTCGGTTTGACTTCATCTTATTTTTCTCATTTTTCCCTCAAAAGATGGGGGTAGTAGATTCTACACCAAACCCAGCAAAAAATTGTCCTAAAGGCATAGCTAGAATACTGTTTATTTCTCTTCTATTCTTTTACCAGCCCTTTCGAAGATACAGGCGTGAACATACTGCCTATATACCGAAATATTGAATTCCCATACGATTTAAACATGAATAAATTTAACACCAATAAACAGCAAAAGGTTATCAAGGCTGTCGAGTTCGACTTCATTATCAGCGACGTAGCGAAACAGGTCACTTGCCAGACTAGTTTTAGTTCAATACACAAACAGATGCGTAGTCCTGATCCAGAGCGATACTCATCATCATAAAATAATCTTGTTTGTCTTGATGTATTTGTATCAAGTATTTTTATATATCACGTATTTCAAAGACCTCTTTGAGACATGTTCGAGCTGCGGAAACATTACATTCTTGGGTCCTTACAACGTTACGTGGAAAGTTCTCATTATTGTCGTCATAGTCATCATCATCATAAAATGATATTCATCCCACTGCTAGGCACTAGCCTGCTCTACAACAGAGGGTTTATGTCTTAGTGCACCACATTGGCTTAGTGCGGGTTGGCGGACTACAATACTTAGGTGTGCAGGTTCCATTACGATGTTTCCCTTCGTCGTTAATTTTTATGACATTTCATTGCGAATGCACTCGTCATCGTGTTGCAACAAAAAATGAGGATTAAAACACATATAAATTGGAACTGATTTTAATCAATCGTGAATAACTCAAACAATAGTAATAACTTCTTTCCGGTATAGTTTAGCAGGAGATGCACTATAAGGTAGGTGACTTTGTTACGCCAATACGAAATTACTGCTTCGTCTCGCGGCACAAGTTATTGTCTTGTTATATATCGAAATCCTGGGTTTGATTCCCAGTTCAAACAGAATTATTGGATTTTACAAAAAAGGCCATAAGCTCGCTTCTGTATCCGTGGGACTTAATTGGCTAAATTTGGGCTCAGAAGTGCACCTCAGGCTATTCTTTGGCCGAATATAAATATAAAAATCATGTAAATAAAAACCGAATGAAAGTGGTCAGCTGCCAAGCATTGATGTCATAATTTATAAGTGTATAATTGTGAGAATTTTCGCACCTCCGTCAGAATTTGATGCGGGTGACACTACTTTCTAAAAAGTCAGAATATGCATCTGTATGCAAAAGAAATGTGGAAAAATAAACAAAGTATATTTCGTTACGTCTGCTTCGTAGTCCCGCGGCACAAGCATATGCCGTGCAATCTAGAGGTCCTTGGATCGACTCTCTGGTTTGGTTTTTCCTACTCATACCAATTGCAATTAGACTCAAATAAAGAGTCTTTTAATTAAGTAGTTAATGTTTACTATGGTTATTACAGTATTAGATTATTTTTTTGATTTTATATAAAAAATGTACATTTAGAAATACAAACAATTGAATTCAAACATCTAGTATAACTAAGGTAGTCTGTTCAAATAGTTTAAAATTGACAATTCAAAAGAACTTGTAAAAATCTATTTGATTAAAGGTAAATTTAACATTTATTTTATAAATATAATATGTCCTAAGTCAAATAATCTTGACCTATTTATACTTCTTCTCCATACAAATTGAACGAGGCTTCGGATATCAAAAACATTATTAAATCAGAAATGATGTTTCCAACGCACGTACCAAAAACCGAAGGCCATTTGAGCTCTAACAATGGATTTAATTAACTCAAATACCGTTCCCGTGGGATTTTCCAATTATCGTCGAACAATGAGGCCCGAATCAGTCGGAATAAAGGAGTTAGAATAACATCAAACTCGTAACGAAACAGTTAACTCTTGGAACAACGCTTGCGTAGTCGTAGATATACTTTATAACCTTTAACTTCATGTAAAACTGCTTTTAGTTCTTGGGGGAAATGGCCCTGCAGGCTGAGATACAGGTTCGTCCTAGTTTAGCTGCAGCTGTCACCTACCTCACGCATTGGTTGCTCTAAATTTTTAGAATTAATCATTTCTTTTATGTTATATACTATTGTAACCTTAGTAATTGAATAAATAAGTAAGTGAATAAATACTTAAAATCACAATATCAAAGAATTTTCAAAAGGCCTAAATTTATTTAATTATGGGTATTATAAATTTTTTTTTCGTTGTGCCTGGGTCCGCCTGGTAAGGTTTTCGATCAATTATTTTTTTGCGATCAAAATTATAATTTAAAATACGTCAAATAAAAAGTATTCGAATTATAATTATAATAGCATGAAAGTTTCACCATCATCATCCTATATACGTCCCACTGCTGGGCACGGGCCTCCTCTACAACTCAGAGAATTTAATCCTTAGTTAACCACGCTGCTGGCTTAGCGCGGGTTGACAGACTACACGCCTAAGAAATTCCTTAAATCTTTTAGGTGTGTAGATTTCCTCACGATGATTTCGATAACCATTATAGTAATTGATAATTCACACGTAACTTGTAAAAGTCTTGTAGGAGTGTGCCTAGGATTTAAACAGGCGATAGATCTTATTCATAATCGCCTAAACCTCAAGGCCAACTCTATTCATAAATGTTTGCAATAATGTTAAAACTAGGTCAGGTGTTATTTTTCTGAGTTTCAGTTACCCAGCGACTGTGTTATGAGAAGCGTCTATTCTTTTGTTTTGACGCTATTTCTGTACATCGGAGATAGGCTTACTGTTCCTTTCGTTTTTAAAGTATACTTCTTGCTTACTACTTGTTTTAACTTAGATGATGCCTCTTAACCGGTACACTCCGACTACCTTTCATTTCTCTTCTTCTTCTTCTTCATCAACCCATATACGCCCACTGCTGAGCACGGGTCTCCTCCACCATTGAGAGGGTTTTAGGCATAGTTTTAGGCATAGTTTTTAGGCATAGTTTCTCTTGCTACTTCTTTATCCCTGTAGGAGATCGCCTTATGCGATAAGACCGCCCTATACTTTTCTTGTCTACTGTACTCTTTATTTTTGGTGTTACGCGTACATGGTGCGGCGTTTTAAAAATAGTTTTTTAGGAGATTCTGCTCTTATAAAATGAATATTTATCGCTTCTCAAATAAATTGGATAGCATTAAATAATGCATTATTGCCTTAGGTTCCTAGATTTAGGTTTTAACGCACTGATAACAATTGTAAAATTCGTGGTGAGTCGGATAATACCGATCAATTAAGTCGTGATAGCATCGAGATTTAGGCGTGCGGTCATGATTCTGAGGCATAAACCTGTTTTTTCTGTCGAGAGAGATAATTATGGCTTAACTGCCCGCTAGTCCGAAGGAAAGGGGAGTTAAGAATACGTTGGATCTACCGTCTCAGTTGTAAACTCTCAGCAGTAGAGTAGGATCGTATCTAGCAGTTGATCGTATATGGGTTAATAATAATGATGAATAAACACTTGTCAGTTTTTTTTTAATAAACTTTAATCGGAATGTTAAAAGTAACAATAATAAAAATTTACGCCATTATAAAATAGATACTGTTACCAACTCTCTATTAATTGGTACACAGATTGGAATTGATCACAATATTACACCACAAAACCGCAACATGACAATACTGTTAAGCGCAATATCGTTACAACACAACCAGCTGAATGTTTATGGGCTCCTGGTACTCCAAATTAAATTGCAGGAAAAATTGACGATTATTAGCATCACGTTATTTTTTCACATTTAACAGCCCCGTGGCGCAGTTGGCTAGACACCAGCGTGCGAAACGAGCGGCCGCGAGTTCGATCCCCGCACCGAGACAAATGTTTGTGTGATCCACAAATACTATTATCCACAAACTATTTAACACAAGAAGAATTTTCCAAAACCAATAGTAAATCCTATGGTATCGCATTAGAGCGTTAAACTAGACACAAAAAGCAAGCTTTATGCATTATGGTAACGTTGGTATATGTAATACGTGGCGGGAAACGGATGGATGAGGGCTGCTCAAGACCGGGATGGTTGGCGCTTTCTTGGGGAGGCCTACGTTCAGCAGTGGACGGTGATAGGCTGATTGATTGATTGATTGATTGGTATATGAATATATGTAGATTTAATCGTTTGACTATTGCAAAAGTAATAAAAACAATACTCTAATAACACCTAAAAACTTACTATATATTCCTACTCAAGAATGTTTGTAATAATAGATATATTTACTGGAGTTTGACCTATGCAAGTAGATCATGAATATTAAATAATAATTGATATGATTTTAATATCACAAAGCAAAGGTCATGTCACAGATAAAGATGAGCTGCATTATTATATTATATTAATGATAACTTTTTCTTCCCGATCTAATATTTCGTTTTTTCCAAAGTATCATATTATGAGAAAAATGATTTTCATAGATTTACCTTTATGAAATCGATGTGCGTTTAAGATTTGACGAGACTTTGTCTAGTTATCGCATGCTTAATTCTTGATAATTCTCTCAATATACAAATGTATATCGTTTGGAAGAAATCGCTGATAGCAATAATTATAAGACAGCTATTCGTAAAAATACCAATGCTTATGTTAGTTCTATTTATATGGTAAAATAAAACATAATAAGTAAAAAAAAAAAATTATTATATGCTCATTTTATTTTTGTATACAGTGCAATATTTATATCTTTTTACGAACATATCATTATCACTTTTAATCAGAATAATTTTAAATGACAAGGCCTAATGAAGTCTGGAAATTAACTTGCTAATATAATTGCCCATGACCTGATGGTGCGGCAAATATGTGAATAAGTTTGAATACTTAATGTTTTGCGGTGAATGTCTCATTTGCACTTGACATAGCCTGGTAAAGGACCCTTCTCTAGTTTGCATAACCTTGGAGATGGTGATACATTCTTAATTGTTGTTTATTTGTCTCTGAAGTGTATATTTTACGATTATAATAAAATGTCTATAATGTCCTATTTTTATATGCAGACGCAGTTTGCATTGATATATTTGTGAAATGAAACCTTTTTTGAAATTATCAAAAAACTGATAAATTATATTAACTCTCTAAATCTGATCTAAAAATAAATAAATGCTTCAGGCACATTATCAGTAAATTTAAAATAAATGTCACTAATTTACCAAACACTTTTTAAAATAACAGATAATAAAGTGCACAGGACTTGTGTCCTAGTGTGGCGCCAGGATTATGGTTTTCACTCAGCCTATCGCCATCCACTTCTGAACGTAGGCCCCCCCCAAGAAAGCACCAACCATCCCGGTCTTGTGCAGCCCTCATCCATACATTACCCGGCACCTTTCTCAACTCGTCGAACTATCGTGCTGCAGGTCATTCCACACTACATCTGCCTAAGCGTTAGTTTATTGGGTGTATTTATACTTAATAAATGTATGGATTAAAAGATAGTGCAAAAATCACTACATAGTATAAAACAAAGTCGCTTTCTCTGTCCCTATGTCCCTTTGTATGCTTAAATCTTTGAAAGTACGCAACGGATTTTGATGCGGTTTTTTTTAATAGATAGAGTGATTCAAGAGGAAGGTTTATATGTATGATAACATCCATTAAATATCAGCATTGCACCCGTGCGAAGTCGGGGCGGGTCGCTAGTATTAAATATAACGCACTGAGGATTAAATAATTGGTTCATAAGGACAGGTATCGCAGTGAGACCTACACGGGAAAATGTTGTTAACCTTGTTTGTGTCGGATGTAGTACCAAATGTATCACTAATTACGCCTTATTATCGTTAAAGTGCAACTTTGTTTTGTCCTTGCATCATTTACGTTGAAATAAGAAAAAGATTTTTTGGTTTTAAGCTGGTATGACTGTAATTTTTTAATTTAATAACGATCAGACTTATGCGTTCCGACGCTAGGCCATACTTTGGAGTTGAGAACAGTTGAGCATAGTTTCCCCAAATTAGCTTATTCCCGGATGTAAATGTTTAATAAGCTAATTTGGAATATTATACCTAAAAAGTTACGTATAGAATTTCTTGGATCTTTAACCCGCAATAAGCCCGTTGTAAGAAATAATTCGCCACGATTTTTTGCTATTTAAATAGAACTTCGCACAGTCCCCGTCTTGCGTTTTAAATTCGAACTTGCGAACGCCCAGACTTAATTTTTTATTATCTCAGCGAAAACACGTCCAACCTCGAGTTCATTATACACAGTCGTGTGCCCCAAAAATGTTAATAGAACTTTAATTATGGAAACGTACGCAACAAAATAGGGCCGCAATAAAACTCCGAAGTGCTTTCACCGAAAATCATTCCATTGTTACTTTCACCGACGATTGGACGAATGCCCAGTAAAAGATGTTGGTAACATCATTATATTTTCGTAGATATCTCGTCTGTATTTGACGAGTACAAGTGACTGTACCTATTCTAATTTTAATTTCAATCAATCTTGTAACTATTTCTTCTACTTAAAGGTGTTAAAAAAAGGTAATATAAAGCAGTGATGGCCTCGAGGTTTAGGCGCGCGGTCGAGAATCTCGGCGGTTGCGGGTTCGAACCCCAGGCACACACCTCTGACTTTTCGAAGTTATGTGTGTATTCAAATTGAATTATCACTTGCTTTAACGGTGAAGGAAAACATCGTGATGAAACCTGCACACCTAAAAGTTCTTAGGAATTTCTTAGGTGTGTAGTCCGCCAACCCGCACTTGGCCAGCGTGGCGGACTATGGCCTAAACCCTCTCAATGATAGAGGAGACCCGTGCTCAGCAGTGGGCGTATAGGGGTTGAGGAAGAAGAAGAAGAAGAAAGAGTACTTCGCATCGTAGGAGTGCTTTTCGTGCTTAAGAGGATAATTTACGTTGAAAAAGCGAAAGGAGTGTGTACGAGATAGGATTTGATGCTCTATATTCTCTGCTTACCTAAAAACAGAGACAGATATGAGTTTGTATTTGTATAAGTGTGTTTATTCTTTAAGCGATGTGACTAGAAGTATTTGAATCTGCATAATTGTAATTATTGATGAGATATACTTTGACCGGTTAAAAGAGACCTAAGTTTTTGATAACCTATTTTTCTAGAAAGGCTATAAGCTATTAGATGCGCCAGGATTCATAAAATATGAAAGATGAAGCTAATGGGCAAACTACGCATGCTTTTTCAACGAAAAACTTAACCAAAACCGAGAGTGTTACTTATTTTTGTTTTTAACTGTCAGACGGCCTTTGCATGTTAGATTGGAGAGGTGTTAAGTGTCAATACGCAATATAAACTGTTTGCATCAACAGTACGATGTGCACATCGAGTCTAATTACTCAAACTATCATAAATATGCAAGGGACTGTCCGTCTGTCACTTTGTATAGGCTATGAAATTTAGTACGTAGTTGAGTCTACCTAAAATCAATTTATTGTCTCATTGTCTTGCAGTACAAGATTGTGCCGAGCAATCTAGGTCCCGGGTTCAAATGCCAAGTCGGGCAGAGTACCTACTATTGGAGCTTTTCATTAGGAAACTGTCATAGCAGCACGAGTCTGAAACACGGTAGTAGGCTGGTGCAGAAATGCAATTCTGTCCACCATTTTGGGTGATACCGAGTCAATGTATGTATGTAAAATAAATAGTGTTTCTTAAATAAAGTATTTCTTTGTTTACAACTTATTGCAACTCTTGCAACATAAAGAAGGCTTTTGAGCTATTTTTATTTATTTAAAATCCTACAAAAAAATCTTACGCATCTGTTGCTTGCCGTTTCTTCTCAGTATTCATAACACGTTTTGAAACGGCAATTGTTTAAAATTGACTATTGAAAAGAACTTGGAAATGTCCATTTGAATAAAGATAATTTTTACTTTGAGTTGACTTCACTGCATTAGACTCGCATGTTAGCTCTCAATCGTTGACAAGGTACAATATGTTTGGAGAATACCAAAAGTCCAATTGCTAAAACCTTCTCATACAGCATTGTCCTTCGTATCTCCGTTCAATTGCTCAATAAGGGCAATCGTTCACTTAATTCTAAGAACGTTAGTTTACTCTTGATGTTACTAAACAGCTGGCACTTGCATTGCCTCGTAATGTGGTCATTATGTACACATATCTACTGCCTCATGATCTCATCGTATCGTAGTATCTTTCGATGGAAAAATCCAATAAAACTATTACCCTGAAATCGAACTTAGGACCTCGCACGCAGTTGTACCTACAGCAAGACTTGGACACAGATATGCGGCATGAACTATTTGTGAAAAAAAAATACATTTTTAGAGATTTAGGCTAAAGATAATATCTATTTAGAGTATTCAGAGCTCTTGTGGGTGTAATCAAATCTCATTTCATAGCAAGAGCTTCACAATATAAAATTGCTGCGATACGCAACGCAATTACCATCATCAGTCGCGGTTCTGTGGCTTTATGTGTAGTTCCTATGCATATTAAAATGGGCTCATTTCGACATCATGTATGTATGAAGTTACTCATAAGTTAGAGGAAGAAATTCAAGTGGCTTTTTAATTATTTTAATAAAATTCGTTGATTTTTGTTCTTATTGGATTTTTAGATGTTAGCAGAATTATGTTTTATCATCATCAGCAGACATACGTGCCACTAGGCACGGCCTCCTCTCTAGTTGTTAAGGCTTTAGTCCACCACGCTGGCCTAGCGCGGATCAGCGGACTACATACTTATAACGATGTGTTTCTACACCGTTAAATTACGTGATAATTTTTTATGAATAATATTTTTTTGGCTAATGGCACCATGTGTAATGGCTCGTCCCTGTAAAGCGATTATACAGTGTAACATTACTATGTCCAAACTTCGATTCAAAGACAGTTTTTTAAAGTTTTTAAAATAGTATAAAATAGATTTTATATATATAACACTAGCTGTCCCGGCAAACTTCGTATCGCCCTACCAGTCAATGAATGTCTTGTTACTTATTAACAGAATTTAATTTTTAATTACTTAGGTATATCATCATCCCCTTGCCCTGGTCCCAATTAATTATTTGGGGTCGGCGCAGTATCTCTTCTTTTTCCACACATCCCTGTCAGCCGTCATGTTTTCATTCACCCCTTTCTTTTTCATATCTTCAGTCACGCACTCCATCCATCTCTTTTTAGACCTCCCTCGGCTCGCCCATCTATCCACTTTCATGTTCATCACTTTTTTTTCCTACATATGATTAATTCCTTTTCTTAATGTGCCCATACCACGACAGACGGTTTCTTTTCATCTTTTCTATCACAGGAGCTACTTTCAGACTTACCCTAAAGTATTCATTTCTGACTCTGTCACTCCGTGTTATACCACTTTGCTGCATGCAGTTGTCTTTCGTAAGTCTTCGTCGTTGACCATTTTTTTTTTCCCTTGACCTACCATTTGTCGTACCTACATTCCAACTTGCATACCTCAATCTCATTTCCCGGGCTAGTGTCTTACGTTGCCCGCGCCCGGGCTGGTGTAACAAACCTTGCCCATTTCTCATAGGAACCGGGTGCTGCCCCTGCGCGTCGGCTACGGGGGACGGCCTAGGCCCTGTCACCTTTCTTATTATACATACTGTATAAATGTTTTGGCAAATGTTTTACGGCCGCCCGCCTGTCTGACACCAACTCTCCTTGGGGCTTTCGTTCTTTTGGTAAAGGGGTAGAGATAGCGTGTGTTTGGGTACAGGATATTGCAGGTAACGATTTTTGGCCTGATGGTAAGGATGCCACAGTCCCGGATAAGGAAATAGTGGGAGACTCCAACAGCTCGGGGGGCCGAGGTCGCGAACTCATAGCCCTGTTCCATGACTGGCTAGATCAATGGAAAAGGCATCCCCTGACCATTTATTAATATTTCTTGATGGAGATTTAGAATATTTTAGATATTCAAGCATAATAAAAAATAAAATATTAGGCACTACCAAGGAGATTTGTTACACAAAATAAATTTCTGAACGCCTTAATATTTGACAGCCAAAAAATGTCAATCCATTGTCATGAGAATTCTGCATTTTTAACATCTAAAATACGCAATAATTCGAATGTTATAGATACATATTGTCGATTCAAAATGCTTATTTTAATAAGTTCTTTTATTTGAGGGGGCCTCTAACTGCATCGACGGGATGACCATTAAATGACAGGAAATTTTGTATGGTGTTAAAGTTCAAAATGACTTAAGTATCATTACGAACCTTTTGTATGGGAATATAGAAAAGTATTATTTTTAGACCTTTTCAGGCAATTATTAAAATGTATCTCTCCGTAAGAACAATCCTCGTACTTCAAGGAATATTATAAAAAAAGAATTAGCGAAATCGGTTCAGCTGTTCTCGAGATTTGCGCTTAGGAACACATCGAGCAATTCATTTTTATAACATAGAACTCCTCCACTACGATTTAAACTTTATTGTATTGTATTAAAGTTTAAATTGACTTAATTATTAAAACGAAACTTTTGTATGGATAAAGAAAACAATGAAAAGTCCCACGGGAACGCTATCGAACGGGATAAAAAGTATCCTATGTCCGTCTCCTGGCTCTAAGCTACCTCCCTACCAATTTTCAGCCAAATCTGTTCTGCCGTTCTTGAGTTATAAGTGGTGTAACTAACACGACTTTCTTTTATATATATAGATTATGCCTCCGATCTGTCCAGTCCATCTAACGGTTGCCTGGAAGAAATCGCTGACAGCGATAAGGCCGCCAATTGTGACACTACGTCACTTAGAATTACTTCTATCACTGTTGTATCATTGTGGTGTACAATAAAGAATATAAATAAATAAATAAATATGGCCTAAACCCTCTCAATGGTAGAGGAGACTCGTGCTCAGCAGTGGTCGTATATGGGTTGATGAAGAAGATTTTAATAATAGGTAGGAAATGTACTCCAAGGGACATACATACTAACTCAGTCAATCCTTTCGGGGATATAGTGTGATAGTTTTACATACATATGTACATATACATGCTTATAAAGATACAAAAATCACGCAAGAAAGCAAGCAAAAAATAACGTATGTATATTAAAATGATAATTTGTTTGATTTAGTATGTAATTGTTTCGAGGCTATTAAATTTGATACTTATATTTTAATATTAATTCTAATTTCTACGTGTTTGGTTACATAACTGTATTAGTAGCTTATAATTATATTAAAATTTGAATAAAGACTACATTTATGTGAAGTTAGCATCGAGACATCTCGTCTAAACGCGCAGTTGAATTTATCTCGCAGTCGCGGGTTCAAACCTCAGGCATACACCGCACCGAATTATAACTATTTTAATATAAAAGAAGAAAATCACATCTAAAAGTCAGTATGAGTAACGTGGAGGAAAGTTACTTTCGCCCAATATTGATACGACTCGACGTATGTATATAAACAACTTTAAAAGTTTAATACATTTTTTATTTAATTTCCAGACGGACATAAAGATGTGGTCGTTCAACGAGATCGCCTTCCAGGCCGAGATGAACCGCCACGACGACCCCGACTCGGAAGAGGACGCCTTCGTTCTCTGCGGAGAAGACCCGGCTACTAGGGACAGGAAACTCGAGGAGCTTAGGAAAATGATAAAAGGTAAGGCTAGTTTACAACACGTACAACTAGTTATGTATACATATAAAGATCACCCTACAGTCCCATACATAGTCCTGACCCCAGAGTAAGATACGAGTCTTGTGTCGTGGGTTGATACCCAGCTTGATATCCATCTTGATATCTAGCTTCTGATGAAGCTACGAGAGACTTTTCGGTCACACAAACACCCAGGCCTAAAACTAAAATGTTAGTGGATCACATAAACATTCGCCTCGGTGCGGGGATCGAACCCGCGGCCACTCGTTTTGCAAACTGGTGTTTAGCCAACTGCGTCACACAATAAAATACACATACACTGACGCCTGCTTTCCCTGAAGAGGTACGCAGAGGTGCATTTTTGCACCAACATTTCGCCCCGATGTACGCACGCCATATGTGTCTTACTGTTGGAAACGAGACACCACTAAGATTCAGAGTTTTAGTCCGGGGGATGTATCAGCTCACGTAATACGGAGCGAGCCTATTGCAGTTTCTTGGAAAACCTAATCAAAATTTGGTTGACACGGAAATCGAAGTCAGCACCTCTAGACCTCACGACTAATACTAATCTTTAGGTTTAAAACGCCACTACTAATAGAGTTTGATAAAGTCACCAGAATACTTCCCCAGTCTTTCCGTGGGGATAAAAGAAAATCCAAATCGTTATTCTAGTGCAACTTTATTTTTATTACAAACTGTCTGCAGGTTTGATTATGATGTTTTTTTATTTATTTACTTAGAATTCATACATACGTAATGTAAAGATTGACTTAATGCCTGAGACATTCTCTTCAAAAACACATTTGATTAATTATTATCAAAATAGAACACTTTTCTTAACCTGATCCCTTTCATATTTATAGTGAGAACATTTTCCGATTTTTTTTAGTTTTTAAAAATCTAATATACTCCAAATTACCACTTATCCAAATTTCTATTAAAAAAACAATATATTTCGGTTCTTGTCATCATTATAAATTCAGTCAGACCTTTTTTCAAGGTTTATAATTTAAGGTGAAGATATTATTGCCTTTAATTAAGTTTGGCATTATGCAAATTTCCTTATGATGTTGTTGTGTTTTATGCAAAAATGTTAGTGTGAAGGTTCGTTTATTTTTATTATTTCGCCACGAAAATTGCGTAAATGCCTCGAAGCTGTAAAAGACGTACCATCTGTCTTTTGTTAAAATAATACCTACTTAAAATGTGTGAAAATTCTCATGGTCGTACTTCGCAATAAATTACCAGATGAACATAAAATAAATGAATTTATCGGGGCCCAATAAAAACGATAAAAAAATCATATATATATAATTAATATATATATTAAATAGTTGTAATTTTCGTGTATAAGATAAGAGACCTTTTTTCATCTGCCGCTAAGGTATTTCTTTAATAAGTATTCCTTCTGATATGATAAATGTTGTCAAACAAGTTCCGATACGAGAGGACTGGTAAGCTGTGTCTAATATTGGTAAAAAGATTAAAGGGCTTTTAAATTTATAAATATAATATTGAAATTTTAACAAGTTTTTAGTCGAATCCATGTGGTTATTTAAAAGAAATATCATGTGATTATTTTTTTTTGTCTCTCACCATTTTCCGCTCTATCTGCCCAGTGCTTATATAATCACAAGTTGAATAATATAATATTAAAACCAAATAATAATATTAAAGTATAGAGACCATTATCTTCGCTGCATCTTCTTTCTCTTTTGATAGCTCACTCATGCCAGATCTCCAAAGTTTGTGATTTATTAAGTGACTTCGTCAGGTACAAACTCCGCTTGCTTGTTTACTATCAATAATGGTCCAATTAATATCTTGCTAAATCATACGGAAACTGGCTTTAACCTCCGGGTCAATATGCTAAGTATAGGTAGCGAAGTACAACACGTTTTAAAAACAAAACAATTAACACTTTGGGTTTAAATGGTATTAAGTAGAAAACATTAACCAATTTGATTGACAGTGTAATAAAAACTGTAAACGATTCTTGTGTCCTTACAACAAAATTTATTGGTGATATCAAAACATGACTTAAGAATGTTGGCCAAGTATATCTCATATTGACGTACCCACGTTAGGAAAATTCGCAGAAGCAGTACGAAGTTTAGAAATTTTCCGAAAAACGACAACATATCGACTAATTATGACGTGGTCGTGAAAACAAAATTAAAGAAGTGTATGTAGGTGCAAAAATGCTTGTCTATATAAGATTGATAGTAGTACATAAACATGAGTGTATATTTTAGTCGGCGTTTACACATTTTTATACTGAACCAGCTTTTTCCACAATAGCGTGGGCAAAACTATATAATAAATATTTTGACCGTTTTAGCCTTTTTTAGTTTCATCACTTTGATATGAAATCTAAATAGAGGTTTCAACACAAAAATTATTCTTTGACTCAAATCGATAGTCCTTTAGGTTTGTGGATTGAACCAAACAAACTCGACAATTAATTATATTTTCATGTTAATATAGACTCAAAACAAAATTTCCTACAACAGACAATATTATCAATAGGTACAAAAAAGTGTGATACGTTGATCGCATAGTTTCAATCCAATACCATTTGTTGTTATAAAAACGACTCACGATTTCCTCCGAAGGTTCAAACAGGTCACTGAACCCAATAAAGTGAGTGTTGTTTGGTCCAAAATATTTTATGGAAGTAATAGACCAACAAGTTTTAAACACTTACACATTTTTTAATAAAGAAAAGCAGTAGTGATAAGGATATCGCTTCGAGCCGATCATCAAGAGCAATTAAATTTTCAATAACTTAATTCATTACCCCAGCAAGAGGAGAAGATAATAAGCACTTTTAAAAATCTTGAAGCTTCCTCACAAGAGAAATATAAGGTGAATTATTTAAAACGAAAATTAGTGTACCGGCAACCGATGTACGATAGAATCAAAACGCAATGTAGTGTTGAGCAACGACATCTATGAGAGAATATGGAACTTTTTTTTTATATGTTTAACATTAGATGGCGCTGCTAGACTCATGAACAAACAAAGCAATTAAATGTAAAATTTTTAATAATTGCATAAAGATAAGACAGTAAATATACTTAGAATTTTACAATTAGACGTTAAAAATACCAAATAAATGCTATGAGGCAAGCTATGAGGGGAACTATTGTAAGAACATCAGCAAACCTACACTTGTACATATTTTATTTTCAAGCGTAAAAAAAAAGATTACTCGCTACAGAAATGTGAACTCGGGTTCATTCAACCAAATATGCCAAGCCACTAAGTAATTTTGGTACAAAACTCACAAAAGCCCGAGCGGTTTTAGATAACGGGTACACTATTCTGACTTTACAAATTTACTGAGTAAGTTTAAGAATTAATGTTTTTTAAGAAAACCTCGTTAAGCAAGATTACAGTTTTCTATAGCTTACTAAGGTGTGTACTAGGATATAATGTATTACATCCTATCGCTTTTATTAATCGCAAGAATCCAGGATATCTATGTCTATGTCTAGATGAGGTCATGTAACCATTATATAGATTCTTCTTCTTCTTCTTCATCAACCCATATATACGCCCACTGCTGAGCACGGGTCTCCTCTACCATTGAGAGGGTTTAGGCCATAGTCCACCACGCTGGCCTAGTGCGGGTTGGCGGACTACACACCTAAGAAATTCCTAAGAACTCTTAGGTGTGCAGGTTTCATCACGATGTTTTCCTTCACCGTTAAAGCAAGTGATAATTCAATGTGAATACACACATAACTTCGAAAAGTTAGAGGTGTGTGCCTGGGGTTCGAACCCGCGACCGCAGATTCTCGACCGCGCGCCCAAACCTCGAGGCCATCACTGCTTTTTATATAGATTATTTTTTTATTTTTCAGAAAGAAACGAGTGTCACCCACACAGGACAGACGATGCATACTTACTGCGGTTTCTAAGAGCCAGGCAGTCTATACCGGCGCGGGCGCATCGCTTGGTAAGACTTTTACTAATATAGATTCCATGATGTTACTGAGAATTGTATAATATACAAATACAATACCCTTACCGCACCTGGGAATAGTATTGGCCTCTGGGTTTAGGCGCGTGGTGGAGTCTAATTTCCCTCCTCTTACACTCATAAATACTCAGCCTATCACTATCCACTGCTAAACGTGGGCCTACCCAAGAAATCACCAACCATCCTGGTCTTGAGTAGCTCTCACCCTATCCGTTTCCCGCCACTTTTCTATAGGCGTCGGACCGTCGAGCTGCAGGATGTAACGACCAACTTTACGGATAAGACTTATAAAGGAAAACTCTCAAAAGCAAAATAAACACCTATAAAAAAATAGGAATCTTCTAGGTACGCAGTCCACCAACCAGCACTAGGCCAGCGTGGTGGACTTAGTCTTAAACCATCTCAGTGTGAAAGGAGGCCCTTGCACAACAAGGAGACGAACATGAGCTGATGATGAATACGATGATGATGATAATATCCCATTTCTTGAACCCCTTAATCGTTCGGCACCATTTAGATATTTCTTCCACATTAATATAAATATGATTTACCATATATTATAATTAATATTTTTAGCTCGTGCGATACTGCAACTTCAGGGAGCAGCACCCTCACTTGTGGCGGGATGTGGACTGGTTTGGGCTGACGCGACTCGGGAACATCTTCGAAGGAGTGCTCTACGACAGGCCTGATGTAGGCAGGATCATCATCTGCAGACTAGGTAGGGTACTCAATTGCTAAACTAAAAAATGAATTTATTTTTAATTATTTTTTCTTTGTTTATTTAATTAGGACCTACTGTTACAACAATTACACTAATTGACAAACAATTATAAAATCTTAAAAATAAGGAAAACAACATTCATAGATACAATATCTGTAATCTTTCGAATACATTGAACTATTCCTTCCCCAAACGCTTCATTCACGGAATTATGATATTTTATTTTTAAATGTTCTTCGATGATTGTACTCCTCCTTAGGATCATAGGGTGATGTCATTTATGTCAAAAAATAGAGACAAAACATTTAAGAAAAATTTTGAAGATCTGTTATTTCTAAATAAAGCTTTGTATAAATACTGGGCACTGTAAAATAAAATATTTTGTAGATCTCTCCAAAGCCTTTAGAAGGGAAAAACAAGTTGCGACTTCATAAGCATTTTGTCTCCAACAGTTCTAAGGAGTATAAGCAATGTAAAGATATTCCTTTCGCCCATAATCGCTAAGCGAAGTCTACGACCGTTTCCTAAAGACGATTTTAGTGTTATTAAAAATACTTTAAAATAAGTCTTGGTATTTGTAGATAAGCTGACGTCAGTTATAAAGTAAGCGGCTCCATTAATACGATATTAACGACGTCTTTGAATTAAAACATCGTCAGGAGTAAATTAGTGAATGATAAAAACTGACGTTCGCTCCCTCGCATAATGTCATTTACCATCACTTGAGCTATTCGGCGAAATATGTTTTAACTTAATTAATTACCATACTTTAACTGTGAGAACTCTTAAATACCTCTGAAATCACAAGGAATTTCATAGATTTTTGAAGTCATTCAATCAACACTTGGCGTGGTGAACTGAAAGGTTTGTCTACTTAATAAAGAGAAGAGCTCATTGTTCGAATTGGACCGAGGTTTCTTTGCTGATTGGACAACTGTAGTTCATAGTCCAATTCTATGTCACTTATAATTTTCTGGTATTCTTCAAATCAAAGACTCAAAACACCCTTGTGTAGACATTGATCCTGAATTCCAATGTTAAAATAGAAGCAATGGCAAATAATCTTTAAAATCATTGCACAAGACGCAACTCCTTTCACATCACAACCTTCGCCTCCACCACAATTAATAAAATAACGAATTTAAAATTCCAGGTCTTTGGGATCCAGACAAGCTTCCAGTAGAAGACCTGATTCGAGGCTGCTTGCTCCTCCTGGAGATCGGCATCATGCAGCCCAAACTCCAGGTGGTTGGTGGTACGGGACTATTAGACTGTGAGGGTCTCACCATGAAACACATGAGGCAGTTCTCACCCTCAATAGCCTTGCAAGCTATGAACGTTATGGGGGTAAGATGCACATAGTTTTATCTAAGACTTAACAATAAAAAAGCAATATTTGAAGGTAAAAAAAAAGATGCAAAAAAGTTAGCCTTCTGGATATACAGGGTGTATTTAGACCGTGATCGAAAACTGAGGCAGGTAATAGCGATAGCGATTACAAACCCCCTGGCATTAAAGAAAATCCCGACAAAAAATAAAATTTTTGAGGTTTTCCATACAAACCACATACTTTTAACACCGATGGTTGTATGGAAAAAGTATTTTTTTTTATTTTTTATCGGGATTTTTAATATCGCCACTGGGTTTGTGATCACCCTCGCTATTACCTGCCTCAGTTTTCGATCACGGTCTAAATACACCCTGTATGATATTCAAACTTTATTATCATTTAAGTCTTTTTAAATTAATTACTGTTGTGGCCCATGGCGTATTACGCACATTTTTGTTTAAGTAGCACGACAGTAACTGCGAGTATTATTCTATTGGTAATGACTGCAGATAAAATCCGAAAAAAATTGTATTATTGTAAAGTTATATTTGCTGAAAATATTAACAATTTTTATTAATAAATTTTTCTGTTCTTCCAGTTTTGCTTCCCGATCCATCAGCGTGGTATCCACATCATCAACTGCTCCAGATTTTTCGAGACTTTATTCCCGCTGTTCAAGAGGCTCGCTCCTGCTGATGACCTCTGGAAGAGGGTCTACATGCATGGATATGACATCAGCTCTTTGCAGAGGTACGTAGAATCTGCGCAATACGTATTGATTAAAAGCAATTTCATCCTTTGCCCATTTACGTCCGTCTGCTGGGCACGAGCCTTCTCTACAACTAAGAGGGGTTAAGCCTTATTCCACCGCGCTGGCCTATAGCAAGTTGGTGAATAAACTCAGCTGAGAAAATTCCTAATATTTTTTGGGTGTTCAGATTTTCTCATGATATTTTCCTTCACGATAAAGTACGTGATGATTCATAAGTAAATTTTGTAATCTAATTTTATACTGAGCTTTAAAAAACTCATGTCTGTCTATTCCCAAACAGAAAAGTCATCCTGCTGTGTAGAATTTTCTCCTTAATCTGAGTATCAGACTCTATACCTAGACAGCAGGGCCCCATACTTGACATTTTTGTATACATTTTTCTAACATGCCATTTCTCCTTATTTTTCCAGACACATAGACCCAGAATGTCTGCCCCGGCGGTACGGGGGGGATAGAGACCCTGTGTCATTAGAACAATGGCTGACCAAGATTAGACAATATAAGAACAAAAGCTTCGACACTGAGATGCGGAACCTCGGTTATATGGTCGATTAGACATAGAGAAATATGCATAGTCAATTCAGTAGGCTTATCTTTAGGATATAAAGATTATTTTCTAAGCCTATCTTGTCCACAAGTTTCCTCCTTCATATAGTGATAGATTCTTTGGGTGTGAGGTAAAGAAGCATCATAAGCAGGCCAACATGGCGGCATTGAGATTTGGACAGCGTATCATTGTCACTTTTATGTAGGTATAAGAATGAGATAAGAGTACCCTCTGAGTACCTACATACAGAGATATTATGGATCATGAGATACATGTTCGAGATGATATGTCTCAGGATCGTAAACTATGGTCTTATAGTTTTGGTTGTGTATATCTTGAAAAAGAAATAGCACTTTATCATAATATTATTAAGTCCCACTTTAGGAGCTTCCTCTAAGTTTAAAAGCATTTGCCTATTGCGGTAGTTTACCGAACAACTCTTTATATTTAAATAAATAATAAACATGTCTGTGATAAATAATTATTACACTGTAGTTTATAGTCCATTTTTTATTAAGATACATAGGTAGATTTTTAAATTGAAAAGACCTCTTTAAATAAGACTAGGGCATAGTCCATGCAAATTTTAGTCAAGTTACCTACTACTATAATTTTAGGAAAAGCTGTTATTATTAAGGAGTCTTATAATTTTAACAATAAGGTTAAAAGGCGGCACAATCGTGCAAACTATGCAGTGATAAATTTTATGATCAAATAGATAATAATAAGCAGTTTGCTCATTTATTGTATTTATGTATTCATTGTAATAATGCTATAAAAAGTATGATTTTTTTTTTTTTTTGTTCTCGAGGGGAAAGCTGTTTACGGCTCTACTTCCCGCCAGCCCGGGGGAGGGGGGCGGGAAGCGTATGTCGGGGTCACCGGTCTTCCAGCCCGGCGCGCGGCGACGTCATATCCGCGCAGGTGTTAGTGCCGGGCTGGGTCCCTAACAAAATTCCTAAACCGGCATACCGACCAAAACCCCCCGGTGGCCATCTCCGCGCCAGATTGGGCGACCATGGTACGTGAGCGAGAAGCGCACACCGTTAACCACAGCCGCCCGGTGCGCCTCCGAGACGAAATTGTCTCGGCCGTCTCGGAGTTTTAGGGGGCGCAGTTGCACCCCCACTTCTTGGTTCGGGCGCCTCGGTTGTGGATGGGCGCCCGCGACGTGCACAGGCCACAGTGCCGCATAAATGTAAAGTATGATTAAAAACTAAATGTAATAAATGAGAGTTTTATGGCAGTACTTTTTTTACAAATATACATAATTTTTGTAGCTTCATACATCGCAAATCGTCTTAAGTTTTATTAGAAACAAAATATGACGACGATTGTTTAGCGATATTTTTGTTAACCAATATCAGTATAACGCCATTGTAGGAATAAGCAAATAATACATAATTTGTTACCATATTTTAAATATATTTTCGATATTTTTATAGTAAATAAGAAAAGTATACTTGAATGCTATTGTTTTATTTTGCATTATAATATTACATATAATTTCGAAGGAGCAGCAAAATGCTATGAAAGCTAACGTAATCACATACTTATGTTTAAGTGCCATCTAGTTTCATTATCATCATCATCAGCCAAAAGACGTCCACTGCTGGCAGTGGTGGGCATTAATCAATTAACTTTTAATTAAACTAATCAATTGACTAAAAAATTAATTGCAATTAAATTAATTGCAATTGAATCAATTGCAATTAAACATTTAATTGTGTGTTACAATTATTTTTTTAATTGATTGATGAAATAATTAAAACTAACACTTTTTTGCAAATTTTGTTCAAAAGGGTGGTCTGGTTCTACAACCGGATACATATACCCTTGACATATTCAAGTATTAGTAAAAATACTTGATAAAAAAATTGATTGTTAATTTTTAATTTTTTTTTCGTAAAATAACTAACAATTGATCAATTGTTAATCGTATAAAACCATGATTAATAATTAATTAGTTGTTAATTGCTGTCACTGCAGTTAACAACTAATTAATTGTTAATTTTTAATCGTTAGTTTAATTAAAATTTGCCCAACACTGACTGCTGGACACAGGCCTCCCCCAGAGACTTTCAAAGTGTTCTATCGGAAGCGGCCTGTATCCAGCGGCTTCCCACGATTTTCACCAAAGCGTCGGTCTACCTTGTGGGTGGACGTCCGACGCTGCGCTTACCTGAAATTGAAGGAAAGAACAAAGCAAAAAAACTCCATAATTAAAAACAATATGTTGCGTGATCGCAAAATCGGCTACAGTCATATGCGTTGAGAATGTAGGTAACAGATTGATTACAATACAATCATTTTATTACCCAACATTGTTTTCCCTAAAGTTGTAAAATTTTTAATGTCTTAATAATTGGTCATACTATCAAATAAAAAATTACAGATGCACTTAATTTATTCTTCTTCTTCTTCTTCATCAACCCATGTACGCCCACTGCTGAGCACGGGTCTCCTCTACCATTGAGAGGGTTTAGGCCATAGTCCACCACGCTGGCCTAGTGCGGGTTGGCGGACTACACACCTAAGAAATTCCTAAGAACTCTTAGGTGTGCAGGTTTCATCACGATGTTTTCCTTCACCGTTAAAGCAAGTGATAATTCAATATGAATACACACATAACTTCGAAAAGTCAGAGGTGTGTGCCTGGGGTTCGAACCCGCGACCGCCTATATTCTCGACCGCACGCCCAAACCTCGAGGCCATCACTGCTTCTCTTAATTTATTACCATCAGATATTTATAATTTTTTATTTTTATTTTATTAGGAGCAAACTCAAAATAATATTTCATTTTGACGTTCGTATAAACATAACAACATTGATCCATTCGAGAACCGAGTCCAAGATTTCTTACACACGTTTTCTAGTAGATCAACGAAACATAAGTACATAAATATATTACCTAACCAAACAACCAAAACAGGGCAAGAAACATATGTCATAACAAAAATTACATAATAAGATCAAGGTGAAAAGGCAGCAGTGACCTCGCACACACACACACACACACACACGCGACACAGGGTAATTAACTTTAGAGAATGACTTTCGTTTAGAAAGCGACACCAAAACATGCAGCTAGAGAAATAAACAAAAAGCGTGTGTAGGCCAGTTAGTTAATTTCTAAAATAGTAAGAAAATATTCGCTGTATAGATATTTCATTAAGATATATAAGTTGCGTGCGTCATCATTAACCTGTAAATAGGTTTATTGTGGTAGAATACCAGTAACTTAACAATAAAAACAACACTCTCTGGGATCTGCGTTTAACTGCTTTGGAAAGGTAGTATCGGATAAAACTTTCATATTTTTCTAATTTTCATTCAAGATATAGATTTTTAAACTTTAAAAGATATTGCTTAGTTAATGACAGCCCCGTGGAGCAGTTTGCTAGACACTAGTTTACGAAACGAGTGGCCAAGGGTTCAGTCCCCGCACCGAGACAATTTTTGTGTGATCCATAATTATTTATTTCGAGTTTGGGTGTTTGTGAAACCGAGAATCTCTAGAAGTTCTTGATACTCACGAACCGGGACTCGTGTACTTATGTGTCTATGCATGTGTGTGATTGTTGGGTGTATTTATTTATTATTATTACATTAAAAATACGTCACATTATTCCGCAAACGTGACAATGAAGCCCAACGTCGTGCAACGGAATTATTCCTTTCAAACGTATCTAGTTCATTCCATGTCTGTCTAGCTCGTAAAATTATTGACATAGCTCGAAAGGCCGATAAACTAAAGTAAGTCAATTACCTAGGTAGTTTGACATACATATCTACGTACGTCACATACAAGTAGGGATAAATAAATATACCCAACAGTCACATACATAGTCCTGATCCCACACTAAGATACGAGTCTTGTTTCGTGGGTGCAGAAACTACGAGAGACTTTTCGGCCTCACAAACACCCAGACCCGAAACAAATATTTGTGGATCACACAAACATTTGTCTCGGTGCGGGGATCGAACCCGCGGCCTCTCGTTTCGCAAGCTGGTGTCTAGCCAACTGCGCCACGGGGCTGTCAAAAATAACAATAAATGATAGTTCTAAAATCCAAGATGACGACTTTATGTAATAAGTATTTTTTTTAATATCCCACCCACTAAAAATAATAAATAGTTTATGGTCACCTCTCACAAGTTACCACTACAGTTGTAAGTCAAATAACTTAATATGTCTGACTATGTTAATACTAATAAAAATAATTAAAAATCTTGTGCCTCTGCTCGTTACTTCTCTGCGCCACGGCAGCGGTTATTTGATACTATCAAAACTTGGCGCAAACCGCGTGTAGGAGCGCTCGGTGCGCACGCGCAGATAGTTTCGTAATTATGCGTTGAAAATCTTAACAGGATATGTGTTTTGGTGTGAGTGTTGTGAAGTTAATAAAGGATTTCGAATCACCCTCAATGGTAGAGGAGACCCGTGCTCAGCAGTGGGCGTATATGGGTTGATGAAGAAGAAGAAGAAGAAGAATCACTAAAAGATTTTTAGTAAGTTTTTGTTATTTAAATATTTGTCAGTCTAATCCGTCTCCTACTGGCCATGGGCCCTTCGTTCAGCCTGCTAGAAATGTCTTAGAATCGGATTGTATCTAGTGACTTTATTTGATATATACGAATAGTTTATCAAATATTCAGACATTTACGAAAATAATGCTTGATTACGTATCTAGAATAAAAATACAAACCAATGTACCATACATTCTAAATAGAATGGCTTCACACTAAGACCTAAGTGCATAAAACAAAGTTTTGGTGTCTACACTTGCAAACACTCGGCAAAGTTGCTTTTTAGGCCTGTTCCCATAAGCCAGTATTCTGTCATGAACACAGTAAACATTTTACACTAAAATACTAACAAAACAAGTCTTGTGTATTGGTTATCGAACACTACGATAACCTATATACAAACAAACCAAATGCTCTAAGTCCACAAAAACATTTGTATCGACGTATTTCGGAGGCTGGCAGACTCGCAAAAACTATTATTGTACGGAAATGTTTACAATATGATCGTTCGTCCTTGGCATTGGCATAAGGTCGTATTACAAAAGCTAAAGATAATATAAAGAAAAAATATGTTTTTTATATCATCATAAGCAGTTTCTTTCAATCGACAAATAAGTCGACTTATAATATCAATTCCAAAAGATATAAGGTATGCGGAATTGATTTTCGAACTACGATTGTTTATAATCCCTCGGCTTAGTCATAATCTCCTCCATCATAAAATTATTTAAAAGTAGCTTATGTATTCACTAAGTTTCTAAACAGTGGGACAAATATTTGTAGAGCCGACAAATAACTGTTTTGTTGAGGGACAAGCCCGCAAGCTTACCTTCAAAATCTAAAATGTCAATCACACCGTATCTATCATTTAAATTGGGACCAGGGCAGGGGAATGATGATGATGACTGGATCTATTATAACGTTTCTTCACGCCACCCTTTGAGATGAAATATAGGAAGTAGAAAAGAGGAAATGATATGCCATGCCAGCATGAACAATGTGATAACTTCGAAATTTAGCCTTCATCAACATCACCCCTCAAAATTAATATTACATACAGGGTGTATTTAGACCGTGATCGAAAACTGAGGCAGGTAATAGCGAGGGTGATTACAAACCCCCTGGCATTAAAGAAAATCCCGTCAAAAAATAAAAAAAATGACGTTTTCCATACAACCATCGGTGTTAAAAGTATGTGGTTTGTATGGAAAACCTCAAAAATTTTCTTGTTTGTCGGGATTTTCTTTAATGCCAGAGGGTTTGTAATCACTATCGCTTTTACCTGCCTCAGTTTTCGATCACGGTCTAAATACACCCTGTATATAACATACAACTTCCGAAAGAACTCGTACAAGTCTATTTAAATAAAGATTATTTTGACTCTAACCATGACTTCAAAGAGTTTATGTAAGCTTAGTTATTATACTCTTACCTCCAAGCTTTGAAATTTATTATAAATCACAAGCTTGGCACATATATTTAGAGCCCGATCTCGTGTTTTAGATTGTAGAATTGTTAAAGGGGAAATCATTAAGGCTTCTTAAACAAAACCCGCGAATTGTAGATTGCATACCGAACCTTTATATCGAGGGAACATCAAATCAGTCATAAATTTAATATTTTGCGTTTGATTTCTTCCTCATCTCATAGTTCATACGATAATGTACCTTAGTTGTGTAATGTGAGCGCGGCTAGTAATTACCACGAGGCTAATAACCTTAGCTTGGGAGATTCTATTACTTTTACTTAGAACATGGTCTTTGGACTTATAAAACTAGACGTGTTGGATTTCTTAATACATATACCAGACTTAACAATAAATTAATTAACACTAACAATTTAACGAACATCGCTGGAAGCCGTTTTAAAAAAAAATTGGGGGCGCCTATGTCCAACTGTGGACGTTTTTCAGCTGATGATGATGACGATGATGAAACCAGGCCAGGTAAATGGTGTGGTTGTAATCAGATAACAAAAGTACCACTTCGCCTTATCAAAACATTAAGAATCTATACGGTTCCGATTAAAAATCCACTATAAAACGTATTTTTACTTTTAATGTTAAAACATAACAACTTTCAAATTCGTTTTGTTGCCGGTACCGTTGGAATGGTCACGGTATGGTAAGCCGAGATCAAAACACGGTCGAAAAAATTTGAACTATATTCTCGGTTCAATCAACAAGTAGGCCTTACTTTGGTAACATTTATTTTCTTTTTTATCGCCTAGAATCACCTAAGACATCTACGTTGGTAAGAAGTTAGGACTTAACTGTTTAATATGATAGTCTATGCCTTACCAGTTCTTTGGAATTTGGGTTGGTGTTTGAGTATATAAATGTTTATTTTAACTTGTGTTCGGCTAAGTCTAGGTACTATTTAATATCTCAACATATCAATCTTCACTAAAAATCTTCATTAGTTTTGCCCTTAGCTATTTATAAATAGGGGCTTATATCACTGGGCTGTCAGAGCGGGTCGTTGTGAAAAAATATGTTTTTTTTGTTAATAAATACTCTTGTGAAAAACAATACAGTTTACAAAAATATCGAAATCTGTCATTACCATCAATATTCCCTCCATAAAAATATGTACTTGCTTTAAACGTTATAAGGGTTTCTTTTGCTTATAATACATAAAAAAAATCTATATTGCAGACTGGCCCATTTGATCGCGTTGATACCAAGCGCCATTTGTAATTATGGTGAACGGAATCATGGAACGTTTTTATACTGAAGGTTTTCTGTCATGTGTGTCCGATGACATGTTTTATTCTGGTACTATTGATATCTTCGTTGCGGACACTTCCTTCATTTCATAAGTGCCTGGTAGTTAGAGATCCTTAACATATATGTGACTTTAGTTGTGTCCATTTAAATGATATATCTAGTCTATTAGCAATTAAATAAATTGAAAAAATTCTAGCCATTTTATAAAAATACTATTAACCGTCCGGTCAATGACCGGGTACCCGGGTATCCATTTTGACTTCGCGGATAGAATTTAATATCTTTTTCTTAAAAAAGTTACAAAACCGTTTGGATCCCCAAAGTTTAAGTATTTTTAAACCTAATTCTTGTTAAAAATGATTATAATTAATTATGTAATAATAGTAATTAACTACCAAACTTGATACCTCCTTTGTTCAATGACCAGGCACCCGGGTACCCACTGAAAATATAACGCATGAACGTCGGTAATACATATTAAAGAAAGTAATTGTTTAAAGTATTTTTGCAATTTGACTTTAAAAATAAATAAAAAATAATATAGTTTATAATTTATTATATTCAAACATTTTTTTTATAAGCAATAGCAAAAATAGTAAGTAAAAAAACACATAATTCCCGTCATATTTTTATTAGTATGATTTTCTTTTATTATTTATTTATTTATATTGTTTATTTTTTTATAATGATACACTGCTACTCGGAAATAAAAGTAAATTATATCATGACGCATACCCAACACATGTTCATCACAAATAGGGTTCTCACATACTAAACATATTTTTCTCGTTTTCGCGACGTTTATTTTTTATTTCACTTGAAAATACTGGGATCTTAATTATCCAGTTGTTCCCGTTTGTGCATATGGATTGATAGGTCGGCCAGTAAAAGATTTAATCGCCACTTTCGTTGAGAAATGCCTCAAAATTTGAGGATTCTGCGAACGATTTATGACAAAAGGAGTACGCAGTTCTTTGCCCAATAGCCGATAAAATAATCGTCGCTCATGCCATTTCTTAACAAGCATTTATGATTTTCATTATACAGAAGACATGGTGAAAGTCAGGCGACATCGAGAATATTATATAGATATGCTAGAGGCCATCTATGCGTTGCAATATATCAACCAAGCATTTTCTCCATAGTGTCCACTCCAGCCTTTGAACCGTCATAAAATTCAATGATTGCGGGTTGTTTCTTTGAACTAATACTAATTTTTGCTTCGTGATGGATTAACGATAATATTATAGTACCTTTTTGGCACATAACTCCACATAATTATGTTTTTTATTAAAACTAAACGCAGTAAATAATGGCCTCTCGCGTTTTTGATGAAGCTATTGCTCGTGGAATAAATGCCTTATTTTTCTTCAAAATGCCGACAATCGTCAAGTATCACAATAGTAAACATTTAACCAATGGATGAGTAGTAAAATAATTATCCAATAATAATGGTGTCCTAGTAATGTTCCTTCTCGATTCTTTATACAGAGCCACCACGGTGGACACTTCTTTCACCAAAGATTTTTTCACGTTATATAATTAATAATATTTGTATATATATTTTTACTATTACAGTACATTTTAAACGTGATTGGCAATAAGTTAAGGTAGTACCAACATGTAACGTATGTTCACTAAAGTTTTAAAATTATTGTTTGGACTAAAGGGCCGATTAGTCCCTAATAGGTCTCTGAAAGGTCTAGAACCTTCCATGGGGCCTATAAACTGTGTATAGTGTCCATAGTTATTTAACATGCCACGTAGATAGCTTACTAATAACTTTCTACCGTCACATTATATGTGGGTACCCGGGTACCCGGTTATTGAACGAATGCTGAAAGTTTGGTCATTGACCGGAAGGTTCATGTACCAAAAACTAAGAAAAACAATATCAGTAAACTTTCTAACCAAAAACTTGTAACTCCAAAGTTACATTTCAACAATATAAGATCTGAGATAAAGCTAATAATAGCCATCGAACTGTAATGGATTTCATAGCAAACTTGGTATCGCGTGAAAGTTACAATAACTTAGATAACAATTTGGTCGACGATGAAAACTTAGACAAATTACGTCAAGATAAGAGGGATTCTGATGTACTTAAAGTTAATATAGATACGTTAGAGATGACCGGCTTATTATGACATTATGGAAGGGTACCTTTCGTGTTACTGAACACAAATTTAAATTCTGGATTAAATTAAACAGGGCAGCATAATACAATAAGGGCGACTAGTGAAAAAATACCATAATATCGTTTTACATCACATTTTATTGTATCTAAACTTCTAGTTCAATGAAAGGCCCAAAAGGTACCAACCCGCTCTAGACGAGCGTGGTGAACTAAGGCCTTCCCAATTGTAGAGGAGGCCTGTGTCCACCAAAGGGAAATATATAGGCTGATGATGGGGGATGATCAAGATAATATTTTCACCCTTTATTAACTGCATTAGAAATAACAGTAATTCTAATTTTACTTTAATGTTGTACTCATTTCTTTGAATATATATTTCTTTTTTCAAATTCTTCTTCTTCATCAACCCATATACGCCCACTGCTGAGCACGGGTCTCCTCTACCATTGAGAGGGTTTAGGCCATAGTCCACCAAATTAACTTTATTAAATTAAAGTTGTATTTTTTAGATTAGTTGTTCGCAAAATACAAAAACACAAAGCGAATTTTTAGACTGACGATAGCTTCAAGAGATAGTGACCATTCGTCTAGACGCTGACGATGTAGTTTGCAAATCTTAAGCTAGTTCTGCGTGGCGTTAGAATTTAAACGCGTTTTTGTTTAAAAATATTTTATGCATGGGTACTTCTAAGTCTTATAAACTATTATTAATCAAATTTTACAGTAATGCCGTTTATAGACATTGCATTTCAAGCCGAAGTGAGCCGATACGAGGATCCTGAATTCGAAGATCTTGCAAAGAAAAACTGCAATGAGAACTTTGAAACGAGAGGGAAAGCGATAGAAGAACTACGGCGAATGATACGAGGTAAGTATCCTATCTTATCGCCATCATGAACAGCCCATAGTCCTACTGCTAGGCACGGGCCTACTGTACAACTGTGAGGGCTTAGGCTTAAAGTCCACCACGCTGGCCTAGTGCGAGTTAGCGGAAAACACACCTAAGAGATTATTAGCAACTTTTAGGCGCGCAGGTTTCCTCACAATGGTTGCCATTGCCGTTAAGTTCTAGATAATTCTTTTTGTTAGTGTAGCTGGAAGATCTTGGATGCGACTGGCCCAGGACAGAGACGAATGGCATGCCAAAAGAAAGGCCTGAAGCAGTGGGATGAAGGAGGGCTGTAAATGATGAATTCTTTTGGAATACACACATAGCTGCGAAAAGTCAGAGGTGTTTGCTTGGGGTTTAAATTCTCTCAGTTGTACAGGAGAGCCATCAATTCGGACCAGCAATCGGATGTATATGGGGTAATGATAATGATGATGAAAAAAACATGGTGTTAAATACCTGATTTGTTTTATTTGGTGCCCAACATTACATTCAATGCACCAATAACAGCTACAAAATAAACAAGGTCAGTGCATGTTATTGCATAAAATAATATTCTTGTATAATTAACATACAATGTTAGATGAGCGGCCAAAAGCAGTTCTGAATGTAGGTCACGCCAAAATTGCATCAATCATGTAACGCAACAAATCGTTTTAAGTTTACAAAGGTGATTGAACTTTTTGTAGTAGGTAGTATTTTGAACTCATGGCATCGAGGTTTAGGCGCGTGGTCGAGAATCTGCCGTCGCGGGTTCAAACCCAGGTGCACACCTCTGACTCTTCGAAGTTATTCGTGGATCAGTCCCACGTAATAGTGGCCAAGCATATTGCCTTTTTTTGTTACATAGATTTCGTTTGGCTACTGAGAATTATATAAAAACACTATGCTCGACCCGAATATCGAACCCAAGACCTCAAGATAGCACGGTACACACGCATTGTACGGAAAAAGTACTAGGCAATCATGATTGTGGCGATGTTTTAATTATGATGACAATGGTTCTTATTTACAGATAAAGGCGAGTGCAATCCTAGAAGGGTCGACGACGCGTACTGTCTCAGATTTCTGCGATGTCGCCGGTTCATACCAGCATTGGCTCACAAATTGGTAAATGATGATGAATGAAGTTTAATGAGGAAATCGAAAATTCTTTCTTCGCATAATCTCCAGCGACGCACCTGACATCGCAGATTCCGACTGCATCTCGATCATTAGTCATCGGAAACAGACGTTCCAGTTAGGACATAGACACGAAGATTTATTGTAATGGCGCCACTCTCCGCGTTCCTTGACACGCAAACATAAATACCCTTTCGAATCTAACTTGATCGAATAATGTAAACTACAGTACTTATTTCTATGTCTTACTTTACTTTTACTTGAGAATGAAGGCCTGGTTTGCTTAATTTTAATACTAGTATGACCAATTAATGACCTATGCCAGACCCGTGGCACGGTAGGGTTAGATACCAGCTCGCGAAAATAATGTTTGTGTGCTCCTCCAATATTTGTTTCGGGTCTGGCTGTTTGTGAAAGCGAAAAGGCTTTTGTACTTATGTCGTCTACAATTTTCTTATGCACATTCTAGAAAAACTAAAAAAAGATATTTGTTCTGCTAATGAATTGTAATTTCAAGTACCAGGCAGGCATAAACACAACGGATATAAATTTTTACTTATAGAATATGGGAGTGTTCTAATTTGATGAATCATTATTCCAGATGGTGCGCTACGAAGATTTTCGGCATAAAAACGCTTACCTATACAACTGCGACGCATTCGGCCTCCAGAAAGTAAAGAATGTTTACGGAGGCACGCTGCCTGAGAGCCCAGACAATGGACGAATCATATTGATGAGGTTTGGTAAGATTGGTGTTGAAAATAATTTAGTCCGACTTTAGCGTGTGTGACCCTTGCTGGATATGAGACTGTTTAAAAGAACAACATCTAGATCTCATGTACTTACGTCCAACTGCTAGGCACAGTCCTCCATTTCTAAAAGAGGTTTTAGACCACAAAGGTTTTGTTAATGGACCACACATAATTAAAAAAAAAAATAATTGGATAGCAGCGTATTTCTTTTTTTATTGACTGCAGTGTAATCATTTAGGTAGGATTTTTTTTTTATTACACGAGATAATTTAGATAGGCTATTCTAAAAAGCAGTTTAATGGTATGTCACTAAAAGCATCAACATTTTCATAATGTCTTATATTTCTAGGCCGTTGGGACACCGAAGCAGTGCCTATAGACGATGTAGTCCGCTGCGCGCTCATCATGGACGAAATAGCGGTCATGCAGCCTAAACTACAAATCCTTGGTGTCACTATCATCGTAGATCTTGAAGGGCTCAGCTTACGACACGTCAGACATTTAACGCCCACTGTAGCGTACCAGATAGTCAGTTTAATGGGGGTAAGACATCACTATCTAGTATCATCAAAGGAAAAACGATAAAAAACTACAGTTATAAATTTTCAAACATACAGATAGCGCCATCTATTGATGTTTTTTGTGAATCAGTTTTACCATAACACTTGCCTATTTTTGTCATAGTTCTAAAGATGAAACAGAGAGGGCGCTATTTAAATAAACACAAATTTAAAAAATAATTTCTGGACTAAAACTTAATTTATTTTCAGGTCTCATTTCCACTCACAATGCACGGCCTCCACATAATAAATTACAGCTGGATTTTGAACTCAATTTTCTATCTGTTTAAACAATTTATGCCTGCGGCAGTTTGGAGTCGACTACACTTTCATGGTTCCGATATGGAATCACTTCACAAATACATCGATCCTCAGTATTTACCACCAGAATATGGCGGCAGTTGCCGACATGTAGTGTCCACTGAAGAATGGTTAGCCAAAGTGTATAAGTATAGGGACGATTTCTTAGTACAGGAATTGAGGGATCTGGGGTTTCAAGTAAAATAATAATTATGTAAGATTATGTAAGACTGAATATTGTACTGTAATTTTGCTATCGGTATATTGAAAACAATATAATAAAGGAGTACAACTTTGTTTCATTTACCTAAGTCTACTGTTTGTCTTGAGGTGCAAGTGGCGACTGGCGAGCGATTTAAAGGTCCTGCGATACGATCGGACGAATTGTTATTGAGTTTTTTCATTAGGAAGTTCTCAATAGCAGCTCGAAGTCTGTAAATGTGTCGGAAGCACGGCATAAGACTCGCTCCTAATTACGTGGGAAAAAAATGTGGATGCAGAAATGTTAATAAATTTGAAATAAAAGCAGTCAAAATCAGAATAAAATAAAGTTTGGATAAAAATAAATATATTTTCATATTATTTTAATACTGAAAACAATGTATCGCATAAATTGTCACATTCCTATATTTAGCCTAAAGTACTTGTACATAATTTATTTTTGTATTTTTTACCAATTTGAAGAATACAAGAACGTTTAATAAACTTAAAAAAATAACTTCGTATTACATATTTAAATTTCTTAATTTTAATTATTTTTAATTAATGGTAGTGTCTAAGATAATGGGAAAAATTGTAACTGAGGTAGATCTATGTATCTAACTTTACGCTCCGTTCCATGACTAATGGATACTTTGAACACTTTGGATATCCACGAGAAATAAACAAAATTATATGAATGGTGATACAACAATAAAACTTGACTAACTATCCAGGCGAGGCACAATCAAGCTTCCCAAAATGAAAGCAATACATTTTTTTTACAAGTTTAGCAACATATCCTAACAAAATCAAATTGTCAAATAATGTGAATTTCCGCCATTATAATTTCTCCCCCTCTCGATTCACATGGCGCGGCGCATACGGTGCGAAATAAGGACCGGTGAGTCCAATCATGTCTGCGCGAGTACTAGGATCGCATAAAACGTTATCAGTTTACATTGGGTCATCGACAGCACACGTCACAATGCAGGGCAGCAATAAATAAGAGCGAGAAAGTATGAACGACGCAAATGTGCAGCACACCTCCGATTGGTTAAATTATATGTGTGCGTGTAAAGGTAGGCGTGTCGTCATAGAATCGCAATCGCGACTGCAAAAAGCTCGTTGTCTCTTTCACTATTACGATTTCTTAACGCCAGCGCTACCTTACTTATCTCTTTCTATCTTTGGCATCGTAACAATGACACAAATGCTAACTTTCATTGGTATATTTCGTATTGATATGTTGCATAGATTATACACATATTTGTCAACAACTTTTTACAATAAATTATCTACGTGTAAAGAGATCATTATAAGCGCATATTTTTTTCTAGCATCACATTTTGGTTACAGGTGTATTATTTTGTTATAGCTTTTTCTGTGATTAATCCTCTGTAATTCCTTCTGGACTTGTGCCGCTACTTTCGGATCGATTTCGTTCACATCAATCTCTCCATGGATATGGGGCTCTGGTATTGAGTCTACAATGTTGGCGACCGAGTCGACCGCGACCTTGCCTATGCTCTCGAAGTAATCAAACACATCCTTATAGTCGTGGTTGTAATTGTAGACCCTTTGTTGTCGCATGTGCTCTGGCATTTTATGAGTCCCGTGTATAACTAATGTAAACAATCCGATTTCACCGAAGTTGCCTTCGTCAGTCTGTTGACAAAGTGAATAAAGTAAGTAAGTAAGTAGTGTTTGTTAGTTAGGTGTAAAGTAAAAAAGCAATTTCGACGGTAACAATTAAAAAAAAGGGAAGTTTGTGTTTTTGTTCCTTTGAATATTTTTGTATGAAAAATATATTTGAATGTTATATAATATATGTTTATTAAATTTACCCGAGATACGTTTTTCAGTTTAGACATAGGTGGCATTAAATTTGTGTGAGGCTGGTTGTTAGAAATAACATAAACTGTTTTTTCATACTTATACAACAAATAAATTTACCTTGTCTTCAACCGTTACCACCCATCTACCATTAGGGTTCTCACCCCATGTGCCTACAGACATGAGAGGCCAGTTAACAAATCCAGACTTGGAGATATCCAATTTTCGGGGACTCAGCAATTGCACCGTGGTACCTGATAACATTAATTTACAAGATAAATATTAACACTTTTACAAAGATTTCTAGATCATCAAATAATTTAAATAAATTTTTTCATAAGACAAAGTGAAATTGTTTGTGCAAAAAAAACTACGAAGCATCAATCAGAACATCGCGCAAATGGCTACTAGGACAGCATAAAACTGCAAAGGCTGGTGTACCTTCGGGTGACGTCAAGTGTATCTGCAGAGCTCCACGTCGACTGTATTTTATATTAGTAACAACTTCAACATGTTCCAAGTAATTCACTTCGCAGCCTTCAACTTCTATTGTGACAGGGACTCGTTCTTTCGAAGAGAAGCGCCCTGTGCCTTGTATGCTGTAATTAAAATACGTTCTTAATAACATAAATAACGTAATGGTATTTACTATATTTTATTTCATGACATAAATATATAGCGACATAGCAGGTAATTATTTCATTTTACTAGACAAAATATAGACATTGTCGTGTGTTTTTTCTAGTGTCGTTACTGTGGTTGACCGATTCCGACCACACGGAATAATCTACTAGGAATACATGAATGAAAGGAAACCACAAGGCACGGACTAACTGATATGGACGAACGCGAGCGCCGAACCAGTAAACGATTCTCACTCGTTCTGCGTTCGAAAATTGAATAATACACCAATTAATAATGACACCACATTAGGTAATTCGTTTATTATAGAACATTTCTCATTAAAGTGGTTCCATGAAACTTTCGATCGTTTTCAAGAGTTAGAAGACATTCCGTCAGTCAAAAGTTAACGAATATTTTACTAGGAAATCATAAAAGTTACGAAGCTTGTTTCATTTACTATGGTTTGCGACTAGCGAGCGCTTTCGCAAGTGCAGTTTGGTCGCACTTCGCAATCAGGCGATTGTTGTACTAGGGCGGCATACTCACGGAGAGGTTGATACACGGCAAGTTGATTTATCGGGCACAGTCGTCCAATTCAATGCTGCGGTAACAAGTCCGCCAGCGTTCATCAGACCAAATCCAAATCGTATATCGTAACGTAACCCAACTCTAGAATGAAACAAAATATTTTAAAATATATGCTCATCGGCATGTACCTTAGAAATGAATAGTTAAGTATTGTTTAGAAAATATTTCATTACGCATTTATCTGCCACCCCGGATTCGCTGACAAAGGCGCATATTCTGAGGTCCAAACAATCAAGTGTTGCACGTCACGCCATGTTAAATTTGGACTGCAAAAAAACAACAATGTGGTGTGACATATGCAGACTACTCTGGGTCATGTACTAGGAGTAAATAGAAACCAAACAGTAACTTACTTGGCTTCCAGAGCGAGAGCGATTATGCCAGCTGCGAGAGGCGCGGCCGCAGATGTGCCGGTGTGATTGAGCGTACACGAATCACTGGTGTCAGTGGTGGCCTACGAATTAACTCACACGTTAAAACTTCCACGCAAATTGGGTAAAAATTAAAACTTAGGAAAGAATTTTGGCAATTGATATTAGTTTGGAGTTTTTAATAACATAAGGAGTACAATAAAATGGAAAAAATACTTACAATCTTCTGATCTTTGTAAGCGCCTGATGAGTAAGCCGCAGCGAGCGTTGACGAACAGATTTCTCCGTACCAAGGGAACAGACCGTGTTGGGAGGCACTGCCTATCGAGATTGTGTAAATACTTGATGAATACCTATAACAAATGAGAATAATTTTTACCGTAGTCTCTAAAGTACTAATTAATTGTAATATATCATACTCTAAAAAGGCAACAGAGAATTCTATAATAATTCTCACCCATCACAGTTACAGTTGTCACCATATCCACCACCGTTTCCATTGGCCCATACATAGATGGCACCTTTGCCCCCGCGACCCTGTTAAATATAATGAATAAATGTTACTTAAACATTTGTAAAAAGTTCACTCGTCTAGCGTTTTTCGTCACTCATTTTCTTTCTTTCTTCATCAACCCATATTCGCCCACTGCTGAGCACGGGTCCCCTCTACCATAAATAAATACACCCAAATAAATACACCCAACAGTCACATACATAGTCCTGACCCCACACTAAGATACGAGTCTTGTGTCGTGGGTATCAGAAACTACGAGACACTTTTCGGTCTCACAAACACCCAGACCCGAAACAAATATTTGTGGATCACACAAACATTTGTCTCGGTGCGGGGATCGAACCCGCGGCCGCTCGTTTCGCAAGCTGGTGTCTAGCCAACTGCGCCACGGGGCTGTCGATACCATTGAGAGGGTTTAGGCCATAGTCCACCACGCTGGCCTAGTGCGGGTTGGCGGACTACACACCTAAGAAATTCCTAAGAACTCTTAGGTGTGCAGGTTTCATCACGATGTTTTCCTTCACCGTCAAAGCAAATGATAATTCAATGTGAATACACACATAACTTCAAAAAGTCAGAGGTGTGTGCCTGGGGTTCAAACCCGCGACCGTCGAAATTCTCGACCGCGCGCCCACACCTCGAGGCCATTACAGCAAGACAAAAATTATTTACATTAATACACGCTAAGTGATAAATATCTAAGGCACGGTATTATATTTTAAAGATATGAACATACTTGCGTAATGCCTCGTTTGAATGCTTCGATAGCAAGTCGTCCTGGTCCCTCGACCGTGCGTCCGTCGTCATTAGGACCCCATGAAGCGCTGTAGATGTCAACTTTGTCCACGGCGTAGCCTAAACAAATATTAAATTAAGCTCCTAGTGCCTCATGTTGCCTTCATATTTCGTTCCAGTTTTAATAGGAAAAAATGATCTACTTTTTGAGTTTGTACGAAACATAACCGATTTAAAAAGTAAATTCTGAATTCTAAAAAATGATATCTTTTCAAAAAATTTCGACTCTCTTGTACATTATGATCTCCTAGTCAAAATCGAGTAATTGAGATTCTGAATTCTGGTTAAACTTCCGTTTAGTTTGTTTGTTAGATTAGAAAATATCGTTTTTTACATAAACAATTTTAATCGGTTTTGATTGTTATTTGACTTTTTACTAAAATTTAAATGTTATTTCTATTTTCTAACATTATCTCAAAAAACAAAGTACTTCCTTCACCCATGAAGGGTGGAACCCATATTTACCTAAAAAGCATTGTGTTAAAAATTTGGTTTCACATTAAATTCATAGGAAAATATTATCTACTCAAACTAAGAGGTTATATAACAAAATCTTTGTTTCAATAAATACTGATCGAAGTATATAAAAATAGAAATAGAAATTTTCGCGAATTCAAATAAATTTAAGCGTTATTAAAATTACCTTTTAAAACTATTCTCATACAAGCTAACCCGATCAACTACTTTGTTTTAATGACGCCCTAGTATTTGTGGTCGTCACAAACATGTGGCGGCCAGATCCATTATTTTTACTCCGAAAATCTGATCTGTAATTTGGTAGTATGGCATCTCCATACTATTTGGTAGAAGTTGTATTTGGTAGAAGTAAATTCTAGATTTTAATGATTTTCGGTATGAGTATGACGAATGGAAAAGGACATAGTAGAATAATTAAATTCTTTAAAAGACCTAGCGGCGATATTTGAAATCTTAAGGAATATGAAATACTTTTAACTTATAAGCCAAGTAAGTATTTTCTCATCATTAATTTGAAAATGTTTCCAATTCTATTTATTCTATTATACTCTAACAAAAAGATGAATGAAATTTTATTTGCACATTTTCCAAAACTTTGCTGTTACGTCATTATTCACTAATATTACCAGGGACACATAAATTTGAAGAAGTCCTTTTTTTAACAAATTGTTTGTCGTAGCTTGTTGCTAGATGGCAGCTTTAACCAAATAAAAATAAGTTTACATTTTACATTCAATTTTTTAGAGAGATCCAACCCAGTCATGTACATAGCAATAATTGTATAAACCTATTTTGTATTGTATTGCCCTATTTTTACAACAATGTCATGAAAGTAAATTACTAATTTAATAAACGATCCATCTCGCTTTTTTACATTTATTTACTATATGTGTTTAAAACATACATTAAATAAGCCTTATAAACAATTAAATAAAAGTAAAAATAATATGAGGAGGAGAAATAGGCAATAGGCATAAAATTTTTCAATCAATAAATAACAAAACAAACGGGAATGACCATTACTATGCTCGTAACAAGCACGTCCATGTGATGATACCATAATATTTTAAAACATCGAATTTATAGTTATTATTGCCCCATCTATCATCAGGCAAGGGCAAAAAACGAACCCTGCGACATTTCGATCTCAACATGGCGACCGAATACACTAGGAGAACATAAAAGCCAGCAGTTAGTTTACCTATAGCTTCGCCTTCGATCCGGTCAGTGATTCGCCCATCAAGCATGCGCACACCACCCACTTTAGCCCCCCAAGCCACGCCCACTCCGCACTTGTGGTTGTTAGCAGTCATCGCTATCTGCGACGTGAATGAATTTAGTTATGAATGAACATTACAAAGTCATAACGTCTATTTGTAGCAATGGACTTACTTCACCCGCACATCGAGTTCCATGTGAATTTCTCATTTTCTCTTCGTACCTCGGCGTTGGATCTGGGTCTCCATCATTGCTGTCCCAACTGATTTCTGGATCCTATTACAATTAAACCATGAATATATAAATTATGCAATGAATTAAGCATAAAATCATCATCATCAATTTACATTTCATTCTGGAAGTATTGAGCTATTTTTTTTTTCATATTGAAAAGATTTGTCGTGGCGGTTTCTGGATTATGCGCAATGGCGCACCGACGCGTCATATCGGCCGCGAACTTACTAGGGCAGCATAAACTATAAGCAGTATTGTGAACGCCGTCACGGCGAGTAGGCGTAGTGAATCCACTCTACCCAATAAGAGCTTACGATGTAACTGTGTGCGTGTTTGAAATATTTTAAGAGGCATTTTCTTGATACGATTTCCTACATTGTAAAAGCGTGACGTGTTCAGTACTATTTTAACATTTTTGCAAAATCAATAAAATATACATATGGGGTTATTATTAATTAAATTGATTACATAATTAATTTTATTTTATTTAATATTTATTTTAAATAGGAAAAACATTTTAATATTTTGAATACGCACGTATTATATATTATATGCAACTTCATGCTATGTTTGAATTACTTTTCAAGTTACAACATTAAGTTACCTTTATTTCTGCGAAATATATTAATTAATCAATATGTATTTGAATTTAATTAAATTGATTTATTACTTGCTTTTATTGTTTCTCCTCTATCCCTGGCAATACCATCAATAGTGGTGGGGGCGAGAATTTATCGATTTAACAAAATCATACCAGGATATCATAACACTCACATAGTTGTCTCGTAAATCGGTGTGGTTGTGTTCAATGCCGTCATCGAGAACAGACACTCGCACTCCTTTGCCGTTGTAGCCCATTTTGTAAACCGGCAGCACATTTAAATCCAGACGTGGGAGATAATGAATGGTTCGGGTATCTTGCTGTAAATAACATCTTTTTAATAAATAGCTTTAAATACAAAGAAATAAAGTTTGGAAACTATTTGTCCTTACCAAGTACCACTGATGGCCCCAAAGTTCATCATTAAACATTCGCCTGACTTCAATAGGCGTTGCTCTCTTTTCAACTTTCGTAGCATTGTCCTCAATTCTTTTAACTCTGTGAATAGGTTGGTCTGGGTCCACAGTGGGGTATCGCTTCACCCGAGACTTAGCAAACAGCTGTTCAGCCCACCTTACCTAGATCCGTAAATGATTATGTCATCAATTGATCAAAAATAATCGAAGTGATCTTCCATAAAAAATATCAGATACTAATTTAAATTATTATTTATGTTATAAACCAAAAATATCTAAGGTAAAGTTACTACGTAAGAGTTACGATAGTTCACACGCAGTTTAGTGAAACTGTGTAGCAACATAAAAATAACTAGGCCTCGACCCAGTTTTGCGGTAATCTAGGTGATTTTAACTTGTGTCTGTTCTACATTGGCACAACCGGTGGCCCCGTTGATAGTAAAGCCACGTGTATTCTCAGTACGCGGGTACCAGGCGAGCATAAATACAAAGTGGTTACTCACACGGCGATCGTTGACTAGAGTTGTTGTGAAACGGCTGGGGGCGCGCCTCTGCTTGCCATGTTCGTATTTTAAAAATACGTACGTGTCTGGGAATCCGATAACCTGCGAACAAACAACAAATTTTTAAAATTATAAATCTGTTAAATAGAAACCATTAAATTGCTGTCATTCTTTATTAAATATTTAAAAAAATTAAGTAAAAGCAAAAATTTTTTTTTTTTTTAAATCATTGTTTTCTCATCTCGTCCTGTCTATTATTGAGGGAAATTGCGGTTAAGTCCACCTAATCTTGTTTCTTAGAACTTAAATTTTGATAATAAAAAAAAATGCCCGATCTGGGAGCCTAAAATATTTGTAATATATTTTCTTGGCCAATGTCTCACCACTGGATATATTGAAACCACTCGAGATCTTTTTTTAAAAAAAAAAATGGCAATAAGTCAGCCCTCTAATAAAAATACGATTGCGGAAAAATGGGTGCCGAAATCTGCCTACCCCATCATGTATATAGCACATGTATGTAATTATCTTCATTATCTCCCTAAGGTCATTACACTTATCCTCCAAGCTATCAAGAATACAAAACAAATTATCAATAAAGTAAATAGAATAAGGAAGTTGACATTTCACAACTTGTTAGTTGGAAAACCAAAAAATAATTGGTCTATTATTTTCCTGTATATTAAATGGCATAAATAATTCCGTTAGCAGTATCAACATATTGTTTCAATAATCTTTGCCCGATATCGCTAGTCGTATTGTTTGCGAAGTATGGAATAGGCGAAAATTTATTGCTAATAGTTCTCTGCACTTATGTAAGCCTAGTATATTGCACAATGAAAAACAACTTGTCGAAAATTAATTCCTGGTTTTCCTAAGACCCTGGTAGGCGGTCTCAATTAAGAAAATGTTTGGGTAAGATTTTCTACAATTTTCTACCTCATCACATACCTTACGCCTATATTCCCCGAAGGGGTAGGCAGAGATGCATTTCTGCAATATATATTTCTTGTATGCATATAATAATATGTATAAGAATATATAACTATTATAACTGATTTTATGTACTGGTATGTAATTAATATGATCGCACTAAAATTAAAAAAACGCAAACCACTATTAATCTAAGACCTAAGTAATACGCTTTGGTAATGTTTTTTTGTATGTAAAATGTATATTTTTTAATGTTAAATGTATCTAGAGCTTTACCAACCTTTTAAATTGGAAAGGAAATTAGTTTAGCTAGTAACATCAGCAACTAATCTAAGTAGTTCTAAATCAGCACAGTTACACACACCAGTCACATACGAGAACATAGTTCTAACCCCTCACTATTGTACAAGTCTTATATTGTCAAGTATATCAGAAACTGCGGGAGTTTTTCCGGTCTCACAAATACCCAAACCCGAAATATATTTGGATCACACCTACATATCTATTGGTACAAGGATTGAAGCTACGGTCTCTTGTTTCATTAGGTAGTGTCTAGCCAACTTTGTAATAAATGTATCGTTATAACAAAATAATTTTAAAATGAACTTGTACCATCAATGGGCTCAAGAAGCAAATATGGGAGAAGTTCTCCTAGCATTTGAATAAATATAGCTCTTTTAATAAGGTGACCAGAATTCAATTACGAAGTCCAACGACGATTTCCATTAGAAAATTCTCAGTAGAAACACTGAAAATATGTCCCATGAACAAAAATGGTATCGGAAAATTTCGTGTGAAATAAATAATTGGCAAAAAGAGAATATGTCATTACTCATTATGCACCTCTGTAGACTGTATACCTCTACGGGGAAACGAGCGTGATTTTTTATCATTACAAAATATGTTATGTCAATAGCTGTCTATATCAGTTACGTGTCTGTATTGGTTACGTAAAAATGTATTTGTGTGTGTGTTTGTGTGAAAGTGTGTGAGTGCAGAGGGTGAGGGAGCGTCGCGTCTATTTATAGAGGGTGAGTGATAAATCTGGCAACAGACACTCGTACAGTTCAACTATAATATCTTGGCCGTTTCGAACTAAAATAATCTATGATCTAGGAGGTATTTTTGGCAAAATTTAAGACGTTTGAATGGACCGCATATTTTTGAGTTTAAAAAATAAATTACTGAGGTATCAGCAATTCGTAAAGATGATATTAGACTGCTGTCATCGGACACAGTGAGCAGAAAACGAAAATGGACTAAGTATGTAGAAACTCAGGCGGAGAGAGGAAATTTGCTAAAATATCTTTGTTAAAAATTCCTGTCAATAAACAAAAGATATATTTTGTTTTTAAAAAATCTTGAGCTACTCGTATTTCTCGAGAAAAATATTAGGCTGATATAACATTTGTAAATTTTGTTATTTGTTACATAGATAAAGAAACAGAAGCTCGTATTCTTAAGTAAGAAAATCTATGTATTAACCCATTAGGTACCAACTTTTTTCTGTATTGTTTGACATATTTTTCAAAGAGTATATATAATAAGGAGCACATAAAAAAATATAAAAAAAAAAAAACAAAATAAATTTTTAGTCCATCAGTCCAATGTTCCCATTTGGGAACATATTTAAATAAAGAAATTCAATAAGTACTGCCATCCATTGAATGAAATTACTAGTTACAAGCTATTATTTAGATACTATTTGGTATTATTTTGCAATAATTATAAAATACTTACATCGAATTACAGAATAATCAAAATGGAAACAATTGAAAATTTCGAAACTCGTAAAAACTACGTTCTTTGATCAACAACACATCAATGACAATAATTTCAAGTGAATAATTGGCTTGATATTTAGCACCACACAGTGTAGAAACTAATGACATGGATAATTATTAAAACATTGCAGGTAGTTATGAATGAATCGACAAAAAGTGAGATGTCCCAAATGGGAACATTGGTACCTAATGGGTTAAGAACTATGCTTGATATTCCATTGACTACAAGTTCAGGCCAAATCACACCAACCCCACTGTAAATTTCAGTATGTCCAAAACGAGCTCCTACCCTCTCATAGTAGCCTGGTAGGAGACGTCGAAAACAATGGGATGTAGGCGGCGCCCTAGCCCACCGCCGTCGGGATTAGGGCGGAATGCTTAGGGCGGCGTCGCTGCGTTTGCCGCTGTCCGATCGATACTGTGCGCTAGTCTTTTGGGCAAAAGTTTATTTATATTGACTGACTACCTCGTTAGGTCCGCGGTAGGGGTTGGGATTTAAAGTTCGACTCCGGGGTCGTCCTGGATTCAAAATTCTCACAAACCAATTTTTAATTTTGTAACAAAATACAAAAACCAATTCGAAAGCATCAATAATGCATTGTAAAGTTTCAGGAATTTAAATAAACAATTTTCAAGAAAAAACCCTGTTTCCATCACATCTGGAAATACCGCAGAGGAAAGTTGAAAAAATCCCTTTTACACACAATGAATATTCATATTGCGTTATTGTTTTCATAACATAAATCCTTCATCTACTATAACTGGCTTTTCACACATTCATTCATTGTTTCGTTTTAATATTCTTCTATTTCACCTCTTATACAGTCTGCAAACATTATAAATTTACTGTTAAAATTTAAATTATAGTGACTCAAAATTAACATAGTGTAACGGTTTACAAACAAAAGATGCGCACACTAAATATTAAATATGATAAAAATCCCCAAAACCGAAAAGATTATCTACAAGTATAAACAACTTTATTCATTTACATATCTACGTAACAGAAGTCAATGAACTCGGCTTTTCGGCTACACATGCAACAACAAAACGTTATCCATGACACTGTCAGTTATGTCACTCGTTTGTCATGTTGAAAATGGATGCCGTCATGTGATGTCTAAAACACACGTATGTACCAGGGAAGCATAGAGCCGAAGCGTTCGAACGCCAGCACGTGTGGAACACGTACGCGGGCTCGGTCGGTCGGCGCCCGGGTCATGTGTTCCGCACGTGTTCGCTGTTTGAATTTCGAATTATCTTTTCAAGAACGAGTTTGTATTGAGCAATGTTCATTGAATAAATATGGTATGTGTATTTAATTGTTTATGGTTCTTTGTTATTAAAAAAATATTTTGTAGAAACGAAACGTAAAGTCGCTATATGTATGTACGTAATTAATAAATCGTGAATTTAAATGATTTAGGTCGAACAGTAAACTGAAACTACATTTAACCTCATAGCATAGGAGTGGAAATAGAACATAACGCATGCTAGACGCATGTCGAGCGCGCGACTATCTAGATATGTTATTTCCGTCCATATCCCCACGGCCCACATCTACACATCTAAACAAACCCACACGTGAACCTGTACTACACGACACGAACGTACCGACGCCACACACGTGTCAATAGTGGCGTCATGTGAGTTTCGATACTCACATGTGTACCAGGATCGCAGAGATTACGAAGAGTTCGTGCGCACATACGAATATGGGGATTGCGCGGGACTCTGGCACGAGCGGGAACGATGTGGCCTGCCTCTTCGAGCCATAGATTACAGAAGATAATTATATTCCGCTGAGAAATGAAATCAACGGGTGTTTTTAACGACCTCCTTTGATGACGGTTTTTAATCGGATTGTTAAAAAAAACAATTAATCACAATAATTTAGATCACTTGATATAAATATTAAATTTAAACTTTAATGTAGAAAATCGATTGAGAAATTTTACAATATTATTTGAGGATGAGACATCATTAATGTCCCAATGCGGCATTACAACTCAAGTTAGTTTAGGAATTTGATTGTTCATTAAATTATACTGATGTATAAAATATATATAATTTTAAAGATAGTAATCGTATGAAAAAATAATCAAACTAAACGAGTGGAAAGAGGAATAGCCCTGATATAATATCAGGAAAACAGCAAACTATTTATTATATTGGCTGTAATAGTTTTATTATCCGTCCTATTTATGGTATACCAACAATAGCGGCTGACACTAAAGGAATGTACGGGAAAAATCTTCATAATAAATATGTCGTATAATCGAGGGTTACGTAATAATTACCATATTTCCCAACGATATAAAACCAGTTTCAAAATAAACAACTTTGAAAAGATGCATATAATTTATTAGTCACAATCTATGTATGTTAAATTATAAATAATAATAAATAAATACACCCAACAGTCACATACATAGCTCTGCCCCCACACTAGGTTCCAAGACCTGTGTCGTGGGTATCAAACACTACGAGAGACTTTTTCGGTCTCACAAACACCCAGACCCGAAACAAATATTTGTGGTTCACACAAACATTTGTCTCGGTGCGGGGACCGAACCCGCAGCCTCTTGTTTCGCAAGCTGGTGTCTAGCCAACTGCGCCACGGGGGCTGTCAAATAAATACCAAAGTAGGTCACGCAAAAGTACCTTATGAATCTCATAAATATACTTCATTTTTGTACGAAATTCCTAATATGTGAGATGCCCAAAAATTGCTTAACTTTTAAGTATACTGAAATTAATTATGAATGTTTTTAACAACATATACTTGTGTTCCATAGAAAGTTATGTGAAGTCATTTTTTCATATGTTTGTCTCACAAACAACTACTACGGTGTAAGACAAAACTAGATATCAGCGAATACAGAAATACCCATTAATGTTAAAAGTATGTAAATGAGTTTTCAGAGGTCACCCCGCATAAATATGTATTAATCGAGTCGCCGACGTTGCTTCGCGCCGACTCCACACGACCCCTTACAAACTCATGAAAGCCTGTTACTCGTAGAATTTTTCTTGGGTTTTAAGTAAAATTAAACTTTTTTTTCACTTGCTAACATAATTTTTTACTTTTTAATTTAGTTATTTTTCGCTTTTTATCGCAATAATGTGGTAAATTATGGACACTTAAAATTTATACTTTGAAGTTTCTTATGTACGATCACCGCGCGTTCAGCGGTTTGTTGTTCAAGACGTGTTATTGATACGTTTGCGAGCAAAAAGTGCAAAATATTGAAGAATGTTTAATTAAAAATAGATTTGAATTAATTTATTAGTTATTAATAAGCCTATTTAAAAATAAAATTAATTTCCAACAATAATGATATTATTCATTATCAAAACACTATAGATATATCTCAAAAAAGACATACATTTTTCACATACGATTCAATAAAACATTATTTTTATAAGAAAAGTGTTTGTTCTAAAAGAAGCGATAATTTCAGCGCACGTTATCAGTGACCTACTTTAAAAACGCACATTGCCGCTGAATTGGACTAACACTATATAACACTGAAACAAATGTGCCTGAAACAACATTACGTCAAACATTTCTTATCTCTCTCACTCTAACTCCTCCCACTGAATTTCAATGCTGAAATCCTGAAAAAGCGATCCACTCGTTCATGTTTCCCTAGTACCAGCGACGCTGAAACTACAGTTAACTGCGCCTGAAAAAACACTTTCACGCTAATGTGTAGCTAAACGGTAGGTTGTGAAAAAATAGCTTTCTTGCTAACGCCATCTATGAATCAGTAGCTGAACTATTTCTACAACTAGGTTGTTATTTAATACTGCCAAAAACGACATGCGACACGAAAATTAAGAACAGGAACTGTATATTTTTTTTATAGAGAAGACATCCAAATAAAAAGGCACTGCAATTTAATAAATATGTACATACATAGATACGTATGTTTTTTTTCTATCGAGCGTTAATTTTTGTTACCACAAAACACATTATCAAAATATGTTTGCTAAAAAAAAAACGCTATAAGATCTCAGACTGGACGCGGGTAATAAAATTCTTTATGTTTGCGGTCATGTTAAAATGCGGACTAGGTAATTGTTGTCTTTCCTCAAAATTTCGTTCTATATCAGCCTTTATCAGCCCTTACACAAGCATTCTCAATTTTTGAGATATTTTGTAGTACACTAAACTGGGCCAAAACTGGTTGGCGGAACTCACACATATAAAAAAATTATATGGAAAATTCTTAAGAGTGAATTTCGTTCCTAGTGGAAATAATAATTTTCTGGTTGAAGACATATCATAAATCAGTCATTTAAATTCAAGAGTCGCACTTCAATAACTAAACAGATTTACATTTTGAATAATAAATATATTTTTCTTCCATTATTCATATAATAGTTGTCTTTGAGACATTTTAGAATTTTTCTGCCCACATTATCGTCTCTGCGTCAATGTCAATTTGTAGTTTATTGTAAGCAGTTAAATTTCGAATTATCAAAACTAGAGTCCTCCCACGCAACTGTAATCTATTTAAAGAATGAACATCTAGTCTGGCCATGTTCTCCTGGTAATTGAACTCGATGGGCGACGTTCATTGCGACGTTAACAACTTAACCGTTAAAAATTAACTAGAACTTTTCCCTTGGTAAATGCGTGGGATTGTGTCCGTAACTATTAGCAGTGATTAGTACAACTGTCTGTCCATCCTTTTACATGACGTCAAGATTTTTATTTTGATGTAGTGGTATTTTAAGAGCACTAATGTATCTATGTTCTTCTAATTATTTTTATGTATAATTATATTATTTATTTATACTATTTTTTAAAACTATTGCCGCTTCGAAACGTGTTATCGCTGTGGAGAAGAAACGGCAAGAAACTCCCTTTTGAATAAGAAAAGAAATGTCGAATTTACTATTAGGCTATTATCATTATAAATGTTTGACACAACCGCTTCTTAGTAATTCCAATTACGTGTAATATCAAGACTTTTATAAATGTGTATAACAATTAGCAGCCCTTCATTTCATAATAAACAGTTAATAGGGAAGCGCCAACACTCATCCCTATACAAAAATGTCCATTGTTCAGCTTGTGGATATATTAATATCTCTTTACTAAAAATAATACAAGGAAAATATTTCCTATGTATGCATTTCTTTACCTCTACTTTAAGATGAACACGTGGTATCAAATTGCCATAACTCGATAATAGTTATGACTAAGTAAAATGTTTATTTTTTATACTTATTTGTAAATAAAAAAGTCAGCTTCCATCGTAAAACCTATGACATCCAACATTATCAAAATCGATCTTCGCTACTACCACTATTAAAACGTTCATAGTTCATATCTGCGTTCTCCGTCTTTTCCTTATTTTAATCAGTTATTTTCCAGCATTTTCTGTCTATACAAATTCGTATTTTAAATGTCGAAAAATTGTTGCTTTTGTCATTCAACATCAAGATAACATGTTTAAAACCGGCAATGGTTTACAATTGACGAATCAAAAGAACTTGTAAAAGTTTGTTTGATAAAGATAATGTTGACTTTGACAATTAATTACATTTATAATAAGCCCTTATTCTACCAAAACATTCTGCAAATACGTCAACAGCGTATACCTAGAACAGATTCCGTTATCGCCAACAAGCAAATGCAATTTGACGTAATCCGAATTTCGTCCTATCATTCCATATTCCAATAAAAGTGAGTATATTAATGAACAACGCACGTCGAGTTATTTGCACCAGATAGGGTTTGATTTGTGACGCCGTATCTGAAGTGGCCACTTGCGATAGGGCGAACACTTTCCATAAAGCCAAACCTAAGGCCGTGGTAGATGTTTTAATTATTATATATCGTGACGTGGTATTTAATAAAATGAATTAAGCTACAATATACAAATTAAAGTTAGTTAGTTTCAGCTTTACAAGCTTCAAAGCCCACTTCTTGTATTCTTCACTACATAGTACAAAACAAAGTCGCTTTCTCTGTCCCTATGTCCCTTTGTATGCTTAAATCTTTGAAACTACGCAACGGATTTTGATGCGGTTTTTTTTTAATAGATAGAGTGATTGAAGAGGAAGGTTTATATGTATGATAACATCCATTGAATATCAGCATTGCACCCGTACGAAGTCGGGGCGGGTCGCTAGTATGATATAAAAAAGCAAAATAATACTCAATCTGCGAACATGCTAGGTAGCGCTGTTCAATTCAGAGTAGAGAATTGGACATAAGAAATATTATATAAAAGTTATATACAATCCAATTTATCGTTATTTATAATTTGTTGCAATTATTAGGTATCATAACAGAGTTTTTACTTTCGCGTTGACTTCTTCTCATAGAATTGAAAATACTGAAACTGTTTTGGATCTTAGAACTTATTATAACTTAAAATATCCTATTGTAATTGTTCCGTTTTCCGAATAAATAAAATAGAAAAAGGTATTTCATACATTTTTCATTACAGGAATGTAAATTATAACAGTCTACTTTAGAAAATTGGAAACTTACTTATTGACGCATCAATGCATAGAGAATGGTCCCTTACTATCACTTAATTGGCTTTTAAGATCAAAACATAGAAACTTAAATGCACCCTAATCTATTTACTCATTTTTAGATACATATACCGCTTTTTACCATGATAATTTTTCCATGTAACTATCATTACATAGTACAAAACAAAGTCGCTTTTTCCATCCCGATATCCCTATGTATGCTTAAATCTTTAAAACTACGCAACGGATTTTGATGCGGTTTTTTTTAATAGATAGAGTGATTGAAGAGGAAGGTTTATATGTATGATAACATCCATTAAATATCAGCATTGCACCCGTGCGAAGCCGGGGCGGGTCGCTAGTTTATGTTAATACATTAGACAAAAATGCCATTACATTCGTACTCCTTGATGTAAAGTCTATTCCGCCCACACATGCCACAGCAACCGCGGGACAAATGATGTTACTCCAGTAACGCTAATCGTTTCTTAGGTTTTACACGAACATCGAAACCAAGCTGCTTCAATAGTTTTATAAAGTACTGATATATTGTGAAGAATTGATTGGAAGCACCGTGTATTTATGTATGCTTTTCTTGGACAAAATTAAGTACCTAGTGTTAATGAAAAATCTATCATAGTATAGTACCTAATGACCCTCCCATTACTAGTACTACATTACTAGTATTACTACTACATGTAATAATGAATACATGAATAGTTTATATCTACATAAATCTTATAAGTGACAGATATGGCTGCCAAAGATGGAGCCTCGCTTTATGTCAAAGGAGGTATAAAGTTTGACGAACTCATCAAATTCTTTCTACCTTAGGAAAAAAATATATGTATGTTGATGCAAAAATCTAATCAGGAACGTTAACCCGCACTAGACCAGCGTGATAGACTAAGCCCTAAACCCTTACAGTTGTGTAGAAAGCCCGTGCCACTGCCCAGCCGTAGGCCGTCCACCACGTAGGCCTAGTGCAGCTCGGCAGGCTAAGAACCCTAAGAATTTTTTATGTGTGCAAATTTCATCACGGTGTTTTTCTTCACTGACAAAGTACGTGGTAATTATTCGTGAACACACACATAACTTCGAAAAATTCTCGACCTCGCGTCAAAAACTCGAGGCTATCAGTACTTTCCTCGTTACGACTTTTTAATCTTAATCACGCTATTCTTGTTACCCTACGTAGCATTTAAGTCTTTAGCTGTGTCACTGTACGTAGGATCGTAATGATAACAAATGGCTCGGGAATTACTTGTGATCCATTTGTCTCAGTTTGCGAAACTAATCATTTGTTTCGTCGGCACATGCATTCAGCGAGCAGGGGTACAACCTTATCTGGAAATCTGTTGGGGCTATTTTCGTATTGGTCTTGAGTTGAATGAAAAGTATCTACATCGAAATAGACACTTACATATTAAAAAAATATTATTTTTAAAAATTGCAATCATACAATGGATACTAATGTAACTAAATAACTATTCTAATTGTTTCTTTAGTTTAAATTTAGAAGGATTTTGAAATTGCTTAAGAAAGATTACAAACTGTTGGCGATATTGTAGCTTAATTTTATGTCAATAAGAGAAGAGTCCAGTGTTCTTTTTAGACATATTCCCAGTGTTATTGCTACCTACTAAATCGTCGCAATGGCAAATACAATTCAGCCGATCCCCAAATAAAATTCATGTTGTCTTTAACGCAAGAAGTACACGTATAACAAAGCAGTCTCATACAAACTCCGACCGCTAAAATAAAATCAGATAATCTCCACATTCAAATTGCGGATAATTTATGTAGCAGTACAAAATGTTGGAACTAATTATGATTGAGCATTGTTAAAAATGCACCACTATAGAATATTTGGTATTTACAAGGCCTAGTTGCGTACAAGGTGGTAAAATTTGGTATGGCAATTTCTCGCTTTTCTAACAAAAGAATTTCTAATTCCGCATGCTGGAAAATACTATGGAGGTAGGTCAAGGTGTTATAAACATTAAAATAACCTGATGTTTTTTCTTTCTTCATCAGACTTAGATTAAGATAAGCATTTAAGCTTTATTTAAGCCGTTATATACTATTAAATGTCATTAAATTTTAAATCTAAGCACGTGGTGGAAAAATTCATTCTGGCCTGCTGAGATCCTTCTTCATCATACGCCTAAAACACCCAAGATTGGAAGACGAGAATATGGGAGCCACAAAGCCTCAAATTAATGGTACGGCAAACAATCTTTTAACATCTGTGCTTCTTTGCTCAAATAAATCAATCAGGCACCTTTTTAAAATCGTTGTTTATTTTTTTCCTAGAGAATCTTAACTGATATAGTACCTACTATAACTAAGAACATAAAAGCGTAAATAAATACTAAAATTATACATTGGTGTCAAAAAATTATAAAGAAATACCAGATTCATCATAATCATTAGCCCATATGCGTCCCACTGCTGGGCACGAGTCCCCTTACTACTGAGAGTAATAAATTTAAATAACATAAACTAAAAACTAGCTTCTTAAATGTACATTATCGTCCCGTTTAACTTAATTTACAAACTTTTTAATTTGTTTGAAAATGACGTACGACTATTTCAGACTAATGTCGGATTATGTTGTAAATCCGTCTAGTTTTACTTACGGAGACTCACGCCAGTATTCCTAATGGGTCAGACAGAGTCCTATTTACCCACGCTTTGCTAACTGTACTTAAAATCACATAAAATAGTGGTCATATATTTGTCTTATTTGCAAACTTCATGACTGCATCAATGTTGGTCAATTGAACCTGAATCCTCATTATCTTACGCTGCATAATAATACCGTAGTATCATCTAAGTAAAATTCAAGTTATACCATTTCTAATTAAGTTTTTAGCTCCTCAACAACCGCGTGGCCAAAATAAATCTTTTAAATTCCGCAACGATTGAGATTTTAATTAAAACCGCGGACGAATCGACAGAGCCTCGAGGTTTGTGCAAAACAAAACCGTATTCCGACAAATTGAATGAAATTAAATAATATTTTCAATGACTTCAAATAATTGAACCAGTTTTGGACACGTCGCTGTTGTACTTGTACGGAAAGAATGGATAAAATTAACCTTGTTAAGTGAGTTGACGACTCTCCAGTCTCCACGCAATTTTATGCCGTACGATCTTGTAGGGAGACGGGTCCGATTTCTGGGTCGTGCAGTAACATTTTTTTTTACTATAGGGAATTCTCAGTAACGGTTTAGAGTGTTAAATATACTCGAAAACGGGCAACAGGTATATATTACTAAGAAAGTTAAGCAATTTTTACCTCTGCCTATCCTATCAGGTATATAGCAGTGGTAATACTTCCATAGAAATTCAAAAGCCTATTAAAAAGCGGCTGTCATGTACGTTAATAAATTTTAAGATACAAAATGACTAACCGCACGTTTCTGGTTAGTGTTGCTGCCCATTTGGATTCTGCTCGCCCGTAACGATTCAACATCAAAAAAGATTTCGTGGAGCTCGAAATGCACCTTATTCAGCAAAGATAAGAGTCATTTTTCCATAGCTACGGTAATTTTTTTGGAAAACTATGGAGTCGATTAATATTTACATTTTTTGATATGGCGCAGTTAGTTAACAAGATTGGCTTTGCTGTATGGTAGTGGTACAGCAATAAGCTGTAACAATTCGCATTTTATTTTTATTTTTTAATTATAATTTCCAAATAATTCTAAATCATCTAATAATTCTAAATAATCAATCTCTAAGCTAAGAATCTTTACTAACAAAAGCTATTTGACATTTACAAAGATAGAATAGATGTGAACGTGCTGCCTCCACAATAAAAAATTATAAACAAGACTTGAAACAATTAACGTCTAAGCAAAACTTTTGGGCTTGGAAGTAGCGCCACTGGAATGTAGGTGTATAAAAATACATCTACATACCATAGTATAGCAGTGATAACCTCGAGGTTTAGGCCCGCGGTCGAGAATCTCAGCGGTCGCGGGTTCAAACCCCAAGCACACACCTCTGACTTTTCGAAATTATGTGTGTATTCAAAATGAATTATCACTTGCTTTAACGGAGAAGGAAAACATCGTGATGAAACCTGCACACCTAAAAATTTTTTAGTAATTTATTAGGTGTGTAGTCCTCCAACCCGCACTAGGCCAGCGTGGTGGACTATAGCCTAAACCCTCTCAATGGTAGAGGAGACCCGTGCCCAGCAGTGGGGCGTACATGGGTTGATGAAGAAGAAGAAGATACCATAGTATTATTAAGGAGAGAAAAGGTTTGTAATTATGTATTTTTGTGTTTGTTGCGAATAAACTCAAAAACTACTCAACTGATTTGAATTATTTTTTGCCACAGAGATAGATGAAACTCACCGACGTAACATAGGATACTTTTTATCCCGGAAAATGTTATATTTCTGTACGAATGGGCATAAATTATAAACGCGAGAGAAAAAGTATATGTATATAATAAATAAGATGCTAGGTACAACATAATTAGCGGTATAAAAGTGTGCATCACTGGGGCTTTCCTAACGAGGCAGAGGGTGACATATCTGGACAATCGCTCGGTCGCATTATGTTGACAATTGCCAATTTGCATCCGCTGGGTTTGCATCGATGAGTAACTTATCGTATGATGAAAAAACGGTACAAAGACCTACTTTGGGAAAAGTAAATGGTCAATCAATTACGCTCTGTATGCATGTTAATTCGAAAAGGGGCAAGAAATACTTTATTTATAAAAATTATTCGATTATTGAAGGATGATGATGACCTAAACATATTGATCACCATCACCGGTCAATTACAAATCATATTAATTTAACTACGTGTGTAAGTTTGCAATTAGTAATTCATATTATATTCGTAATCGTACAGGTTGTATTCAGCCCCTGATCGGGAACTAAGGCAGGTAATATACACGTACCGTAGTACACCGTATCTATCAACTGCCCCAGTTTCCGATCATGGTCTGAATACACTCTTTTTTTTTTCTCTTTATTGTTTAAGGAGATTACAATCAAACGATTATGCTAGCCCCATAGTACCCTTATATAATTACAGCAGAAAAAGAAATATTACATTTTTAAACTATTAACAAATTTATACACTTTTATGGCATTTTCACTACAAGGTTCCGACAATATACTTTGAAACGATCCTAATTCCTTAATATTCATATTTAATTCTTTTAGCAATATTTCTCTTTTTGCCCTATACCCAACACATTCAAGTAAAGAATACACCCTGTAATCATTAAAGTGTTTTTGTGTAACTCTTTCATTTTTTAAGGAAATGTCGGCATGCGTGCCGAATCTACGAATTACTTACCTAATTTGCAAGAAAATGCAGAGAAATAAGCACGAAATTCAAAATTATTCCCAGGGTATTTTTTTTTTATTTTTATTTAGTTCGGGGTTTTTATCAAAAAGATATGACAACCCCATCGTATCTTTTACATTATGTAACTTACATCTATTATATATTTACACAATTAAGTCCATATATACCACCTAATCCTAATAACGAAAAATAGAACTTGAAATAGAAATTGACAGGATGCTATGAATCCAGCCTACATCTAACAAATTCACCTTAAATTCATCGAGTAACAGGTCTCGCTCATTCTTGTTCCGGACATATTCCACCAGCAGATGTTGAATATCTTCTGGAATATTACAGGTGTTGCAATTTGGTGAACTCGCTTTTTAATTAAGTAAGAAAATTTTGCCGATGGATAGTTCCCGAACGAAGTCTTACAGCTAGCTTAACATATTTCCTTGACAAATTACAATCAAACCAAGGTATTCTTGGAGGCTCACTCTGTATCCCCAGGGTAATTGCAAGCAAATATTGTAAGCTCTCACTTGTCTATCGTAGAAGTAAGAATAAAGAAATTATTTTCACCTAAATCGTTTTCATCCCTCCTACAAATATGTGTCGGATGCTTAAAATTGGGATTGTTAAAGTGATCAATACACAAAATTTAAATAACCAAACGCGTTTATGTTAATCCCATTTATTGAGCCCACAGTCCGAACAGCAACTGGCACGTTTCCATCCCCGGCTTTTGCAAATACTGCTTCAATCACTCTTCTTGTTTGAATGAATGTGGGCCGGTTAAAATATATCATGTTTGTACAACACGAAATTCTTATTTTTATCATTTTTGGGGAATATACAATATACTTTTTCTTATAAGGTAAGTATTGAAATAATAACATATGCATGATCGACTGGCGCGCCCGGCAATGTTAAATAAATAAATAAATAAATACACCCAACAGTCACATACATAGCTCTGACCCCACACTAGGTTACAAGACCTGTGTCGTGGGTATCAGACACTACGAGAGACTTTTTCGGTCTCACAAACACCCAGACCCGAAACAAATATTTGTGGTTCACACAAACATTTGTCTCGGTGCGGGGATCGAACCCGCGGCCTCTCGTTTCACAAGCTGGTGTCTAGCCAACTGCCAACTTGGTTGATGTTACTATCCCACATGATGATAACCTTGTGAAAGCCGAAAAAGATGTCTAAATATTTAGATTTGGCGCACGAGGTTACTGATATGTGGGATGTTGACTTAACCGTCATTGTTCCGATAGTCGTTACTGCCAATGGGCTGATACCAAAGAGCCTCGACCAACATCTTCGGCGGCTCTCAATCGGTTGTTGGATCAAAACCCAGATACAAAAAGCAGTGTTATTAGACACGGCACGTATCGTGAGACGGTTTCTAGCTCTTGGACCCTAACCACCGGTGGCTTGGGTCGTAGACCCCGCCATCTGCGGGTTTAATTTTTATATTTTTAAATGTATTTTTTTTTATAAAACTTTATATTTAAAAATGTAAAAAATAAAATAAACACATGAGAAATCGAAAACATATGCAATCATATGTAAGAATGTATCATTTATACCCGGTATTCGTAAATTTTTATATGATGCAAATAATGTTTAAAATATATTTTATACTACCATCGCCGAAGGTACAAGTTATAAAGAAATACATCCAACAGTCACAGATAGATATGTAGTTCTAACCCCACTAAGTTTAAGTCTTGTGTCGTGGGTACCTACAGCAACTAAAACCCATACCCGAAACGAATATTTCGACCTACGCATAGAATAAGATGACTTATGACTATAACACCAAAGTACTTTTTACGTCTTTATAGAGTTAAACTTGTTTACATATTGCACTGGTGAAGTAATAATAATCATAACTTTTGTTGTTGTTTGAAGAACAAAAAAGTTACAGATAATTTCGTGTCCAATTAAGTTTAAATCACTGAAAAAAGAAAGTTGAGATTTTGCAAATTTAACTTTATTCCGCGCATAGGTCGATTTGCGAATCCAACATTTATATCAGTGTGGTGATCGAAACCGCGGCGTCACGTTTCGCAAGCTGGTGTCTACTAAACGCATCACTGATGACGGAACTGGCAAATAATAATGCTGTTTATACAACAAATACCTAAAACGAAGATAATCAGAAAGATTATCTCACCCGAGATCCTTATCAAAAAAGTAAAGAACCTTAAACCGGTAACGTGGAAAATTTTAATAAAATTAATTAATTTAAATCATGTTTTTTCGGATAAAAATAACTTTGGGGGGCATTGTATGTTTTCTATTAAAATCCACCTGGACCTCACTTCTATACTAGTCTACTCTAGTTTATGATGCTGTATGTCAAATAATGACTCTTTTGCTTTGTATCTTAAAATTAGTTAGCTGAGTTTGCCAAAACACTCTCTGTCACGCACTTCATATCTTATCTCAAATTAATATTGTCGTTTAGTCACTACAGCACTCATGTTTAGGACCAGGCATTCATAACACGCTAAGGGTTTGGTCATGCCTCACCGCACTGAATCATTTCTATACTGATTACTTATGCCCATTTCTACATAGAATCGATTAATATTAAACAAGTGATTCATGTTGAAGACAGGCATTGTTTTAGTGTGGTCTACTGCCAACCACAGACTGTCTTATCTTGCATGTGTAGAAGTTCTCACTAGACTTTTTTGGTTTAATATCATTGTTTTCTGGCGATTAATCCTCTTACTCTTAATCATTATTATCAACCCAGATACGTCTCATTGCAGGACAAGGGACTCCTCTACGACTAAGATGGTCTTAATATTCTTTTCATCATCATCATCATAATCCCCAACCGTTCACGTCCACTGCTGGACATAGGCGTCTCTTATGTCACGCCACTGGGCTCGATCTTTGGCGCTCCTCATCCAACCGCTGCCAGCCACCTTGCGGATATTGTCACCCATCCCAGCCAGAGGGCGACCTACACTACGTTTGCTTAAAAAATCTTTCACTCGACTTTACTATACAGAGCTCATGACTATGTAACTGGATGTGTAGGATGATTCCAGAACAGAAATGTCACAATTGCTGGCTATTTATATAACTCATAAAAACTTCGATCTATATTCGATAATCTCAAACATGTTTGACCTTCGTAAGTGTCCAGTGCTGTGGAACGACCGACATGATCTGATATTAAAGTGTACAGATATTTTCACATGTGGGTACATACATAATCTCACGCCTGTGTTAAGCTTAAATTCTTAGAATCTCCTTTTCCAAAACGTTTTTGTGACGGATGTAAATATAAGAAATGTTATTACATTTCAAAGTATTAAAACAGCAAAATAAATTAAACGCCATTCGGTGTTTTCTCTGCATTTTTGTTTTTATTTACATTCTAGACACGTTAGGTTAAAAAAGAAACTGTAATTATCAAGTGTCTGGGCAGAAACTTGCAACGTTAAGACAAAAAGTTAATTCCTCCGGTCGAACATAATGGTCTGTAAAACCGCAAAACAGCGCCCGATGTTATTAAAATAATTAAAATAACACAAACATAAAATTTGTGATATAACCATAACTACGTCAGTACTAGGATAGCAGCAAAAAGCAGAGTCAAATGCAATGTAAAAACAGGTGTATAAACGAAGTTTGTCTGTTTCGAGTAAGTTTTGCTTTGTACTCTATCTCGTCAGAATTAAATTTTGTTAGTCGTATTACAAGCAGACTGGCAAATTGTTTTAACCCTTTACGTACATATTTCACAGCCCGGAGGCGCATTTGGCTACACCAGCTTGTGAAACGAGAGACCGCGGGTTCGATCCCCGAAGTGGCTAAAAAGTCTCTTGTAGTATCTGATACCCACGACACAAAATTTGTATCTTAGTGTGGGGTCAAAACTATGTATGTGACTGTTGGGTGTATTGTTTTGAACCATTATTTGCCTTACAATGCGACAGTGCGGTCACTTTGCGGTGTCAAAAAATGTCAATGCCCTTCAAATATTACGACAAAAACTACGGTGTCAACTTATCTCGATTTATACTGAATCGTTTGACATATATTGAACGTAATACAATTGAAGATTAAATAAATATTTATCGTTTGTTGGAATTAAACCCGCTCCCTTTATTTAGCCACCCGCTGCGTCATATACGCACTCGAAACTCATTCGATTAATAAATAACAACTGGAGACAGGAGAGATAACTTTCGCTTAAAAAGGCTGGACTTAGTCCAATAGCTGGCCTAGGTCATGGGTATGACAGATGACTGCAATGTAAAGAAATTTTAGAAATGTGGTGATGGTTTCTTAAGACATCTTTAATTTATTTATCACATTTATTTAGGTTAAGTCAATTAAAAAAATGAAAATGAAATTTGGTATTACTTCAAATAACCTTTTTGAAGAAGAAATAATAATAATAAATACAACCAACAGTCATTTATGTACACAGTGCTATGTCGTGTGTATCACAAACTTCAATAGATTTCGATCTCACAAACACTCAGACCCGAAACAAATTTGTCTCGGTGCTGGGATCGCATCCACGGTCTCTCATTTCGCAAGCTGGTCTAGCCAATTGAGCCACGTGGCTGTATGAAATAAATATTATATCTTAAAAAAAAAACGAATATCCTGATTTTCTGATCCTACTTTTAAGATCCATATGCTTACCTGATAGGTACCCAGGAATTATCTCCTAATTTTATCTGCATTCGACTTGAATAATATATTTGAAACCAGAGACTTTTAATTTTATTTACGGATAATTGCGAGCATGTTTTTAAGATGATTTTTTTATTTACTTTATTTCAAAACTTTAAACTTTTCTTTTTAAGTAAATAAATATTTTTTTATTTAAATTTATAAAATACCTTAAGGGTCAACGTTATTTATTAAAGAAGACACTTTACTAACCAAAGTTGACATCATCATCACCCTGAATTAATACAAAGGATATTTTGCCTAACTGTGGGAAATATTATGAATTTTATCTATTTGTCAATAAATAGCAACAAGTCCATTACATCAATTTGTACTAGATTTTCACGATAATATGTAGCAACATCTATTACGTCAAGTTAACAGCGCAGACATAAATATTTATTACTTAACTTAAGAGTTACAAATAACTTGAATTACATTTAATAGTTACAGTAATTTTATTATAGTTTAAATTGAGTGAAACCATCAAATTATTTATATTAATCATATCTTATTTAAATAAGGTCAAAAATTATCAAAATAAATCATCACTTACCGGGCCACCATAAATGTATCCGAGTTCTAGCGCGACCAGCTGAGCAACTTCTTCCCCACCATCAACTTCCACACTCCACTCATTCATAAAACTTTTGGCACGCTCCGCGCCGTCGTGAACTCCTACATACCCATAGTCTCCTAGTACATCGTAATCGTAACTAAGCTGCGAGCACACCACCGGTAACAACACTATGAATACTTGCGCCAACATATTAACATGGGATGTAGAGGGGACGTCCGCAGCCGATAGCCAAACAAATACTAACAACAAACTGAAACTCGAGAGGAAAATTGTGATTTTTCCCGCGTTGGCGCTCCGTACCCGACTGCCGTGAACATAGTCGTGCACTCCTTATAAATCTGCGCAGATAACGTTTTTTTAATATGCTAAATTATGTGCGTTGTTTCCGGAATATTTTTAGTTTCTTTTAATCTAACCTATGACAACTTTTAACCATATAGTGTAGGTGATAGTGAATTTCTAAATTTAAATATCCATCTATAGTAATGTCAATTAATAAGCCAAATTCCTGACTACACACAATGACACCATTCTTGTGTCTTAAGTATCTATGATATGATGATATTTTATGATATTCGAAACAAATAGGACTTTTGCTGATCTGCCAAATTTTTATCCGTAAGTAGCAATTCGCGGAATTTAGGCCTTCAACTTGTTTGTATAAAAAAGACTATCAAATATTTATAAAATTAACTCGAAGCAAACCGATTTTATTACATGTTTGCGTGATCAGTGAAAGTGGTGTTTATTGGAAATTGATAAGTTCTTTGTATTTTGTTTCTTATTGTACTTAATGCAGGATTCCTTACCGAATTTTTATTTTCTTAAAAACTCGTCTGACAGGAAATATTATGTTGTTCCGAATAAGATTTTTTAAATCAGGCTATATAACCTTTATTTTGAGCAAGGGCTTAAAAATTGTGTGTAGGTAGTCCAATAAGCTCATCCAAATTGGTGAACTTCAAACACATTAGAGCCGCAGGCTTCATTACGATGTCTTTCTTTACTGGCAAAGGTTTTTATATTTTCATCTTGCCTTACAAAGTTAAAAAAATTATTCCCAAGCCTTAAATCTTTTTTTAACAAAAGCAATTTGACAAATAAATGAGAATATACTGACCTCACTATAAATTATAAAGTACATGCAGATAATCATGCGGTTGTTCGTAAAACGTTATTTTTTTATTTTTGATCGGGATTTTGTATCTAATAAATAAATAAATACACCCAATAGTCACATACATAGTCATGACCCCACACTAAGATTCGAGTCTTGTGTAGTGGGTATCAGAAACTACGAGAGACTTTTCGGTCTCACAAACACCCAGACCCGAAACAAATATTTGTGGATCACACAAACATTTGTCTCGGTGCGGGGATCGAACCCGTGGCCGCTCGTTTCGCAAGCTGGTGTCTAGCCAACTGCGCCACGGGGCTGGCTTATATCTGTCTTAATTCTCGATCACGGACTGTATACACTCTGTGTAACGGTTTTGGGCATCTATGAGAGTACCGCAGCTGATTAAAACCGCACATATAACTTGAAAGTAAAAATTTGGTTGTGCCTGGACTTGGAACTTGAGATGTTCCAATTTTTACTGATGTAGAGCCTACAATTGCTGACTTAATTACTTTTTTCCACAATCACAATCAAGTCAAATAGTGGAGGGAATTTCCAATTAGCGAAAAAAATATATTCAATACGTTCCTTAATTTTTACTTTTTATGACAGTGTGTCTATAGGGCAGAATATTCATATCTACCCGTATAACCGACCACCACAGTTTAGTTGTAAAACCCGCAATAATGACTCATGTAGTATGTCGCATTCTGGGTTCATAGTATGAGTTTTATCGCATCATATTAAAAAAACTGATGAGAAAAAAAAAATATTTACATATATATAAACTCACGCCTGTATTCCTCTGAGGGGTAGGCAGAGGTGCATTACTGCGCCCACATTTCGCCAGATATGTATCGGTCCCATGTAATATAGCGTGCCTATTGCCGTCTTTCGATCAAATTACCGGACAGAACAGAAATTTAAATAAAATAAATACGATTGGAGCGTCTACTTACAGTTCTTGTTTTCGTATAAATATAAAATTCAATTTAAATGATATCTGTAGACTGCATGTCTTACGTTAAATAATACTGGTTTTACACATTTATCTCTTGCCAGAGGTCACCAGATATTTTCATAAAAACATTTTTTTTTTTTGATACCGTTGTATAATTAATATTATTTTATTATGTCAAAAATTTAATAAAGGCAGAGTATATAAGACTATCTGTTTTAACGCTCATTCCCAATTAAGATTTATGCGTTGTGATCTACGGGTCTCGACTTCAAAGTCGGGTAGGACAAACTATGTATTTCATTAGGAAATTCTCAGTAGCAACATGGATTATTCATTTTATTGATTATTCATTATTTATTCATTTTTGATTTACTTTTCTTTGAAGAAAAAATAAATAACCCCTTGATAAATAAATAAGTGTTTGTATGGAATTTCCTTAACGTCACAGAATATTTTAATTCAACCACCGAAACACTCCCCGGTGTGAAAAGTAATGTAAAAACTTTGTAATTACTTTGTAATCTTCATGATTTATTAATTTAGTTTAATTCTATACTAGGATTCAACTGCAATGTCATTAATATGAACCTTTAAAAGGCTGTCACGGACATTTAATTAAAATATCCGCTATAATGATTCACGCGAGTTTCACATGCGCACAAAACAGCTGAGTAACATTAGTACACACACACACATACATTTAGTACATACAATAGTACATAAGTATTTTGTATGGGGACGAGTGTCGCCGCTTGTCTGTTACCTGTGCATTCTACTATGATCACTCCACCAATAAAAAAAATGCATTCAAAAATGAAGGGCTGGTATTGGTTGTCACACGTTTATAAAAGTATTGATCGTACACGCAACCTGAATTACTAACAAGCGATCATGTCAAACATATTGTAGTCTAGTCATAGGTGCGTCAAACTCGACACTTCCTTTCTAGTCTTATTCAACTGTTCTGTGCACGTACGTGTACGACTTTAAATAAATTAACATTTTTGCCAGTAGAAAAAATGGTGAGTGTCCTGAGAAAAAAGCATCAAGCCATAACTAAAAACTTTTTGCAAAAAAGCTTATTATTTTTGTTTTCTCTCATTTGTAGTTTCTGGTAGGCAATACCGAAAAATAACAATATATTCTGTTATACGTTTTCTTACAAATAAAATAAAGTTTTGTTTAAAATTTCAGACTTTATGACGATTTTTTCTTTAGCATAATTCGTCACCACGAATCTGTTAAGTGTTAGTCATTCTGAAAATTACAGTAACAATGACACGACTTCCTAAACTAGTTAAATATGTACCTAATACACGTGCGAAACCTTAATCACACACTGCAGCGCTCGAATTTTGTATAAGCCTCTTTCTGATTTTAAACTGCCTCGTGGTCTCGCGGCACAAGTATGTGGCGTGCGATCTAGAGGTCCTGGGTTCGATTCCCGGGTCGGGCAAAGTGTTATTGGCTTTTTCCATTAGGAAATTTTCAGTAGCAATATGGAGTCTGGAAAAGTGCCCGAAAAACGGCAATAGGCTCGCCCCATATTATGTGGGACTGATACATACTTGGCTAAATGTGAGTGCAGAAATGCACCTCTGTGTATGTATAACTTTAAACATCATTATCATCAACATTAATAGCCTTTATCAAGTCCATTGTTAGATATAGGCCTCCAATGGCACGCCACTGGGCTCGAACTTCGGCTATCTACATCCAAGGGAGATAATCTTGCGTTTATCATCACTTCACCTAGCTAGGGGACGTGCTGCATTTGTCGAGCCGTGGTCACCACCCCAGGACACATTAACCAAAACGGTTATCTGTTCGTTCTGCATTTCGGTAGCTGAGTAGGTACTCAACTCGATAATTCCTCTTTCAATGATTTTCTTATTTTTTTTAATTTATTCAAGTATTTTTTTTTTTAATTTAAAACCCAATTACAATGTTTTAAGTTATCTGCGTATATTCCAATCAGTAAAGTACGTTGTCAAAGTTAACACAGTCTTTGAACTATGCCTTTGAACTAAACTTGTTTCGCTGTTTATTTTATACAGGGTGTATTTAGACCGTGATCGAAAACTGAGGCAGGTAATAGCGATAGTGATTACAAACCCCCTGGCATTAAAGAAAATTCCGACAAAAAATATTTTTTTTAGGTTTTCCATACAAACCATATACTTTTAACACCGACGGTTGTATGGAAAACGTCAAAACTTTTATTTTTTGTCGGGATTTTTAATATCGCCACTGGGTTTGTGATCACCCTCGCTATTACCTGCCTCAGTTTTCGATCACGGTCTAAATACACCCTGTATTTAAATTTTATATTGCACTAGCAACACAGACTAGATTTTTGAGTACAGCAAGAACACAACTACAGTTATAGTGCTTCCACAAAAGTCCGTAAACGTTACACATTAATTGTAATGTCTAGTTTATAAATATTTATTGTGGGATTCGTATATCATTTATACGTCAAATAACTTACGTTACATAAAAAAATAAGCTTTAAGATTATAAATTCGGAGTTTTACAGAAACCTCGGCTTTTGAGCTTCTATGAAAATACCGCCATTACACAACTGCAAGGATAGGGGAAACTTGTTTAATTGTAAATTAAGAAGCAGATGTAGAGGATTAACAAGAGCAGATTTTTTCTTATTTCAAGTTTTTTTTTTGTAAAAGCAGTGTGGCCTCGAAGTTAAGGCGCATGGCTAATAACCTCGGCGGTCGCGGGTTCAACCCCCAGGCACACATCTCTGACATTTCGCAGTTACGTGTGTATTCTCAATGAATTATCGTTTGCTTTAACGGTAGAGGAAAACATCGTGATGGCACCTGCACACCTAAATGCTCATAGGAATTTTTTTAGGTATGTAATCCGCCAACCCGCACCAGGCCAGCGTGGTGGAATATGGCCTAAATACTCTCAATGGTAGAGAAGGCCCTTGTCCAGCAGTGGGACGTATGTGGCTTTATAATGATGATAATTCGACTGGGAAGGAGGTTTATATACCCTACGTGCCAGAGCATTTGGGCGTGATAGCATGCCAAGTTATATTGTGGTATGATTACATACAATAATGTAGATATTAAGTTTTAAATTAACATTTGCACCAAGATAATAATTACACAATGGAAATCCCGTATTCATTTTTTTCTGTGTAGATATAAGCATTACAATGATAAAACTATATTATATAAATGGCGAGAGTAGGTCATGGACCTCTGAAACGTCTTTAATTGTTACATATCTACTCGTAGAGATATGTATTTCTACTTCAACATTGCCCGTGTGATGATGAACGGATATATTTCTTGTGTTTCGTTTACATACATAACCATTCACCCGTATTCACTGAAGGGGTAGACAAAATTGCATTCCTTCACCCATTTTTTACCAGGAATGTATTCGTAAGAGCAGTGATGGCCTCGGGGTTTGGGCGCGCGGTCGAGAATTTTGGCGGTCGCGGGTTCGAACCCCAGGCACACACCTCTGACTTTTCGAAGTTATGTGTGTATTCACATTGAATTATCACTAGCTTTTACGGTGAAGGAAAACATCGTGATAAAACCTGCACACCTAAGAGTTCTTAGGGATTTCTTAGGTGTGTAGTCCGCCAACCCGCACTAGGCCAGCGTGGTGGAATATGGCCTAAAACCTCTCAATGGTAGAGGAGACCCGTGCTCAGCAGTGGGCGTATATGGGTTGATGAAGATGAAGAAGAAGATATTAGTCCGACGTAACAGGAGGCGATCCTGTGGCTGACTAAGAATTTCCTTATGGAAAGACTCAATAACACCCGATCCGAGATTCAAATCTGGAACCTCTAAAATGTATGCCAGGCACGAGTCCACAAGGCCGTCAGTTAGTTTTGTTTTTTTTTGTTGCTACAAGTGTCTGAAACTTTCATGGCATGGTAGTGACTACAAAGCGCACGGGGTTATGTCATGAAAAATTAAGATAAATAAGATCAATCAAGTTGTCAGGCTATCGACAATGATGTGGCATAAAACAAAAAAAACAAACGTCATCTCATTTTATTTAAATAACTATGTTAAAGTTGCGTTTAATGCTTATTTTGATGACTTTCAGTACAAAGATAACACGGCTTTATAAATATATTAATTCTTGCAAATGACAATATTTATCACTTATCACAGAAGTCCGATAGAAAAAGGTTATAGGTAGTTAGACAAGTCATGTAAGAAATCGTAAATAATGTTGAAGTGATTAAAATTTCTGCCTAGCTCTTCAGGGATACAAGCGTATTTTTATTTTTAAAAATATAAGGAAATTTCTTAAATTCAAAGTCATATATATATACATACAACTATTGCCCTTGGTTGTCGATTATAGAGAATTTTGAAATAGGTCCGGTGAGCGGAAATCTGTTTCTGTTACGTCTGGCAAGTTTGTGATCAATGTTTCATTGAGAACACAAATAACAATACTTTCGCATAGGTATATACGTTAAATGTGTATTATATTATGATTTAATAGTATTAATTATTATATTGCACATTAATTACCCTCTCTTCTGTAACTTTGAAAGTAAAGGCAATAAAAAAAATATGTTTTCGTAACAGGGTATAAAATATATAGGTATAAAATGTAAGTGGTTATCAGGAAAACTTTATTTTTGAGAGGTTTGAAATCACGTTAAAGCTTTTGTTTGCCTTAGTTTCCATGGTTTCAATACACTCTGTATAATATAATTCAAAAAAGATATTTATTAAGACCAAGGACAGAACTAGTGAGCTGATAAACTATTTCACTACTAAATTCTGTGGCAACTCGAACTGGGATTGAGCCTAAGAATCTATGATTAAACAAACAAGCTAGCATCTTACTGTTCTTGAAGATATACGCGTGTTCTAAGTATTTTATTGGCCAGCTTAAATAAAAAATCGCGATTCCAATCTTCAAACTGATCTTAAAATTAACCAATGAAAACATTTTATGTGTAACTACAACCTAATAGGTTAATTATTTTATCCATCTCTTTTATTTTATGTTGTATGTCCATAAAGAGGTTTAAAATGCAGAAAATAAAACCAAATGTGAGTGGTATTTCCTAAGACCCTCTCGTTAACCGCACACAGGCAAACAGGCTTTATAAATCGTATTGATAGTAGTATGGACTCTACCACCCAGACAATACATCAAAATCTTCCTTAAGATAAAGTTTCGTTCATTAATCACGTGCTAAAGAACACACGTCATTACCGCTAAATAAGAAAGCGCTTTCTCAACACTTTCTGCGAACAAACGCGAGGGTACTTTGATTTTTACGATGCAATTTCTAAAGACGCTTGAGGAAAATCATTACGCTGCTGTGGCAACACCGAAAATTGGAGTTCCCGGCCTGGTACCGGTTCGCACGAGACAAGGTGGGTATTTCCTAACATACCGCCAATCGATATTGATATGAGAAGCGCTATTAAAAGGAAAAATTACTACGCCGTACGACTAGTGATGTGGCGGTTTCTTTTAATTACATTCAGCTCTGAAAATCCGCGTGTTTTCGGTATTGGTTTGACGCAGGCGAATTTAACAATGATCAAAAATAAAGCAGACACGGAAGTTCCCTCTAAAAATATAATGATTTATTTGTTGTGTTTGAGTTTCTTGTAGGTTCAGCAAATTTGGTATGCAACACGAAAAAATGTTTTGTTTTGTATATTCAAGAACTTTTTATTAGGTGTCCATTATAAAAAATATCAGTAGAAGTACGAACTTGTGCAAAGAAACTATATTTTGCCTTCTATTATGTAGGACCCTTAACATATCTTCACCTATCGCTTCACGGATACAGCGAGAATTAGTTATATTTTAATACACTATAAAGTTACCAGCACTTAACGATTATTCAGTCTAAACCTAAGATACAGCTATCTTACACACAATAGCTTGTATCGCTCTGGAAATTCCGTAAATGAAAGTAGGCCGAGTAATGTTATTGCAAGTAATCGACTATTAGGTTACGAGACAGAATGTTTTTATCTCTGTTATGCAATCAGAAGTCTTAGCACTGACATAGCTATACCTACAATTGCAGTACCTATATGAATTTAGCAATATGTCGCTTTCAACGGAAGTATGTTTCAAAAGGATTGCATTTTGATTAAACATATTTAATTGACGACTTGAGAAAGGTGGCGGGAAACGGATGGATGAGGGCTGCTCAAGACCGGGATGGTCGGCGCTTTCTTGGGGAGGCCTACGTTCAGCAGTGGACGGCGATAGGCTGATTGATTGAAATCAAATCAATCAACTAATTTAGTCAACTCTTACCCGTCACCAATAATTTAAACGAGATTCACAACTTTTGCGTGCGTTGAATTGTGGTTTAGCCCAGGTTCTACCACCTCTGTGCGCAACATTACGAATATACGTAATTAGACTTTGTCCTTCCCTATGATCTTAACTATTCCCTTGCCAAAAATCATGCAAATTACAGATAGAGTTCCTTTTTTACTTTTTTAGTAGTGTAAATAGCTTAGCATGTAGAACTTAGCTTCGCTTGTAAATGCTACTTGATTACGTAAGAAATTATATTTTAGCCTGATTAGACTAATGTAAAATATCTCATAGAATAGATAGGCAAACACGAGCATTCAGTAGGTACCAATTCTGGAGATGAGTGCGGTATTTTTTATCAGTCACGAAGGCAAAGTAACTCTTAACCTCGTAACTATCGAAAGTCATGTTAAATAACACGAAGACTTTGGGATTCCCTCGACAATTAATATGCTAGTAAATTTAAAGATATCTCATGTAGAGAGGAAGCCTGTAAATACCACACATTCCACATATGATGATGGTGATTGTGATTGTGATGGTGATGACTGTAATGATAAAAATTATGATAATGATGAAAGTAGTGCTGATGGTAATGATGAGTCGTCCCTAACCCTATAAAAAAGTAAAGACACTGCAGTAAACGTCTTTTAACATAAGTGTGTCTATTGCCGATAAATCAAATAACCCTATAGAACATCGATAGATGGTAGACGTTTCCATTGGGCTACTGCAGGTATCTTATTAAAAGCTTTAAACCGGTGCAGTACACAATGCTAGTCATGTATTTGATGATGACAATTATTAACACAAAGCCTTCGTCTTTGTTCATTTAAAAAGAGTGTAGTTAATTAGGTCACTGCCCCACTTTACCTACTCAAATCTAACAAGTCATTTGATTTGCGCAGTAAGATTGCACATAAGGATTTTCCGAATAAACACCTGGTTATGACAAAGACGACAGGTTCTATTGTCTTAATGCCGACCCAAGCCGTGCAATGTGCCTACATAAACACCTGATTCGAAATGACAAATAAGATTATTCAAACGTTGCGGTCTATTTAAGGGTAAGTATCGATTACTTTTGGATGCTAGGGGATGGCAAGGGTAAGTAGAAATATTAGAGGATTTTGATAGGCGCTGCAAAATACCAAAAGAATATCTAACAGACTAGCTAAATACTGTATCCCAAAGTTTACTGGTCGGTTTTTAGTCTAACCAATTTGAGCCGGAATTGGGGTTATTAAGTTGCACTATTTTTTTTTAGTAAGCAGTACAGCTGGTGAAAAAATAATGGAATATTTCACGTGCCTTCTGACCCAAAAGAATCTAGTAATTTTTTTCAGTACCAGTACGCTTTCAATCTCTTTTAGACTTTGATTCTTAGGATTTATTGGATGACCTTCGCGTGATTTGCCTTTTAAAATATAATGAAGATGCAAATCGGCAAGATTTGAGCCTACATTGTCTTGGTTTTTGATAAAATCTCTTTCCGTGTAACTTTTATGTGGTTTCCCCAGAATGTTTTCCTAGACTTTTAAAGTGCGTGATAATTCATTTTAAATAGACACGTTTATTTATTCGATTCATGTCTAATCATAGACTTTTTTTTATCGATCGGCATGCTTAAATCATGTTGACGATATAAACTTTGCTCATAAGATTATGCTCGTCATTCATTAGTAATATTTCCTCGGTAATTGCCTCATTATTAACTTGCAAAAACTTTTTATCAAAGGAAAACACGATTCAAACCACATTTCAAAGTCCATCGTGCTTCTAGTAACTGTTTCACGTGACTCATTTTTCAAATCTTTTTGACTCTCCTCTTCATAGTAAGAAAACATTCCTCATAGTCAATTTTTAAGGATAACTCTTGCTTAGATTAAATTAAAATAATGATCTGAGGAAAGTACGCCATGATGCCTCCTTTTACATAAATACATCGTGTTTTTTTACGACGAGAAAGGATTACTTAGTCGCCTCACGTAAAAATATTGATGGTTTATTTAATGAGTTAAGACCGACAAACCGACTTTTTCGATCTAACAAATTCTTTAATTTCATTATAATAATTTTATGTGGTGTGTTTTTACTTTTTTCATTGCGTTATGCCAAGTTTGTAGTCCGCCAACCCGCAATGGCCTTGTGTGACCTACCACACTCTAACTTTATCTATTGAGGCCTAAAACCTATGGGTTGTATGGGAGGCCTGTGCTAAGCAGAATGTCATATATGGACTTATGATGAATGGATGACAAAAATACTCATTCAAATCTAGTATGTCTGTAGTGATTCAAATCTCTTGGATTGAAAATTTAAATTTCTTAAGGACTAGCTATGATTCAGCTTTGTAATTCTTCGCCGAAACCCATCACTCATTGTTATATTATGTAGTATTTCCGGAACGTGAATTATAAGAATTTCAATACTGCAATTTATTATCATTTTAGCAAGTTCTACCTTCCATGTAATAATAGCCACAATAAACTCTTCAATCTAATTTATAGAACTGAATTCAAGTCTTAAGAACCTTGTTTGCCAACCCACACTAGGCAGTCTGGTGGACTAAGGCCTAAACCCGCTCGGAGAGTCAGCCTGTCTCTTCTTCTTCATCAACCCATATACGCCCACTGCTGAGCACGGGTCTCCTCTACCATTGAGAGGGTTTAGGCCATAGTCCGCCACGCTGTCCTAGTGCGGGTGGGCGGACTACACACCGAAGAAATTCCTAAGAACTCTTAGGTGTGCAGGTTTTATCACGATGTTTTCCTTCACCGTAAAACAAGTGATAATTCAATGTAAATACACACATAACTTCGAAAAGTCAGAGGTGTGTGCCTGGGGTTCGAACCCGCGACCGCCGAGATTCTCGACCGCGCGCCCAAACCTCGAGGCCATCACTGCTTCGGCACTGGGTCGGCCTGTGGCAAGCAGGTAAACGTACATGGGCTAATTATGATTAATTATGAAACTTACATATAAAATCCGCATTTAAAAATACATGCGCTTAAATTAAAACTGTCACCGCACTACTGCGGTCTACGGATATTTAAATTAATGAATAATTTAAATTGTGCCCGCAAAAAAAGATTATAATTGTAAAGCATTCTTTTTAGTTTGACAGATGCATGGATCAAACTTATTAGATAGTTAAGACCGTAGGTATAATAATAATATTATATAAGGAAAGATTTGTGTTTATCCATACTAAATTATTTTACATGCGAAAGTAACTCCTAAATCTGTTTCTCTTTTACGCTTACACTTCTAAACTGCTGTAGCAATTTAAATGTATTTGGTATGGACTATGGAGGAATGTAACCTTAAGAAATGAGTATAGGGTATTTTTACCCCGGAAAACTTTAGTATTCCCTGAAAATAAGCACGAAATTCAAAATTGTGACTGTGAAATAAACTCAAAAAGTACTTATTAAAGTCAATGATTTTTGGTATTTATATAGAAAGAACTTCGGAAATAAGCTATACTTTAAATTTTCACTCGGGTGAAAAGAATGACATTAGAATAAGAGTTTTATTTCGCCTCATAAATAATTATAGGAATTAAGTAAAATGCTTTGTATAGCTGTTATGACCGACTTATCACACTAATCGAAGTAGTAAATGTGTAGGTCGAGAAACTCCGTGGTCGCAGGTTCAAGCTTCAGGCTCACACCTCTTATTTTCTTAGACATAGTGAACTAAGGCATAAAACGCACTTGTTTATAACGTAACGTTTATGACGTTAACCCTCTCATTATTAGATCGTGCTCAGCAATGAGAAGTATATGGCCTGAATCTGATAACATTATTACTTTTCAAAGTATTCATTCACGAGTTTATTCATTTCTTGACATTATATTGGCGAGATATAGATATTAGAGGATACATCATTGTTTATTCGGTATCAGAACGTAATAACAGAGATAGCGAGTATAAACACAAGTTTATTTGCGTTCTTGTAATTTCCCACATAAATATATTGTTAGATAATGTTGTAAACAATATTAAACAAATAGACTGATTGTAATCCTACTACTATTATAAAGGCGAAAGTTTGTAAGTATGGATGTATGGATGTTTGTTACTCTTTCACGTAAAAACTACTGAATGGATTTTAATGAAACTTTACAATAATATAGCTTATACATCAGGATAAAACATAGGATACTTTTTATCCCGGAAAATGTAGTATTCCCGTGGGAATGAGTATTTCTGGATCTACCAAAGCGATTTGAATGAAATTTGGTATAGAGAGAGGTAGAGCTCACATAATTCACATGGAATAGTTTTTATCCCGGAAAATGAAGTATTCCCGTGGGAATGGGTATTTCTGCATCTACCAAACCGATTTAAATGATTTTTGGTATGTGCATAAATAGGACTCTGAGATGTAAAATAGACTATAAATTATTTTCTATCTAAACTCAACCCTGTAGTCTACGCGGATGAAGTCGCGGGCAACAGCTAGTAAAAAATAAATGAATCATCAAATGTGAAAAAATCTGATGTTATTACGAATGATTATATTATATGTACCTATGTAAATGCGAAAGTGACTGTCAGTCTGCTTATAAGTTACGTTCATAACGCTTCATTGCAGCTTATTAGAAGAAACCAGAGTATCAAACGCGTCATTTAAAATTTACAATTACAAATTCTGAAGTCTTAGTTTTTTTCTTTTCAAAATTCAAAAGTGCTTGTAAAAGATTATTAGAACGAAAAATATATTGCCTTTGAAGATTTTTATTAATAATTATTTCAAACGAATGGTTCAATGCCCTTTCATTTGGGAAAATAGTTTAGATATTTCGTATGCCAGTTATCTCGCAACGGGTATTTTTTTTACTTACATATCTAAAAATGTACAATGTACATGTCGCCGGTCACGTAATCTAAGAGGAAAAGATTTTTTAGCTCAATGCCGAGCCTACATTGGGCTAATCAACATTGATCAACGCCCTCCATGAAAACCCACAATATTGAAGTGGGTCGGCTGGTGTATGATAATAATGTTAAACTACTGTCTGTAGGTCTGCCTGTATGTAGGTCCTGAGGGCCAACTTCCAAGTCATTCAATGTTATTAGGATTCAACATTAAAAAAAAATTAATTGCAGCATGAAGTCTAGTTTTTCAAACTGCGGCAATAGATTCACCTCCTGTAATGTCGGATCAAAAATAAAACTAGCATAAAAAATCGGCCTTTACCTGCCCTTTACGACATACTATCTTAACATGCCTATAAGAAAGTAAATAATTCAAAAGTCCCTCCTACTGCTTCCTTTTGAAGGGAATTAATTAAAATTAAAGTTTCATCCCTACCATCTGGATCAATGGCCCTCTTCGACTGTGCGGTTCAAACGGTGTTTCATTCCACGCACAACATCTTTGTGGAATCAGCTTCCGTCGGTAGTATTTCCAAATGGATACGATCTAGGGACCTTAAAAAAAGAGACTTTATCTTCCTCAAAGGCCGGCAACGCACCGATGATTCCTCCGGTATTGTGGGTGTTCATGGGCGGTGTTGACCACTTAACATCAGGTGGCTCACTGGATCGTTTGCCTCCTTTCCTATAAAAAAAGAAAACTGTTTATGACTCTTCTTCCCTGAGGCAAGGGGCGCGGGAAGCGGATGTCGGGGTCATCGGCCTTCCAGCTCGGTGCGCGGGACGTCACGTCCACGCAGATGTTAGTGCCGGGCTGGGTCCCTCACTAAATACGCCGACATACAGACCAAAACCCTCCAGTAATCTTAACGAGTATAGTCTTAGTGAAAATAGAAGGCTTCTGGCTAACGATAAAGACTGTACTGCATCAACCATAATATTCTATGCAATGACATAGCCGTTTCGACATAAAAATGTATTGCAAAAAAAAGAGACAATCATAAAATAATATCTCAGTGCGTCATCGCGTAATTCTATAGTTATAAATATGCAGTTGGTATGAAATCATATTTCTATAGGTTACAAAGTTCATTCACAAACGCAGATAGACTAATCTTAATTACTATTGTTGTAAATTGTTATTCTGTGTTTGAAACGTATTTTCCCATGATAAAAGGTGGTTCGTGACCTCACCTAGTACTTCGGGACTCGATATAAACTTGGCAAATATTTATTTCCGCGAGTTACAAGTATCATGACGACATCAATTCCTGATATTAGTGACGTCAACGGAAAACCGTTCGGATCATCAGCTCTTAAGAATATTTGTTTGCGATATCGGGATTTGGAACGCCCCACACTATCTGATGCAAATGGGAATTCGCTAAGTTTATTTTTTTAAATATGACGGAATACAAATACTTCGTTGTCTCGCGTGGTCTCGCGTGGTCTCGGGTAGTTGCGCGACTGGCATTGTTATTGAGTTTTTTTCATTTGGACTGCCTCGTGGTCTCGCTGTACAAGCATGTGCCGTGCGATCTAGAGGTTCTGGGTTCGATTCCCGGGTCGGGCAGTGTCATTGAGTTTTTCCAGTAGAAAATTCTCAGTAACAGCACAGAGTCTGGTAAAGTACCCGAAAAACGGCAATAGGCTCGCCCCCTGTTACGTGGGACTGATACCTGGCCAAATGTGGGTGCAGCAATGCACCTCTGTCTACCCCTTTGGAGAATACAGGCGTGAGGTTATGTATGTCATTTAAGAAAAATCAGTAGCAACAAGGAGTCTGGAATTACGCTCGAAAATGGCAATAATCTCGCCTCTGTCTATCCCTGTGAAATATGTGTGCGTATGTATCTTCATAAGAGTTTCTGTTTGAAAACGGGGAACTTACACTCCTTGGGATACAGTAGATCGCAAATATTACATAATACAATTAGTAATACTTAAATAGCCGACGAGTTCTCTCGTGCATATTATAATTTTGACCTATGGGGGTGACCAGAGTTGAGAGTCTCTAACCAGTAGTTGTAGGTACTTTACGACTTTTGGTAAGGATCTATTGAATTTAATGAACATATTATCAACGGAATCATATCATGCGGACCTAAGCCTGTCAGAACAAGACATACTCCGGGTACATTGTGCCAGCGGAAATCCTAGATGACTAAGTCTACTTAAAAAAAACGTATATGCAAATAAGATTCACAATCGAAAACAAACTCTCAAATAAATCAATAAATAATATCTGATCACTTAAAATGTGGTAGAATATAATAAATAAAAAAATATTCTTATGCTATTAATCCGGCCCATCGGAACTAGCGCCATCTAGTCTACTTGTGTGAAAGTACAACGTGAGTAATCTGAGCATCTATGGAAAATCGTCATCGATGACGCTACTGGAAAGGACGTCGACTTAATTAATTGAATGTACGTCATTTTAAAATCCTTGTGCGATATATAATTTCACTGAATAAAAATTAATTCGTTTCGAAGATGTTTTATTGTTTGTTGTGTGTTTTTATTTTGTCCGGTTTGAAAAGCCGTAAGCACCAGATTTTTCTAAGTTACGTATTCATAATGAGTTACTCCCTACTTTTACAATAGAAAACATCGTAAAGAAACCCGCATACCTATTAAAATGTTTTAGAATTTTACCCGGACTAGACCAACATGATGATAAGCAGTGATGGCCTCGAGGTTTAGGCGCGCGGTCGAGAATCTCGGCGGTCGCGGGTTCGAACCCCAGGCACACACCTCTGACTTTTCGAAGTTATGTGTGTATTCAAATTGAATTATCACTTTCTTTAACGGTGAAGGAAAACATCGTGATGAAACCTGCACACCTAAAAGTTCTTAGGAATTTCTTAGGTGTGTAGTCCGCCAACCCGCACTAGGCCAGCGTGGTGGACTGTGGCCTAAACCCTCTCAATGGTAGAGGAGACCCGTGCTCAGCAGTGGGCGTATATGGGTTGATGAAGAAGAAGAAGACCAACATGATGGACTAAGGCCTAATTCGAAGACCATTTTTTTACTCTACACATTCATTTACTTGCAGCACGATGGTGTGACGACTTAAGAAAAATGGCGGGTAACAGATGGATGAGGGTTGCTCAAGACGGGGCTGGTTGACGCTTTCTTGGGGAGGCCCATGTCCAGCCAATGGACAGCGATAGGCTGAATGTACGTATATGTTACCAGGGAAAGATATATAAAATCCGGATCGAACCCGCGGCCTTTTGTTTCAAAACTGGTATCTAGCCAACGCGCGGCGGGCTGTCGAAATCTGCGCTTAAACATCACAAACTAAGATATAAGAAAGATTATCTCACCCGACATCGTTATCAAAAAAGTAAAGAACCTTTAACCGGTAACGTGGAATGTCAAGTTATCATATTAAATCAATTTTAATTTAATTTCATGAGAAGAATATGGTATTTTGCAAAGCCAGGCCTCCCCCCAGCCCACTACATCTTGAAGATCAGGTTTTTACATAAGACCTGTTTGCTGTTTTGTGTGCAATCTTGACGTCACAACAAGAGGCTGATGACTAGAACGTAATAAAAGTTTCCGATGGAATTCATATTCTATCGCCTACGTCAACGAAGATTGCGTCGTGATGACCTCGAGAATAAGTGGGGTCGAGGGAAATCTTCGCAGGTTTAGGACTCAGGTAACTTTGAGTAGTGATGAGATCGAGGTTAAGGTGCAAGGTCTAGAATCTCGACGGTCGCTGGTTAAAACCCTAGAAAGATCTAGGACGTCTTGAAGATATTTGTGCACTATGACATACTTTAAATATGAATTAAAACATCGTGTGGAAACCTGCACATCTTTAATTATTTAAATTACAACATAGCACATTAGGGATCCTTCGCAACCATATCATTGCTTTATTCACCATTGATGGTTACGTCATCCTTTAAGTCTCGATTCTTTCGTATTTCTCTTTTTTTTGACAGCCCCATAGCTCAGTTAGCTCGACACCAGCTTGCGAATCGAAAGGCCGCGGCTTCGATAATCGCAACGTTACAAATTTTGTGTGCTCCGTAAATATTTGTTTCTGGTTTTTTGTGTAACCTAAGAGTCTCTCGTAGTTCCTGATACGTCACAGTCCACAGGGCTTGTGTCCTAGTCTGGGTCACAACTATGTTTGTACTGTTGGGTGTATTTATTTATTATATCATGCCTGCGTTTCTCTCCGAAATGTAATAAAACTTCGGTTTTATTAATTAATATGTTTATGTGATGACGTAAAAGGTGCGATAAAAATACGCGCCGGTGTCAGACATGTTTGATAAAAAACAAGTTTTTGCACAAGTCGTAACGTACAAACTGTTGGAACAGGTTTGTGTTATATTGTATTACATTATATTAATATGACAGCGTCGTGAGTCACGCGTCATAACTGCATTGCAGATCATGTGTTCTCGTGTTTGGTTTGATTCCCAAAATGGTTAGATATGTTTTTATTGGGAAATTATGCATACGTGTAATTTGTGAGTATTCTCACTCCAGCATTCCTCGAAGCAGTAGGCAGTAGTGGTCCATTTCTGTACCCACCTTTTGCCAATTATGTTTTCGTTCCACCAAATGGGGAACGAGCCTATAGGTGACTTTAGGAAATTTTATTCACATCTTCGAAAGTTTATGATCGTCATCATCAGCCCATATACGTCTCTGCTATGCACAGGCCTCCTCTACTATTGAGAGGTTTTAGTCTTTAGTCCACCACGCTGGCCTAGTGCGGGTTGGCTGCTAGTCTTCGAAAGTTATTTATTCTTCTGAATATTATATAGAGATTTATTCGCTAAGTAGATTATTAGTAGAATTTCAGCCACATCAAACTATTCGTTTTATAGTGTAAGATTCTTTAAATTGGTACAAAAGGCCACATGTTGCACTGTATCCCAAATATAGATTGTTAGAGTTTTTTGTGTCCTCTGGAGCTGTGTCAGTGGGGCGCGGTGTGACCCTGAGTGCGATGTAAACAAACAAACCGTCTTACTGCTCCTATTGTAACCAAACGATACGGAGAAGTAAGGATAGTTTGGTCACCTAAGTTAAGAGTAAGCCTCTTGACTGTTGTCAGGTACATCCCGTCATTGATGGAAACACCTATGCTGTCTGACCCGAAAAAACAAAAGAACTTCGCGTTTCGCGACTAAGAAGCATTCTATAATAAATACGTAGCATCCAAAAGTAAGTCCGTATTCTTTAATGCCTAAACCGCCTTATTGGAATATTTTTGTATTAGTGGGGCGCCGTAAGGTTTATACCTCGGAATCCAGGGCCAGTCAATGAATCTTAATATAAACCTTGAAAATATGTTTTTAATAGTATATAGAAAAATGTTAAAAAATTTTTTTTTCGCGCTCTCAATTTTTTTTTTATTATTATAAACATTTATTAATTTTTTGGAGTTTTAATTGATTTATATTAGTCAAAAGTTATATTTTAAAAATAACAACTATAACAAACTTGAAAACTTGATCTTGGATCTTTAGGGACTGCAGGTATACAGATGAATATAAATAAATACACTACTGGAAAAAATTAAAGGATCAAAAAATAAATCCAAATTTTTGGGCCGTAACTTCGAGAAAAATGGTCGTACAGGAAATTTAAAAAAAGAAAATTGTAGCTCCAAGTCTCTAGTTTTTGGATTAACACATTAAAAATTTGTAGCATCAGTGGTTTTTGAGTGATCTTAGGAAAAGCAGCAACAAAACAATTTCAAAATTTTTAATGCTTCTTTTTTTACATACGGGCGTGGAGAAAAATGTTCTTGCTTAACCCTTATAAAGATCGGATATTTTGTTTATTTAGCTTTAATTTCTATCTTTTAACACCTCGATATGTTTAGTTCTCGCCGAGATATCAGTCTACAAATGGAAAAGAATCCTTTTGTCTTTAATTATCGATATCTCAGCAACAAATAATTGTACACCAAGTCTAAGGTGCGTTTCGAGAATTTGAATAAATATCGTTTAACCACCAGCTATTACTTTTTCGATAAAACAAGAATTCTTCTTGTTACATGAATTTGAAAATGCATCAAAATATGAGCTTTAGATGGCGTTTTGGAAAATCGAGCGCTGGATCGAAAACATTGTGAAAACCAATAATGTTAAGTGTGCGTTTTACAGTTCAATATGTCCACAAAAATCCTACAAAGTGCCAAATTAATCCATCCAGCCATTTTTTTGTTTCACTCGATCGAATTTTTGAAAAAATAAGGGATCACGTTTTTGCTCTGCAAAGCTCATAATTTAAGAAATGAGAAATATTCTTTTTTAAGAGCTTTTTTCACATTTTGTTGTGTAGATTTGTTGTTTTGGGGCAACTTGAGGAAATTCAAGTCAACAACGCCAATATTGCCCTTTGTTGCTATTGCGTGTGATTAAGGTATTTTCGAGCAACAATATTCGCATTGACGAAATATTGAATTGATTGGGCGTTTGTACTAAAACTTAAAAGAGTATTTTTGCAAGTTCAAACATGGCTTGGAATGCGGAATATTGACACCGCAAACAATGACGCAACGACCAGCTCCAGAATCTTTATTAAAAATTATTTTTTGCTCATGCAAAACAGGATGTGGAGCATCTTGTGGGTGCAGGAAAAGTGGATTAAACTGCACAGCAGCTTGCTTAGAATGCAATGGTGAAAGCTGTGAAATGTACACGATGTAACAATGTGAATAGTTAATGATATTTTTTTTGTAACTTATTTTTTACGGTAATCTAATGAATTAACATTGAAGTTACTCTGCACATATAATTTATTACAAATAAAACTAAATTTTTCACTATAAAAAAAATTTCTCCCTTCCGTCTCTAATTTTTCAGTAAATTGTTGTTAAAAATTGTTGTAAATCGAGATCGGTCATTTTTTTTTTTTAACTTTTTTATTTGAGGTTTTAATAATGCAATCTCATACTTGATATACAGATTCATTGACTGGCCCTGGGTTCCGAGGTTTGACCATTTTTATGCCTTACGGCACTCTACTATATGGAGATAGTTGAGTCCTTGTGCCTGGCTAGTTTTTCTAGAATAACTTATTGTTGTTTTTGCACCAACCTTTTAACCCTACTTCACCCAATGGTTAACTGCCAGAGAATGCCTTAGGTATTAAATCCGCCTTTATTACTATATATATAAAAACCATAAATAATTATAAACCTATTTCACAACTCTGAAGCTATAAAATATTCTAATACATGTTCCCTAAAACACCCGGAAACGTGGTCACTATAAATGTAATGTAAACGAGTGTTGACGGTCAAACCGATCGTATATCTTGCTCGGAGTGCGACCGCGGGCGTCGCTAGCCGCTGCTCTAGGCGGCACGCACTGGAGTTTTATTTCGGGACCATTACTAGGTGCCGAACAGAGGTGCCCAAACTTTTCATAGACTAGTTTGCGAGAAAAAAATTGACTAGGTAGGTATTCGGTCCGTAAAGGCTATTTAGAAGTAGGTAAGGAAAGGTTATTCTGCATAGTTTAAAACAATTTTAGGGTTTCATATCAGGCCATATATGTGCCACTGCTGGACACGAGCTACCATTGTAAGGGTTTAGGCCTTAGTCCACCACGCTGGCCTAGTGCGGGTTGGCGGACTACACTCCTAAGAAATTCCTAAAAACTTTTAGATGTGCAGGTTTCATCACGATGTTTTCCTTCGCCGTTACAGCAAGTGATAATTCATTATGAATACACACATAGCTCCGAAAAGTCAGAGGTGTGTGCCTGGGGTTAGAACCCTCGACGGTCGACATTCTCGACCGTGCGCCTAACCCTCGAGACCATTACTGCTTGTGGTGTGCAATTTCAGGGTTTATTTTTAATTAAAACGGTTAATTTCACAGACTTTCTGAACAAAAATCGCTAAATTAATGACTTGGTCACAGTTTCTAAGTCACTGTTCAAAGTGGAACAAATGTAATGTCGTCAGTAAATCCATTCTATAGTATAATTATTCCATGTTTCTTCAGATGTAGTGCCCAGAAACTGCACTTGAAATAACATAGTTGACAAATTATCTAATCAAGGGCAAAGCAAACAAGATAAAGATTGAATCGCGATAATTTATTATTTTTACAAAATAGCGAGAAGCAAAAGTCTCACCTTAGACGGGAAGCTATCAAAATTGCTCCCTATCAACAAGACTGAAATAGTTAAGTGGCCAGAGCGAAGTATTCATGAGTGTCATGAGTCTGAAGAAGTCAGTTAAGAGAATAACTATGACATTTAACTACCTAGGACTCAACATAAAACATCAAATGACAAAATCTAATTTCATACTAAAATGGATATTTCTCCCAATGCCATTCTCTGAAATACGTCTTTTTTTTTCAACAATATTTTATAACTCATATGTATATTCTTGACTACACCGTGTAAATATTGAAAAATTTACCCATATACAATAATAAAACTAGACGAGTAAAATGAATGCATGTATTTTAGTTCCATTTAATGTGCTTTTATAAAGAACAAAATTGAAGTACAGGAACAAATAAACCCGGTCGGTTAATGAAAAGCACACACAGCGTCCAGCGGTTACGTAACGGGAACCCGGAGTCCAATTACAGAACTCATTTACAAATAGACGAGTGATGTCGACGACCTCTGCATTCCGGGTATGCAAACACTAGTATGAATATATCATCATCAGTACATAATATGTCTGGACGGGCCTCTACTATTGAGAGCATTTAGGGCCTAGTCCACCACGCTAGCCAAGTGTGGGTTGGCGGTCTATACGTCTAGGAAATTCGGAAGAACTTTTAAGTGAGCAGGTTTTATCACGATGAGTTTTATTATTATTGTATGAGCGTATGAATATATTATTGTTTTAACAAACCTGTGTGGACATTTATACATGTTCCCATAAAAAAAACCTAAATATTAATCCAAACATTATTATCAACACTAAAAATCTAGTGATAAAAACTAATGCAACCTAAATGAGCGTCAAATGTTTGAGCACCGCTGCGCAAACGCATATCCGCGATGAGCGTGGTGCGGCAGTCGCGATGCGCGCGCCGGCCGGCCCCGCGGCCTGCGTCGCGCTACTCCTGCTGTGTCCTGCCGCCCTGGTACTCGCCCAGCACAGAGGATACTACGCCGAGGAGCCACACCTGGACGACGCGATCGACACGTGCGTTATGTGTTCCTAGTACTTTGTGACGTTTTTAATTTATTTTGGTTTCTTTTTTTTTTGTTTAATTTGCGGCTGTGGCTGTGGTAAGTAAGTTATACCTTAAACAATTTCGGATGGCATAACTATTTAAAAAAATATTCCTAAAACATTGTAACTATGATTCTCTGAATTACTGTTATGAAAAATCCAAAATGGTTTTACGCAAATGCTCGATTATTACCTTAATCAAATTTACCCTGCGCCCTTCTTGGGTAAAACATATTTTGTTAATTAAAATTATCTACAAGGAAGTGCATCAAGGAAATACACTAAAACTAACGTTATCTGCTCATAACATTGGTTTGCAGAGAAAATAACAAGAACCAGATGTACCGATGATTCAATACAATCGACAAGCGACATAAAAACTCATATAAAAATTTATTAGGTCGAGTTGCAAGTGACTAACTGAATGATAACTTATCAATGAAATTAATCAAAACAGAACGCTCGCTTAAAAATGAAACGGAGTTCAATGGACTGCATTCGAAGGAAGTACAGTGTACTGGAGTAATACGTTAGCAGGCGCGCAGTCCGATAGTTTTATGGGGGACTTAAATGGTTTAATGAGGGTAAATAGCAAAATGTTTTCAACCACGTTCAATTCACGAATCGGTTTTAAATGAACTTAGAGAAGCAATTGAACAAAAGTAGTAAGTAAGTAGTTTAAACAGCCCCCGTGGCGCAATTGGCTAGACACCAGCTTGCGAAACGAGAGGCCGCGGGTTCGATCCCCGCACCGAGACAAATGTTTGTGTGAACCACAAATATTTGTTTCGGGTCTGGGTGTTTGTGAGACCGAAAAAGTCTCTCATAGTGTCTGATACCCACGACACAGGTCTTGTAACCTAATGAAGGGTCAGAGCTATGTATGTGACTGTTGGGTGTATTTATTTATTTATTTAGTAAAGACAGACAAACGGACTCCATAGTTACAATAAACAACACAGTACGGCCAACGTGAGATACTTGTGAGTTCTTATGTAGACATATTAAAATAATTAGTAATACAATTCTGATTAAAGTTAGTAAATTACGTTAGTCAACCAAGCCCATTTTTACAACGTATTCACAAATACAAGTTTGTTTGTCCCTGTGGCTTCTTTTTTAACTATTTCTTAACGGTAAATTCACACAATTCAGAAGACCTCGCATTTTAAAACTGAATCAATGGATAACAAAAAATTCCGAAAGAAAATTACATAGTTTTATTGTCAATCTCATCGACCCGGAAAATCATAAGCTAATGGAACAACACGTATAAATTCAAATAATTCAATCATCTAATATTTAGACGTGTCTATTACACAATACAATTTAGAACAGCACAAAATGTCTTCAACGTTGAGATGCATTTGATCTGTAATTAAAATTCCGGTTTTATGTAGAACACATGTCAAATTTCATAAGCTTCCTAATGAATTTGCTCTAGCGGTATTAAAGACGCAAGAGTCATATTTAAATTTGATTTGACCTACCCTAAATTTAATGACTGTAACTAAAACTGTATTTCATTTTTAAGTTTCATTTTACAATATTTTCCATTATTCTGCATTATCCTTTTATTATGACGTTACACAAATCTAATTCCCATTAAATGCATTTAAACGGTGGAAGTTCTACAAAAACATTAACTTATTAGATTTTACTATAACTTTCTTAGATTAGTGTTCTATTAACTCAAACCTTTCTTGATTTAAAAACGAGTAGGTTGTTGTAATAGAATATAACTACTGTTCATCCTAGTGAGGTCAGCACCCCATCAAAGACCCTAGTTCCACTCCTGTCAACGTAATAGTGCTTTCATTACGAGCGCGGTGTATAAATAGTGTGTGCAACAGAAACCCTTTGAAGTTTTCTCGGAAGCGAGAAGCTCGGCGCGGATGATCACTCAACACGAATAGAAAATATTTATAATGTAAACTATAAACAAAAGAATACGCATGGATAATATACGGTAATTTTGACACACGAGACAAGAGTATTAAATGTGTTAAAATTACCAAGCCTCGGACTAAGAGATTTGCAGGTTCTTTACCGCACAATCATGATGTATCACGTATGCTTGTTCGATCAATTATAATACACTAAGTATCCTAAGTACCTGATGTATCCTGTTAAGCCATTAAAGGCCGATTTTATGAGAGATTATTTCTGGTGCATACGTCCCGTTGCTGGACACCGACCTCCTCTGCAATTTAGAGAGCTTGGGCTTAGCCCACCACGCCGGCCTGGTGCAGGTTAGCGGACTACAGATCTAAGAGATTCCTCAAAACTTTTAGACATACAGGTTTCTTGACTGTTGATTAATAGCGGATTGAATATATAACAACAGTTTTATTTTCTTTGTCTATGTGATTTTTTTAACAATGGTGCCATAATATAATTTTTATTATTACATTTAATTACATAACGCAAAGCATAGACATAGTCAAGGAAAAAACTGACATCATCTTTTTGTTAATATTTATTTTTATTCGTTTATCTAAAACATTGCGGTTATAAAGTTCCGTCATCTTTTTAATGTCGTGCATCATATTTAGATTTAAAGTTTCTAAGAAAGTCAGATGTGTTTTTAAAACCAACCTATAAGAGACCAGCTTTTTGCTGTTTTCGGCGCTTACGCCAATTTCGTGAATTCCCGAATTTTTGTAATAGAAAAATCGTATGTATACAGAATTACATGCTTATATTCTTATGAGTTTTATTGACGAGAAATTTCTTAGTAACTCCCCTCTGTAGGCTGACATAGATAAAAATAATTTGCACTCGTCTTTGATTCACCTCTTTTATACCAAATTTTTAATCTAAGCACCACTTATGGTCTTATCCGCACGAAATTAAGTTATTATGAAACAAAAGAAAAATAATGTAGGCAGCACGCGTCAGTTTGTTTATTTATAAGTCATTGCCTTCCAAGAGGAAAATCTGCCAACAAACAAAATTATCTTGATCAATCACCTGATTTAATTGCTCAGGTAATTGTTGCCTAACTTTTTGACATCAATTTACTTTGGAACCTTTATACATGACTAAAGGTTGTACTGTTTGAAGCGAAGATAAATATTTGAGAGAGCGATGACTTAGCCTGTCTAGGGTTCGATGCAAACCATCTGAACACGCATGATTCACGTAGAACAGATGATGATTGACGTGCATGAGGTTATGAACTTTCTACACCAACCTACCTTTATCGCGTTTATTACTATTGATTTAAATTATTCTTTAACTTAAATTCAGTCTTGGCTAAACCCAGTTGAAACTTCAGTCCTAGATATCATTCATCTTATAGTCATGTTGTATTATTGAAATATTATTACTAGTAGTAATACTAGTAGTAATATTAGCTCAATGTATTATTAAAAACATCATAATGCTCAAATAACTTCTTGTATAATAATAGTGTGTGTTAAAACTAAAAAGTAACACAATTCGGTAAACAATCTTTTAAATTATTCCAGTAATAATTTTTCAACTGATCTTACTAGTATCAAAACAGTACCGCATTCAAATCGTCATGATCTAGTCCACTGTCATTGCAGCTGTATGAATCAAATAAAAGCTAATGCCAACATTTCTGTTCCATTATTAGATCTATTCACGTCTCATTTCATTGGCCTATATGCAGGATAACTTATTGTGCTAAATATTGAGGTCATTGTTGATTCTAATCATCCCAAACTGTTTGAGCTGATAAGATAGCGCTTAATTACTGGTGACAAAGCAAATTGTCGCTACGTCAGTAACCACATAGAATTAGTGTAATTTAGGATACGAATATTTTATTTCTAGAGGTGCTACTCAACATCAACAGGAACGATTTCATGAAAATAAATAGTTTGTCATTTTCCAAAGTCATATTTGATAGATATGGACCTACACCACATTTCCTTCATATTGTCCCGAAGATTCAGACGGTTAATTTCGCAATATGAAATAAATTAAAACATCCTATATCATTTTAGGATTACGAAACTAAATATCCTTTCAAACTTTTTACAACTTATGCTGTCTTGGTACGTTACAGGGGTAACAGCGGAGCATTGACAGTAGCGGTGTGTCCGACATGATTTTAAATACTTTTTTTTTTGTTCTTTATCATTCTAAGATTTTGAAACTAAATATTCTGTAGTAAGTCCCCCATAACCGACTTATAACTTATGCTGTCTTGGTACATTGCAGGGGTAACAGCGGAGCATTGACAGTAGCGGTGTGTCCGTCGGACCGCGTGCTGCGCGTGCGCCAGACGTGCCACGTGGCCGGCGCTGACGTGCAGTGCTTGCGACTCACCTGCTGCGACACACACCGATACGTCGCGGGACGGTCAGTGTGAATCTGCCTTTTTACAGCACTGAGAATTTTTGTACTGAACATGGTATAAACATTTTAAAAGCCACGGCGATCAAAAAAAGCTAAATGGATCATCATCAGCCCATGTACCATACGTCCCACTGCCGGGCACGGGTCTCCTCTACCATTGGGAGGGTTTAGACCTTAATACAGAATTAAATGGATGTAATAAATTTATGATACCATCATAAACAGAAGGCAAAACTTTCTGTATTCCATTGCTTAGTCAGTAACTTTTATTATAGAGCCTGCTGGCCTTTAGAATATAGGCTTTTATCCTTCAGTCCTCTACATGGGTATTTTGTTAAACATAAAATAAAAAAAAATCATGATCAGTCTTAGGAAACGTACGTTGCTAATGAAATAATTTACACCGGGATCATAAGTCATCTGTGCGCTTCGTAGCAATAATAAAACGACACGAATACGTCGCGCGACTGTTTCTGGTTTATGACTTCCTAGTACATATTTATAAATGTTATCTGTGATTCATAGATTTCGTTCAAGGAGATGTGTAGATCAGTAACTGGATATTTTGCAGAAAATCGTTTACGCGATGTAAATATTTAGTTTTCTGGTCTAGTAAGTTGTTTAGCAACATAATTAAATATATTCTATACACTCTGTCAACCATAACGCCTAACAAGCTAAGATAGAAAGAAGTTCTATAATATGAATTTACGCGAAAGATTTCTGTCTCACAAACAAACAAGAAAGAGGCCGTAACAAAAAATTGTGGATCTCACAAGAAATCGTCCGTGGAAATTGAATTCTTAGACTTTTCACATATCATTCTCTATAAAAATTGTTTTGTTACTCCCTTAACTACAGTTTCCTAACTCTAAGACAATTGTTAGGATAATTGTTGGCCAGACCAACTTATTAAATTTTAATAAAATAATTAAAGAACACATAACTGCTCGGTCTTTTCTCAGTAGTTCAAACAATAATACTATAAAATAAAATTTCCAGTTGCATTCCAAAATCAGTGGACCCATGCAGTCTGAAGCTGTGCGAGCAAGCGTGTGAGGTGCAAGACGAGAGACTGTGGTGCACCTGTTACCCTGGTTACCAACTCAGCACCGACAACTTCTCCAAGAGACAACAGCCGTATTGTGTTGGTGCGATACTCTTACGACCTATGCTCCCTTAGTACATAAATAAATAAATAAATACACCCAACAGTCACATACATAGTCCTGACCCCACACTAAGATACGAGTCTTGTGTCGTGGGTATCAAGCTACGAGAGACTTTTCGGTCTCACAAACACCCAGACCCGACACAAATATTTGTGGATCACACAAACATTTGTCTCGGTGCGGGGATCGAACCCGCGGCCGCTCGTTTCGCAAGCTGGTGTCTAGCCAACTGCGCCACGGGGCTGTCCATTCTCAATGTTCTCCCCATTACTACAATGCTCTTCGCGGGGAAAGCCAGATGATCTATTGTTTAATATTTTTTCCAAGATAAACAAGGAAACAGGCCATTCAGATGAAATACCTACTTTCCTTGTTATTGTGATCTAGGCCTAAAAGGTAAGTTAGGGTAAATCCAGACATTAATCTAACAACCTATTTATGTTTTATTGTTTTCGCTTTGCTATAACATCAATTATGGTTTAAACAAAATGACTAATTACTTACATCATCATACCATGTAGAATTTACTGATATTTTTTCAAAAATTACGCTGAACGGGAACAAAAGTCGTTATGTAGTTTCCTGAAGTGTTCCAGGGGAGAACGTAGTACCTAATAGATAATACGTTTAAAAATTCATACATACCACACTCACTCAACATGTGGAACTAATACCCTTAATCGTAGTAGCTTCCTACCTAACATCACGAAATAAGAATACATCGACCAACTGATGATATTCTCCCATTAACTTCAGACATAGACGAATGTGCGACGAACAATGGCGGTTGCGAGCACATGTGCGTCAACGATCCTGGCGGCTTCCACTGCGAGTGCGCGGCGCCGCTGTCCCTCGCCAGCGACGGCATGGCCTGCGTGCCCAGGATGCCCATCGTCTCTGTACCGGTAATATATCGCTTATTTTGTGACTGCCTTGTTTCTGCGATCAAAGATACGAGATTTTATCCCCGGGGATAAACAAATTGTAATCATTTTCTTTATAAAAACCTCAGGATTTTACAAAGATAAGTTCAGTAGGCTCGCTCCCATCGCATGGAAATTTATAAAAGTGCAGGAATGAATTATTGTTTAGAAATACAGTTATTGCTTCCTTTTAGATGCATACATAAATCTGTTCTCACATGATACAAGTCTTCTGTCATAGGTATCAGACACTATGAATCTTTTATGCCCCATACCCAGATCCTAAATAAAACAATTTAGATCAACGGATCAATCGAATAATGCTTGTTTTACATTAAACGATGCTTGTATTTACAGGAGCCTCTGCCCCTGATCCGCGCGTCGTCTCGGTGCTACGCCCCGTGCGACACGGTCACGTGGCTATCTCGGAAGGTCAAGCAGCTGAGCGACCAACTGCACACGGCACAGGCGGCGATCAAGAAGCTCATGGAAAACCCGGTCTTGAAGTCCGATGGTATGATACTTTATCTAATGGTTCATAGTCTGGTCTTAAGATTATGAAACGTTTTAATCTTTTTAGCCAGTTCTTTGGGACAAATGCCTTGCAGTAAAGGAAGTTCAAAATTCTCGAAAACTGTTAATTCAATGGGTTAATGTCAAAGTCGAAAAGTGTTGTTATTTAAATTTTAAATTGTCAAAATCTCAAAAGACCGGACCTTTTTATGGAAAAGGAGGCAAATCAGCAAGTGGGCCACCTGATGTCATGTGGTCAACATTGCTCATGAACACCCATAGAACCAGAGGAATCATCGGTGCGTAGCCTATTTTTTCGGAATACAGAAATATTTTAATTTAAAATATCTCAAATGCAGCAAGTGAGCGGTTGGCAGACGGCACGTACGCGTACAGAGTGCTGGACTCTACGGCGCCGCTGGAAGGAGGCTACTGCCGGTGTGAAAGAGGACCTAGGGTAAACTATTAATTAAATGTCTCTATATTCTTCTGTAGTTCATTATTATTCTAGGCGAGATTTAGGAATCTCAAGTGGAACATGTTGGTTGGGTTGTGGCAAGCGGGGCCTATTAATGCGACCAGTAATCGCTAAAAGGACCGCTCCTTACACTCTGGTCAGGTTGAATAAGAGTAGAAAGGAAATGTCAACATGCAATCATGCCGAATCTACGAGACTCTATCTACGTAGACTTGTATTAATTATTAAATATGTAACAATAATTTATTAACCTTAATTTTTGTTTCAAATTTTTATCATTGGACGTGACATATGCAACATCTATTACAAAACGAATTAACAATTCTATTACTGTAGGGTCCCCCAGGTGCAACGGGAGCAGTGGGTCCAAAAGGCGACGCTGGGCCCAGAGGACCACGAGGACCCAGGGGACCAAAAGGATCGTTGGATCTCATGCTGCTAATGTTGGCTGACATCAGGCACGACATACAGAACCTGGAGTCAAGAGTTTATAAAGAAGGAGAACGGTATGCATATAGCCTTACTTAGCCTTAAAAATATATATAACGGTTTACAATAGAAACCTTACTTAGCTTTCACACTCAGCCTATCGCCGTCTACTGCTGAATGTAGCCTCCTAAGTAAGCGCCAACCTTCATACCCAGCTTTACAAAAATATTTATAATTTTAAACAGACAAAAGAATCACAGTCTAAATTGACTGATAGCCATCGTGCAAGATTTGTATTTTGCTATAAAATTAGGACAATATGTCGCTTGTCCGGAAGAATACAGTATCATGTCAAAATTTGGCACTAACGGACTTAATAATACAGTTCGACTAAAAAAAATCCGTTCTACCTTTTACACACTTCTCCTGAAAAAGTACGTTTTCAGAGTTGATACAGTATTCTTGCGGGCAAGCGATGTGTTGAGAACATTATTTATTATTTTAATCGCTCTGTGATTTGCTCTAAATCCCCATTTGAGTATTTTTATAATTCCACGAAGAAAGGTATAAATATGTGTATAATATGTATTTACTTACATACTTTTTGCTACTTGTGGTTCATTTTTTCCATCTGTAATATTTATCGTTTATTCACAGACCAGAACGTTTCAATTTACAAAAAGCGTGGCGAAAGCAACGTAAACAAGAAAAATTGGAGAAAGAGGGAAAAACTGAGCAAGATTTAGAAGCGTTCACAGCGCCGCCTTTAGAAGATCCCGTAGAAATTTCACCAAGAGGTGAGCTTAAATAATAATTGTCGCCCTTACAAACCTCTGCGACTGAGTACTACATTTTTATGTTATACTTTTAATAAAATGCCTTTTATGTTTTCTTTTTTTTGCCTTAGGCTCAAGCTGACTCAAACTTGTAAAGCCACCAGTGACAATCATAAAAACAGCTAATGCTAACGGTCAATGATCTAAGCACAAAGTAGTGTTATTCTTGAAAACTAATTTACGCCTACTTTAAGATTTAAATTAAAAAACAATAAGATACATAATCGGTCTGTACAAAAACGGAGAACCTAAATTAAGATTATTCTATGGCATGACTATGGGTTAGTTGTCTACTAAAGTTCACTTCTATATCTTACCAGTTCGATAATTTTGCCCTAACATAAAAAAGGCACTCAACCAAATACACTACACCACATGTTGTCCCCAACCGCTATCCTTGACTACATTCATTCCGATTATTCCAAGACTAAAGAAGAGCCAAGTTTCGTGCCATAGAAGAGGCCTATGTCCAGCGCTTAACGTAAAAGGCTATTGATGATTCCAAGAATTTATTATATTTAACTATAGTCCTGCCATACAAAAGGGGCCTATGTCCAGCAGTGGACGTCTCTTGCCTGATGATGATGATGGTAGTCCTCCCCGACAGGTCGCACGGGGGAGATAGCCCACGAGTCCACGACGGACTGGTCCCTGGTCCACGGGGACGAGGACCAAGGCCTGCCCCTAGGCCTGGCGCAGGAAGCCGACGCGCTGGACAAACTGCGGCAGTACCACCTGCTCGGAAACTCCAGCGTGGAGGAGGAGCCAGACAACGACTATGACTATAGCTTTTATTAGAATATACTTTTATTTTGTAGTTGTTTCGTTTTTTTTCTGGGGTCCTTGGAAATGTGTAATGAAATTATAATGTTGCTCTTTATCCTCGAAGGTTAGATTCCGCAAACCCACATTAGGACAGAGCAATGTAATGAGCCCTAAAATCATTTGTTGTAAAGGCCAATGGTCAGCAGTGGGACTGACATGATCATAGTGAATATTGCAGCTGATGGTACATAGAGTTCTGTTGATGATAAAGTTGTAATGGAAGACCCTACTAAAAATAAGGATAACATATCCTATATGATACATAAAATATATAGATGCATCCAAAGAACTTACCCTAACCTGAAGGACAATCCATGAGTTACTGCCATTACAGTAATTGGGTTTCAGAAGAAAATTTCTAACATTACTTGCTAACAAAATTACATATATATTTCCACACTAACTTAACCACAAACACTTTTCTTATTCCATACAAAATAAAACACAAAAATATCTTAACATTTATATTAAAGTATACATGGAATATTAATCTTTAGTACATAATATAAACTAGAGATGAAACGGAGTAGTTTGGCCGGATAGTTACCGGATATCCGTTTCATCCCTAATATAAACTGTGTATAAGTTCATGTGTGCACGGCGGGCTGGTACTGGTCGGCGAGGCGGCGGAACTCGTTGCTCTTGGCGTGGTACTCCTGCACGAACGGGTGGCCGGGGTGGCTGTCCAGCAGCTGCGACAGGTAGCGGGACGACACCTGGGAAACAATGCATTTTTACATATCGCACCTCGGTTCAAATAGTGTCACAACTCAAAAAACCAAATTGTGGAGAAAAATGCATTTGAAATTTACACTTACATATTTTTTTACTTTTCTGCTCTTATTACGAAAACAAAAAAAACCTGTAACATGTTCTAAAGAAAGGTTTTTTTTGGTTTTTAAATAGCTATAAAATGGTATGCAGTAAATATTATCCTTCCAAATATCCCTATCATCTGTCACAATTTTATTCTCCATTTATTTAAAACTAGCTTTTGCCCGCGACTCCGTCCGCGTAGACTACAGGGTTGAGTTCAGAAAGAAAATAAGTTGTAGTCTATTTACTCCTCAGAGTCCTATTTATGTCCATGCCAAAAGTCATACAAATCGGTCAAATTGTTTAAACGTGAAACCGTAACGCGCCGGTCCGCGCCTTGTGCATCATTATTGCGCGCTTGATAATTATTTTGAAAGTGCGATATCTTCTAAGATACTCATTGAAATCAAATGATGTAAAGGACACATTTATTTTATATTAAATACTTGTAATTAATAACGCATTTATTTGGATAAGGATTAATATAATCTTTATATAAACACCTTCACAGACAATGCTTCATTTTAGAACAAATTTGGTTAACATAAAAGAGGTTATAGTGAACCAACTCTAAAAGTTAGACATATGCTATCGCGGACTTTTTTGTAGGCATTATCAAGCTCTACAACTTTTCTCTAGGACTCAACTATATATCTCCCATGGGTAAGGCAGCGTTTGCAAAAAACGATTTTGTTCGACCGTTTTTTCTCCGACTTACTTCGCAAATCAAGCCACAACGAAAAAGTCTTATCATTTTTCGGAGTAATATATAGCCTATGTCCGTTCTCAGGGTCTAAAGATGGTCTGTGCCAAATTTCATCAAAATCCATTCAGCCGTTTAGGCGTGAAAGAGTAACAGACAGACAGACAGACAGAGTTACTTTCGCATTTATAATATTAGTATGGATAGTATGGATCATCTCTCAGCCACTCCATCCTTCTTTCCCTCTACTTGTCCTTCCTTCAACTAACAATACTCATTACTTTGTTTTCAAAGTTCAATTAGAATTAATTACAAAGTCATTATCTATTTATACCTAAGTATAGAAAAATTGTTTGGCTCAAGACTCACCTCAGGTGCCTTGCCACTGTGTGTTGCTGTCACTGCCAGACCCAGCAACAAGTCTGGATGCTGCGGGGATCTTGTCTGAGCCTCTGTTAGCATCTGCTCAGCTTCCTCCCACATACCTAAAGAAAAAAAAAATACATCTTACATTTCCTTTCTTTATATCATCATCATCATCAACCCATATACGCCCACTCCTGAGCACGGGTCTCCTCTACCATTGAGAGGGTTTTCTTTATATACTGATATATTAAAATATTAACACAACACAATGGTAGGTCTCTATTATGGATAAACTTAAAGAATATTAATTCTACGGAATATAATATTTGTGAGTTCTTTAACCCTTATGTTAGTAACCAACATTACTGACGTCTTTTAGCAACCGGGTACCCGGGTACCCGCAGATCGAAATATTAAAAATTTTGTTTATTAGAGAAGAAAACTCGATGTTATTTTTTTCTTTTCTATCTGGAGCAAGAGCCGCGTATTAGATTTTTGTTGGGATCAGACGTGTTTTATTTATGGTGTTCTCTTTATAGTGAAAAATAAAGCTATGGAACAACTATCGAGAGCTGAATTTTCTAGGTAAGTAAAGTTTACATATATTTAACATTTGTAGATGTTTCAATTATAATTTTTAGTAATATTATTAAGAAATTGTATAATATAATAATAAATTCATTAGGTTTCCCCAAATTGCAGCACCTGTAATGTTCCAGAAGATGTTCAACATCTGCTGGTGGAATGTGTTCGGAACAAGAATGAGCGAGACCTGTTACTGGATGAATTTAAGGTGAATTTGTTGGATGTAGGCTGGTTTCAAAGCATCCTTTCAAATCCTACTTCTGATAGGGCCATACGTTTGTGTCAACTAGTTGAATTTATCCAGTGACAGCGTTCTTTATTTCGTTGTTGTTCTTTTTTTTTCGTTGTTAAGATTGGGTGGCATATATGGCCTTAATTTTGTAAATATTAGATATAAGTTGTATAATGTAAAAGATACGATGGGGTTGTCATATCTTTTTGATAAAAACCCCGAACTAAATAAAGATTAAAAAAAAAAAAATTCATTAGGTTAAGTGCAACTGAAAGAAATGCATATTTGAAAAAATTACTTGGAGCGAATGACAGTGATTCGAGCGGGCCGTCTGACACTGATGACGAAGACTGGATTCCAGCGAATACAGTTAGATGTCATCAAATTGCAAATCGAGAAGACAATTCAGAGCATGATGAACCTGAAGATCCTGGAGATACAGGAGAAATTGCTGAAGAGAATTTAGAAGTAGAAGAAAAAGTTGAGAATAGCGAGAGTGAGGAAGACGACGAAGAAGTAGAAACTTGCGAAGGATAAAACAGCGTGGAGCAAAACTCCACTGACTCAGCATCAGACCGCAGCTCACAATATTATACGTCAGCGAAGTGGGCCTCATCGCAGTACGGAAATGTTGTCAATAAGCGAGACTTTCAAGAAATTTTTAACCTACGAAATGGTTGATATAATCGTCCGTCACACTAACAAGAAAGCCGAAGCTTATCAACATTATAATGCTGATCATCCATACTCTCAGCATCAATGGAAGCCCGTTACGATATCCGAAATTTATTCATTCTTCGGTATTATTGTGCTGGTACAAATAATTCAAATACAGACCATACTTTCGATATGTGGCACTCCAATTCTTATCCGCTGTATCGCGCGACGATGGGATTGAAGAGATTTCATAATATTCTGCGTTTTTTGACATTCGATGATAGTAATACTCGAAGTCAACGTAAAAAAACAGACAAAGCAGCTCCAATTCGTGATGTGTGGACTATGTTGAATTCAAATTTAGCTCAGGTGTACAAACCAACCGCAAACTTGACAATCGATATACAGCTTTACCCATACCGTGGCCGTACTGGATTCACTCAATATATACCATCGAAACCAGCTAAGTATGGTATAAGGATCTGGTGGATTTGTGATGCGGAAAACGCATATCCTTTGCAAGGGATTATTTACACTGGTAAAATACATGGCACTCGGGAAAAAAAATCAGGGTGAAAGAGTAGTGAAAGAATTGGCGGCACTCAATTAATCTCATACAATGTGTTAAATGTCACATTTATTGTCATTAATTATAAAAAATGTAATATTTCTGGATTTTTTTAATATAATTTAGTTGTAACCATTTATATAAACCATTTTTAATTTATTTTCTATACTTTCCATTGTGGGTACCCGGGTACCCGGTTGCTAATGGGGCGATAGCTGAAGTTTAAGCTTATTTAAAAAAAAAAAAACAATAAATAAATTAAATGCACTCACAACTAGCTTTCTTTTAAGTTAAAAAACGACGATTCGAGAGCTTATAATAAAATATTGAGTTTTCTTTGAGCCATTCATACAAATACACCGCGGTGGGTACCCGGGTACCCGGTTACTAACATAAGGGTTAAATAAAACTGTTGAGCCATTTTCAAGATGCATTGCTGGATCTTGATTTATATTATCAACATCAAAAGGGTATTTCATAGTATTGTTTTTTGTTAAAGCTTTCTAATAGCAGCTGATTTCCTTAATGAGTGCATATTTAGAATCGCGGCAATTAATCCAGCGTTCCATCAAGGTCTATTACTTATACTAAATGGCTAAATAATCTAGCCTTTATAGAATCTATAAATATACATAATATTTATATGTCATGAGATTTATTTTAATATTGTTAAGTGTGTATTGGTTACCCCTGGATGCGGCGGCGGCAGCGCCCACGGCCGCTGGTCCGGCCCCCAGCGCGCCCAGACGCTCAGACAACTCCATGATGCTGTAGTGCGCGTCCTGCACTCCGGGACCGCCCTGGAATATTCATAAAAATAGATAAATAAATACACCAGGCAAACACATACATAATACCCTACACTAAGGTACATGTCTAGTGCCAGATCAGAAACTACTAGAAACTTCTCAGTATCACAAACTACCAGGCCGGGAAAAACAAAAGCAAACAAAAGCCATCTATGCTATGGGACTGACTAATTAAATAAATAACCATACAACTTACATAAGGTAGTATCAACTGAGGGTGTTTTGTATAGGCCAGGGCTTTAACATTAACTGTCCGTATTTTTCTGATAACCTCATAGTAGGCTAACTAATACTGTTTTATTTCCAATAAAATAGGTAGTTCATAACGAATACAAATAACAATTCTATAGGGTGTCATAGTGTAAATAAGTTTGGGAAGCCCTGGTATAGGCTAACATATTGTCAATTAATTCTCTATCCATATTCTAAAACCATTCTTGGCAGTGATAAAGAAAAATTAGGTAATTTTAATGGAAAAACTGAAAATTTAATTAATACTAACCTGTGACAAGTTCAGCCAAGCCTGGGCAAGTTGTGTAAGGGTGCCGTCATCTTCAATGTCCTGCAAGGCCTTTAATTGCTTCTTAGCCAAGTCGGGGCGATTCATGGCCAACAGGCATTGCAGGGTAAATGCCCTCAGCTCCAGAGACTCGGCATTGTGGAGAATCCTGAAAGTTATTTAATAGTATATAAAATATAATAGAATCACATTTGACAACAATTATCATCTCGTTAGTCATCAATAGTGTTGACATTGAAGGAAGACATGAGTAAATATGACTATTTACAACTTTAATCCACACAGATTTTCTTGGATATGTAGCGGACTACAACACTCAATTGTTAATCAGACTTGTTAATCATCACTAATTTTATTTAGGGATAAATTGGTTACTGTGAGTTGGTGTGTAGTCCACAAACCCTCACTAAGCCAGAATGTTGGAGTAACCTAAACCCCCTTAGTTTTAGAGTCTGCCCATTTCAAATAGTGGGTTATATATGGGCTGTTGATGATGATGATGAAAGAAAACTAATTAGCCAAAATAGCTAATAGAATCTATTGTAAATTTGGTTTTTATTGACTACTTACTTGAGAGCTGCTTCATAATTATCTTCATGGTAATAGATGGTTGCAGCAACAATGAGGAATATTTCATTTGACAACTCGGTGCCTTTTGCTACCTGTAAGGCATATCCAACTTACTACAAAGCAATAATAAAAAGTAACAGGAAAATGTATGCAATGTTTTAATCTATCACTATTTCTCATAGCGGATCGCAAAATACCATAAAAACAATAAATAGGATATAATTAAAAATATCTAACATTAACAAATCTTATGGCCTTCTTCCTACACTCCCATAGCAAACAAAAGTATTTAATCATAACACAAACTAAATAGTTATCACATAAACTAAATAGTTGCATAAGCAAATACATAAGAATGTTCTTTGAGCTTACCCTAGCATCAATATCGGCAACGATAGCAGGCTTATTGGCTCCCGGGGACAAGTAATCCACAAGACTCTTCAGCGGCTGGAGCATAGGATCTGCAGTCTTCAACTCTTGAAGAACTATCCTGTAGTTACCTTGGGCGATATACGACCGGTACAGAAACGCATCCCGCTGCAGAGTTACCAGGGGAGACGAGGACTGAAAGAGGTATTACAAATTATGAACAAGCATTTTGATGACAGCAAATTGAGCGGCTTAGATCGGTCTTCTAATGACCGAAATTGAAATTTTAGACTGACAAATTGTTGTAGTAATGTTTACTTACGCTAACGCTTTGCGCCTCGTTGATCGCCTGCTGATAATTTCCAACATAAAATGCATTTTTTACATCGAAAAGCTCATCAACATCTTGCTGCTGACGTGCCATTTTGACAAATGTTATGACAGTATATAAAAATGTTGCCAGGTCAATAAATTTAAATAACACTAATCATAGACTATAACAATAATAATATTGTAAGCATAAAAAAAAATAATATGTGTTGTTTATAAGAGATGTCGCTGTGTGTCACATTTTTATTTTGTCTACTTCTCAGGAATACTACAATTATCACACATCTTAATATAGGTACTCAAACTTTAGTAATATTAGGAAAATTTACTGGAAACAGTAAAATATGAATTAATATTTAGCGTCTGATGAGATTAAGTAAATACATGTACCAACTTTATCTAATGTAACTAAATTTCACTAACAATAAGTCTCACAAAATAATGAGATCAGAAAAGTTACCGAGTACCTCTTTAAGCTCAACTCAAAACTATTTTGCTCAATACAGGAATCAAATTTACGCGCTATGGATATTATTGGCTACCATTGACATGAGAGAATGTTATGTCATAATTAATATTATTTAATGACGGCAACAATACCTGCTTATAAGGATATTTGGCGTGCATATAATGATATATCTCAATTATGATTGGGCACAGCAAAAGAATATAGACTACTTTTAAAATGTAAACTTTGTGCTCAGCCGAAGATGAATCACAAGTCGCAACGCTAGTCATGTTGCCGTAATGGGTTTGTTATTTTTTTATGTTGCAACTAATAAATAGAATCTTAAACGAATAAATCCCTTAATTGTTAAAAGGCTACGACATTTATAAAGTTTTACTTTAAAATATCAAAGCAAATTTAATACAATGACTGTGTTTACATTAAACGGACCCGAAATTCAACAAACAACAAATTCGGTATTTACGGCAAAATCAAAGCCAGACAGCCTTGGTATATAATTTTATATCTTTACAATTAACAATACCGTCAGCTTAACCTTAAGAAATACGTTATGCTTGAAAGTATAACAATAAGTGGGTAACAAAACTGCACTCGTTCAGGTAAGTAGGAGTAGGGTCCAGGTAGCCGGTGGCCACCTGGTGTACGTCGAGCGTGGCAACTAACTTTCTATTTAATAATATATGTGACTACAAATATGTTAACGGAATGATTGATTCAATTCCTTTGCTTCTTGTCAGTTTTTAAAAAGTTTATGTAAGCGAAGCAAAGGAACTATATTTTTCTTATGAGTTCATATATAGAAATAGCTAATACATAGAAAATATGGTTTTCTCAATTTAACTAACTGCTACTAGACTCGTTACTCATCCTTTTACTCGTATGAATCCATATTATGATTTATCGAAATAATAGGTTAATTTATTTTGATTTCCTTCGATTAAAAATTGGTTAACTATATCTAATATACGCGATTAAATATAAAGATTTGAATCTTGTTTGAAAGGGACTTAAGTAAGCTAAGTAATAATTTAAATATTTGAAAATGAAATATTGTGATTGAAATGCAACACAAAATATTGGTAGTATAATTAGTAACCGAATACTTTAAAATACTTTTTACCAAGTAATAATATTAAACAATACCACAATTATCGGCAGAAACAGAACATAATTCAAAGTTTTTGTGCTCTTTCCCCGTAATCCGCGTGCAGGTTCAAACATGTTATAGGTCACCTGACATTATGTTTGGATCTCGAGTAGGATTTACGTTAGGCCCGCTGTTCGCGAGGGAGGATCCGCTGACAAACAAAGGAAAAAACCAATTACAGCCACGTACGATACATACTGTTCATCACAGCATACTTATGCTCTCCTGGTAAGTGCGTACCTCGCTCTGCATTGTCAAAGGTTAAGTAAGTGATTTTTTCAATATAAAACCGTAATAATATTGTGTTGATGTTATATTTTATCGATAATTCGCGATTTTAGTAAATGAGGATGAATATTCCAATATTTCAAAGTACATAATGTCTTCAGATGCTGATGGTATGTAGTAACAGCGTCGGTACACCGGTTTGGACACATGACTAGGTTAGTTCACACCTTGCGTGATAACAGCTGCACTATAAGGTTTCGGATGAGGTCAAGCTGTTCTTTTTAATATCAGCTCTATTCTGGTTAACCCATCTCAAGACATTTAATCTGCCCTATTAGACTACTCAGAGAAAATGTCGTTTGCACGCGACTCTAGACTATAACGTGTTTAAACTTTTCATACAGATGTTAAACCGCTTCTCTTAAAAGCAGGGAAGTCACTTAAAATTTTGTAGACGGACAAGTATTAAATTGCAAACTTAAGTTTAGTTTCTTTACATAGATACCTGAGTTCCCTTTTACCCTTTGTTATGTTTCTAGTAAATGGCATATTGTAAATATTTTAAAGGTGCGAGAACAAAACCAGAATGGATAAGATAAAATGAGTCTTGGATCATTTTCGATTGTTCCTTTATCTCGTTGTATTTTGTGTTGCGAAATAAAGGAAGAGGTGCAAAAGTAACACGTTGACAATAGCGGCTATGATTCTACTAGGAACTTATGAATTGAAGTAAGTTTTACAGTTTGTGATTTAATGATGAGCTCTTTTTTCAAACGCAAGGTCACTTTATCATTCAGCCAGACAAAAAATATACATTATTTAAGTTGTGAATGAATTTTTGTATGTAAATAAACATTGTTTTTGTTGTTGCATAAGCATAATTTTTTTCTACGAATCTTGATTTTAATGACCTTCTATTAAAAATATACTAATAAATAACTTAACGGCACCCACAAATATGAGGTTGAATGTACCATATTCTGTAGATGAATAATTAAGTTTTTGTCACTACAGACATTATTATATTGTGAATCGTATTGAAAGCGGGCTTATTAAGAATAGTTATCAAGGTCTACGGGGACATTTAATTTTATTACCCCAAGTAATACGTTTACATTCCCAAGAAGGGTAAACTTTACTACTATAAGCATACATTTTCGAATGACCCGTCTTTGCCGATGTAGTTACTAAGGTGTTGAAATGTTGTTACCGATAAGGTCAGTATTATTCTCGGTGAAGGAATACATCGTGATGTAATCTGCACACCTAAAATTCTTAGAAATTTCTCAGGTATAACTGTATAGTCCGCCGTAGGACGTATGTATATGGGCTAATGATGTTGATGAATATTGATTATACCCATTGACGTTAAAAAAATCGCGACAAAAAATAAAAAATGTCGTTACCCTAAAAACTATACATACGTATAAAATGTATGTGATTAGTAAAAACACGACAAATAAAAATATAATCAGGATTTTCTTACACGCCAGGGGTTTTGCAATCACAGTACCTACCTGCCTTAGTTTCCGATCACAGTCTGAATACACCCTGTATACCTATTTATTTATAATCCGAAAGCTCAAGGCTTAAAATCGATATGTCACATCAAAAGCATACAACTGACTTAAACCTAAGAAAGTAATATATAAACTCAATTCATAAAATAGATGCTTGTTTCTTAATATTCGACAGTTAAAATCGAAACATCGATCAGAGTGAACCATAGATAATAATAAAGAAGGACACTCCAGCGGGTATAAATAAAACCTTGTGTATCGCGCGCGTCGCGGCGCCTCGTCTAGGAGGCGGTTGCCTAGCTACCAGGGACTCATGAATACTTCGCAGCCCCAACGAGGGCGTCGGCATAAAACATCGATTGAGTGGTTTGTTTTGATTTCGTTTATCATATTATTTTGCTTGATATAATACGTCACAATAGTGAAATAGGGTTATACGAATACGACATCATAATACCTAAAGGGTCTGAAGAAAATTTTAAAATGCCACGATTAAATCAAATGAAAAATAAACGTTATAAAGTTCTTATTGAATCCAACCGTTGAATCGGTTTGCAAGGAGGTGCATTGTTTGCACCGGGCCGGTGCAGTGGCAGATGTGAGCTAAGGGCTCCTGAGAAAGGGCCCCTAAGAAAGGGCCTCACAATGCACCGGGGTCAATGTCGATGTGAAAAAAATTGCAGCGCGAATCTTGTCGGAAACGCCGTGGGCCGTGTGAACCGGCCGAGGAATTAATGACGGAAATAAATGAAAGTTTGGTATTGTGTGGACTTTGATATCAGAATACGGAGGGAATAAGGGATTTGCGATATTTAAATCCATAAATTTCTTTATATTTTTTAATCATTCTTGTTAGAGACCATCCTTCTTCGTTGCAAATTAAAAAAGTGCACGATTTTAAACTGTTGAAAAGCAGTATAAAAATATATGTCTATATTCTATTATGTTGTAGCCTAAAGAGCCAGTCTGATATGATTTTCAAAGTATTTCGGGCTTAAGTAGGCCCCTGGTTGTCTATAGCAAGGTCACACCGCTGAAGTGAGTAGTTAGAATTAATGCCTAAAATATTAAGTGCCCCGCCTAGGAGGGTGCCAGGCTGTCTCAGCCGTTTTGTAGAATTCATTAAACCTCTTAACAATATCTTCTAACTATTACAGACATTATCAAGAATTCGTGAACAAATTAACCCACTAAACGACTGTTTTGGTGATCGAGTAATGGTAAAACAGTTTGGATTTTGAACTGACCACGGACTTGTCGGATAAAGTTTTATTTGCATTCATGATTTTATGAAACGAATCAATATAGATTTTTAATTTTGTAAACAGTAGCTTTATCGGTTTTCTGTGTTATCATCTCGTCATGTCGATAACCAAGACATTGTTGCTTTTAGTAACCTATACATGAGTAATTAGCAATCTGAATTCCAGAAAATTTTGATTCGATTGAAGTATTTTTAATTGATATTAAATTTATTTTTTTCAAAATAAGTGAACGTAAAACAAATAATTGATATAATCTTCAAATATATAGCAATATATTGTCATCAACAATAAAGAAACCCCCAACTCAAACAAAATAAGTACCAGGATCACATAAAATGGAGGAGCGTATCAATAACAAATCGTCCGCTAACCTATACACGCTTACGTTGCATGCTGACTCGGCATTTCCGAAGCGGGAAAAACCGCGGAACCTCCGTAAATACCTATGTTATTTGGCTGGGCGGAATTAGCGCAAAGTTCAACGACCTCGCCAGCTGCCGCCGAGGTCCCGGTTGAGGGTCCCGACCCTTCCGAACCACCCTTGACGGCGAGAAATTTCCAAGATTTTGTCAACGAACGCATGAGTATTGTTTTGGGTTACGATTCTTTGAAACTGTTAACATATTCTAAAGATTTGAAACACAGCAGTTTTCAGTTTAATTTGTGTGTTTGCGCGAGATGAAATAGAATGTAGAAATAAGGGCGGTTTTGTTAGTGTAAAAAGTATGCACTAAAAATAGTCTGTAGTTATGTTGGAACTTATTTCTAAGTACATAGTATTTTGATATACATAACTTAACTGTCTGCGACTTCTTTGGACATTTCAAATGCTTTCCAAAATTTCTTTCCGAAAGGGAGTAAAAATCTTTAACTACTAAAAATAGTGGACGAAACTGTTATAAGGTATTTGAAAATTCTTTAGAGTTGTTTTATATATCAGGCAGGAGCCGTATTTTATAACCGAGTTTATTATGTATTATTGTATCAAAAATAATAAAAATTTGAAATAGGTTAAATTAGATTCTATGTCTCAATATTTAGAGTCGTATTTATTATTTGGCCGGGCGCAATTTTGAGTTCTTTGCTCGTGTCCAGGGGACACTGCATTTTCCCGGGACAAAAGTTCCCCTCTGTTCTCCAAGGACCTATGCTATCTCCATATCAAAAATCATTCAAATCGGTCCAATTGTTTAGGCGCAGAATCGAAACGGACAGAGGAAATTTTACATTTATAACAATAGAATCGATTCATAACATACATTTGGCGTATATAGGTCCATAATAAACAGTAATAAACGAATAAAATGATTAAATTTTGTCAAAATTCATGGGAACATTGGAACTTGCGCACAATTATAAGTTAAGGATATAATCTTTATGACATTTGAAATTTAAAACTCGCAGTAATACAATCTTATACACAAATAACTTCTAATAAATATGACACAAAAGCACATACACAGCACACAAGCACAGTATACAGATGTGAAGTGTTGAATTTCTTTGAAGAAATCACAACTCACAGCGGCATCATCCGCCGTCACTATCTCGATTTTCGAAACGTCATTGTGAGGCGGCTGTTTTGTTCGGTTCTCATTCATCTCCGCTTCAAGGATAACGAAATAGCGTCCTTTTCATTAAAGAAAAGAAGAATAAATTACATAATTTATTGTTAGAAAGCACCGTAGGATGTCTTACATGGTTTTATTACAAAGAGATAATTAAATAAGAACAATCATTTTAGTAGACTGGCATCTTTGATGGCAAGTATTTTAAACCCTAGAGAATCCAGGCTGGGTTCAATTTCGAAAAAGTATACTAAGTAAAAAGCCTGAAGCTAACTAAAAAAAAACAATAATTTCCTCATATAAAATTCTTGATGTCGTATTTTTATACCTATCTATGAATCTTTTCGGTACCTACCTTAAACACCCAAAAACCATTACCACAGTTAAACTAGACATTTCCCATACCTTATCCTACAATCGCGCCAATCCATCAAACATACAGGAAGTAGCGCAACGGAAACCATTCGCGATACTCGAAAAATCGATTGTTCCTGCGTCGCATCCGCTCATCTCAGGACTCGAAGCGGTGTAAAAAATACAAGACGCACAAAGCTCTTGCATCTGCTGGCCGCCAGCAGCTGTCGGGGAAAAAATCACTACCTGCGCCCACATTGTACTTGTGCGTATTATTTCACTTGAGTACTTGAACAGGGTGACTGCGAGAGAGAACGGACAGTTCTTGATTTTATTTTTTTACGTGAAAGGAGGTTTTAAGTAAAGTTGCTGATACGGAGTATCTCGGGCTAGTGTAAAGTACGTACATAATATGTATGATATGAACGACAATTTTTTATGCGTGATTACCAGTCAAGAAGTACAATTTAGTCTTAAATAGAACACAATAATATTGGACCTTAGTGCTCACTGGTTAACACAATTATTCGAATTGAATCATAATTTTTATTTGTATATAACATTGTATGAAATAGAAGATTGATATTTATTTTGCTATTTCGTGTAGACACCCTTAGATCTACTTTGACAGCAAATTTAAACAAATAGCAAATCCATGGCGCACTTGGCTAGCTTGTGAAACGTGAGGCCGCGGGTTCGGTCCCCGCACTAAGACATTCTCTTAGGTGCTCCACAAATATTCGGGTATGATTGTTGTGAGACTATAAAGTCTTTTGTAGTTTCTGATACCCAAAACACAGGATATGATCATAGTGTGTGTGTGTGGTCTACATATGACAGTTGGCTGTATTAATTTATTGATTTAAAATTCGTAAAACAATATCTAGACAGAAACATTAGGCAATAATTTCATCATTATCCACATAACCTCCATTTAGATTTATCCCACCAAAGCGACCTGAAAAACACCTACATGTATCTACAAATAAACGCGAATGATTGTCGCCCGACCGGTCGACATTGAACATTGAACTGCAGGCAGGTACAAAAGACGGGACCAGAGCGCTTATTCTCACTACATTACGCATAATAGACACGCCATACATACTCGGAGATTATTGAAAAAACTGCAAAGAAAACGATGTGTTTTTATAGACGAGCCGTGCTTTATCTAGCGGAGGGATGATTACAATGACGCCTTCGCCCTTGAATCTGGATATTTTTTAAGTTAAGGTTGGTGGCTTAAGTCTCTTAGGTCTATGTATTTTTACGTAATTGGTTTTCGGGATGCGTAAATCTTCCTTTAAAAGTAATGACGGCCTTGAGGTTTAGGCTTGCGATCGAGAGTCTCCTATGACATTTAGTTGTGTGTATTCACAATGAATTATCATGTACTTTAACGGTGAAGGAAAACATCGTAATGAAATCTGCATATCGAAAGTTCCTAGGATTTTTTTTATGTAGTCCGCCGGACTGCACTAGGCCAACATGGTGGACTATGGCCTTAACCCTCAATAGTTGTAGAGGAGGCCGAGTATAGCAGTGGGATGTATAAAGACTGATGATGATGATACAATCATTATTTAGTAGCACTCGCGGTACTGATTTTAAATAATAAAATTGTGTGTAGTAATTTCTGGGTATCAGAAGCTTAAATACAATACAATTCACATTTATGCAATACACATGTGACCTCACAGTACGAAACTTGTCCTATTTTGTTGACATTAGAAACTTCTGGAAAGTTTTCCGTGTCACAAATATATTTCACACTAATATTTCCTACAATACTGTTGTGTTCTAAATCGTTTTACAAGTTCATCATCAACCCATATACGCCCACTGCTGAGCAAGGGTCTCCTCTACCATTGAGAGGGTTTAGGCCATAGTCCGCCACGCTGGCCTAGTGCGGGTTGGCGGACTACACACCTAAGAAATTCCTAAGAACTTTTAGGTGTGCAGGTTTCATCACGATGTTTTCCTTCACCGTTAAAGCAAGTGATAATTCAATTTGAATACACACTACATAATGATAAAATGTAATAAAAAGGGTCATTTGAACATGTATGCATTTGAACAATCAGAAAAGGATAAAATATTTGTCTTTCGCAAATGAAAATCGTATTTCCGCAACCCTGACGGAATCGAAACACAACAGTAAGGAAGTCAATCATGAAAGGACAATATAATCTGTTACAAACGGCGGCCAATAGTTACAGTTTGGCGGGAAAACACCACAAACAACTAAAAAGGTTCATAAAAAGAAGTTTGAAATATCGAGTGCCGCCCTTTATTTCAACGCGGCCAATAACCCTTGGCGACCTACTTTCTTCTAAACATCTCGGCTTATTATCGCCTTTTTGCTTTTAGTAATAAGGCAGCGTTTCGCATGACATATGCATAGGAATCACTCAAAACCTCAAGGGAATCCTGTTATTACTGTGATGAAAATATTCATAACATTTGCGAAATAGTTTTGGTATGACAGATCTTGTGCGGCGAACGTAAAATGTTTTATTAATATCTGTGCAGTGGCTGTGACTTTGTATGTGTTACTTTTAAAATAATAAATTAGTGTCTATCTGTCTTTCTCTTCTTAACGTAAATGGTAATTTAAACCCTTTTAAGGCAACTTAGGTCTAAAAACAAACGGTGTATAGCTTTATCTAACTTGTCATCTATATGTTTACCAAAAATTCTCAACATTTATTCTGCGGATTTGATATGGAAGCTTTACAGTTTGACCGAGAGCCTTCGAACTTACAACATGTCAGGGATGGGAAAATGTAAATTACGTTCAAATGAAATGAAATAATATTTATTGAATTGATAAAATGTAAAATACGTCACTTAGATTCAGTCCCTTCAAAATTTTGTTCAACACTCTGTTCGAAAGGCAGTCGTCACTACAGACAACCGGGCAAGAAACTCTAATATTGCTCTTTAACAGTAAAATAAAACGTCTAAAAGAATTCTATACGAAAATTACTATCTAGGTATATACATAGTCTATAACCAATTTTAGGATATATTCCCACAGCAGAATTGATGTAGATATAATAAATAAATAAATAATAAATACACCCAACAGTCACATACATAGTCCTGACCCCACACTAAGATACGAGTCTTGTGTAGTGGGTATCAGAAACTACGAGAGACTTTTCCGTCTCACAAACACCTAGACCCGAAACAAATATTTGTGGATCAAACAAACATTTGTCTCGGTGCGGGGATCGAACCCGCAGCCGCTCGTTTCGCAAGCTGGTGTCTAGCCAACTGCGCCACGGGGCTGTCAATAATGGAGATTTCCCGTTTCTAGAAGCGAGCTTCATCCCTATTCCATGCATAACAGTTGTTTCTTGTTCGTCCAATCAAATATATCGAAGATTACAATGTTACTTGTTGAAATTGTTACAATGTTACTCTCAATAATGTTTAGAGAAGAAATTCTTCTCTTCATTTTTCTAATGTTATTCCGCTGTTCTGTTATTAAATCCATGCGATTAAGGATTGTAAATCAACCTGCAATCAAATCTGCTGGGCACGGGTCTCCTCTACCATTGAGAAGGTTTAAGGCCATATTCCACCACGCTGGCCTAGTGCGGGTTGGCGGACTACACACCTAAGAAATTCCTAAGAACTTAGGTGTGCAGGTTTATCACGATGTTTTCCTTCTAACTTCACCGTTAAAGCAAGTGATAATTCACACATAACTTCGAAAAGTTAGAGGTGTGTGCCTGGGGTTAGAACCCGCGATCACCGAGTTTCTCGACCGCGTGCCCAAACCTTGAGGCTATCACTGCTTGTTGATTAAGGATAAATTAATAAAAATCATAAAATTTTCCCATGTCACATTAGCAGTATACAAAAGTATAGTGAAGGCAGGTGTGTGGCCAGCCTTGACCGGCCTTCCGACAATTACATCTGTTTTCGACACCGACGACGGAAATGGACGCGAAAGCCACATATTTACCCCACCAATAATGATTAACGTTTATTTGAGTTCATTATTCGTGGGAAACAATACTTTTTGTCACAATCTTATATATACTTGTCGCTTTAAGTGGTAGATATACTCATAATCACAACATTTTACGTCTGACTTTGAACTCATCATCATCATTACCATAACCTTAGTTCTATATTCCCCGAAGGGGTACGCAGAGGTACATTTCTGCATCAACATTTGTATATATTCGGGAATATCAATCCCATGTTATAGGGGCCGAGTTCATTGCCGTTTTTTGGGCACATTTCCAGACTCTGCAGCAACTGAGGATATCCTAATGGAAAAATCCGTAACCGACTCAGAAATCAAACCTCTAGATTGCACATGCTTGTACCGCGAGACCACGAGGCAGTCTTTAAACCAGTGGTACCCAAACTTATTTTGTGTACTGCCCACTTTGAGAATAAAACATTTTGTAGCGCCCCCATTAAAACGCGCAAAACCACAAATGAAAAGAAAATAAATTATTTATTTAACCGTCATCCTAAAAAAAAAACAAGAACTGCATAGTATGGTCATGTATATTGCGATCTAATACCGATTTTGGGCGCGTATCTACCGATTTTTGTCGCTCCTACCTAAATAAAATTACAAATCACCCCCCAGGCCTCTAGGCTCTACACAACGCCCCCATTTTCTTTCTGGGTGTCTTACCGCCCCCCTTGAGACCTCCAGCGCCCACAAGGGGGCGTTATCGCCCACTTTGGGAAACACTGCTTTAAACTATAACTGGGCGAGATTTTTAATTTACCTGGCGAAACGATTCATGTACACTAATATGTGATATTGGTGTACCAAATAAAGTCCCTACTTGTCGTCAAGGGTATGCACTGTGATAGCTAGTATTGTATGTACCATGCTTGGTGGGAATACGCTCCCCTATTTATTTCCGAATACGTTAAGCCGGTCGGGCCTGTTGTTACCCGTTGCGAAGACGTACATAATATGTCTATGAGGGATGAAGAGTTTTTTAAAGCAGGCCGCAAAAAAATTAAAAGATAAAATAATATATTGGCTGAGTAATAGTAACAATATTATTTGATAAGTAGTGATTTAAAAAAAGAATCCTTTAAAGAGTTTTGGAAACTTATTGGCAATAAGTTTTATTGTCATAAAAAAAACAACAAAATCATTTGATATTACCACTAAATTGTATGTTGGCCGCAAATGATTGAAATGATTCAAAAATATATATTGGTCAGTAAATAGTTACAATATTATTTGATAAGTAGTAATTTAAAAGAAGAATCCTTTTAAAAGTTTTGCACACTCACTGGCAATAAGTTTTATAGTCATTAAAAAAACAACAAAACTATTTGATATTACCGCTAAATTGTATGTTTGTATGTCTCATACAATCAAGTATGGAATTTCATCGAGCTTAATTTGTCGTAAATTTTTATAATACAGGCTTTAATTATGCAATAAGGATGAAAACATGGGATTCCTTTGATCCCGAAGAAAAAACCGTTTTTGTGGGGTTATAAAAGAGCAGACATTAAATATCCACTGTTTTTTTTTTCTTTAAAGATTTCTCAAATTTCTTTGGACACAACTCGGAAATCGACGCAGACGAGTTATTACATTTATGACAAATAATAATTAATAAAGATATGACAATATGCCTACATTCATTGGAAAGTATAACGTTCTTTAAAATATTCTTCAAGTTATAGGCTTGTTTGAGCATACAACACTTTACTAGTTAAAGTATATTTAAAATTCTAATCTCCCTGACTTCAGGAACGATTTCTCTGTGTATTACTTTCATCCTTACTTTGAAGAACTTCAACTTTCTTTTTGGCGGTAAAAAAAAGTCCGTTTTTTCAAGGTCCTGTACATCTGTAAAATTTTGTACTATTACATAAGCGTATAAGAATACAAAAAGTTAGTGTAGTAAGACGCACGTTAAACACATTTCGTCATTCCCATGCGGTGCAGATATGAGAAAAGTAGGTACTTAAGTCAAAGTGTGCGATAATGTTTGTGCATAAGTCACACATGTGTGACCCGGAAGGTAAGGTCACTGTTCCCAGAATTTCGCCGTCTCGTTTGAATGATAACGCGGGCGATAACACCCGCCGCACAAGTGATTGTAGGCGCCGCTTTTAAAATTCCTCTTAGCTACGTTACTCATTGTTTTGGTCAGTGATGACCTATTTCATTGACTCGCTGCCGTTTAATTAACTACACTTGTGGGGAAAGAAATTTGTACAGATAATTGACTGCCTAATGGAAATGTTATGACATACTAATTAATTAGCATAAGTAAATTGATATTTGAGCATCGTTTCTATGACCTCTGTGTTTGCTATGGAAATATTTATAAATGTTTATTAGGCAAATAAATTTTAATGAGACCGTGTGTTTGTAATCGGTGTAAGTGCGTTACGGGAGGTGTTATTTGTAAATAAATCATAATAATTTTTATGTCGGCCGTTATCGGCAGTACCCGACGTGCGCCGTAAAACGTGAGCCCGAAATAATTACCTGGCGAGCCCACTCCCGCTCGCCCGAGTGCGGCACAGACGCGCCGGCAGCGAGCGCGCCGCCCAGCGCCGCCCGCCCGGAAGCTGCGACGCATCCCGCCCTGGCTGCACTCACCCCGCGACACTCCACCGCGCCCGCCGCACCCCGCGCCCCCGCCGCCACACAGCTCGCCCTCCCCGCGCCCCCCGCCGGCACGCCGCCGCCCCGCCACCCGCCGCCCGCCGCGCGGTGCGCCGCTCGCAAAGCGCGTGCGCTCGCCGGCCGGCAACTCAGTTCATCGCCGCGACGCGCGCCGTTCACACGTGCGTTTCACATGACAAAACGCGGCGTTTGAAACGATCGAACGCACCCACCGATTTTTTTATTCAGTACCAGTGACAGAGAGGGAGACCTCTCTTTAGCCGACAAAATAGCTTCCCAAGTGGAAATGCCGACGAGCCTGTTCGGTGATCTGGGCGGTGGCGGCGGTGGGCTGGTGGACGACCAGCGCGCGTTCCACCTGGCGCTCGAGCTGAGCATGCTGAGCCTGGGGGAGAGCCTGCCGGCGACCAACCCGCTGGCCAGCCCGCTGGGATTCGCGCCGCCCCCGGACGACCGCGCCAAGAAGTCGCAGAACATGACCGAGTGCGTGCCGGTGCCGTCTTCGGAGCACGTCGCGGAGATCGTCGGACGACAAGGTACGCAGCCCACGAGCGCCGCCGTCGCGCCGGCCCGCGCCCGCACAGTCTGGAGGTTAAGCGGTGTCGTCGCTCGGGGCGAGCGGCGCCACCCTTATGTAAGGGCGCACGTGCCGCGGCTCCGGGGTTTTAGGTTATGTTCGATCAGAGCCACTCTCGGCGGCGGCTCCTGTGTCTCGCCTCGGCGGCCCGCGATCCTCCGCCCGCAGTGTTATTTGTTTGTTTACGCCGGCGTGTCGCCGGTGGTGCGCCCGGCACGTAGACCGTAGCGGCTGTAGGCGCGTAGTCCTACGGCCGTAGTCGGTGGTGAGTGGTGCACCGCCGACCACCGACACCCGCCTCTAGACACACTCACGGCGCTCGCACCACGTCCCTTGCTCCTTGCATGTTTCGCTCTTTTTTTCTATGTACCTCCACACTCGATTTATAAACCCGGCACGATTTTTGATTTCTGCTATAAATTCCACGCTAAGTAAACTGCAATTATTGCATCTGTGTCAGGCACGTCACGTACATAATAACCGCATTTATCACCAGTAGTAGTGTAATAGAATGCTCCATGCGATGAGCCACAGAGGCCTGTTTTTATCGCGTCTGGAGGTAAACAACAGACCCTTAATTACGTTGCTACATTGAGATTGCTTTCGCTTTTATTTGTTTTTTCATTTGCAGAACTAATTTACGTACATTTTCAATTAAGAAGCATATTACTTAGTTGGCTCCATAGACGTGTTCCTTTTTATGAGAAAATGTTTTGTCTGTCATTATGCTCATAAGTAGTCATTTCGCGTACAATAATTTGAAACTTCGTGGGTAATTGCAACTATTAAAATGAGATCATCTACCGCCTCTCGTTCTCATTTCCCGTATTTCACTCAAAACCCATCGTAGCGTTTCGTACAAAAAACCTCCACCTTCTAATTAAAAGGTACCATTCGGCACAAAAAGTTGCCCCGCCGAGATATTTTTTCCTAAGGGATGTTTGAAAAAACTACCGACAAAGGTACTTCGCGGTAAACGTTATCTGGCACTAATTCTCCAAATGTAGGGTCTGCCATGAGAATCAATTATATACTTTACGATATATTCGCTACACTTTAAAATACCGTCGAAGGAATCTGATGTATTTTTTGTGTCTCATGTCCGATATTCTATTGTTTATTTTAACGTTAAGTAATAAATCAATCCAAATTAATCAAGGTAGATAGGTAAAAATTCACTGTTTAAGAAATTCAACTTGAAGTTGTTTGTAGAGGGGCGGTAAAATCCATTTGTCACCTCCTTGCCTGTCGCCAAAGGTAATCGACCTCTTCACAACCTCCATTTATTTTCCTTAAGTAGTTTAACGACAAACAATAACCGAAGTGCAATACCTTTAATTTCACTTGTGGGAAATACGAAAAAACGAATGAATACCTACCTACTGCAGTTTATTAAGCTGTCAGACCTTTTTCCATAAAATTAAAAATATATTTGCATTCGCTAATTGTTTATGGTATAATTATGAGTGTGGCCTTTGATCAATTAAAAAGGTTCAAATGACTTGTTTACATAATGTAAATTTATATTGAGTTTATTTGTACCTATGTTTTTGTGTTTTAATGTTTTTGGTTGTTAGATTAGTAATAGGGTACAATATGTAAATGATTTAACAAATTATACAATTAATTATTTTTTTAACAATTCGATATTATCTATCAAAAAAAAACTATGTCACATAATCTCTTCGTATATGTAATTTAGACATTTCTTCAAATGGTATATTATGTTCGTACCAAAAAAAAGCTTGGAGCAAAATCGCGGGTATTCCCTATGCTGGATAATATATGTTAGCAAAAAAACTTTTTACATCTAATTCACATGATTTTCGTAAGTAACAGTAATCCTATATGACGATCTTCTTAAATTTAAAGAATGACCATGTTATAATCAATATTGTCTTTATTCAGTAATGGTTATTAACAGTTTAAATAGTGACATAATAAAATCAATGAAACCGTCTGATTGTATGCATATGAAATATGTAGGGGTGTAGGCACAACAATTATTTACAGGGATAGTGAATAGAAGTAAAAGATTCGTTTCCCATATCTACGTTCATAAAAATCACCCAAAACGAATTACGGGGTCATCCACATATAAATTAAAACAATATAAAAAGACAAAGGTCAACTTATGGGGCCCCATATCTATAAATTATATATATAAATTGACCCCATATCTATAGAGTCAATTTATATTTATATTCAGTATGTTGATGCTGACCGTATCAAATGAAACAATAACGATAATAGCGTATGATTGTCGGTCTGTTTGTGACCACAAATGTCACGGTTACACATTACACTAGATTTAAACGCGGTTTTCTTCACTTTCGATTTAAATACAACTTTGAAACATTTCTTTGTTTATTAGGGTGTTACTTAAAAGCTTTTGTTGCGTATTTCTTCTCTAGTTATTGTATCGGCGTTCAACTGATTTATTAAGAAAAATAATTCAATAAATGAACCAAGAGCTGAACTAAAGCCTTAACCCTCTAAATGGTAGAGGAGGCCCGTGCCCAGCAGTGGGACGTATGGAGTGATGAAGTAAATGAACCAAGAATGGAATTTGTCTACAGTTTACAAATACTTAATTATATGTAATTCTGATTAGAACGTCCTAAAGTAGGAAGCACAAGATAAAGATAAGAAGTAAACACAACAAAATGATGAATCGAATATAAAATCGATTGAATCAATTTGTATTGAAAATCAATTATTCAGCTGTTTCACTCGCGGTGTAAAGTCTAATAGATATAGCTTTAAATAAAAACAAGCGTGTCTATTCATAATCCTATCTATCACTCTGCTAAAATTCATCAAATTTTGTTTAGCAACTTGATATGAAGTCGATTAATAAAGTCGACCTATGTATACAATATATATAGGTCGATACACAATACATCCTTTCATCTCTTAGATTCACACATCAGATGTATTAAATATACGTACCCAACAGTCACAAACGCACTAACTAAGTAACTAACTGCGCCACGGGACTGTCGAATAAAAACCATTTTTTACGTATCAGAAAATGCGACTCAAAGTGAGTCACAATGTACGCAGTTATCCAAATATAATTATCCTAGGGTAGATAACGTGTACACCCCACGTGCAACTTTCAATTGAATTTATATCATACATGACCTAATTAACGTACCTTTGGGTGTTGAGTTTGAATCCCGGGACAGTAGTATAAACTTTTTATTTTTAAAACACTTTAAATGTTATTCTTGACTATTTGTATTTGGTTATGAAATTAGTATATTACGTATTACGCCTTTATCCTCTGGAGGTAGACAGGGACTTCAGACAACATTATCAATAAAAAAATCTGTATTTAATAAGACCAATCCGCAGTAATCTAGCGTCGTGGCCTAAGGCCTAAACATTCTTAATTGTATAGAAGACCATTGCCAATACTGAGACGTGTATGGGCTAATGACGATTATGATTTACGACGTAGAATATATATCAATGAATCAATGTAAAGTACTTGATTTCAAGCTTCAACTAGATTTGGTTCGATACAAGTTTTCGTCAGTCATAAGTATATCGAAACTTGAAAAAATTATATCCGGCTTGATAAAAACTTTATCTATGACCACGGAATTAGATGCTCACAACAGGAACAAATATTTATTTCAAACAAATATTTGTAGAACTGAACTTATACAGCTGAATCTTGTTTTCTATGTCGTTACAGTTTTGATAGATGTAATATAAATCCGCACTAGGCCCACGTGGTGAACTAAGGCTTAAGGCTTAAATTGGGACGCATATGAGTTAATTATTTGTCACTTCTTTTTAATTGATTTTAAGAACTTTAGTTGTCATCAGTCATCATTGTCATGCCAAAATGAAAATTACATTTACAAAATGTAAGAAGTATTTTCAATAAATGCTATAGTATTTATTACAGCATCCGAAACTAAAAGATGTTTTCATTCTTCCGTGGGGTTGCCGATTGACTCCCGTAGTATTGTCGTTTTGTCGCCACTGAACCAAAGTATCCAAGGAACCTTCGAGAAAACGTCCGAGCCGGTTGAAATCGTTCAAAATCCTTTCCCATACTGCAAAACAATACTATAGTTACCTGCAGACTCGTAAAATTAGACCAAAAAAAGCTCCGCGCGAACCGTACCTCCTTTAAAAGGGTTCCGTTGTTAATGTTATTACCTATTTAAGTATAATTATATGATTCTAATAATAAAGCATGGTATTTTCCTCATTAATCGAAAAATCATACTCGATAAGTAGCGTATTAATTTATTGAAATTTGATGAATTTGTTACACTTTTAGATAAAGGTTTTCTAAGTACATTGCACATGCAATTATTCATTATAACTTAAATTAATACAACCACAATAATATATTCAAGTATACATATATTATACCATTCATAGCCCAGAAAGTAAATCGTAGGTTTTAAACATAAAATTTGCCCGCCTTTGTCTCGGCATAATGAATCCGTTTTCAATACTCGTCGCGGACCTCTAAAAACGCAGCTGCCCGAGTTACAACTTTGTCACAGCACGGTAAAAGTATATACAGTAGATTATCTTCATACAAACGGGCCAAAATCGAGTTATACCTACGCGCCCGATCTCGGCACGCGCTCGGCAAGCAGGCAGTCACGACTGTGCCGCAGCCGCAGTGACGAACGGAGGGTGTCGTTTTAAGCAGTAACCGCGCGATTTTTATAGAATGACAAGTAGAATATATTGTGCTGTGTATGATTGCATGAATTCTTCAATAACGCACCCAGAGATTATGTTTTTTTTAGATTTCCTGGAAACTCCACAAGGTGAGACTATACAATGATTATACTTATTAGTAAGTACGTAAGTAATTTAAGCGTTTTTAAAGGATTTTTCCCCTTGAAAAATAAATAAGCTAGACATGTAGTTGAAATTATCTCCGATTTATGTATTTCTGTTGCCGCTTTAACAACAAATAGTTTTTTCTCGGTACTAGTATATGTTTGTTAAAACACGAACTTTGCATTGTTAACGAAAAATTCAAAAAACTTTGCAACTCTATTTACATATACATAAGATTGAAATTATTTTGTCTAATAGTGTTACGTGGCAAGCGCCGACGACCCAAATCCCTTTGATAAATGCCGCCGAACTCACCGCGCCTGCGGCACGGTAATTAGTATTACCGTGCCTGAGGCTAGCGGTGATTTCTTGAGATGTTTGACTTGATGTCAATTTTATTAAAATATTGTTTATTTGGAAAGAACTAATTCGGTGCTATTTTAAATATTAATTAAATTAAATTATTAATTATAAAGGATTTTTTTTCAGCCGTCTTCAATGGTTGCAACTGATACGTCGAAATGATTTAGAACACACTTACATTCACAAAGTATTTCATTTATTTAGATAGAAAGTCAACGCAGGTAGATTTAATTAAAATGTTGCGGTGCGCAACCCTATCGCATGTTTACGACCGCGCGGCGGCAGGCCTTTGTTCTCAAAATGTGGCCGAGTTAAAATACTGTATAATACTTTTACCGTGGTCACAGTGAACATGCTCCGTCGCGCCAACGGTATCAGCACGAACTCGCGAGCCCTTCACTGTGCCACAGTTCCATCGCGGCCGCCTGTTTATTTGGCCCGGTTCGTTTGTTACCGTCGGATGTTTCAGTCTCCGATGACTTTTACGACTTATTTAAAGCTTCTTTGTGTCAAATAAGCATGGCACAACGATTGATTTAAAGTTTGATAGTATTAAAACGCTTTACAACACAATTTATTTTTGACATCAAAACACGAAAAGTATTTTTGTAGAATAACATCAATGAGAATCCGTCAGCTATTTGAATAATTAAAAAAAAATAAAAAATCAAATTTCGAACAAAATATTTAATCTCGCAAAAAGTCCACAGATTAAAAATAAATTACCAGCCTTTCACGGTTAAAATCATAACTATAGAAACGAGAACCAAAGAGATCAAAAAGCACTCTTAGGGATTTTTTGCAGCCAGTACCTGTCGGCACAAAGGACAGAATGGTAGAAATTTAATACCGACCATTTGTGCAGAAATAATTTTCTTTTTGGTCTTCCCGGTATAAGAGCCCCATTATGAGCCACTTCGCGTGTTGTCTTCCATTTACAATATAGGCTCACTTAATTTCTCTAAGCCTATTCAAGATTATTTTTGTAATCCCATAATCAATGAAAATTATACTTTAACACTAAACCTACCATGGGCGGTCAAATGACCGTTTTTGAAGTTTGGCTTAAAAAATCTCGTGCAAAATGTTACTGTGTCCCAATGTCACTTTTTGACTTTTCCTATAATATACATACAACCCATTTTTTCATATTTACGACTTTCTTTATTGTTTAGTTTTCGAAAAAATTTTAAAGGGTGTCTAGTCTACCACGCGCGGTCATTTGACCGCTTGATGAATTCGTGTTGCTAACAACTATATTCTTTAAAAAGTGTTACTCTTTTTGATTCTAGAATGTAATTGTGGATATATAATGTCAAAAGAAGTGCAATTAGAGTCTATGCATATCGTTCGTACCTCATATAGAGCATCAGAATCTGCATATGTACGTATATACCCTCACGCCTGTATACCCCGAAGGGGGTAGGTAGAGGTGCATTTTTGCGTCCACATTTCGCCAGGTATGGACAGTTGGATGTAATAGGGAGCGAGCCTATTGGTGTTTTTGGACACATTTCCAGATTCCGTGCTGCTACTGAGATTTTTCTCATGGAAAAACCTTATAAAACTTTGCCCGACCCGGGAATCGAACCCAGGACCTCTAGATCGCACTTCACATGCTTGTACCGAGGCAGACAATCATCTGAATAATTTCAAAGTGAATCATTGAAATTATTACTTGCACCGAAGAGACCACGATCACTTATACAACGGTATAAGTGTGAGGTTTCGACAAAGGCATCAAAGTCAAAAATATTACCCCGTTTGATTTACATTATAGTTTTTTCTTTATTATTTGTAAATTCATCCCCAAAAACGTCAAGACATTGAGAAATATCAAGTTATTGTGCCAATTTGTCTGAAAAAATATCGAGGCTAGAATATTTATTTCAATTGCTAGAGGAGCTTGAGACCGAATATCAGAAGGAGAAATAGCGAAGCAAAGAATGTTCATAAAAAATAATAACAAATACGGTAACAGATTCTCTTAGACGGAAATATTGTCAAATGACATATTGTAAAGTCAATAACACTAACAAAGTTTGTATAGTGTAAAAGCTGTGTATGTGGAAAAATTGCAATACCAAATGCTGTAATAGGTAAAAATATGATAAAAATGCTTAAAGATAAAGAAAACATATATTTAAGCACCAGAAAAATATATTGTTTACTATCTAATTGGCGAAAATTTTTTTCTTAAAATTTATTTGTGAAGCGGTCAATTGACCGCGCATGGTAGAAATAGGTATACATAAAATGTCGGTAGGTTTAGTGTTAAAGCTTTGTCGTTGCCAGATTACATTTAACGTTGGTATGGTACTAATTGTGACGTGTAGTAAAAACAATTTTGAATATCGAACGGCTAATGATTTTTCAATATACGCAGTAGATTTACATTTCTTTTAATGTTTCGGGGATATAGCGTTCTTTTAATACTGTCAGGCCTTGAAAAGTACATCTTGCTGATTTTTTAGATTTTAATGGAATAACATTTAAATTCATATTAACATGTACGGCGACAGGATGTTCTCGAACTCGGCGACACAAACAATGCCAGACAAAAGAGCACAAATAGATTTCCACGGATGAATATTTAGCTATAAACTATTGTAAATTCTTGTTAAATCCGATGATGACCTTTTAACAACGCATTTTTCATATGATGTGAATATTAACTACGTCTATCCGCTGTTGGATTGTGGACCTTACTGGCACGAGGGGACGCCGATAGTAAATACTCACGTACAAACATACAAACACATGTGTCGATGTATGTTGTTATAGATTTTTTTATGTACTCCTGTAGATTATTAAAATCAGTTTACCCTAGTTATCTCAGCTTCATTAAAGTTGGTTTTATTATTCAATAATGAGGAATAAGTCTTCTTATTCGTTTGTACGTAATTATGTTAAACGCGTTATAAAAATTCCATAAATAAATTCTCGTATCGGTACAATAATTACGCAACGCGGAAGTCATGTGTCAAGTAATGGCAACTCCGAAATTTCATTGTTACCCAGCTGGCAACCCGGCCTCATCCAATGACACATGTTCAAAACGCAATAATACCAAAAGGAGATTGTTTAAAATTCTCGTGCTGGCCACGTGGTGACGTCACGTCCGGCCGTCGCGTCCGATACCCGATGTGATGTCGATGCCGATCGCACCTCCTGTCGGCGCGTTTGTTGTTTTGATTTGTGGTGTCTTCAGCGTGTTTTTAGCATCTACACGGTGTGCTGTCGCTGATGTCTCGCTCGCCTTATTGTTGCCAGGTCGATGCGACCCACTTCGTTCTGCGGTCTCGAACGGGTTACCACAGCTTCGGATTGAGCCTGGCTGAATGATTCTTTCTTTATAGACATAGTTTTAAAAAATATTATGTTCTAAACTTAATATTGCTTACCAAGTTGACGTTTTACAAATCAATATCGTTGTGAACATATTTAACGGCTCAACCAACGGAACATAACATACATTTATTCTAATCCTCGCCGCGTTTTTTATCCCACATTTATCTTGTTGTAACATGTTACTCGAGATTTGATCCCGGTAGGCCTCTTCCCCCAGCATCTGTTACACATAACGTCGTAATTATAATGCTAATTAGTACGTCATCATAGTTAGTGGCGTAGTCCTGAGGCATTCGAAACTCGCCGCTTTGTCCCGCAGTTCCCAGACCTCAAAGCGTTTCGGTAATTCATCGCCGTCAGAGGAGCCGGTTTGTGACGAGCCGGACCGGTTCCACATCAATGACTGCCAACCCTTGCTCGTACTTGTAATCTGTAAACTCTCGATTTTAACGCAACTCGACCGTTTCGGCCAGTAGTGGACGTAAAAAATGAACCTGTTTACATGGGAACACTCCGCCCTTGGAGCGTGCTGCGAATCGTTTCAGTAGTGGAGGAATAGAAACAATGCGCACACGTGCGGGCCGCAGCACGCCGCGCGGCGGTGTGGCGCAGCGGCGGTGGTGGCGAGTGGCGGCGCGCGGCGAGAGGCAACATTGCAAATGTGGCTCGGCGCGCGTTCCGGTCGACGCCACCGCGCCAGGGTCAAGGCTTCGGCTCCTGCCGCTGGTGCCCGCCCGCCGCCCGCCGCCGTCTTTCTCTCGCGCCAAGTCGCCGGAAACTAAAAGCGAAACTGATACCTGCGCAAATTATGCCCTTTCCCACGCTTGTTGTGGAAATTATACGCAACCTGTGTTCGCCGCGCCGCGCTCAAACACGCTCCCGAATGGAAATATTCCATCTCGCCCCCGCACCCCCGCACCCCGCGCCCGTGTGCTGACCCCACGCGCCGCACAAAGCTGTGTTTATCCACTCGCAGGCAATAAACGTCGTCTTCGAATTCGACCCGCCGAATGATCGCTAAATTACTTGTTAACAGGCTGGCCTCTATTACTTTAACGAGATTACACAAATCTCCCTATCCGATGACAATTTTTGAATGAAACTACTCGGCCGATAAAAAAATAAACGAGCATGTGTCCCGCCACCGAGACGTCCCGAAATTCCAGGGCCCGTTTTTTGTGTAACTTGACAGATGCATTCTGGGACGCCGCTAACCGCATCTTGCATCCCTATCTCGCGTTCGGAAATGAGATCTCGCGGCGTGCCAGTTGTATCTACTACGACGAATTTGAGGGTTATTTTAAGGTGCATTTCCCCGTCCTTGTCGCTCGCCGTGGCGCCGGCCGCGTCGACAAGGAAGCCGAGCGCTGTTTGTACGGCGCGGGCGACGCACTGCCGCAGCCACCAGCCCGCGCCCTCCGCAAACACACACTTTTTGTTTTGGCTGATAGTAGTTAGACGTCGCGGCCAACGCTGCCGGAGCGACGGCGGAGCGGCGGCGGCACCCCCACGTCTGCGAAACTTAGGGAGCCTAATGAATGACTTCCTAATTGCCGCCGCAGCACGAATAAGCCGTAATCCGGCGCGAACGTTGCACTCGCGTTTAATTGTGGACCTTGAGCCGTTTTGTTTGTGAGCTTGAAATCGATTGTCGGACGTCTCGCGACATGTACGCGCCGCTCGCACTGCTCGTAATCGAAACGTGCGGACCAAGCGGCCGCGGCGTGACGAATCCACTCTTAGTCCGGAGTTAATAAAGTGAAGTTTTGTTCGCATTGTGCGTAGATTATGTCATTACACACGAGCGGCTATGAGCGACAAGTCGATATGCTGCCGCACTAATGTTGTCAACAATCCATCTCGCGCTGTCGGCGGGCGCCGCGAATCACACTCACTCCCATTTCGATTTGCGAGTGATGTCGCGGGCTGGCGGGCAGTGCGCCGGCTCCACGCTCGCCCATTACTGTGCACACGGCCACATCCCGGACAACTATGCGATGGCAATTTCTGTTGATATTTTATTTGTTGTCGCCTGCATTAGTGTGGTGGAAAAAGCGTTGTTTTTCTCAGGAGAGTTTAATGGCAGGATACGATGTTAATGTGCGCGCTCGGTGTCGGGGACCTGCGTGCGCAGATGTGCGAAATGTCTCTTCCTAGCAACAACACATGTGCCGCCCGCCGGCGCTACACTACGCAACTACCCAAATTTATACGTCATTAATTAAACGTTTCAACGTGATTAGTAACGTTTAAATAATAACTTGAAAGCCTAATGAAAAATCCTTTTTACAAGACAGCCTAACGTGATACGATACACTCGCAAAACTACAAATTATTACGTTATATACCAGCAATTCAAGTATAGTTCCGCCTTTAATGCAGAATATCTCAAAATGAATTTAAGAAAAGTAATATACGTAAAGAAATGTAGGGTATCAGGTCTGATAGTCGTCACCAGTGGCGTCGCACAAGCGGCGCGCGCGCACTAATTCTACGTATAAGTTATGTTATCGTTAACGCCACAACGCCACATCTGCCAACCGACGTGCACCGACGCCTGTACACTCGCGCACACACACTCGACAATGTTTACACTACTTATAAATACTGTAGCAACTCATAAAAAAAAAACATTAGTAAAATTTGTCGTTTTCTACTCGCTGATTACACTTTTATCGTATTATTAATAAGTTTTAAAGAATACTGGTTGAGTATGGCGAGGCAGCGGGTTCGTTGGTCCCAAGGCCCTTATGTCGGCGACAGTACGCAAGTTTTAAAACACCTGCCCCACAGCCGGCAAGGCCCCAACGTCTTACAATTTATTGATAGCCTAGTAATTGTACTTAACTTATCGGTTAAACGTCGTTCACTTTAAACCGTAACGGTAAAAAACCGTTAGTGCAATAGTTTTTAAGTTTAATCAATAATTAGTTGGCTAAAGTCAATTAAGTAATTACTCGGATGGTTTTAATTTTACAATCGCCGCTTTATATTCATAAGTAGGCCCATTTTTGTTTTATTGTCCACGTATTAAAGTTCAACTTTTTATTCGCTGACTTTTTAAGCTGTAAAACGTTGATCAATTTTTAACTTTACAGTTCTTAATTAACGATCATGTCGCTACCATTTTGACCCGTACAGCAGTGTTTTTCAAAAGGTGTCTAGCGACAAGCCGCAGAGACACAGGGGCTTATTAGTTTTGACGAAGATCCAATAATTTGCAATATATTTCTGCAGAATTCTCCGTTAATGGTAATGTTTTGCGTTTCAAATATACGGACTCTCCTGCATTTGCCTATTTAACTCGATTTCAATAGCAATCATTTTAATGAGACCTGCGTGGCTGCTTTAAAACGACAGAAATAAAATAAAAAACCCAAAGCAGGTGCGGTATGTAGTAAATACCTTGCTTACTTACAGAACTTGATGTGTTCATAGTCTTCCACTGTGGGTTTAAATTTTTCAATAACTCTATAGAAACTGGACTACAAATGGACAACTTGCGTTCAAATATACATACGCTCATTAATTTTGAATCTGCACATAAATTTATTCAGTTTTTGCGTGATAAATGCCGAAACGTAGAATATGTTGCATATTGATCACATAAATAAAACATCCTCTGTTATAATTTAAAATTCTAATACGTTAGTTTTTATTTAAATACAAAAAATACTAATATCAAGGGGTTAAGTCAAATTGTAAGGATTTCAAAATGGCTCCCGAGCACGCTTGAGTACTTGTCAGTTTAGGCGGGGACAGTGTTTTGTTTACACAAAAGGTTTTATTACATACAATAAACTGGAACACATGTTGTTTTTAAAATCGCAATAACTCGACATATTGTTATGTACATGGCAATTAACTTGTACGTTTAAATATAAATTAATGCTTGGTTTATTTTTTCTGATCGTATCGCCGATTGGTGTTTTCACTTTGCAGTGTCAAACCATAAGGACTGTTTCGATCTAGCGTTTATTTAAACGCTTAAATTACTCCAAAGTAAAAATATAGTCTTGCTTTAATAAAAACTTATGTAGTCGGTTTAATCTTAAATTGAAGATCTTGATACTTTAGACAAATAATTTAATAATTGTCAGTCTGCAAAGGCGTTATAATAAAAATAGGCATAATAGTTAAAATTGAACAAGATTTAGTACTCTTGATGTATGGGTGTATAAAAGAGAACAGATGTAAGCCCACTAAAATATAACAAAACATGCGAGTCAACTTAAAGAAATTCCTTTACTTGACCTCTGTAATGTACAATTACCCTATTCAAAATCAACATGTTTATTATACGAATGGTTTAAAACGTTCGTGTGAACGAAATCGTCGCGTCTCGCCGCTTCAATGAAATTCTATTAAAAAGGGCAACGCTAACCATTGTAGTGCGGCCGGTACGACAGCTGGGCTTTCCGTTGGATACATGTCGCGCCAACGGTCGCCCGACATCTTGCTGCCACCACCTCCATACTTATGACGACCTGGTACTTTGAAATATTGCTTTTTAATTATTCTAATGGAACTAACGTGTTAGTTTATTAGTAACATCGCAAGAAAACCGAAATATATTTGCAATAATAACTCAATATGAGGAAAAACATAAATTAAATGAAATCGATTGCCTTAATAAATATAAAAAACGCCTCCTCTTCGGCACTTTGTTACTTTTACGACCAAAAAACGTCATCGGAGACTGATGAATAGAATTTACGACCAGTATGATGTATGTGGAAGCAAAATCAACAAAAAATAACCTTAATCAAACAAGCCAGGGATTAACAGGAGGGAATTAGACCGCATAAAAGACTTGTATTATTTTTTAATCTGTATAATACCTCCCAGACAGTTAGAAACCAAGACGAAATTAATATGTAAAACGTTTAGTAATTGCAACTTGCTGATTGTTTTGCATAATCGAACATATTGTTTATAAAACTGATTGTTCCCAATTATGCGTTATTGTTTTATTTTGGCAATTTATCAGATGATTGTTACTGTTTTAAATTGGCGTATGCTAATTTAGAATAATTTATTGCTTATTTTGGTTGTCAATTTGTAGACAAATTAATAGACAGATTATGTTGTGTCGATGTCTTATGGAATAACATTATATTTATTTTAAAAGGCTTAACATTTTATACGTAAAGTAAATGTTTGTATTATTTTTCTGTTTATTTTTACTCATTAGTTTTTTTTGTCTTTTCAGGTAAATATCGTAGCGATAGAATAAAGTAAGCGAAGTAAAAGTATTTATCGACGTAAGTAATATTTTTTACATTTTATTTTGAAATCTACAATTTTTCCCGCGTTTAATTCTCTTATTTTTTTAATCTCCTAGTTACAATACTAATATTATCTTCAATACAAAAGAACAAATTTCAGATCGTCTAAAGTCAAATTAAGTTAGTGCTGTATATTATTTTTTGCATACAGCATTAATAGAAGTCACCTGAGTGGCAATTAGTGACCAAAATAAATATTTAGGTAACGTTGACGTGAATATTGTAATTACTATTTATCATATTAAATTCAATATTGAAAATTAATTGTTTTAAAAATGTGACATCCAAAGATTTTTTTAGTTGCCGCCCAGGCCGATTAGCATAGGCTTTGTACGAAGTCATTTTATAACCTCTTTCTTTGAAGTGACAGTTCTGTAACTGGCCACAGATAGCTATCCTGAATATAGGTAAAAAACCTCTTTGGTAGATGAAGGCGTAAAATAAAATGGAGTTGGCCTTTACTGAACTTTAGAACCTTTAGTTAACATAGATGTCACTAACATTATATGAATATTTATGTTCTTTTTAAAAGGTAGTTATGATAGGTATTCTTTACAGCGACGTGTGCTGGGGATGATTGATAGCACCCTTTCATACTCAAATATGTGAGAATAGAGCGCGATACGGGATTAGTGACGTCATTTGACATGTACGTTAAATATAGACTGTAGTTACCAACATTTTAGACGAAAATTTTACTTTCAATCCAATCCAATGTTATAATAATTATAGGTATAAGTTTATTTAATTATTTTCACAAAGAAAATCTTTGTTAGTGTCAATCTTTTTATGTGTCAAATATGAAGTAAATTGTTAGTTAAATTTGTTTTACTTTTGGTTATTTAAATGAACAAACTACCATTCAATAATAATTAAAGTTTACAGCTTTGGGAAGAACCAGCTCAAGTTCACGATTAAGAAACACGTTAATTCAGTTAGAAACCTTCAATCACTATAAAACCTTACAAATTATATTTTAATTGATTGTAACGAAATAATTAACACGAGCGTAAAACAATATGGCCGCCGCACGAAATTTAAATAGTGTCCTTCATTTTATTGTAGCGTTTCCTATGAATCATATTTCTTGTGTTATTTTGTGGGGGTTATCATAAAAAAATCTTTTTAATTGAGTAATGTAATAAATAAACAAAATTTATTTTACACAAAAAAAGTTTTCTTTTTAATCTGCAATAACTAAGGCAGTATATACAAAATCTTTTGCATTAAAAAAATAAAACATTAGAAATGCCGATCCGCCAAAAAGGTTAACGTACGGTTTCGCATAATTTATTTAACTAACCAGAAACGTGATATATCGATTGGTACTTTCGAACCTCATTAATACCCACACAATAAGAGATGCGATAATAATGAACTCGCCTCATAAATCTCGACCGTTTGAGCCCGTATCGGTAAAGACTTATCAGGTAGCAAGCAGGTAGGGTCGACTGGACCCAAGGAAGGCCCTCTGTCAAACTACAGTTAGCTGGAAATCTTTTGTTCGGTTTTGAAACGATTTTTTGGAAAGGATGGCGTTAAGCTTCGTTGTTCTTTTATTGTGCTGCTGTTTGCATAACTAGAAGTTTTGGAGTTTGTTTTCTTGGTGTTATTGGGCAAACGTTTGACCAAACATTTGTGAAATGTTATAATGCACAAATCATTTACAATTTGAATACATCGAAGTCAGAAGAGAATGAGTTTAGAAAATATTAAATGGTTACTACACTTAGATAGGATTTACTAAAGATAAAATTAAAATTTTAATTCCTTACTTTAAAAACTTCTTATAGTGGTTAACCCTTGTGTTGATTCCATAAAAAAACCCTGTGAGATATAAACTGGTTGCGTAAACAAGGGGTTGTTTCTCAAATAGGTTAACGTGTGAAACGTTTTCACGTCGGTGTCGAGTGTCGCTTGTCTATCCGCCGGTGTAACTCAAGATTTGCAATAAAAATTAAAAAACGAGTATTGTTTTCATAAAATACTCGCGGTGTGAATATGATGCAGCGTGCTCTAGTTCTGAAAGGGCACAATGCTGTGTGGGTGGCTCGCAGTGTAAGCCGATATTTCCCTCATGAAAATGTTCAATAGGTGGTGTCGAGTTCCGCGCCCGGTGCGTGCCGACCCTTTAGATTTTCGCCTCGCATGCCGGTCCATTATTTCGCCTCGATAATTATCGAGTGCAAGTATTTTTTGCGGCGAGCGCTCGCCACCTGCCCGCGCCTTATCCAGTCCCGCTCTACGAGTTCTTCACGGTATTTAAAATACAATATTTATAGATCTTACAAATAAAACTATGTTCGGTTGTGTGTTTGGGGTAGGCTCGGCGGAGTAAGCTTGGAGCGCGGCGGAGTTAACTTGTACCGCCTAGTCCCAGCTGGCGGAAAGGCGCCATCTGCCGAGCGGCGCTCCGGAAACGCAATTTTGTTTTGTTTTCGAAACGTTCGACGTTCGATTCTCGGTATTTTGTATTATTTTAAAGGAACGACGGTCATTACTCGTGACATTGCGGTTGAAGGTACAAGATTCGATTTATATGTTATGTAATCGAACTTATACAGTTTTATAAAAAAAAAAACTTAAATAAAAACTACGAATAACATACATTGCACGTTTTACTAGCCTAGTTTTTTTCGCGATAGTGTTCTAAAATAAATCTTGTTAATTGTCATCAAACAAAAAAGTCAATAAAATTATACACCGGTATTAAATCATAGACTGTCGATGCGATTTCCATGTATTTAAGACTTCCTTTTTTAACATAAATTACTTTTTACGACAACTAATTAGTTATTTTATTTCATGGCTTAATAACCACGATAGAACTATAACACACACATCACTGGATGTAGATAGACCTTTTTTTTAAGACTAGATTATTCCAGAATGTTCTAGTAATATTTCATAGAACATGTGTCCCGGACGAATAGGAAACACGTGGAGCAGTTCCGATTGGGAAACTCACAAAAACATGATGTTTTTATTTGGTATTTAAACATCTGCCCGCGCACCTGCCGAATTTTACATTAGGCATACGATCTCGAGCCGAGATAGGTCGAGATTTGGTACCGCCGAATTCTTTTCTCCGAAATGTGACTTTCGCTTTGAATACGTATTTAAATATGTATCATCATGGACTTTGTTATACATAGATACTTCTTTGTAATGCGGATTAAAAAAAAAACATCAGTAGTCTAAGGTTTTAAACAGCTATGCCGGGCAAAATCCATTTGATCTTTTGTCGAATATATCTTCCAAAAGCTCCTAATTTATTTCGAAAGAATCTAGGCCAACTTGCCATTCTTTAGGTCATCCGTCCCGTAGGTTTCCACTTAATAAAAAATGTTCTACATTTTTTGACAATCGTGTTTAAGATGTCTGCAAAAAATTTAGAAATAATTAATGATACACCAACTTACTAATTGGGATTAGGACTTGTCTTGTATATATTCTAATTGGCTGCCATTATTGCATTACTTATAAGACTTGAGTTTTCCAAGCCCCATTATTGTCTATCGCCAATGCAGACGTATAGCGTTTAAAAAAATCGAGCAAAGGAATAATTGAATACAGCCAGCCCGGAGGACCACGCGACTGCCATTAAAATCTGGTTTACTCAATAACATTATTTAAGGATACGCGATCGTGTCCGCCGAGATGCCTCTTTATGCCCATTTACATGGCAGTTGGCACCCCGGGCGATGAAGTCCAGAGTACCACTACCCATTTATTTCATCAGACGCAGTGTGACCAACATAATCATATGTTGCGACTTAATTTGTCATTTGTATGACAAGCAGAAATATTGCCATTTAAATACTATAAAAAGATACGATTTTTTATGGTTGCGACAAATTTCTCGTAGGTTCTCGACTCAGGAATAATATAATTCTGGGGATGTGAATTTCATTCCTATAATAAACATTATTTGATACTTGTGTGTCCGTGTACGAATTGTTGTCATTTATAAACTAAGACAGACATTACAAAGCAGCTTTTAGCGACATTTCTCAAGACACGTCACAAAACGTCCACCAAAATTCAACACAGGACATAATCGAGAATAATTTCTTTGTTAAAAGGATTCTTGCTCTTGTTTACGACATTCCAGAATTTGCAACAAAAGCATTCGATGTTTTACATATAGACACATAGTTACAGACATATTAAACCAGATCTTGGGCATACATCTGCTGATTTAGATATAAAAAAACTACTTATCAAACTTTTTAAATAAAGCCTAAACTCACACCAATGCTTCTTAAAGCAATATTTCGTATAAGATCCGTAGGCATTTGTGATGAAATTGCTGCCTAAACATTCTATTACAAGTCCAGATTTGATGGTAAAATGTGCTTCTCGTTTCCATTCTTAAAAGCAGCAACTGTATAACAATAAATCCGATGCTAATAAGATGAATTTACTAATAAGAACAGTGCGAATACAGCATCGACTTTTATATCCTCATTCGGTTCGTGAATATGGTATTTAACATTTTACGATCGCGCGGCAAACACCAAAACAGTTTCTTGATATGGGTAAATGAGTAATAATATTCCCGAGATGGCCGTTGTCTCGCAATATAATGTATGATGAATAAAATATATACAAAGGATAGGGCACGATGCGATCAGTGCGTGCATGCGATTGAAAAACCGAGAGCCGCGCGGTGGCATTCCGCAGTAATAATCTTCGCAATCGAGCTCCGAGCGCGACGAGCGGCGACGCATCCAGATCGATTCCCTCGCGATCATCGATGTTAAAACTCGATTGTTCTCCCCAAACAAGCTCTAGTACATGACAACAAAATTACCTCCGTTTTGTTAAATTAAAACCTCATTGTTTAGCGTTAATCCGGCGATCGTTTTCCACGCACGTCTAATATTGTGCCAAACGTGATGGTATCTCGTCTCTCCGCTCGCAGCCCATAACTAAATATATGCTAAATTGCTAACCTTTCCGCTGGCTGTATTGAACAACAATTTTATTATAATTGGCAACGCGGTCAACGCTTCTTGGAAATTGGCTTTTTTTCTCCCTTTATTTCCAACATTTAACCGATCTTGTTTTTGCGCCGCAATCGCTTGACTGGACCTTTATTCAAAGCGGTATTGTTTTTAATGTCGAGCATTTACCATAGGATCGAAAGTGAGTGAAAGTTAACATAATCTATCGTTTATCGATTATGATTAATTGTATTCGAATACTCTAATCAGATTCTAATCAGAAACTATTAAAAAGCTACGGTGACAGAAAATTTTCGAATTTGATTATAGAACCAATTAGATTAAAGTTTGAAGTGAGAACAACATGGCGGTGTTTGTGTTAGACGAGTACAATTGTGGGTTGACACAGAAACACAGTGTCGGTAATTAGGGGTAGGAGGGCGAGGTGCGAGCGCCGGAGCCCGAGGGAACGACCAGCTGACGTGCCGCGCGCCCGACCGTGAACCGGGACTAGTCGAACAGAAAATTTATACGTTGTAACCAACACGACCACAACACAAACGTACTATTTTCTTTTATTCCGACTCGCATGTGACATTCATTAGCTCGTATTAATAAACCGTCCACTAACACATAAATCAAGATTTTTTAATTAATTTCAAGAACAAAGTGTGCAATAGGTATTCGCGTCCGAAACACAATGGCGATAAATAACTATATTCGATATTTCGGGTATGTCAGACCGGTCATTAAAATGCCGACGACATTTTTAAAGAAAAACGGATTCGCCTAATTCTATATTCGGTTGAGTATCTCACGGTTTTGGACAAATCGTTCTGTTTGTCGTCCAACATGTGTTGACCTTCCCCGGCCCGCCATTTGCATGTATCCTGCGAGCGGCGGGCGGCGCGGCCGTAAACTTATTCATGTCAAATTCGTGTGGTCACGCGTGTTAGCGCAGACGGCACCGGTTGTTTGATGTGGCCGATTTATTTCACATAAACAACGGCCTCGGACAAAACGATTCACAATTCATTTAGATTTTTATCGATTTAAGGCGAAAAACTAATAACGTCACGGCACTTTGAGAATCGAATACCAAATTGAGTACTTATGTGGGTGAGGACGGCGAAGGCGATACTTGCGTTGTGACGCGCCACTCGCAGATGTTTACCTTGTGTTTGCACAAGAATTGTACTTGATTTCTCTTATTCGCAAACAAAACGCTTAAATTAGAGAACCAACTAAAAGCTTCTACAGCGTATGGAAATTCCCACGAATATTTATTACATACCACTGTGTAGGTTAATACGATAATATTTGTTTAGTCTGATTGAAACTTAAGCCGACGGTTCGGAGCCTCGTTTAATAAAGAGTTACTTTTTACAACAACGTTTGACCACTACAATCGGTTACAAAAACACTACCGAAGCGCAAACTCTATTACATACATAATTAACACATCAATCAGTTCTCAATTTTTTGCATCAAGAACAATAATGTCAAATCAGAATCTCATTAGAACTGTTACGAAAATTGACTCATAATCAAATTATCCGACCCATTGAGTTGCCGGCGCGGAGTCGTGACCCGTGTTTTTTCGAAGGATTTTTTCGCTATGATTTTCGTCATCCCGGCCCCCGACCATAGATCAAAGCGCCCGCCGGTTGACAGATATTTTGATATTTCGCAGATTATCTTAATAATATGCACGGATGACTTACCGACCGGGTGGCCTGTTTTTTCTCAGCAAAGTTACTTGTAAGTGACTTTGCGTCGGTCGCGATCGGCAGCGCGGTGGTCTCGGCGCGAGCACCTGGCCTCAGCACCCGGAAAGTGAAATGTCACTTGCTACTTTAACATTCCGCATCGATTTTAATAACTTTATTTAAAACGATATGGATAAAGTAATCGATTGAATCGTTCCGAATTCAAACGGTGCGCCGTGCATTAGGTCACGTGGCGTGGCCGGGCGGGTGCAGTTGCCCTCCGCGGGGTTGCCAACCTAACGTGGTCAGTTCCCAGTGCGTTGCACTCGGTTACAAAATAACTTAATGCCTCCGTCATTCGAGTGGACGTTTTTTTGTTACGTTTTTGACCACAATTAAATATGCATTCTTCGATCGGACCCGCAAAACTTATTACCATAAGTAGTTAATTAATTTTTAAATCGCATCCTTTTATCGATAGTTTTTGTTTTTATTCGAAGCACCATATGTGTAACATTCCTCGGCTAATTTATTTTGTTTGCGATACAAATGTTTTGAACGATTAACAAATGGCCGTACTGTAGTCCGCATAAAAACTAGATTATAATATTGCAAGCTTTGTTTATTGGCAGTTCGACACACGATTCTTTGTACTAGTTTATGGCATCGTCCGTTCCGGCTGCCGGGTGACTCCGCTGACCTAAAGACGACCTATCGCAAACAAAAAATAAAGCCGCCCATTCACGGAGCGCGACATCTCCTCCAACCTTGAACTAGTTTAATCGGGGATAAATCCCAGCCATGGCAACACTGCAGGGTTAAAAAAGACGCAGGAGGCCGGCAATTCGGCCGCGCCGCTTAGAGCCGACGTGTTATTATCTTATTACAATAATATCCTATTACTGCATGCAAGCCGCGCTCTTGGCGTTTTTTTCGTAAAGATGCGGTGTATTAAGTTTCCATCGAGTGCATTCTGTATCGGTGGTCGGGAACGCGATCGCTAGCCGTCCTCTCAACTACTAGTCAATACATTCATCATTGTGTCCTCAGCTCTGTGGATACGTCACTTTATAGGGAAAGGGTGGTGCAATGAAGCCTATTATAAATAGATTAAACCGCGATCTCTGTAGCTACAATTTGTTTATATATTGGTAAAGAAATACATAGTGAGGATACATTAGTGTTCCTCCAAATAAATCTAAGCCTAATCGTCTATCAACTTGGCTCAAGCAAGACTGAGTAACTACCAAGTTAAATCACGGCCTTATCGTCCCAATGCTGAGCGCCCAATATGAATAAAAATTTACCTATTTCTAAGCAAAAGCACTGGCTGAACCGACACATTTCTGAATATCTCCATGACGTCATCATGCACCGCTGCACGCGAACCGTTCGAACTAATTGCAACAAATCATAACGTTAGCGGCGCCCACAAAACATCCAAAAAAACGCACATATTAATCTTAATTTTAGCCTGCCGCAATGTTGCCATTTTTTACAACGCTAAACTATGAGAAAACGCCGCGATGAGATATGACGCTGTAAACGGACCCACTTTTTTATGACGAGCAATTTGCCGCTCGGTAAATATACATGTTGTACCAGGACATCGTAGGTCTGTAAGAGATGTCAAATTTATATCGATATTAGCCATTTATTAGATTCCTCTCGATTTCATTTTCTTTAAATAAATAACTGAGAAATTTTATATAAATCTATGGTAAAGTATTCTTTACAATACGATTAATGCAGATATAAATTTATTTTTTTATGTTGTAAAAATTAAAAGGAAATAACCAATCGATTAAATAGCAATTTGAAAACCATCGATTGTTAGAATCGTCTGACCACACTACCGGCAGGTACGGAATGATCTTATAAATAACTTATTTGCACAACATAATGACAGGTTAGGTGATTGCTTTACAGACGTATTATAATTATGTATCGTAAAGAGCAGGGTTTCGGAGGAAAAAAACTGCCGAAAGCTAATCGGCTCACAATTAACCTAGACCATACCAAGGTCGTAATTATACCGGTCCGTTTATTGCACCAGTCCCCATATACATTTTTATACTTTTACTTCTGACTGCACCTTATCCCACGCGAACGTCGAGTTTAGTATAAGGCGGATTAAGTTAATATTTTCTATTTTGAGCGAATTATTTTTTTTAAATCAAATCCTATTATAAACTTAAGCATGATGACAGGATTACGAAAACTGTTACTACTAAAGCAACGAATTAAAATCAAATTGTAAATTTACTTCAATTTCTTAGGACCTAAATTATTAAGGGGTTTACAGAACAAAGGCAAATCTCTCTTGGAGGTCTTTAATTTTGTAACGTTTTCTATGAATTCAGAATTGAAAGGATCTATTCAGCTCAAACGAAACGAGTATTAGAGGGGCTCGGTTAGACATCAGGTCAAGGCGAACATATTTGTCATGTGTTACTAAGCATGCGAATAACTAGGGGAGGTCTGGACAGATTATATAAAAAGCCAACGTATGAATACAGTTTAATTCCGAGGGTATATAAAAGCTGGCTACTCCACAAAAGCGGGCACACTCCTAGTTTGGCCATAATAAAACCCGATCGCGTGTTTGATTCATAATGCATTGTGTAAGAATGAATGCAAAATTCTTACGAACTTTTCTCTTAAATTGCGAGCCTACAAAATTACCTCGTAAATGGTGTGTATTGACATCTTTTCATACCTTTATGGCAACTGCAATTTGGACGAGAGCCTGCGCCGCTCACAAAAGAACTTGTACCATAAGTGTTTCATGTTTAAATCTTCATCAACAATAATTTCTCGTAATTTCCTTCGGTAACAATATGTTGTTCTGTAGCTAGAGGCCGCCAGCCTACCAGTGCTATATAAGAAAACTTGAGAATTTTTTGAGTTCTGCCTCGAATATTATTGTTGTTTAAATTGAAAATTTTAAAGAATTTTTGTACATACTAATTTGCTTTTATACCAGGGTATAAGGAGTTATAAAGAACTTTTTCAATATCAATGATGACCGTTCGAAATTCGAATCTCGTCCACCATGAAACCTCAAAGTAACAATATCTAAATGAGCAAGACAACAAAAGCACAGGAACGCGTCGGTAAACAGTGGAACCAGTTTCGCCTAGCTTCTCCCACACATCGGCGGCTTCCCTGTAAACACTGCGGCTGATAGATCGCTTCATCCGATACCTCCTACCACTTTCGATGTCATGCATCCCTAGTCATACCGCATGACGGATATTATGTCAACAGGGACAAAATATTGTGGGCTGTATGTTATTTAATTTTCTAAATCAAAAATAATAAGAAAAAAAGCAGAGCTTTTAAAAAACAAGCAGATGACTGATAGAAATTCTTCCTACTCAGAGGATAAAAGCGATGTTTAACATAAAATTAATAACCAACTGTTACTGACGTTTTAAATCAAAATCCAGAGATGAACAACGTCTGTGCTGTGGTTTTCCTTTCGAACCGCTGACGAAATGTCGACCAACTTCCGCTGCTCCAAACTTTACACAAGTGATTTTAACTTTTTAGGTATCAGAAAATTTACTTTAAAGTTACATTACTTTCATTTGTAATTTATACTTTCCTGGTTACAAATATTATGTAATACAGCTACTATGATAGGGTATGTGTGCCCTGATATGATGGATTACAATATTTTTTTACATTGTACTAAAATATATGTTGTTCCATTGAAGCTTTAACAAATCACGTCATGTCTTTCCCTTCAATCTATTCGATGATATCATCATTCAATGGTGCGCAATCTCATTTTATTTTACACCCATTCTGGGAAGTGGGAAGGGCCGAATTACTCTCCTGTTAAAATGATGTCCGACGCCGCCACGCTAAGTGTTGTGCCGTGATGGAGACATGCGTGCGCGCAGTGGCGCGAGCGCATTACGAACATCCGCCGCGCGCGGGCCGAGGGGAGGAATACAAGGTTGCCAATTTGAGTTAATATCACTTTCTTTCTTATTATTTAAATTGAAATTCTCTTACCCAATATGTTACATCGTATCATTTCAAATATACTCAATTTTCAATTTTTTGCACCCAAATAAATACCATTATAGGTACGTGTCATTAAAATCTTCCATTACATACTTAAAATATTAAGGCATTGGCGTACTAAAAATGTTTGCATTGGCGAGTCATACCATTTCTCCCGAAGTTGCCAGCCCTGATGTGTGACGCGCACGCGCATTGTCCGCCGGATGTCTTGCGGTCACACGCAATTTCACAACCTCCTCGCGCCCCTTACTCTTGAGCGCTTATGAACGCCTGGTACACGATGCCTACTCCACACACTTTTCCAAGGAAAGTAAGAGTTTAATAATTTACCAAGAGTTTTATTTCATTTTTAGGTGCTCTGCAATATTTTTGTGCGAATCCACGTTATGGCTATGGGTAAAAATGTTTGTAGCTGTTTAAAATATTTAAAAAAATACATATGTCAGTCATATAGCCAAGTTACTTCAAGTCACTAGCACAAGATGAAAGCGAAACTTTTGTCTGTGATCTAGACTTATTTATTACCTTCTTATTACGGTTTCTTCATTGAAAATGCACAATTTTATTTTATATACTGGCGGGAGTGATCTTAAATATAGGAATACCGAAATAGAATAGCACAGACTAAAAACTGTGTTCTTTATGGCAAATCAATTTGTAATTATATGTTCCGTAATGTATCGTTAACAACAAAATACCTTATTAATAATAGTGCATTAGCTTAACCTTCGAAATTGACGTATCCCAAATGAAATCATACAGACCAGTACACTGTAATTTGTGTAGGTGCTGTTAAAACGATCTCCTTTTTTACCAACTGTAATTAAATGCTGATAGAAAAGGACGAGTCAAACTTATTGTTAAACCTTTAATTTGTGCTGTTTTTTTAACGTGTCACGTCAAAACCAAACTATTGTGATAATTAATTGCATGGTTAAGCACGTACTCTATGATTACGGCATTTGGTTTCGCGTGTTCGCATCCGGAATGTTTAATATGCATTTTAGAAGTAAATGCAGTTGCATGGTTCTGATGCAACTTTTGAACATGTGTTAGTCTGGCTGCAGACAGCAGAGACCTTGTAAATGTCAAAATAAAAAGTTGGCGGACTTGGCTGTGCGCCTCGTGTTACCTTTGCCTATTTTTTGCATTGGGAAAGTGCTGTCAAGCAGTTCTTCTAAAAGATACGTTTTTAAATTTTCAAAATGCGAATTGGGGCCTTTTTATTTAAATAGTGTTCCGCAGTTAATTATTGTTATAATTCTGTTTATAATATTATTATCGTTTCGCAACTGGTAATAACCAAGTATTATAAGTTATCAAACGTAAACAAACATCAACCCCGCCACGGATCAAAAGAGATTTAAACAATACAATTACTAATTGCTAAGTACCAGGCAATCATAACTCGGCAGGCGGTCGACTAAGCCAGAACAATGCGATTAGCAAGGTCAACAGCCCCCCAATCAATCATACGTTTCAATAACACCAATTGACACAATATTTTGATCTAGCTCTCCCGGGCCCCGACCTACCTCGACGCGTCGTGTGGCCCGCGGGATGGCCTTCTATCTTATTTATGTACTTATTTATAACTTTATCACGTAACACACATCAATCTTTTATAAATAGAACATGATTTAGTAGTCTTAGTCTTAAAATAATTATGAGTTTACACTGGTTCAGTTGATTTTAGGCTGTTTGTACACAAATCGTTTATAGAGGTAGTGTTTAACTGCCACAGAAAAGGTTGGAAAAACTAAAAGTTGTAGTTTTTATCTGGGTGGGTGCAGTGATAAGGGAATTTCCATTTTGTTATTATGAACGGTGATATTGTAGGCTATCAGCTAGTTCCTCACATCCTGTGCCAATAAATTATATAAAAATGTCAGTACGTAGTAATTGCGTAATGCGCAATAAATAACATCGATACAGCAGTTTATTTGCGTCGGTGTATGTAGGCAACACATCAATCAAACAGGGATTTCTTTCATTGGACGCGAGTCGTTGACTTATTGCTTTCCCCGACAGTTCAACACTGGCGCACGATAACAATATTATTGTAATTTTATGTCCTCAGATTCCTGCGCGTTAGCATTAATTAATTATACCTAAGGCGCAGTTCGCGAGACGATACCATCACGCGCCGCTCCACATTCGATTTCTTTTTATCGCCGAAAGGCATTGTTTCACTTTTAAACTGGGATTTATCGAGAAACAAAATAAACGAGTAGAACTGGACGGTCGACCCTATCGCCCTTAGTTTTTAGAGGTCTAGCGTGGGTAACGGGACCGCGGAGGGTGGGGGCCGGGGAGGCCGGGTGCCTCTCGCGGCTTCTCGCGCTGTCATTTCGACAACTAATGACCCCCAATGGGGTTCATAATTTATAAGACGGTACATGTGACCGCTTTTTACCTCTCTCGCCGTCCGCGATCCGCCGCCCGCCGTCTGGGAATCCGCAACAAAGAGCGGCCAGATTCCGTTTTGCATTCCCCGAGTATTCGTGTGCGACCACTGTGGAGTTTGTGCTTTCAAATTCGCGCTTGCGGGATCGATCGGATGAGACGTTGGAGTGAGACTTGAGGCTGCCGTTGCTCCCGCAGCCGTATTGGAATAAAATCGAGCTGAATCGGCTGATCGATGGTTTATGTCGCCGTTGATAGGCTGTGTGGGTACTCAGGGTACGGAGCCGCGGCGAAGCGTTGTGCGTGACCCACTTCTTGCGCCATAAACCGCCCCATCAAATTCGGCGCGGCAGTTTCGGGCGAGCGTCGTCCAAGTGTCGGTTGGCTCTCGTTTTTTTCGCCACATTGGGCCCGTTGCATTCTCGCGTTTACGACCACCTCCGCTGACCGCCGCGACGTCTGACAGACCGATCGTAAAAGATCAGATTTTATTTCTTATTGTTCGCCTTTCGCGAAATCTAATTGAAGCCAAGGGTCGAGTGCGCGCCGCGGCCCGCAGTCCCACCTTTGCATTACGCGTTTTTAATTTAACAGCGAAACGAACGGCGAGTTATGTCCCTGCGAGCGATAATGGCCGCCCGAGAATTCCTTCATTACTTTTTATCTCATATTAAAGTTTAAACGATCGCGGTCGAAATTAGCGTTGATTATGTTCTTCGGCGAGGTGTCGAGCGAGAGATTATCCGAGCGCGGCGGCTCCGTTCCTTGTTTCGACAATTATTTTAATATTGCTACTTTAATCCATCGATTGCGCTGACCTTACGCGAGACAATAAGACGAGCGAGTAATCGCAGCCACTTTATTTGTGGCTCTTCCTACATCGAGCATCGGACTGCGACATCCATTTACCAGTCTTATTAAACAACAATCATTCACATGAATTGATTCCAATTTAGTAATCATTTTAATTTGTCTCTTTATAACCGCATGCGTTTTATCTCAAAAACTTTGAAATGCCCTTTTACTAACCGCAAAACAATACGCCTTTACACGTTTTACTTCTTCTCCTTTAATGACAAATTATTGTATTATATGACACATTCTATAAATACTTTTAATGACATGTTAAGTAACTACTTCCATTGCAAAATAGCGGCGCACACCCAACATCCATCATGGATCAAACGCTCAACTCATTTGTATCGTGTATTGCCATCACAAGTGGAGATGGACCGGAAAAAGTTTGCATGCACACATCGGATGGGCAAGTTCAATGAGTTAAGGGGCAACGCGTAGTGCCGCTGACCCGAGTCCCGACTTATTGCTCCATCCACTGGCAGTGAGTCATTACGAATTCTTCGCCCGTCGCGCTGCGTCACGCGTCTATCGGAAACGCTAACGGCCAACTCGGGTATTTAAATACACATGTCCACACAACCATGACCTCCGCTCCTCGACCGACTTGCCCCATCCACCACAATACCAACGGGTCACGTTATAGTGGACGCCTAATAATGCCCAGTTATGACTGGAGCCTTCGCTCGAACGTGTGAAGGTAAATTTGTTTGAATTTTGATGAGATTGTTATTATTTTTTATAACCGCAGATAGAAATGGGTCAATTAATAAAAATAGGCTTTGTTATGCAATAGCCTATTAACATTCTTGTACAGATGACGCATAAAGCTCGATCAGAAATTGCATTCGCAGTACGTTCGTCCAGATATTTAGTCAGTAAATTGCTTCACCGTAAAATAATCAGCAAAAAAATTTTAACAATTTTAACCTACCGGACTTTTTAATCGCCATAATAATATAAGGCAAAAATCAAACAGCACATATTTCAATAAAGTGCTTTATTTAAAAATGTAATAAAAAGATACGAGTCTTTCGAATTATAATGTATTAACATATTGTTGCATTAAATTCTACTATCGTGATAAACCGAAGAATCCACAAAGTATGCGATAAAAATACCAATTTAATTTATTTTCAAATTTAGAATGACAAAACGTGTCTGCTAAGCATAGACTATATAATCGCAATGTCTTGTTTACACACGATATGACAGATGTGCGCAAGTCTGCAGAAAATGTCTGCGGTGTAGCGAACAATGTACTGTAGTAAGTAACAAGGTGTGTTTAGGCGACATTATTAATTCCATTAACACGCGCCACAAGATTTACGCGTTCGCATGTTTTTTGTTTTCATTTTTGCATTACGTGCGCGGTGTGTTTACGGCATTTTTGTCATATTACCACAAACAAATCCGTTTTTCAATGTTAGCTTGACATTCTGTGCATACCTACTTAAAAATAACTTTAATAGAATACTTAATACATACTTTAAAAGCTTTTACGGTTTGAATTTCGATGTAAAAATTAAATGAGTTAGAAAATTTTCTTAACTTTTTGTAACGCCCTATTTCTGCTTTAAAAGTGGCTTTATGTTTTAATCTACATATTAAAGTGTTATTAAAGGTGAATAGCGGACATTAATCCCATTCTCACATGCGAACGAACCTCAGAACACTGTGAAAACCAATCGACTTTCAAAAGACAATTCTGTTGCCAATCGAAATTATTGCCGGTGTATTTATAAATCATTCAGATATATCGATAATTAGGCACAATTGTTGCTCATGTTCTTTCATTTAAATCGATTGTTATTATAGTGTTGTTGAACCATATTGACATTATTCGCACAGAGACTAATTGTTTTTTTTTTTTAATTTCAGGTAAATATCGGCTGCGGAGTACGCGGCGGTATGTATTGATAATTACCAGGGAATGGTCTTTTGATCCGGCGGCGATAAGTGGCTTGTTGGAATAGGTTCGCCATGTTGCTAATGGGGTAAGGAATGTAGCCGTAGGCTCTGGAAGCTTCGAGAACGTTTCGAAAAAGTCTATGGTCAATGATATATGAAGGTTAATCTGCGCGTGATCGAAATTAAAAAAAATATGAATGTTGGTAACATAATCAACGGCCGAGTATATTGTTTCGAGTTAATGCGTTGTGGAAGCAGCTGTTACGAGACCTTTTGTTGGGATATTTTTTACGATTTTGGCGGACACTGAAATTATTGAGAAACTTTATGTGATAGGAGATAATTGTTTTGATTTTATTTTACTTTAGTTTTAATATTATATATCTATTAAATGATACAAAAAATATTCTAGTTAATTTTTATTTCTCTACGTCTATTTTGCTATAGATCTTTTTGGTTAGGCGTAAGTGTGTAAATACATAAGACACTATCCAAATCATTTATTTTAAAGTGGTGGTAAATATAGAAATAAATTGCTCAGTGATTTAATTTAAAAAATCTCGCTTCATATGATTTTAAGAATGATTTAATTCTTATTGTTAGTGTATGCGTTGTGTACAATTAATAACATTATCTTGTATCGGACGTGGTGAGGTCGTCTGCTTTCTGCCGCCGCCGGTCGGCACAGAGCGTGAGCTTTGTTGTCGCTTACTTTACGAGCTTGCTGCATGCGACTCTTGAGTTATGGCTAAAAGTATTGTCTGTGACTCACAACACATCTGTTTTATCCTTTTTGGTGCGAAATTAGTATTCCTGGTATTATTTTCATTGTAGAATACTTTATCTGTTTCTGCTCTCCTGGTCATTGCTAGTCAGTCTTAAGGCCATTTTTATTAAACTATTAAGGATAATAGTCCGCTATATGCCTGTAAATGTATATAATATTGCGCGGTGCCTCGGGCGCGAGTAGTGCGAGGTGCCTCGGGCGCGAGTGCTGACCTAGCCCACGCGACGTCGACCACTTTCTTCTAAACTCTAAACGTTACCGTAACTATGAGCGGACAATCGTTTCCGGCGCCCGTGACGTCAGGCGGGCGCGCGTCTCGCCCGCGCCGGTCGCCGCCCCTACTACGTAACCTTGGCTGCGAGCGCCGACACACTATGCTCGCTCTCCGTTTTATTGTTCTTTTTCAAATGTATGAGCAGCCGAATCGGGCCCGACACATGCCCAGATATTGGGCCGGATACGAGAAATTACACATATCGAATACCGATTATAATGGCGAATAAAAACAAGAGTTACGGTATTTTTTCACACGATCCACGAGAGCATAGTTGCCCTAAGCGCGGCGTGCCGGGGTGAGCGAACTCGCAACCTGTAATTTCGGACCGCAAAAGGAACAAAACGCAACGCGATCGGTGATTAAAAACCTTTGTCGGTTCTACTAATATTTATATTATTTTCGCGATGCGGCCGACATCTAATTGGCCGCTCGTATATTTGATGCGGGTCCGAGGTCGCGGCGCCGACCACCGACGCTTCATTAGTTTTCCTGGTAGTGAAATCATAAACCGTTCATTTTTTACGTTCGGTCGTTTGTGTCAAAACGTGACCCCACAGCTCGCGCCCGCGACCGTCGTGGAAAAGTCCATTTCCTCACGACGAGGCGCGACAATTCGGCTCGAGGCCCATGCGACACAATACCAGCGCCTTGTCGTTTCGATTCATTATAATAATTCATAATAATGTGCTAAAAATAACGTATAAGTTATTGCAGGTGGTAGGTGACTAGTTCCAACCGGCCGCGTCGCACTCTCGATCGGCCCAAGGTCTGGGATATTGAACCTGGCTCGGAGCAACAGCACGACAAGGTTCGCCGCGAAAGGGACGGATGCACTATCACTCATTGTTATGGGGGAAATGTCGCGGCCACACGCGCCGCCGCCCGATTGATTCTCTTCAATGACTAAACCTCCGTGTCCTAATCCGTTCGGTATGCGATGCAAAGCGACTACCGGCCGATGCGATCCCGTAAGCCCGACGCGCACTTCCTCAACCCGCGGCGCGAGCGGGACGGGCGCCCGCCGAGCGACAGGGACGCCGCGCCGCGACAAGTGCACGCGCGCCGACACCGCGCCAGGAGTGCATTGCGCTGACGCATCACGATCGTCTGCGTGCTTTCTTGTCTTTTTGCGCGCGCTGCTCCGCGCCGCCCGCGCCCGCCGCGGCTTTCGGTTTCGTCGCCCGCGCGGCCGCATGCTTTTCGACGAATGTCGTTTATACCAATATTAATCAGTGGTGTCGTAATTAAGCGCGCCGGTCGGACCGGTCGCTTTGCGCGGTATTTACGGGTTCCCACGCGGTTGATGTCATTTTTATTATGAATGGCTCGCCGGCGGGACGAGAGCCACGCTCCCGGCGCGGGCCCACTGACCCACTGCCGCCCGGCCGCAGTTTTCGCCTCGTCAGCGCACCGCATTTGAATGAACACCTCAGGACGAGAGCAGCCTTCCCCGGCGTCTCGCCGACCCATGGAACGGTTCGCGTGCTCCGAGCAGGAAGCGTTTGCGTCGAATGAACGCGAATCGAAGGTAAACGCGCTAAGCGTTCATTGGCATTATTAAAAATAAATAATGTCCGTTTGGGAATGTTAGCCGGCGCGTCACTCGGCCCTCCCGCCGAGATCGCGTGAACTCTTTATCGGTCGGGCACCTCAGCGCGGCGCTGCGAGGAAATAAAAAAACTGATTATTGCGCAGGGAGCTGCAGGAGCCGCGCGTCTCACCCACATTTGGTGGCGATAAGTGTCGGCGATCGGCGTGGAGTGGGAGCGCGGAGTGGCACTCGCGGTTGCGCAACGTTACACTGACACATTGTGCGAGCTCGCCACCACGTGTCGCGTTATCGCGCGTATCATCGCCTAACGCGCCCGGTGTGGTTCTCACGACGAGCGCGAGTGCGTTCACACCCATAACCCGGCGCTCCCGCCCGCGCGCCGCCCGCGCCGCCCGCCGCAGCGCTGCTTGTTTACTCTAGCCAAACATTCGGCCAGATAAGCCGTCAACAAGGGGCTTGTACTGTCCGCATCTGCCTCGACCTTGGCTCCTGGCGCGTTGTGTAACACTTATCGCGCTGTCGGCGAATCTCGCCGCGAGTTCCGCCCGTGATAGTGCTAATCACCACGTGCGCCGCGGAACCGACCGCACTTACGAAAGCGTCTTTCACTATCGTTTAGTTTACATCGCGCACGTGGCTGTGCCCCCGCCGCCCGACCCGCCGGCCCCCGCCCGCCTCGTTAACATAATTACCCGCACAGTTTTGGACCGCCCCGACCGGTTCCGGCGTCCCACGTCTCCTCCAATTTTTATCGTTCTGCTCTAAATCAATGTTAGCGTGCGTGCGAAATCGAAAGTTGTGTGCACGTATTAGCAACACGCGGAGTGTCGCACTAGCAGCTGTGCGCGGCGGTGCAGCTCGGTGCAGCTCGCCGAGTCGCGGACGCAGTGGTACCCGCCCGCTGTCTCCGCACATCTTCACTCATATGGGTTAGTGCGGGGATGGCGGCGGCGCGGGCGCGGAGGGATCGGGGCCCTTCCGCGAGTCTTTATTATTCCGGTTGTAAATTAAAGTGCGCTTGTTAAACAAGCCCTTTAATCCGTCTGGGCGTTGACTCGGGCGCGAGTCGGCTGATGAATGACAGTTGTGTTGTCGCCAGACCTGACTTGGTACAGTGTGGGCGTGATGCATCCGCAGTGCACATGTGGTGCCCGCGCCAGGGCTCCCGGGGCGCGAGTCACCGGCGCGGAATGCGGGCCAGCTCGCTGCCTCCCGACCTGCCCCCGACCTGCGCGGCCGCACCACCCGCCACCACCACACCGTACTGCTAGCCGTCCGTTCGATATCGACGTGAGATAATTCGTTCCGACACGTTTTTTGTGCGTTATTGTTAGCCTCGAATGATACACTGTTTGAATATTTAGCTATATCCGCTGACTTCACCGCTTGTAAAAAATGGCGAATAATTAGTCAATAAAAATTCCGTCGATTATATACGTAGCCTTAGTTGTTACACGGGTGTTGCGTAATTGGAGTAAATGACCTAAGAGCCAGTGGTCGGGACGAAGGTCTTGGGGCCACGTGGTGCTCGAGTGAGAGCCGCTGCACCGCGCAGACACCACCATTGTTATTGCACACCGATACATAATGAACACTATCTTGTGTATCTTGCAACGCACACGAAACTTGGGCATTCGTAAACAATAACACTGCAATAAAAACATTGGGCGATACATTTTCCATTTCGACGTCTACCGGCGGGGAAGTATTCGCGTCGGCGGTGGTGCGCGGAGGCGCGCGGCCGATGGACGGCGTCCTTGACCGCGGCGTCGCGGCGGGCGCCCGCGCTGCGAGTAAACAAATTGAATGGATCGCGTACGCTCACGTATGTAGTGAGTACTGTGTGGTGTGCACGCCATTCATGTGTGCGCGCCGTTAACGCACGATAATTCAACTGCTCAACTGTTTGACTAACAAGATTACGTTGGGCGCTCGCCCGGATGGACAACCACTCGGGAACCTTGTGCCGGGACGATAAAACTTTCCTAATCAATTATGAGCTTCAAGGATATTTATTGCCATTCATATACTAGTTAATAAACATAATATATGTAGTATATCAGTACCACATGTCTATAGTCTTTCCCACTTTTATCCTGAAAAGTTTTCCAATTTTATGTTTACTAAACTACCAAGCTGTGGAAAAATAGTTAACTGTCTTAGTTTTTTAAAACTGGTATTATTTCGGCAACAGTATAGTTATAGTTCTCTTGAACCAATTCTCTAGTTGGACTTCACCCTATTTTTTATCAAAATTAAAATAAGCTTAACATGTTGGTGAATGACAATAATCAGCTGGACTAAATATATAAAGCTGAGTTTCCTGAAATGTTTATTTATTGCATATGTGGGCGCGGTGTTGGACAAACGGACAAATTCTATCACGTGTTGTGTTCTCTATTTATATATACACCCACCATTCGACCTTCCGTAATTGCAATAAATATAGAATGAGTGAATAGTTGCTAATATTTTCTCCATTGGAATAAATTTTGATAGCCGTTATTACTAATTTTGCTCATAACAATGATACCTAATTTTCCTATACAAACTTTGTAGATGCTCTGCTAGAAACTTTGCTAGTTTTTGCTCACAAAAATCCCCGTTTGAAAACAAATTCCTGTTAATTCATTTGATAAAAGATCAAACCCGGGACTCTTTAAAATCTAAGTAGAGAAAGTAAAATTGGCGGTTTTATCGCTCAAATGAAATATGTAAAATAATACCTCGATTCATCTTTTTATAGTACCGTATTATTGATACTAGTAGTCGTATAGTTGTCTGAAGGGCCTGTCCGTATGTTCGTGGCGAGCGGAACTGCCCGCGTCACGGCTGGCGAGCGCCCCTTGAAGAAGCTCGCGCTGTTGCCCGCACGAGAGCTTTAAGCTCGCAGCTTAGAGCTTCGGTTCCATTCCATTTGATGCCATTTCCGCTTGTTTACACTAACCCTGTTTGATTTGTATTTAAGACAAAGTTGCAATGTTTGCGAATTTAAGACACAAAGTTTCTAAATAATTTATTTTAAATCTCAAGTATTAATATTAACTTATAAATATTTAGTTATTTCTATGTAACAGGAAATAAACTTTAAAAAAATTATCTGCGCCTTATCATTCACTTATCGTATTAAAACAAATACAATAAAGGTATTTCGTTTTGCTATCAGAAACTGCGTCGTACTTTTGGATACTTCGTCTTCCGAGTATGTAGTACTAGGGTCACAGAGGCGACTTAGAGCTTACCATTCCATCCCACTCATTATCAAACACTTATTCATATAACAGTACTTTTCTCTACAAAAGCACAAGGTAGAGAAGCTCCATTTAGTGGTATTTTTATGCGCATATGATGATGATACATTTCTCTGCGTTCAATTAAAGAGCTGAGTACATGGAATAGAATCCGATTGCGCAGTAAATAAACATTTTGCGGAAGATAAACGCATAGTTTAGTGGTGCATCGGACGCGCTGCGACGCGGCAGGCGCATTGCGCTCCTTGCCACGCTTAGAGACGCGCGCCCGTCGTAAAACTTATCGATATTACTTTCTTAACCAGAGGAAAGTGTCCTGTTACCCTGCAAATTAATTTTGAGTGGTATGTAAGTACCTCCGGCTAAGACTGTTATGGTATTTATGGTTAGACAATCTAAGGAAAAACATGTTAAAGTTTTCTTGAAAATTTTGCTTTTAAAACGTGTGTATATTTACAAAGGATGCGCGGGTATTGTAGGCGCTTTTGTTTTCATAAGTATTTGTCTTCACAGCATTTTTTCCTTCCATTTTGTTTCATCACGAAACATCATCCAGTACCTACCACATTTATGCCCTGCATTAATTGTTTTCTTATGCGGAATTTATAATGCAATCAATCTGTTTTCGCGTGTCGAAGGGTGTAAAATTTGATTTTAATTGCGTATTTTATTAACCGATTAAGATAAGTAGGGAGCAATTTAATCGCCGTCATAAAACACATTTACGGCTTCAATTTTCGTCCTTGTCGCTAACATTTAAAAACAAATTAATTTCTAGATGAATGAGTTGCCGAGACACTGAGTAATATGTCACTTAGCTATTAGTCGGCCGGGAGTACTATTTTAACGATTTTATTACCGTACGATCTCATTACACATTCATTATATTCAGCGTGATCGCTTCCGCATAGGATTTACGTAATGTATTCACCATGGCATTCCTTGCGAACCATAGACAAAACTCTTAATTTCTCACCACTACAGAAGGATGGATTGTCATATTTCAAAAGTTTGTTTGATCAAGTGTCCAGATTAGTTATTCCGCTCACACATTTCCTTATACGGACAATTTGATATATCTATTCAAATCTAAACACGAAATATGGTTTATTGTTGAGTTGTTCACATTGGGACATGTCAAACATGTATTAAACAACTAGACGACATACTTATATAGTACGAATATACAACGTTAGTTTTAGGCCGTGGGGATATGGGAGTATGTGAGTAGAGCGTTCACGAGAGCGTTGCTGAAAGTGTCAACAAATATGGGCAATATAGAATATGAATGGGCAGCGGGTGTCGATAGGTGCGCGTCACTAGCGGCTGGAGGCGGCGGGCGGCGGGCGGCGCGCGCGGGTCGACGTTCGCCCGAGCGCCCGATCGCCGCCGAAGGTCAAGGCTGATCGCGATCCTACCACTACGAGCCGCGCCACATTACTACCGCAACGAAAGAAAAAGTGACAGCCGAACCTGAATAGAATGCGAGGACGTATAAAAATGAAAGCAGTGTTTGTGTTGCGCGTCTAGTCGCCGGCACACGCCTACTTTCGGCTGCAGGAAACGGTTTTTTCGGCCCCATTGCCCCACTCGCTTTGAGAGATTCGCTTTCGTCGCGTCTGCCGGCTCCCGCATCCATATTAATGTATGCTAAACCTATGCACAAATACGCAGACTATTACAAAATTAATCAGCCGAACTATTGAATGTTGTTATATCACCGAAGCAAATCTTGATAAAAACGTTGCGGTCATTGAACTGTGACAATTAGAATATTATCAGCAAGTCTGTTTCGCATTCTCAGTAACTCCGGGATCATATGTGTATTGCAAATGTTTTAATAAAAACATAAGATTGATGACACCCGGATGTGGAACTAATTATACTGCTTTACATCTGTCTACAATTAAATAGATCATATTAATGTAGCAGATTAATGTGAAACATTTCTGGCAAGAATCTTTTGACAAACTAGTGACCAATTCTCGCGACTTGATAATTTATCTGGACATGATAGCTTGATCAGCTGTACTGTGGACAAGTCATCTTCTCAGTCTTAACCCTTATTTACAGCTAACATCACAGTTTATCCCTAAGACTGCCTTTGCATTCGAATCTAATCTAAGAATGAAGGTTTTTAATTAACAACTACATAAGTTATCACACAGTATCATAAGCCCAAACCACCAAGAAGTTTTTCCCCAAACATCAACTTGCCTCTCCCGTCCTAGTTTCTAAGCCAGTGGTAAGCCGTGCCACTTGCCGCGCCACTGGCCCGCCGACCGGTTCCGATGCTCCCGCGATGCTTTTGTCTGAGATCGCGAATGCGCCGATGCGCCGCGCACCTTAATTAAAACATACGAAATTGGATCCGGCGCACTTCGTTCCACGATATGTATCAATTTTGTTTAATGAGTTGAAACTTTAGTTGTGCGATGCGTTTTTATTGCTTTTCGTTTTGTAATATTTTGTTATAAGTTACTTCTGTTCCAGTAATTGGCATTTTCGATTTTCAAATGGAATTATTAACTGGCTTCTTTTTGGTTGTTTCAATTCCGATTGCTATAGTTTCATTTGCTGCTCTAATCTAACTACATTCATTTATGGTTATACCGTCATCAAATAAAGTTGATTCCCAAAGCTTATCTTCAGGAATTACTTTATAATTATTGCCTAATATCTAAACTTAAATAAAATCCCAAGCTTCGCAATCAGAAGCGGCACATGTCTCGGCGACATGTTTTTGTGTCAACACGGACGGCTAGAATATTCGCAAGCGGGAGTAGATTTCGTAAACCCTTGTCTACTGGCCGGCTGTAACACGCTGAGTCACGGGCTCTGTACCTCGACCTACTCTTAAAAGCTGTAGTTTCACTTTCATCGATCACGGGAGACAGTGCTGGCTCACTTGTCGTCTTTTTACTAGACTAAATAGTAGAATTTGTATATAAAGAGGTTGGTTTAATAATAAAAATGGTACTTGATTCAAAACAGCCAATGCCATGGTTACATTACATTTTTTAGTCGTTAATGCCACAAATAGCGGATTCAGTCGAGTGTGTTATTGTTAACTTTTAACTTAGAAAATTCTTCACATACATTTTTCTTATAAATTGTGTGAAGTATATTAGAGCAGCGTTATTTAAAAGATAATAATTTATCACAAAGAACAAGCTATCAAACAGCCATTGTCAACAAGCCCTCGTTAAGGCAAAAAATGATGGCAATGAAAATTCAAATTCCTTCCTGGTGTCTAACATTAATTAGATTTGGTTGAAAGTTATTGAAGCAGGTAAATCTTGGCGGGCTCGGATCTCGAAGATATTACGTTGACCTCCAAATTAAATTGTGTAATAAAATAACGCTGAGATTAATAGCCGTTTCGGGATGTTTGCCTTAGATATTATTGGGCCGTTTTAATTTCATCCTCGTTCCTTTATCCCGTGTATGGGAATGGTCTTATTTATTTGCAAAATTTAGGTATGGAACTTATTCTAGTTTTAAGTAAAATAAAAATTATACATTTCAGAATACAAACAATCAAAGCCGTGTATTTTCCGTCAGTTCTAATTTTATATTCATTGAAGTCAAATTTTAAATTTTTAGAATTTTATATTCTAAAAACTTAAAATCATGCCAATAAAATACAATATACCTTGCTGCAAGGCCGTATAAAAACCACCCGAATTATAAGTAAAAAATAAAATGTATTACTATCGTATAATTAATTTTCTTTATGTGCCCGCGAAACTGGTTCATGTGCAATACCACATCGATCCGCGCCGCCTTCCCACCGATCACTCTAGAAATAAACTTTGTTATACAATTAGTTCCAGTCTTAAGTCGCATTTGTACCTAAACCATTTGTGTTTTTCCAAAGACTGGTTTGGAGATCACATGCGTGCACGTTTTGGGTAATATTTTCACAGTTTAATGTGTTTAGTTACGCGTTCTAGTCATACCGATCACGACTTCTACTCGACCGGTTGGACAAACCGTTGGGAGGGTCCTGCCGGGGGCGTTCTGTTGATAACTAAGGGATGAGAGCCGTTGAATATTTCACTCTTCATTAGGGTTTCTTTGATAATATTGGCTTGGAAACAAAAAGAATTTGCACTGTGTATCATCGTCTTCAAAGTGCGAAAGTGTCTAGTTTCCTAAGTCGTGCGATAAATAAGCTTAATCATGTTAGGTTTAATTTTAATTTTTGAAAGAAAATGATTATAGTATTCATTTAGTTTCATAGATTGGTCAGACGGGCTATTGCTGTGCAGGCTATTGCCTAAGATAAAAATATATTTTTAACTAGCATCCATCCCTATTTCTACACCCAATTTTTTCATATTGCAAGCGAGAGAATTGTTCATATTTCATTAACTTTTCGAATTGAAGTGCTCTCGTCTGATAAACTTGGCCAAGTAACATCACGTCTGGCGCGCTCCGTTCCACGCAGTAATGCATACATTATCGATAAATGTTGATGAGAAGTGGATTACATTTTGGAAAAAATAGGCTTTATGATTCAACCAGCCAGGTGATCCGAGAAATTCTAGAAATCTTTAAAGGTCAGTCAGTAACACTAGAATCTTAAGGTTCGATCTCTGAGACGAATTTTGAAATCTTAAAGTATAGACCATGTATTGAATGTAAGGGATGACAAATAATTGTTACATGTACCTTAAGATGTCAGAACAAAGTGGTGATAAAGTAATCAAAATCCGCTCTCACGTAAAGCAAAAACAACTATTAATTTTAATAATAAAATTCCTCGTCAAAATGTTGAACATCAATCATTCCCTGTGTCATTAGACGGGTTAGTTCGGGAGCGAGTGCCGAATTAGGTCACCGCTGAAGTGTCCTAAGTTCTGTAGTTTTGGACCTTATAGTATTTTGTATGTGTTAAGTAAGTTTCGTTATATTTCATCTAATATGTCAGCTTAAATTGATAGACAGTTTAGATAAAGTTAACTTGTAACTTAGTAATATATCCTTCTCGATGCATCCGTTCTATCGCCCTACACTAACTTTGTTGGGACTTCAAAAAGAAAATGTAGAAAAATTATTCCTCAGTTACAATTCTATCACATTAATTACCAATTTCATTTACCGCCACAAATATGCCGGTTTTATAGAAACTGCTAGATCTTGACACCAATCTTTAGCTTACCACAGTATATGCCTTCATACATTGCGTAGCCTCGAATACGACTCGCCAGTACAAACTCATGGTCTCCTGGTGTCGTCTGGTGCGTTCCAAAGGTCTCCACAAGAGTTCTATTGATAGCGAGCACTTATCGTGATAGTGTCGGATGCAACTAGCTCGGCTAAATGTCACTCGGTGAGCCGCCGACGGTTTTAGTCGCTCCGAAATAGAACGCACTGGTTCATCAACCCCTAACATTCGTCACTGCAGCTTTTGCTCAAAGACGCCGTACATCGCCGCTTTTGTTATGGAGATCTTTTTTACCACCGAAACAAAGGGCGCAATGGATGATGCTTTTGATGTGTGTTTTTGGTTTAGCAGCTCAGACGCGAGCTTGGTGTAGTGTTTTTTAAGTATGTCGTTATTGAAATACTTTACAAGGAAACTTAGGGTAAATATTATTGCTTATTCGGCTTGGTGCGTAATAAATTATAGTTTTTAAATGCGCATCAACGCGGTATTAGTAACTAAAGGGAGCAAAGTGTGTTTGTTATGATGTCTATTACGGGGAAAGCGTTCAATGTCTGACCAAGACTTTAAAGGCAAGCGTGCAGATTTTAGCAGAAGATAATTGGATCTAAACAGCAATAAATTAATCGACTAAATAATAAAAACCACACGCCGCATAATCCTACACTGACTCACATGAGCATTCAGAAAATTAATTCGTTAATCGTTGCGGTCGCAAACATTTGACCCAACATTTGTGCGATCTGTCAAATCATTCGAAATTAATTGAGTGTTACCTGGGAATGAGCGCGATCGCCGCCGTATCATACCTTTACTGACCCGTCATTATGATGCAGCACAAATATCACGGGCAGGAAAAAACCTGCGATTATTTAACATCAAAAAGGAGAATTAAGGAACTGTACCTTTAGTTTTTTTAGCCTTTTTATCTGGTGCGAATACTGACAGACAGTGCGGAATTGACTTTTTGACGTCACGTAGAAGCTAAAATTTGATAACTATTTATTGACTTTAATTATCTCTTCTCAGTAAAAATATTCGTGTAAAATGACCGAAGATGGACTCAATATTTAAATTTATATAATTACTGTTAGTAGTAATTCTGTCGTAAGGAGAAGTAACCAAGGGCAAAATCTTCAAGTCTTAAAATGTATTGAAACGAGAAAAACGACTCCGTTCTTGTGTAAACAAATTCGCAAAGTTGAAAGATCAGACTTTTTTACATTATTCCAGTGCAAAGATCTAATAGTAAAGTCAAAGGTCCCATAATGGGAGCCGCTGAACCCGAGATGTACGCTGGACTGTTGGTAAACATTGCTCATCCCGAGACGTTTCTCGCAACAGCTGATTTAAAGACACAAATTAATGGTATATTAAACCGTCATTATCCTGGCAATACTCGAAATATTAAGACTTCACGGCAGGTGAAACTTTGTGATTGTGCCCGCAGATGATTTTAAGCCTTAAACAAATTACATAAAGAACACATTTATTACACGTCAAATTTAGGTATTCCAGTTTCAAAATAATCTCTTTTACTTCTTTTATTTTTTTTTTGTTACATCAGGCCGAAACGATTTGGAAATTAACTAACGAACCGTAAACAATTATCCAATTATTAATTTTAAAAATGGAACGAGTTTTGAAGTTTCGTGTGAGCATAGTAAACACGTGTCGGGATCGCCCGCCAGTGCGTCACTCGTAGTACATTTGGACATCGACATTTCTGCCAGAGCTCCGTTATTTCTGGCGTGGTCGCAAGCGCCAACTTTAGATTAGACGCAGGGCTCATCTGCATTCAGTATCGTTATTTGTGGCGCTTAATAACCTTATCGTCCATTCAGATCCTGGTGGCTGATTAGATAGGGCCCGGAGATACCGGACGTGTGATGTTTTAAAAAATCGACTAAAATCTAATCGATTACAGAGCCGCATTCGCCGCGTATGACAGCGAATTTAATGATGTTTTTTATTAAATTTGATTTTGTTTATGTCGCTGTAAGGTTTAAGTTATGGCTGATGGCGGCGATAATGAAGATTTTAAAGCTCGGATTTCGCGGGCACGTCGTAAACGCAGCGTGGGGCGACCGCCTCGGTTCATAACGTTTTCCAGACGCTTTAAATCTGAAAGTATGTTTTTGTGGGTCACAATGGGAGTCCGTTTGTATGTGCGTTCGATATATCGCACCGAAGCCGACCTTCGACGTTGTTTTACACAAAAACACAATAGGCTTGGCGTATATACAAAAGGTCATCGCTACGTATTAAAACGTGTTAATTTTTTATATGTAATTGTTGTAGATGAGTGTGAAATATTGTGATATCGATTCCCAATTACTTCAATCCATTGAATCACGCGTGTATGTTTGAGTAGAATTATCGATTGATTGAATTGTGTTTCGATTGTTCTTATGTGTTCATGCGGAAACAGTTTTGATACTTGTAGCCCTTTTTAATTTATACCATTTGCGCTAATTAGGAGCATAGGAAAATTTGATGTTGCTGATGAAGCAATCCAAAAAAAGTAACCGAAATTTAGAAGGCGATTGTTATAAGTTGGCTTCATTGTTGTCGGGATGGGGGCGGCGCAGTCGGGCCTTTGTTTCCTTTGCAATAATATTTGCAAATTAGGACCAACCTCTTGCACTCTGTAAGGTCCTGGTATACTGGGAACATGCTTAGCAATACAGCCACACACAATTCACAACACATTTCTATACCAAAACCCTAATATATCATAGACATGTTTTGATAAAAATGCATCAAAGCAACTTCTTTAATCAGATTTTTATTATTAGTTACCTGGTATTCCATAATTAAATCTGAACGTACTGACTAACCTTGGCTGGCTTCGAGCTACTATTGTAAAGTTCTGCTCCCCTAGTACATGTTTCACATACCTAACCCTAGAGATCTGTTGTTATTGCGTTCAAAGTTTGGGACCCTAATGTATGAATCATTTTGAATGAGACCTTGAATACTTTAGAGTGATGTATATGTAAGTGCTCTCATTGTGTCTGCTTACCCTGCCGGATGCAGGCGTGACGGTCCGTATTTTATTTCTCCTTATGCAAAAATCTGAATCATACTCAGAATTATAAACCACTATAATCGCTATAGTTGTTTATTTTACCGCAATGGCATCTGCTACTAATACTTTTGCGACATATTGGCATACTGGCTATAAAGTATGGAAGAGTTTTATCAAGTAAGTGCTTATCTTTCAAACATATTATATACCTCTTCTATAGTCAATAATAATCGAAGATTTGAAAACACGAACACCGAGCTTTCTTCTAGTGCAAATGTATCATCATCATTATCACCAGACTCTCTCACGTCCACTGCCAAGCATAGGCCTCTCTATAACTAAACACAGTGCTACTACTACTGGTATACATATGTCAATTATCCACGACGATTGCGTTAAACTTGTCCGCACTTTATGCAGCCCTGGTGGTCTCAGACGCAGCAATTTTAAATTGAGGTTTATAGATTATTAAAAACGCGGCATTTGTCCCGCCATAAACTGTAATTACTGTTCTGTTAACATTTCATTGTGGCGGAGTGGTTATGAGACGTGTCGGTACATGGGCCTTCCCGCCCCGACCGCGGCGAATAAATCTGCATAACTACTTCGAGTGAAGATGTACACAAAATGTGCACTATAAAGTAAGCTTATATGTATGGTTAAAGGGTGTAGAAAGACAGCTATGCGAGAAATTATGATCTTGAGATATCAATGTCAAATTGTACCAGGCTCTTTAAATGTAAGAAATAATTTTGTTATAACAATAAAAAAAAAATACTTTAGTTCCAACCATTACAAACACTTAGATCTGAAATAAATGTTGGCCCGAAAATATAGAACCCGCAGTCTCTCGATTCAGCCTTGCCTCCAATAGCGCCACAAAAGATATTTAAAAAATCCGTGTTTACTATAAAAATCCCACTCCATACATTAACATTGAAAAGTCTCAAATGTGATTCGTAACAGAATCAAATGGCTTTATAGAATAAACATGATATAAAGTGGTGTGCACACTGCAAGCGCGGCGTACGAGTCGCGAATAATTATAAAGACGCTTATGTGGAATCACAAGCAGTGGCCAGTTGAGTTACGATGCTTATCCGACGGATAAGTAACGTTTAATGTCACTTGACAGCTTACTAATGCGCTGTTTGTCCGATATGAAGTAAAAATGGCTGATTTTAAACTTTCGTTAATCATTAATCTTGATTTCATTGCATTGTACTCGTAAATGGGTCAGATTAACGTGCGGTAATATCACAGTAAATAGACTTGTGACTTCTTCGTCTACTACGCGACATTGCTTATTTTTTATGCTTTCCTAGTCCCATATAACGGTTTTATCTGTATTTTAAGCTTTAAAAAAAGTGGGAAATGTAATAAATACAAAAATAATAATTGAAGAAATACAGCGTGGTGATATCATAGCTACCACTAAGCACTACAGCAATGTCCCAAAAATCTAATCACGGTCGAGTCGTATGCGCAGGGTCATTACCGAATAGCGAACCCAAGGCCGAGCCACTATCCACTACTCCGTGTACAACTTACCACCTGGCCAACTTATTCAGCGCTAGACAAGGATAGAACCATATCAACAATCGTGTGTCCCTTTCATTTTCTTTTCATACAGTCCCCTCGTGCTATAGCGGAAGTTTGCGGATTCGCCTTTAACTAACTGTTGCGTAAAAAATAAACTGGTTAATGGGCGAACTAATTGTTATGTTTTCCTGGTATTTTATCGTCTGGATGTTGAACTAAAAATCCCCATGCGATATGACATAAGGTAAAAGTTATCGATTCATATGGTCCAATTTTAGAATAACATTGGTCTAATGCCACGTTATCTTATATCATGAGGTTTGTGAGAATCGTAAACCAAAGACTAGTCTTGTCAACGCCGGCCATGGACCGACATTCACCTTTGCAAAAATTTGCAAATATAAACGATGACATATATACAAAGCCGCAAGCGTTACGCAACAGCCTTCGCCGTTGACCTCAGCGAATATGTATCTAGCCGGAAACGGCGTGCGGCAATGAAGTCGGTCGAAGGCACCGACTTATCAACATCTAAACACCGCTCGCGAGTCATGCTGTCCTGGTACAACACTTTGATATTTCGCCGGCGGGCCAATAAAGTATGCGTGCTTTTTTAGTTTTTAGGGTACTGTGGGTGGTTCTAATCGAACTTTTGTTCTTTTAAACATTTATTAATAAAGTCGATCTATAAATATAAGTCGATTAATCGAAGTTAAAGAGCTAAGAATTTTCCATGGCCTGTACAGACTAGTTTTTAATAACATGATTATAAATTAAACGCCAAACGCGATACCTAAATGCAAATTGATAATGAATAATGATCCCGCTTGCCCGAAATTTCCTTATGCGTGGAGGTCTGTGTCGCGCTGGCGACGTCGGGTTGACTACCCGATAACACTATCGGCCCGATGTAAATCTCCGCGCAATACCAAATATGACGTGTTGCATAATCCAGCCGTGAATGTACCATGCGCTTTGAATCGAAAACACGCACTCCATCGAGGTTCTTGAACAAAAAAACGAATTAAAGACTGCGATTTATTATCTGTCTATAAAATCTAATGACATTTCGTTATACGCAGATTTTTAAATAAAACAATGACCGTTACAATCATTTAAGATAAATTAAAAACATTACTATAAACATTTTTAAAACACACGAAAAAAACATGATATTAATCTCAAAATATGTTGAATGAATGTTCAAACCAAAAACATGATATTAATCTTATATTCTCAATGAGTACACATTAATCTAATTATACGCAACAATTTAAACAAGAAACTAATCGTACAAAGTTGTTATACAATAGAATAGTGTAGGTACAATGGGTTAACGAGTACCAGGCGTTTATAAGCTATCAGAAGCATACTAACGCGCCGATGTGATTAGGAGAGTTTACCGTGAGAGCTGGCGGCGAGCCAACCGGGACACGCCGGTGCGTTCACCTAAAGCACATGCGCTTCTACCACTCATTTTTAAAGAATCGGTTTTTAATGCAAGCGTACGAGCGTTCTCGTTTCCTACATCTGTAGTTTGTAGCATATTTTACGAGTGGCTGTATGTGTAATATTGCCTTTGCTTATAATCGTACGACTATAAAGATCAATGAACTTAGCCACGAGGTTTGGTTAATTAAGCCTGTTTCTTTTCCAAGATATATCATAGCCTAAATGGCATAAATATTTAATGTTATGCTAAATAAGGCTTATGTCCAAAATGATTACGTTTGCGACAGCAGCCTGTATTTTAACCTACATTTTATTTTAACATAGGAAAAACACTATATGCAAATAAGTACTAATTATATTTTTTTACATTGGCAACACGATTGTTATTGTGTCACGAAGTATAGTGTTTTGTCACATCGATCTCGATTTCGCGAACATAATGGAGTCCTTGGCATTGATTGCGCCTTATAAACTGTATTCTTACATTTGGAGCACGTACGTTACGCGGCCGATTTTATCGGATTGCGTCAGAAGTCGTAAATCTATGAGATATTTTAGAAACATGTTTACGTGTTGTAAAACTGAACGTATCGGTTGTGGAACGAACATTTGCTTTTAACGGGTTGTGCAATCACATGTTTTTATGCAGCCATTTATGGTAATAAAATATGAGAAAAAATGTCACATTAAGACGTTGCATTTGTTATTACCTATACTTAAAATATACCAATAGACGTCGTTTATCTTAAAATTCTTCGATTAGGTATTTTATTGAATAAATTTAAACAGCTTGATAACAAAAAATTATAAATATTTTCGATCGTTCCACACATTATTTCACGTTAAAAGGTTGTTAAAAAATTACACGGACATCAAGCCAGCAGAACTTTGTTGACGTAGGTACTCAAATAACCAGTTTATTTTATGACAAATGAAATAAAAATGTTTATCACACAAAAAACATCTTCGCAGATACCTAGTGTGGTCCACGCTTGTCAAATTACGGTTCGATGCACTTGGACGTGAATTAGTCATTTCTAGATGAAAAACTCAACAGATATGTAACAACTTTTTGTAATGACTACATGCTTGTATTTAAATTATATTTTATTTAGGTTGGTAACACTTTACATTACTTGCCAAATTGCGTTTCCTTATTTACCACAAAGTCTTCAATAGACTGAAGGATTTATAAAAATAGGATTATCTATTGTTATCAATATATATTTAGATATATACAAATAAAATTTTATGTTCATTAAATATGGACAATTAACATCGTTCTTGCATTACCTACTGGTTTTTTGAAAACATTTATTATGCGGGTGGTCGTTCTTAATACGTTTACCTCTATAAAAATAAGATTATGAATGTTGCTTCTTAAAAAATAATAAGGAAATTGCGCCGAATTTTAGCATGGTGCCAGATCATGATCTTTTTTGGAAAAACCTCAGTTACTACCTATCGCGGGAACGCCAAATATTGCATTTGCAACCCATAGTTACTTGTTATATATTTATAATTTTACGTTACTAAAATTAAAATCTTCGATTTTACAGTATTAACTTACAGTGTTAAAAGTTTTGAACAATGCTAAAATATGTAAAATCCCTTGTTTAGAATGAAGACGAATATGCAAGATTATATAACTTTTTATATATCAACGAATCCTACAGACCTTGATCTATCAGAAACAATGGCAAAAGTACTTTATTGTGTTCGCTACACCATACATTATTTAATCAGCGTGCTCAACTTGAAAGGTTGAAGTGCGCAGGCGCAGCCTTGGCGTGTGCGATTAGGAAAATCGTAACATCCTCATGGGCTGAATGAACATCGGCCTTGCGATTCTCCCAAACTACTATTTTGAAAACTACAACATTCGATTTTTGAAATAATCCAAAACTCTTGTTTTGTTGATGTTTTGTTACATCTTTGGAATGGGGTCTTAGACGATTTCTGCAAAAAGATTCTAAAGTATTTCCTTCACGTGAAATAAGTTATCTAAGCCATCTAAACTTGCCAAACTAAGGGCTATAAATTTGAATAAAAAATTCCTTATGCGTCCGAGTGTCCAACACTGGTAGAAAGTGACCATAACTGGGTCAAAGATGTGTTTCGACTATAAATTTTAATTTGACGCAATCTGTCATGTTTCTCTATTATTAAATACATGTTTCCGTCACGTAGTCCTGTTACTATGTCACAATCCTGTGTCCTAAATAAAAACTAGCCATCAATAAAGTGTTTAGAAAATTAAAATCAATTCCAAATCTAATTATAGTATAGTATCAGTACCTACCGCAGTAAAAATAAAAAAAAACTGGCACAAACATTACATTTAATGTCTTAAGTATTCAATTTTATAATAGTCGATTAATCGTTATCGTTTACATATGATTAATCAATCGATATCCGTGCATAAATTGGTCCAAATTTATTCGATCGAGTTCACGGAACATGCTACTTCTTTTTAGTGAAATAAGATACATCTCACCTTTAAATAAGTGATAACCGTGAGCAGGTAATTCGATGTGACAGCCCTTCCATTGGCAGCTGCTTGCGATGGTGCCACATTGTATACTGCTTGTGTAGTATGCTAACTGCGTATATGACGTTGTGACGTAATAATGTTAATTAAATTTGTAACTTTATTTGATTAGTTTTTGAGTCTTATTAATGTGAAGATGAGTTGAAAATTGCTGTTAGTTCATTTCCTTTAAAAAATAAAGTATTTTATCGTGTACTAAATAAAAATGTATTGTATTTTTTATGATTTTGGTAAGTTACTAATTCCTTTTCTGATTGGTTATTTAGTTATTATACACTGACAAGGCAAAGATGCAAAATAATATTAAAAATTAAGGGCAAATGTAGGTTTAACGTGGCCGTGGGTGACCTCTTTACATCTGTTTTGCTGATAGCTCTTAAATACTCAGTCGCGGTTTAGTTAAGTTAAATTAGAAAAATATTTATGAAAAGCGCCGTGGATTGCTTCTCATCAAATGGCTGTAATTACACAACAGTTGTAATTAATTAACTCAAATCATTTATGAAAAAATCTTGCTAGAATTTATTTCACTAGTATTTACACTTTTTTTAAATCTATGTAGTATTCAAATTGCTATCATGATAACACAAATTTTCCCATGAATTTAGAGGAAGCCTAAAAGATCTTAGATTTTTATTAAGTGTGTAGTCTTATCCGCACTTTGCAAGAGTTATGTAAGAATTAGGGCTGTTGATGATAAAACAACATTTCACCATTGCGAAATCTTTAATCAAATGACGTATATAACTCTAAGGCGCCATTAAGTTTCCCACGTTTCGTTACGTTACTGTCCCTCTCTATACGCGGCGCAAAAGTCCGACTGGCGAGTTTTTGTCCAGCGACCTTGTCGCGACTTTTACCTACGTCGAAGATTAAATAAAAATAACAACGAGTTACGTTCGCATGAATGGCTTATTAGAGTCCGACCAGCCAGTCATAATAACCATTATACGCGTTTAAACAAAGACAATGCTGACAAATCGCCCCGGTAATTTATGCACACTCTATTTTTTCGTAGATCCATGACTTGGATTTTTTATATTTTTATATGTGTAATGGATTGGAATATATATGGCTTAGTAAACGTTGGAAAAAACATACAAAAATATAGCAAATTAGACGATTGAATAGACATATGTAGAAATTAAGGCAGACACTATGAGGTCACCAGTTCGGTTCCCGCGGCAAGGCCTTTTAGTGTCTGAAACTTATAACACATGACTTATTATTTAGGGGTCACTAATACGAATAAACGTTTAACATTTATAACTCATTACATCAGTTCCGTCTTTTTAAAATAAATATGTAATATTAATTATTTTTTGTTTATTTTCAGGTAAATACACATGCCGATTATTTGAAGACGTTGGTAAGAATATCACAGAAAACGGGGCAGGTAGTTACATCATGTAGAGCCTTAGTCCACCACGCTGGCCTTATACGGTATACTTGGCCTACATATTCTTGGAAAAGTCTTATGTAGTCATCGTTTCAAAACTTACAATATACATTTTCTCGGAAACTGTTCTATACAAATTCTAGATAAGTTATAATTATATAGATAATACAAATATTATCTACATAACATTGATGCTATGTAAATAATATCAATCCCATAAATAACGTCCCACTGTTGGGCTTGGGCTCACTTGGGGTCTGTACATGTTTGACTTCATTCCCGAGTGGATTCATTAACACTGCGGCAATACAGATCGGTCGGAAATCTCTGTTGTGTAATATAAATAACTACTCTGTACTAATCTGTGAAAATTTGTAGTAATCTGTGACCTAGCTGGAAATCAGCTGTTTACTTTTGGAGGTTCGATTCCTGAAACTGACTTTGTTAGGTTAACGTATATTTGCTTTCAGCATGTATTTCATTCATGATTAGGACACTAAAATACTCAAGCCATTTATTAATCGTATGAGTATAAAAAAGTTTTATTACTTCACATTTAGTAAAATTCGGTATGTTTTTTTTTTCAACTGACCGTTATCTAGTAAATATTTGGCAACACCGCGGAAGACGGCTATCGTGCGATATCGCGCCAGGCACGTACATTTCTACTCACAAGTACTTGTTAAAAAAGGACAGTCATCAACAAAAATAACTACGCACGCCTTACCATTTCCCTTTCGTCGGAAAGATGTGTATCTCGGACAAGTAGAGCGAGACCTCCTACAGCCCTCTCTCTCCTCCTTACGCGACATTCCCGCCACGCCACGTGTCAATCTCCCCTCATAATGTATCAAGTTGTTGGGGTACACGCAAATGAAATTAACTTTTATCGCTTAGAAAACAAAGCTTCTAATTGCGTACGTCAGTGCACAATATGTTTATGTACACAAATTAACAAAGTCATATATCATGAGTGCAGTCATTAGACTCTCTACTATGTCGTTAATGTATCAAGGTTTATATTTGTTTGAATGTTTGCATCGCGACCGAGAACTGTTCCAATTTTGAATGCTCCTTTAAATTTAACCGCGAGCAAACATTTCAAGTAATCTTAATACTTGAGAACGCCATTTGCTTACAACATGGAATAAACTTAGTATTTTAATCTGGTTTCAACTGTCAAGTTAAATGACTGTTTAATAGGCGTCGGACCATTGTCCGTGAACAATTTATAAAATCAAAACAAATGTACGGACGTTGAACGCCGCCAATTTCAGTTCGATCAACCCCATGGCCACCGCCCCTCACCCCCGCGCCGCACTCCGTGTCACCCACACGCGCTAAGACGCATCATTAATCATTCCTTAAGGCACATCTCCACCTGTGATGACAGTTAAATTTAGAACGTATCGACGTTGAATTAAGGACTAATATGATTCGCAGCCCGCCCGCCCGTTAGGCTGTTTCAGCGCTGAATGGGCGCAGTGTCGGCGCACCTCTCGTTACCTCTGTGCCCCTGGTGTTATGTAAGCCGAGTGCAATGGCCGCTCCAAAACACGGGGAAAAGCTATTTCTCCCCCGCGCTGAATTTCCCGGAGTAACCTTAATTTTATGCGTTTTCCTCGTATAATAATGACGCTGAGCGTTTCGTCAGTTTTTCCGTAGGTTGGAATAATTTTTATACAATGTTTGAGAAATGGAAATGAGCTGTAGGCCTTGAGGCTTCGAGTTGGTCGTGTTCGGGATAAATTATATTTGCGAGGCCTTACGGAACACTTGACGAGCGCGGACAGGGTCTCCTGAGTATTTGGAAAATTTAATCTTATAACTCTGACGCGAAATTGAATTCACTACTCTAAATATCCGCATCGCTCCACCAAAAAAGTTGAAAATCCCCCAGAACAATATTTCGGAGGGGTTTTTAATCACCCCTACAGGATCAAACGCACGCATTACGCGTGGTGGTGAAGTAGACGAATTACCAATCGCACCCCGGGCATGACCTAAATACTAACAATGCATATTTCAACGTAATCTGCGTGTAGCAATTAGCGGGCGGGCGGGCAGCGAATGTGGGTTAGATCCGCGGCAGGGCCCGCCGCTGCACCGGTCGCAGACCGCGGCAGGGTCGTTGACCGGTATCGATCGGGGGGTGCGACGCGGCTCCACGGCACGCGCCCCTGCGGCGCCGCACCCCGGCACTCCGCCCCGCCGCCCCCGCCGCACCGACACCCGGCACCCTCCCCCGCACGCGCCTGCCCGTTCCGCTACCGCATGCGTCATAACGGTCAACTTGCAACTCTCCTACTGAACAATTGAAATTGGAACTCAAGTTTCAACTGTTACGAAGAAACATTATAAATACCGCGGAATATTTTCAAAAACACAATGACCCAGATTGGAAAAGTCAGGTGTTTCGCGATTGTTCCAGAGACATTGAAATGTGTATGTACTATTTTTTAAAATGAACTTGCATTGAAATAGTCGTTAAACTCGCGTTTACACGAGTATTGCAAATGTTAATGACATAATATTACACTCCAGTCTTAGTAGGTACTCATAAATAATAAATTGTTCTAAGAATAAGAACAATTTATCACACCATACATTCATGAATACGAATGAATCTTGTACATAAAAGTACGAATAGTTTTGACGACTTCCTTCCTACAGACGATCAGTCGTCTGCGAAACGACAGCCCCTATCGATTTTACCACGGGGAATATTTTTTGTGATCCAATGATATATTTTCCTACTATACGTCCTATAACTCAACATATTTCAATTCTCAAATGCATGAAACATTCTGCAAATATTCCTGTTTTAAAAAATATACAAATCTTTTTCAATCATATACGTACTACTTTAACCCAAAGATCGTAGCCACAACTCTCGCACTACCCACTAACTGCTCCATAAAAACTCGCTAACATTCCTAATAAAACCTCACAAAACCAACAATCCGAATCGAGTTGTCTACTATCGATACTATTGATGATCGATTGTTTGTCCACTCGATGTGTTGACACTTTTCGATGGGCTCGAGTTCACCTCAGTTCATAGTACTTTGTGACGCGTGGTGCTCAGGCTGGCTCGACGCCAGCGGCTGACGAAACACCGTCTCCGAGCTATTGACCAATACTTTCCTAGTTTCTTAAAACCGCCGGAATAAGAACGCCAAATGTAGTCGATCAATGGTCTTTCGGATTTGTCAAGTATGTTAAAATAATTTGTATAGTTAATCGCCTTGTAGATTTAAATTTTGTTAGTTATGTGATATAATAGAGCTAAGATAGCTGTAGTTACTTTTTAATAGATTAATTCGAATAGTATTAAAGTATCTTTCATATTTGGAATTCTGAACTATAAGCGATCAATGTTTCTGTATTACATGTAGCTTACTTCAAAGGTCTTCTATAAGTGTACTATTTAATATTTTTTTCACTAAGTAACAACAGAATGTTTAACTTAATTACATTTTATTTTACCGCGAGCTAAGACGAAATAGGTTGCTAGATCGTTAATCTCTTGATAAGCTTCGAAGACAACAATTTTCATACATACTAACAAGACTATGTTTGGTAAAATTCTCTGAGGCGTCCATAATTCCTTGGTCTGCCGACTGTGGCTGGAGTGGCACTGAGCTAAGGGCTCTCAAGACACGGTCGGCTGAGAGAGATACTTGTCTGAAAAACATGTATTTTACACGGAATATTGTAAGTCCTGTACATATACTTGCCACTCACGCATTCAGAGAACAGAAATAAATAATTCGTTGGTAGCTACACGCAGCGAAAGGTTGGGGCTCGTGTTTTCTCGTATCAATAGATTACTAGACGTTTTCTTTTCGAAAAACTTTTTATTCATGTTTCACATGGGATAGAAAAACAGGTATATTGTAGGCTTTTGCTGCTGAGTAGCTTATCCAAACGAAAGGATACAAATGAATACAAATTCCTCATTTACTATTCATGTTATGACTGCCTTTTCACTCTTAAACACCAAAAACAGAAACTCAATTTCTACTGTCCTAGATTCCTACAAAAAAATACTAAAATTGGACTCTTCCAAGGTCCAGATTTTTAGGAAATCATTTAACAAATAAATTCAATAGACTAATAAAACGACTGATATTATTATTCAGAAGGTACGAAAACGTAAAGTGTAACAAAGTCACGGAGTTGAGAAGCACACTTTTCCCGATCCATTATACACAGGAAAGAGGTCCGATGAACACCCGACATCTGTAGGGAGAGAAACGTCTCGGGGGGCGTGCGGGGGGAGGAAGGAGAAGGAGGGGGCAGCACGCCGTTGTTATGACTACCTCTTGTGATTTATGTCGGCCTGGTAACGCTTTGTCATTCGGCGGTTTAAAAGGAACGACGATTACTGGACAAGAGCTAACTAGCGCTTGTAACTGGTAAACTAGAACGCACTGAGAGCATTGTAGTTGCAGGTTCAAATCCTTAAGCAAGAGTTTTAAAAAGATATCTAAAAGCAACTGTTTTGTATCTTTGTGTGTTTGGGATAAACAAGTCAAAAAAAAGAAAGAAAAGTTACTGTGAGGTTAGACTATTTTTAATCAGTTTATTTATTCAACCACGATCTGCTGAGATTCATCAATTGAACCATATATAGGAGATTTCCCAATGTGCAGCCCCATGTTTAACCAAACGCCAATAAACCGTCGGCCTGCCGGACCATAATTTACATCGTAAACTCCGTTTTCTTGCCGCTCGTAAACCATAAGGGGTTATATTAGAAAATTTGACAAATGAACTGCGTTCACGTAATCTATCATAGACTAGTAAGAAATTTAGCCGTTTCTTTTAATAAAATAGGAAGAAATTTGCTTGAAAAGCAATCAGTATTGTATCTAGTCGTAGGTTTATTTGGATATAGGCATTCTCTGAAAACAGTATTACTAAAACGTATTGTTAAAAAAAATCGATTGAAGAAAACAATGCTAAACAAATTGAAAAGGAATCATGCTTAGAACCTCTTTATACAATCTTCGCAGCTATGAGAGAGATACTAAGGCAACATAAAAATCATTGTATACCAGTTGTTAGACAAGGACGCAAGATAGTGGGAGCGAGATGACAACAGCGCATCTCTCATTCATTATTAAGCTTTGAATACACATCCGCCGGCCGTGGTTCCGTATTTGTGTACAATTGACCTAAATATCTTTGAGACGGTACAGAATAGATTTCTTTAGCTTCTGCACTTTAACAACTATGAAACAATACAATGGTAATGGTATTGCTGGAAATAAATTATTTGTTTTAAAATGTCATACAAAAGTTGTTTGATACCATTAAAATTATTGAGGGCTGATTATAGTGATAAATGGTGATAGCTTGTATAGATGTAAATAGTGAGAATATTGTATGTTTGGGTATCTTCGTCTCTGTGAAAAGTGAAACTTCTGCCAGCTTTTATTACATACATTTCATACTAGATCTGTCTATAGATGTAGATTTAATGTTAAAAAATTGTGTTTAATACGAATATTTGTCTCTCTTTTATTACCTACACACAAATACAAATGTTTACTAGGCCACTGTGATGTAATAAGTCATATCCAGCGCAATAACCAGCTAATAGTACAAATGAACCATATCATCTATAGTAAACCAACAGAGTTGTGGGTAAAAAACAGTTTTCAGTCCGCTGTAATTACCAGTGGGCTGATGACAGCGTTTCTTTTACAATTTCCTCAACCGTCACAACACGACCATTTATCACGACCGCTTACGAACTTTCCCCTTATTGATGAGTCAAATAACTAATTAGACTTTAAAAGTATTATTTAGACATTTAAATTTCTTACGTTAATGTGGATATAACTTTATTACACGACAAATGCTATAGCAAAGTAATTTTACTTTTATGTCATTGAATGATTATTTAGCACATAAATGGCTGAACAGATTTTGATAAAGTTTAGCGGAGGAAAAAAAGAGATTTTGCAGAAGTTTATGAGGTACTTTTAATTTATCTAAAAATTGCGGTTGCTGCCAGATGGTTCAAAAAAACAAATGTAAAAAATATTTTCCACTTCTCATGACCCAATTTTGAAATTCACACTGAAAGAATTGCGAGGAAGCTACTTTTGTGTAAATATTTTTATTTCATTTATTATTGCTAAATTTGAACATTATTTGAATTTTTAGAGGTTAGTATTGTAATACACTTTTATCTATAAATATTAATAAGAAATAACTCAATAATATGGGATATAAAAATGAGAACGTTTATTGCTCAAAACACACCGCATCCATAATTTAACACGTATATTGATATTTTACAGTCTTACGGCCGTAGGCATAAAAGTCTACATAAAGATGTGTCACCGTAGCCGAGGGGAGGGAAGTGGTAGGGAGGCGGGGGGATGCGGCAGGGTTATCAAATAACAAATATGTCAAAGTAAATAATTTATTTCTTTATGAAATTATTCGACACTTTTTATAAATACCATAACCTGAATTATACTAGTTAAAATATTATTTCTCCCCCACAAAACGGTATAAGAATATTTAATTTGCAGAAGGGAATGGCATTCAAATTATTTCTTAATTAATGGTACATTCGAAACATATTCGCATTAAAATATAGACTGCATAACGCTGAAATAGTACGAGCGCTGTAGCCGAGTTGTCACTGTGTGTGTCAACCCTAAGGTGCGGTGACCCGGTTCGCTACGGCGTAGAGTGCAGTGGCCGCGTAGCCGTAGCCGTAGCGCTAGCGTAGTAGACACGTAGCGCTCTGATGAATGGTTATGCGTAGCTATAAGGGAAGTGCTCTCCGCGTTATTGTATCGTAGTTTTATGTATTCGTTTATTTCGTTCTCGTTTCTACGTTTATATTAATTTATTTGTATAAAGTAATAGGTTTACTTTTACCGCAATGTATTTCTGTTTCATTTATCACATTTGCTGCCTGTGAAAAACTCCATTAATGCTAATTACAATAACAAGTGTATCGCCGAGAGGCCTCAATCCATTCTATTGTAAGAATGGCGTAGGAAACAGCGGTTGCGAGTCACAATAAAGTAGGGGCCGTAATAACGGGTGGTTCATGTTAATTTGTGTGAGGAGTGCTCTGTGCTGGCTCGGAGCCAGCTCACCCCGCCTTCCCCACACACCCCTGCCGCGTTATCTAGCATCCGATAATAGTGTCTACTTGTCTCTCCTTGAAGTTTTTTATGTGTGTTCGCGCCTTATGAGCGTGGACAGAGTTTTAGTAGCGCGTAAAAGATAAACTCTTTAGTGATTTTTGCTTTTTTTATAAGTATTTTTTTGTTTTTTATTAAATTGTTGTGTGCCAGTTAGGAGTTAATATATGGCTTATACGTATTTTTAAATAATTGAGCTGAATGATGGCAAGTATGAAAAACAGTGGCCTCTGTTTCTTCTCAGAATTATTTCAGCCTTTTCACTATGGGGTTGTTTGATGTCACAATCGCAACGTCAAAATGTATTTGCCACTTTATTTAATTGAAGAAAACTTATCGGACATAATTACTCAACCACAAATATAAATAAGTCTCAATGGTACAACTTACTTAGCTGTAATTATCCTCATTATTTTCGGTTACTAACCATTATGTGGCATTACCATATTTCGGAAAGACCTTGATTAATATCAACGTGCTTATAATACAAATACACCAAGATACAAGGTCCTTGAAGCGTAATCGTCTTAATACCGAAATAACCTTGACCGGAGTTTTTCTTTACGATGAAGGAAAAGGAAACGAAGTTATACAGCCAATGTGTAGCATGATGAAAATTTATATATTGATATATTTGCGCTTGTATCCTAGAAAGAGTACTTTAATTCAAAAATAGCGACACTCAAATAGAATAGTTAGAATAACGATCATAAGACTTTGAACTAAATATCGAACCTGTTACCTTTTCGCCGTCCACGCAACTGAGACTAAAACTTATGTAATGTTTCTGAAGTTGATATACGCTACGTATTAATCATCTACAATAAAGCCAACAATCTGCATTGTGGTAATATGTCTCATACCGCCACCTTCCGATATCGCGTCGAATCATTCGCACCTCAACACCCAAACTAATTTACACCTTATCGCCCTAAATTTACGGTCGATTATTGCCGGGCCATGGTCTGTCGCCACGCCTGCGCGCTCGTTCGAAAATCAACTCTACCGCTGCGCCGTAAAGCACAAGTTTGAATGGTATGTAGGTCGGGGGTTAACGGCCCGGTCGACAACCCGTGATTCATGAAACTACCCTTCATTACGTATAGGCCTTCCCCATTTGTAATCGTACATTATAGCCGCTTTTAACGTGAATGTATTTTGGGTTATTTCACGTTGATTTTAATTCGTAAGTGAGACTGATTCGCGAATTCATATACCACAATTCATCTTGAAGTTTGAATTAAATATCGCGTATTTCAGCAGTGAAGTAAAACATCGAGAAGAGTGATTTCCTCATAAAATACTGATGCATATCTAAGGATTCTCGGCAAGTTATTTCTTAGGTACAGGCAGTTCTTTAGCTCGCACAATACAATAGTGAACTAAAACCCCTTTGAGTTTTAACTTTTCTGACCACCTAATGTGATAAAAACTTTTTAATCCTGGATTTTTCTTTACATCACAAGAGTTAAATAAGAATATGAAAGGCTCTGAGCACTCACGGTCGAAATGAACATGTCGTTCTCATACACGTTGAATTAAATAAGCGCCATTACATAGTAAATAGAAGTTATAGGTAGAGCGAGTCGGAGGCTCCAGTGCCGCAGTGGCAGCGAGCGCGCGCCCCGACAGACAGGGACAACGACTTCAATACATGTCTTACACGCGCAGACTTCTCACTGCTTGCGGCCCAATCTCACGTGATTACATTACACATGTTGCGGCGGGTTGTTTCGCTAACATTCTAGTATTAGACCCCATTATGGTCTCGCAAAGAAAAATTGTATTGGCGTCGAAATCACGCGACTGCTCAACGTCGAATGATACATTACGTGTTCTACGAGTATCCGTCTGGCGGAGTGGCGTGGGCGGGTGGCGAGGAGCGGGGCGGGCGGCAGGGGCGGGGGAGTCTCGCGGGCAACATCGACGCCACTGAGCGGGCCCGCAGCGGCTCCGTCATAGTCGAAATGTGCGTTTGACGGCCTTCAGCACAGTACAATGCCGCGACCGCAATCATATCTATTATGCGAGCGACCTTCAATTTTAGCGAACCACTTTAGGCGCTGCCTCCGCATCGCTAAGTGTTCTCTTACCGTTTAATAAAACTTGTCATTGATTGTTCCAGGCTGCAAGATCAAGGCGCTGCGGGCCAAGACCAACACGTACATCAAGACGCCGGTGCGCGGCGAGGAGCCCGTGTTCGTGGTCACCGGCCGCAAGGAGGACGTCGCGCGCGCCAAGCGCGAGATCCTCTCGGCGGCCGAGCACTTCTCTCAGATCCGCGCGTCCCGCAAGTGTGGCGCCGCGCCCCCGCCGCCCGCCGGCGCGCCCGGCCACGTGACGGCGCAGGTGCGCGTGCCGTACCGCGTGGTCGGGCTCGTGGTCGGCCCCAAGGGCGCTACCATCAAGCGCATCCAGCACACCACGCACACGTACATCGTGACGCCGTCGCGCGAGCGCGAGCCCGTGTTCGAGGTGACGGGCCTGCCCGAGAGCGTAGAGGCGGCGCGCAAGGAGATCGAGGCGCACATTGCGCTGCGCACCGGCGCCGCCAACGGGAACGGCGCCGTGGCCCCGGCCGGCGCGGAGGGCGAGCCGCTGGCGCAGCTGTACCGCGCCGGGCTCGCGTCGCTGCTGCGGCCCGAGCAGGAGGCGGCCTTCTCGTCGGCGGGCTCGTGCTCGTCGGGCGGCTCGTCGGCGCGGCTCGGCGACCTGCTCGGCATCTGGTCGTCCACGGAGCGCGACGAGGGGCTGGGCGAGTCGCCGTCGTTCGAGTCGCCGAGCGGCGGCACGGCGGGCGTGTGGGCGTGGGGCCCGACGCGGCCGTCGCCGGCGGCGTCCCCGGCGCGCGCGTGCGCCGTGTGTTCGGAGCGCGGCGTCGCGGCGGCGCTGGTGCCGTGCGGACACAACCTGTTCTGCATGGAGTGCGCGCAGCGGCTGGCGGCCGGCGGCGCGCCGTGCCCCGCGTGCTCGGCGCCGGCGCACCAGGCGATCCGCATCATCTCGTAAGGCGCGCGCGCGCACCGACACGTCTGCCGCGGGGCGGGCGCCGGGGCCGCGGGGGCAGCGCGTGCGTGCGAGCCTGCCTCCCGCCGCCTCGGCTCCTCGCCGAGTCGCACGTTCTCGTAGTAGGGATCTTTTTTACTCGAATCGTTATAAAAATATTAAAAGAAGTAAAAAATCGCGTAATCGAAATCCTGGTGCCAAAAGTCGGCGCCTCGCCGGCACGGCCCGTCCGCCGCGCCGTACCTATCGTAAGTCGGCAGAGTTGTTCACGATATATTTTCTTAATATGAACGTTTTTTATTAGGCGGCCGAGCGGTACCGCGCTCGCCGCCGCAGAGAGAGTCGATGTACGTTAACGATAGAATTTCGAAAAAAAACATAAAATTTAAAAAAAGTTGTATAATTATTATTGATAGCATAAATGAGAAGTGGAAATTTATGAAGCTTACATAACGTAATAGCGTAAAGTATTAAGATATTATAATGATATGATAGGCGATGGACGGGCGGCGCGGGGAGCGGGGCGCGCGGCCTGTTGTCTGTTGAGGCGGGTGTGGCTAGATAATGTGTTGTCTGTATGTGTGTAGTATGTGGCGGGTAGGTAGTACAATGCGCCCGAGCGAGGCCGCCCGCCCGCACCGCTCCCCCGCGCGCCATGCTCACATTATTTTTGACTATACGACTATTCGCTTAAATGATATTATACAATACGTACACACTACGATTATGATAATATTAATATAATGTTTGTTTTAAGTGTGTTTTAATGTTTAGATTTTTATTGTAATGTTTTTATGAATGATTTTTATCTGTATCATTATTATTATTGATTATTATTTTATGTGTTGACGATGTTTTTTTGTGATTACGTGCGCCCGCGCAGTGTGCGCCGGGCCGAGGCTGCTCTGTATGTACGATTAGTGTTATGTGACGTCGCCACGTCGCCGTCACGTCGCCGTCACGTCGCCGCCACGTCGCCGTAACGTAGCCGCAGCGTGGCCGGCACGACGACAAGACGATAACGTAATAAATGATTAAATGATAAATGAAAATAATACGAACATTCATTATTATAATATACTATAGTAGTCTGTAGGACGACATTGACTAACCATTACCTATTGATATACTTATTAAGTATTATTATTATTATATTGAATAATAAATTTAAAAAATGCATAATTATATTTCATAGGAATCATTATTCAGTATAACTCTAGTTAAATATAACGATTATATTATAATATAATATAAATGATTATTGTGTATATGTGCGTGCTGAGACGTGAGGCTGTCGCGCCGTGCGGTGTCGCTGTGTCGCGTGGTCGCGTTGTCGCGCGGGGTTGTCGCGCGGCGCGCAGCTCGGAGTGTCGCTGTGAGGAGTGAGAGGTGTCGAGTCGACGCGGTTGTTGTGTTATGATTACCGGCGGGCTGGTTTCACGATTGATATTTTTTTATTTTTTTACCGTTATTAGTTTTTGACTCGTACTCATGTTAAGGTGAAGCGTGAATAATGTAACTGCCTATTAGATTATATTTTAAAAAATAATGGTTGCGTAAAATCAGCCCCCGAGTCGTGTGTACATCCAGTGATTTCGATCATTTTATTTTCATAACAAAAATGGGTAGCCGCTTTAGGTTCAAATAAAGTTGTGAACATTTGTGAAATTTTGTAGACTACATATCTTATTATAAATCTAATATAAACTATAACTTTCGAAAACTAAATCTTTTATTTCAACCACAAAACATCCCTTTCCCCAAACATGCCAACACTACACATAAAGAAAACTGAATGGTATCATCAGTTTAAAAAATATCAACGACATTCATATGACTTTGAAACCTACTTCTATGCTTAAACTGTACCTTATCAATGCTTCGAGAAGTACATCACACAAAACAAAACTGGACATTTGTATGGTTACGTCACAATATAAAACCATTTGAAAATATCAACATTATCAGCCACAAGACGAGAGAAGAAGAGTGACCTGCTGGAAGCGGCCGGCATCCAGGGACACCTATCATCATCTTCAGCCCAAATACTTACACCCTACTGCTGGACACGAGCCTCCTCTACAACTACAACATTAAGCAATCTTTACAAAAAGATTGAATATAAAGTGTTACAGAACTTGGAACTCGTGAGCAAGAATAAACATAATGAATTTAATTATAATACAAAAAGAAGTTTTTTTTACTAAAATTAGGTTCTAGGAACTAGGAATTAGGCCTAGGTTTAGTCAAAGCTATAGTCTCATAATGAGCATAAACATTACTTTGTATTATTGACTAAAACATACTAGATCAGTAATAGATAATACGAAAAAATAATTGAAAACCTCATTGATTAGCTACCACGTGTCAAGGTCAATATCCTTTTCACATATTCGGTATTAATCTGAAACATACCATTACAACAAAAATACTAGTCGTGCTCATTGGTTATCAAAAAACTCAGAAACTTCACGCCCCTACAGTATACAGAGCCACGAAAAATATTTATCGATCAAACATTTGTCTGGATTTAGGGAACGTATTCGTGGGCTTTTGTCCCCCAACTAATAACACACAAGAAGTCACAAATACACTATCGATTTGACATCATAACAGGAATAATTGCTATTGAACAAACAACTGTGTAAAAAACAATTGGTAACTAAGTATTTAATCAATCACGGTTACTCCAGTTTTAAATTTTCGCTGATCTAACAAATGTTTCACAGCATTTGCATAGGCACTTATAGGTCATAATGAAAGCAAAGCCTAAGAAGCAATTTCAGCAAATTAATATAATACCATTTCCATATATAATTTTAGATTTTCGTAACAAGACATTACAAAGGCTTAAGAGAAAAATACAAGAACTTTATAACAAAACGTACAAATTGGAAAGATAAAAATAATGTGGAGATGACGATAGCACTCGATATTTTGTCCTAAGTTCGTCCCTGCAGATGTCTGGACTGTAGTGAGTGATGTTAAAATATTACCTCTGCCCAACTACAGCGATCGTCTACTTCGCGAAATAACCAATATTCTTACTAAAAAGACGGGCAAGAAACAGAATAATACTAATTCTTTTGTTTTATCATTTATTAATGTAACTACTGTTCATTAATCCTATTTATATAAGAACATTTATTTTTCTGGTACTTGTATTGTCCTTGGTAGGTCATTGCACTACTACTTACAACTCATACTAATATTGTAAATGCGAAATTAACTCTATTACGCTTTTACGCCAAAATCGCTAGACTGATTTGAATGATTTTTGGTATGGAGCTGGATAAAACCTTGACAATGGATATAGGTTTGTTATAATTATAAATATGCACTCGGATGGAGGATATACTTTCAGCAAGTATTAAAAATTTTGTGAGAGATTTAATTCACGTGCGTAGTCTATTACTACGCATTCGTAGCACGTAGCATTACTACGCAACGCTACGTGCTCTACACGTAGCATTACATTACTATGAATCTGTTTCAAACGTTCAATACGCAGTTTTCTCATAATAGTTATGAAACGCGTGTAAAAAGCCGTAGTAAAATATAAACACATGTAAATGGAGAAGGCATTCCATTTTCCAAATAGTATTGGAAAATGGAATGAATGGAATTTGAAAAATGAACCCCACTGCCTTGGGGTAATTTTGTGTAATAAGAACCCTATTTACTTTTAAAACATACAAACATACAAAAACATATAACTCAGAACCAACAAAATTATAATTGTATATAGACAATATCATTTCCAATAGCTTCAAATCCAATTCGTTGATAATAACAATACATATATAAATACTCATCTCTGTTTTTTAGAAAGATGGGCAGAGACATTAATTCAGAAAGCATCCACATTATATCTTTTGGCCACAGGTAACAGGGAGCAAGCGTAATGCCGCCTAATGGGCATATTTAAAAGCAAGCATATTTAAACTGAGTGCATATTAACAAAACCCATAGAACCGTCGAATAACATTAGAAGCTTGACTAGTGTCGACGTGGACGAGTGTCGCACCTTATCTGTCACTTATTCATTCTACTATGTATGATAATACCGGCAAATAATAAAAATACCAAAAACAATGCAGAGCTGTTATTTGCTATCACAAATTTTAAAAGCGTCTTAATATGACGCGCTACCCACTTTACTAAGAAGCCTCGGTGTTAAACATGACAGTCTAGTCGTAGGTTCGGCATGCTGACAATTCTTTTCAAGTCTAATTCAAATGTTCTGTAAAAAAACCCAGTAATTTCCCTGAATCTTTTTATCGCACAGCACGAGTATTGTTCTAAGTAGATAGGTGTTGCATCAAATTATATATAAGTACAAACATGACACTCAAACTGAATGAACAAAATATGATTTGAACCACTCTATTCTATCATTCATTCGTTATATTCTGTAATCTGCACCCACAGTACTCTGCGGCGGTGGACACGGCGCCTCTTATCTTTGAAGTTGTCCATTCTGTAGAGCCCCACAATATCGACTTTACGTACCTATTTCAGCTCTATGAATAACACATACCTGAACAATATTTACATAATACCTTGAACTGCGACTTTATAACCTAGATTTTGCCAGGAATCAATCTAAAGTAATAGGGGGGAAAACAATTGTCTTTCTTTCAAAAACATTTATAGCCCCCGTGCTGCTATTTATTTATTTATATTCTTTATTGTACACCACAATGATACAACAGTGATAGAAGTAATTCTAAGTCACGTAGTGTCACAATTGGCGGCCTTATCGCTGTCAGCGATTTCTTCAAGGCAACCGTTAGATGGACTGGAGAGATCGGAGGCATAATGTGGGTGTCACAATTAGTGTTAATATTTTTATAATAAACTGGGTATATATACTGAGAATTTCTAGAAAAACCCAATAACCCTTCGCTCGACCCGGGAATCGAACTTCAGACCGCACAGCACATACTTGAGCCGCGAGACCACGAGTCTATACCCGCTATTGTATCACATGATACAATCATCCGGGTTAATTGTCAAGCGGACAACTATTCTGAAGAGTGATCTAAAAACTGTCAATTTGAGTGAACAAAGTACATCCTCACCACCACCTGCGCCCTCGAGCCACGCATCCTGCAGCCAATACTGAAAAACGTGTGATCGTGACCAAGTGCCCACTATTTCGATACTAAACTGCAGATGTGCAACTAGCTACTATCCACACCTAATTAAACACACCCTTTTATAATACACCCATAATCTCATCCTTATGTTAATGGGGTAAGGTTGAGGATTAAGGAAAGTGAGTTTGAGAACTGCACGGTTAAATTTGCCGCGGCATGGTGTCAAGTTGCTATAGCATCCTGTTTTGTGATTTTTCGATGTTTCTTATAATTTGAGAAGGATTTTAATAGTTGTTTAATGTGGTAATGGTTTTGTGTATTATTTCTTCTAGTTGACAAAGATAGTATGTTTGAAGTAGTGATTTAGTTTAAGGCGCGCAGTAGATTCTCGGTGGTCGCAGGTTCGAACCTCAGGCATACCGAATGACTTTCGAAGTTATGTGTGTATTCAAAATAAATTATAACTTGCTTTAGCGGTAAATGAAAACATCGTGAGGATACCTCCAAAACTAAAAGTACATAAAAATTTCTTAAGTTTGTAGTCCACCAACCCTTACTAGAACCGAATGTGGAGGGTGTTACTCCGACAAAGTATGTCGTTGCTTGGAAACTGTAACTATTACCAATTACCCTACAACTTCATTTGTTTCATTTCAATTCGACATTCTCAAGATATTACTTATAAATACAAAAACATTTTCAATGGACTCACAAAAAATCATCTTAAAAAAAAACATAAATCATAGACGTTATTTATATTAAATTTAATAAGAACTGTTTAAATAAAATAGCAGTAATGGCGGCAATCTAACTAATACAAGCGAGGGGTGAAATTTGTTAATCTCGGGGTGCAGCGCGCGGTCTATTATTCGCCGTTATCGACAATCTTACACCAGTGTCCATTTGTTACAACACACTAAGTACTTTACTCTTGCTTTTCGATTTATAAACATTTATATTGGAGTAATTTGAGCTTAAAAACCTTTTGTACGTAATGTCGCCTTGCTTACAATATTTCCTCATCATCAGCCCATAAGTACACGTCCCACTGCTGCGCACAGGCCCCCTCTACAACTAAGAAGGTTTAGCCCACCAAGCTGGCCTAATTGGGGTTGGCGGACTACACACCTATGTATTCATAAGAGCTTTTACATGTGCAGGTTTTATCACGATGTTTTTCTTCACCGTTTGAGCACGTGATAATTTATTGTGAATATGCACGTAACTTCGACAAGTCAGAGATGTTTGCCTGGAGTTGACCCCACGACTGCCGAGATTCCATCGCGTGCCTAAACCTCGAGGCCGTAAAGTTCAATAATATTGCAAAATTACTAACCACCAAGCATAATTTTTTATTTAAATGTATTTTTTAAATTAGGCTCTACTTGCTTGGCTTGACACCAAACAGATTATTTAAATGCAGCAAAGATGAAGTAACTTATCCGTAATTTTCAACTACGAAGTCATCAAAAATTATCCGTAGTTTCACATCACTAATCCTAAACCAGCCCAGTGCATAATATAGCGATAAAATCACATTGCATAGACGTGTGTTAATGCATGCAGGGTGCAGATAATTCCCCGCGTCACTGCATATGCACACAACGTTTGCATATTAGACTTGGTTGGAACACACGGCTCGCGATGGCGGGGTAGAAGCTGTATAATATCCGCTTCTGCACAATTTAATAATTAGTGTTTCATCTGGATATTATATAGTGATACAGTTTCTTGAGGTAATGGAAGGGAGGATTTCTATATAGGATAAGGGATAGGATAGGGTTGTTCCGGAACAAAAATTTTAGAAGCCTGGAGTCTGGATTTTACAATACGACAAAAACCTTGATCACTGTTATACTGGACTTAGTAGTAACGAGTGAAATGTGGATATACACAGGGTGTAATCCGACCGTGATTGGTAATAACAAACAAAATATGAAAAATTGATATTTTCCTTCTAAATACATTTATTTAAACCTTGTGGTAGTTAGGAAAAGGAAATTTCCGGATTTTTTTTAACGTTAAAGCGTATGTAATCATTTTAACTACTGTCTGTCTATGTTTTCGATCGTGGTCTTTTTACCCCCTTTATATTAACAGTTCTACACCGATATCTTCTTCTTCTTCATCAACCCATATACGCACACTGCTGAGCACGGGTCTCCTCTACCATTGAGAGGGTTTAGGCCATAGTCCACCACGCTGGCCTAGTGCGGGTTAGCGGACTACACACCTAAGAAATTCCTAAGAACTCTTAGGTGTGCAGGTTTCATCACGATGTTTTCCTTCACCGTTAAAGCAAGTGATAATTCAATGTGAATACACACATAACTTTCGAAAAGTCAGAGGTGTGTGCCTGGGGTTCGAACCCGCGACCGCCGAGATTCTCGACCGCGCGCCCAAACCTCGAGGCCATCACTGCTTTTATACACCGATATAAGTATTGCAAATTTTACAATATCTGTTCAAACAGTAATATAACATAATACAAAGTATATTTTACTAATTCAGATTTCTTTTACTATATTAAAAACCACTTAGCACATAATTTAATTATATGCAAGCATAACTTCCTAGATTCAAACCCCAACATAACAAGTAGCAGATAGCTCGCCGTCAAGTCTCCTTAGCAACGCCCCAAGCGATAGCCTCATAGCCGCTGAGTGCTAGACTGTAATATCGTCCACAAAGGGATTCAAATGAACATGCCTGTCCATCCATCAGACGGAAATACGGCGAAATTAAATTTGTCAGCCCTGTTTTGGTTTTATTTAAATTTGTTTATGTTATTAAGGCTCAAGAAGTACAAAGTCTTACGTTACTAATTATGTATTTAATATTTTATACATTAAAAAAAACATCCAACAGCCACACATATAGTGCAGACTCCACATTAAGATACAAGTCTTGCGTCGTGGGTATCAGTAACTCAGAGAGACTTTTTGGTATCACAAACATCCAGACCCGAAATAAATGTTTATGGCTCACAACCTTTATCTCGGTGCGGGGATCGAACCCACCGCCGCTTTTCGCAAACTGGTGTCTAGTCAACTGCGCCACGGGGCTGTCAAAAATTCCAATTAAAAAAAATAACATCGATACAGCATAACATCTACCATTCATATTACAGACAGTATTCAATGTGACAGATTGTAACAATTGCAAGGTACTCAGTACAAGTGTGGTACATATTAATATTTCTCGTGTAGAAAGGTGAGCGTGCAACAGGTTGGAGGCTGCGCCTGCGGTGATCCCATCCGGCGCGCGCGCTTCCGCCGATCGAGTTTCGATGTTTTTTCTCATATCCGTTCCCATGACCCGGCGGATGCAGCTTTTTACACAATTATGATTTTTATATAGATATTGTATTTGGTGTGTGACTTTCTTTTCATTTTACTTTGTTAATACTTCAGACGGTGATATTTTTTCTGTTGTGTCACATTGATGATGGTAATTTTTTTTGTTTAATTAATTTATTTAATAATTGTATTGTTCGAGCCCCGGTATGACTTGTGATTGGCGATAGATCCAGTGTAACACTTGTCGTTCGCACAAAGTATTGCTTTGCTTTCAATAGTTGCACGGAATTGGAATATGTCCCCTAAAACAGCAATGATTTAAACCTCTGTTTACTTCTCCGAGAGCACGAGCGTATATTTGTGTGCTTATATAAATATAAAAGTAAATAGCAGTCGGCATAAAAAGAGAAAAATTTTAAATCCTGAGTCCACCACGCTGGCCAAGTGTGGATTGGCGGACTAATTGCTCAAAAAATTGGTAAACAAAAATAAAAAAAAATATTAAAAAAATCTAATATTAGAAATGTTATTCATCATAGATTCACAGTTTTTCAAGGAATCATTTACAACTAGGAAAGTCCCACCCTCTGACTCATTGGACTTCCCTTGTAGACATGTATCTAACGCCTTTATGTGTCAAATCATAGAACAAATATGACGAGGTTGAGATCGATATAGTGTCGACCAGTGCTGTGTGAACTGTTGATACTAAATTTAGCCGGGATTACATAAGGTACTACGGCGGGCATTACATTATTAAAATGTATGTAAAAGTATAGTAATTTTAAATGTTTTCATGTGGTAAAAGACTTTGTAAGAATTTCATGACCAAACAACCAAATTACATCGTCAAATCCGGAATCAAACTTGGGATCTATAAATCGCACGGCACTCAGCTGCGCCGCAGCTTCAACACAGTCATATAAGAATTTATTAAATAAATAAGAAATACTTAAAAATCAAGACTTTTATTATTTTTTTTATTAGATTTAGTTTACTTTATCGTAAGCACACTATACAAGTGTAAACAACTTAAATGAGATAACGTTAACAAAAAATAGCTACGACAAGCGGTCTTATCTCTAACTGGAATCTTTTTCAAACTTACGGACCTAGCTTGAAAAATAGACAACTTCCCGTAGGTTGTAACTGAAATTAAAAAAACTAAAAAGAATCTATGTTGCCCCATAATCATGAGATATACAAATAAATAAATACACCCAACAGTCACACACCCCACATTAAGATACGAGTCTTGTGTCGTGGCCCCGTGGGTATCAGAAACTACGAGAGACTTTTCGGTCTCACAAACACCCAGACCCGAAACAAACATTTGTGGATCACACAAACATTTGTTTCGATGTGGGGATCGAACCCGCGGCCGCTCGTTTCGCAAGCTGGTGTCTAGCCAACTGCGCCACGGGGCTGTCAATACAACCTACGAGACTGATATAAAAATGTAAAAAAATAAACTCTAGGCCCATATACTTTAAGCAATCTAAAACAAGACACGTCTCACGCGCTCCCAGCCATGTGTTTGTGGTTCGGGGTAACAGGCCGGTAAGTGGGTGAGTCCGCGCCCCCTGGATAACAACCGAATCGCGTGCTGCGCCCAGATTCCGCCCTGATACCGCGGTATCACGCGTCAATTGGGACCTAGTGCGGCTGGATGTGGCTGGGCGTAGGGCCAAGTTAGGAATCTTTTGCTCATACATACAATCTCCACTTTACCCATAATTTTACGGATCAATTTTCATCGATTTGTTTGTCCTTGATACTGCGATATCACGTTTAAATTGGGAGTGCAGCTAGATGTGGCTGAGCGTAGGACGAAGAAGTTAACAATCTTCTGTCATACATAGAATCTCGCCTTTATTTATGTTTATATTATTATTGAAACGAATACAAACAGTAGTTTACAGCTGACTTGATATATATTCGATACACATACTACCCACTAAGCTTCCCAACTTTATTTTATCGCTTTATTAAATTTCACTACTGCTAAAACGCTTTGTAATTAGACGAAGTAATAATATAAATAAAATTCCCATTTCTCAATACAATTTTTATCGTTTCACATATTTCAATAGTATGAGTATGTGTATTTCAAACCACACGTTTTTTTATCAATTTCGGTTAAATAATTTAAAACACAATAGAAATGGCATTCTAAAACCATTCAAAAGATACATTCCTATAAAAAATATCCTATGTTTAGACATTACTATTAACCTACTAAGAAGGCGATGTTCAGTCTTCAAGTAACAGGAGCCCTAAATGATAGAAAGTTGATATTTTATCGGACGTCCCGATAATAGAATGCAGGCGTCGCATAACAAGAAACAGTACACTATGGAAGCTCCTTTGTGCCTCAAAGTTTTACGTACAAAAGAAATTTTATATTACATAACTCCTGCTTAAATTATGAAATATTATAATAGTATTTTAAAAACGTGTAATATTTAGTAGCAGCAAGGAAACTAGAAATATACGGGTGCTGCTTTGATTCGGTACATAGGACTTACAACATAATACGAGAAATATGATAATAATCAGTTATCAATGTGCATTTGTCTTTATTGTAAATAACTATTTAAATTATTTTAACTTTATCAATTATACATTATTTGTGTGGCCTACAAATATTTTGTTTCAGGTCTTAATTTTCGTAAGATCGTATTTTAGTGTATATTATGAGACTGATGAGTGTATTTACGTATTTTTTTCATTAAACTATATAAAACTTGACATAGGACATCCTTCTTTATATGATGCTACAGTAAACTGCTTATTAGAAATACAGATAAAATTTCTTATCCTATAAGTAGGAGAAAATAACATAGGTCGGACTGCCACTCGGAAAAAAGATTAGAAAATAATTGTCACATCCAGTCACATTACATTCGATATCGTTACAATTTTCGACAAAACATGAAATTCTAAAGACTAAAAACGTTGACTTACAGATGCTAAGTTACCCTCATTAAATGTGAAGGGCCACGACGTATTTGTGCTACATTTACGAGCCCATAATAAATAGAATTAACACGGTTAATTGAAGGGGTTGTAGGTTCATCGCACTGGGGGAACGGAACACAGAGGTGGACGGTCTAGACTTAATGAGCGATTTGTTGACTTGCTATAGAGTTCTTATGCCCTGGTACCCAGCGGCCTACAACGGCATTTTATAGAATTTATTTTAGTTCTTCTTGTTGGCATTTTCATTCATAATTATGTTTATTTTAGGAGGTTAAAATATTGACTGCCTTTTGGGTGGTGTTTTTGAATCCGACCGAAATTTCTGCAGTCAAAAAGTGTAGACAAATGCGGCTATATACACGACCCCTATGTTATCCTTAATTTCGAAAGTTGCTCTTTCTATCTCGATTACGTGCTTCTATTTTTAAACTACTGTTAATGTCCTGAAAGTGTTTAATAATTGGTCTCATTTTTTTATCAACTACCTGTAATGAAATATAGCATAAAAGAAATATGTTAAAAGTCAACAACAAAATATGTATATACGTACATATGATGTATTTACCTAGATGCAGACGTAGAATCTGAATAGCCTAAATCGCTGGCTAAATGCCACGGAAAAGACAAATGCCAACAGTTTTTTTAGAGAATAGGTAGACGATAATTCTAGATAAAAATATTCCGTTCAATTCATAGGTCAGTGCAGTCGGCGAGAAATATTATTTGCAGTTGTCAAGACAGTGTTGAAGAATTGTTGGAGAGATATACAAATTAAATTGCTCTGTGATTATTATAATTATATTATTAAAATAAGAAAAAATCTTATAACAACTTCATTTGAAATTTATGAATACATAAAAAGCACTCCACGAATAAATTCTAGGAATTTATTATTGAAGTAATTATTTCCTTCTTGGTAACCGAACGTAATACTCATTGATTTCCAAAACAAACGAAAAACGCCCAAGAATAACCTCGAAATTTCAGCGCGGCTGTTACCAGGAGCGCAGAGGAAACGGGAGTATTCTTGAGAGCCAGATAAAACCGATTTAGATCTCCTTTGTAATTAAAACTTGTCCAAAGAAATATAAGATCTAGGGGCTGCGATGTATTTTACATAGAAGTTGGTGACATTTAGCGAATTTCAGCGGGAAAGGGTTAGACTAATTTCAAATAGAGATTTTGGTGTTTACTACTTATATTATGTTAAACCAAATGAAAAATAAATGTAATTACAGTTATATAACCCGTCTGACGGCTCAAACAAGTCCCACATAAAAAAGTCTCATCTTGACTTCCGAGGTTTCGATTCGCGGGTCATAGAAAGTAATATACGTACTTCTATTTTCTAACTTTCATTAGCTGCGAAGCGTCTAAAAATTTGTGCGATATGGCGAAAAGTGGGAGAGATATTCAGCACTGCCTAAATGCTATTTCCCTCGACGATACAGACTTAAATAACTCTGTATAAAAACTGTAAATAACAATCTATGATATGAGCTCTACTAATGTAGTGTTTGGTCTACCAATCGTTGATCCTGTGGCTCGTTTGCCATTTTACCTTAGTATACCTCATTATTTAATTAACAAAATGTCTTATAAAACGATAGTGTTTTCAATAGTCTAGGTGATGGAATGCCGCGCCCCGGAGCTGATTGCTGTCGCGACGAGGTCACGCACCCGACTTCCAAGCCTTCGCACCTTCTACAGCCTAAAACAATAACTATGGACATCGCTTTTTTATTAGTATTAATTGTAGAAGACCTATTAAAGAATATTTTTAGGTGTGTGGTCCATCAACCCGCCTCAATTTTTCTTACTTTTTTAATGATCTATAGCTGTAAGTGAGGACTTATTGGTTTTTGTTTTTTTCTGTCTTTTAGCGTAGTTGTAATGTAGCTGTTAGCCTTCCAAAAATAAATAAATTAAACTACGTTGGTGGATCCATGCTTAAAACTTATGACTCGCCGAGAAGACCCGTGCCCAGGAGTGGGACGTATATGGGCTGATGATGATAAAAGAATATCTCACTTAATCGCTACTGCGTCTTAACAACTATTTCTCATATCTACATGATCAAGTTCGATATTGCAAGCCTTTTTGGTATACGTATTCGAACATTCGTAACACTTTTTAAATCAAACTATTATTTATTTTAAAAATTATTTAAACAAGGTATCAAAGAAGAAGGACAAAATGAGTCGACTTTAAATTACCTTTATTTAAACATTTTTAAGTAATATTTTTAAAGTCCCTAGTCATATTAAGGCTTTGAAGTATCATACATTTAAAGAAACTACTAAGAAACAACTATGTAACAAAGCCTACTATACAATATCAGAATATATGGAGGATAACGAAGCCTGGGCATAATTAAAATGTTACTGTAATCCCAGGTTTGACTGAGTTTACTTTAATGGACATGGCTGTACGTACGTAATTATTGTTTTAGTAATCTGTAAGCAATTAGGTATGTCATGCTCGCTGAAACGTCTGTGCTTACGGCGGCGCACATAGGTAGGTTTTTAGGTTTTATGCGGCCAAAATTATTTTACTTGCTAAAACTATTCTAAATGACATAATTGATAATGTAAAACAATTTTCTGTTGATTTTTTTTTATTTTAATTCAAGAAAATATAATATTTATGAAAAAAAATGTCAAAAACCTAACGTGACATATATTAAAAAATATATATCATAAACGTACATTTTAAACGTTAGTGAGTAATGAATGGACAGTCGTCATATACTCCATGCCAATTCGTTACTCCAGATCCTCATCGCCCGAGGATTCTGGTGAAGCGGAATCTGGTTTGGTGGGTAAAAGCATGTCGAAAGTCTACGGAGAAAAGGAATTAGACATTTTTTTTCTCCTTCTTTGTTTTATACTAATACTGCTAATGGGCGGATCAGAGTTCAATAATAGTCGATTGTAAATGTCGCGGTTGCACTGTTTGCGGGAAAATTTTCTTGCGTAATTTTCTCTATACATGCGAAAGTGCTTATTTCGGGCCTCTTGAGCCTCCTCCGGGAATGGGCCTATTGGAAGGATGGAATTCTTTATTATGGCAGGACCATGTATGAGCACTTTGTGCAAAGTAGGGGTCATCGGGTGCCACCTATAGTGCTTCACGTATAATTTGGCGGTATCTAGTGCGTATTCATCATATTTCTTGACATCAATAATTTATCCACTTGAAATCGTTTCTAAAATTACTTTGGCTTTGCATTTTATCGTAGAGAAATTGACGGGTGACTAATTTTATTCCGGATGAGCCAGGAAAACCTACGACGAAAATGAAAATTAAAATGATTTGGAACATTTTTCAACATAACTTTTTTTACCCTACCTGCACCTACCTGCAGCTGATTTTTATCAAAATCATAAGAAAAGAGTATTAAGTATTATAATAAAAAATAATTTTGAGGCGATAGGAAGCGATAATATAACTAAATTACGTTTAAATTGAAAAATCAAGAATATTTTTTCAAGAAAACGTTGTATGTTTTAGAGGTTTAAAATAAAGTATTTTTTATTATACTAGGTTGACAATTTCTATAATAAATAATGGTATGTACCTGAAGCACTCGAATCCACATTGTTTACATTAATAACTCTCTTCAAATCAAAAATATTAACGACGAAAACAAGTCACTTTAACAACGTAAACAGCGAAAGCGCGGGCGCAGCGGGAGACTAACAAGATTCCACCACCTGCACACGTCCCCCACACGGGTATTTAAGCCGAGAAGACTGGCTGATCATCACTTGTTCTATTGTTAACGTAGAAAAATATTCCATTTTGCATTTGTAACTAGTTTAAAATTTTCAATTTTGGCCGCATAAAACCTAAAAACCTACCTATGTGCGGCGTCGTGTGCCGGGTCGGTCACTTCCCTATGAAATGGTTGAGGAGGCCGATGGCTGGCACATGCGTCATACTCGTGAACGGGTTCTGTTTGTGTGGACTGGTCTGCCTAATTTGCTTATTTCCATTCATGAAATTTTAACTCGGTTAGATGACAGTCTCTCCATTTAAGATGACTATGCTGTTCTAATATGCAACACAAAATTCTGATATTGTATCAATGAGCTGCTCGAATTCGGGAAATTAAGTCCTTGTAACAATATTGTAAGCTATCTCTTGATTGGAAAAGAGCAACACTAGAGTTTCTTGCCCGTTCTTCTCTAGTGATGACTGCCTTCCGAACAGGGTGGTAAAATTTGAAATGACTGAATCTAAGTGATGTATTTGACATTTTATGGATTCAATAAATATTATTTCATTTCATTTCATTTCATTACCAAAATTCCACAACAGAATCTTCAACGTGCCAAATATAAAAACTTTAAGTCAAACATTAGCAATCTTATGAAAACAAGAGCCATCGTATAGACACAGTAATGGGAGTGATACATCGGGGCGCGTAGTTTACGCGTCTAGGCAACAGATAAATGAATCATAGGACATTACACCCCGGGACGCGCAATGCGTCAACTCAAAAGCCTTTTTAACTCACGAATTAGTTCTATATAGACCAATAACTCATTTTTAAGTGGATGTTCTTGGGAAGTATTGAACTGAATGAGAAAAATGTTAAATTAAATTTCGTAGCACCCGATATATTGTGTTGTGATTAAGAATATTAAATAAATCGACCTATGCGCAAAATTAAGTTATATGTGCTTTTGCACAACTTCTCTTTCTCATCGATTTAAACTTAATTGGGTACAAAATTATCAGTAACTTTTTTGTTCTTCAAACAACAACAAAATCTATGATTATTATTACTTAACTAGTGCAATATATAACCAATTTAACTCTATTATAGACATAAAAAGTACTTTGGTGTTATAGTCATAACCTACGACTAATAAGTAACCTTATTCTATGCATAGGTCGAAATACCCCAACAGTCACACACATAGTTCTGACCCCACATTAAGATACGAGTCTTGTGTCGTGGGTATCAGAAACTACGAGAGACTTTTCGGTCTCACGCCTCTTCGTGGATCACACAAACATTTGTCTCGGTAGATCGGGGATCGAACCCGCGGCCCCTTGTTTTGCAAGCTAGTGTCTAACCAACTGCGCCACGGGGCTACCACAAATATTTGATTAGGGTCTGGGTGTACATTAGGGTGTCCCAGCCTAGTAGGGCGAATTTTTTTTTTTCGAATTTAGATACGCATACCCTCTATATTTTTTCTAATTGACCCTAATAACTCAAATACAAAATATTATCAAAATTGGATAGCGGTAACCCGTGCCGACTTGATAGCAAAGGTTTAAGAAAAAAATTGTATGGAAATTGTAGAGCACATATAAAAACTTAATTTTTATTTTCAAAATTATACCCTATTTCACCGGTAATATATATTTATTATTAAAACAAGAATATTTGTGATATTTTAGTCTTAAAGTTTTCTTTTTACTGTTAGGATAAATCACAGGAAAAAATGCTTTAGTTTCCCTTTAAAGGTGACTTTTTCACGAAAATTTTGTATCAATATAACTGCGATTTGCAGTATCACTAGCGACTTTTAGTGTCATTATCTATTTCTCAACTGCGTAAAAAGAAGTATATCTAGGCTTTAATGTAAGCAACTCATTGAGAAAACTGTCAAAAAATTTAAAACGATTAAAGAAAACCAAGACTTGTTTTTGATTGAAAAAAAGTCGTTCATGTATTTTAAAAAAACTAAATCACGCAGATATACTTTCGAAGGGATATGAATTGATGGATTCTTTTTAGTTAAGCTTTAAAATATTATTATTTTTCGTTCCTGGTCTCCATCATAGTGATATAGAGACAAGACAGCTACTTCATGAACCAAAGACCAAAAATGCTGATAAATACTCTGTATAGTCATTTCTGAGTTAATTTTATTGACAGTTTTCCAGGGTTTCAAAGTATTAAGCAAACATAAGTCGTGGTAAGGTGCCGTCACTGATAATATACATTGCATCCAAGCCTTAACATGGTATATAGCGATGCAAATCTAGATGTTTAGACATCTAGTGTGACTTTTTATTAGTAATTTACAATTAAAAATAATTTACCACATTTTTAATCAATTAATTGCTTCGGCCATCATGGTGTCTGGTACATAGAACTTGGAGATCGAATTGTCAATTTTCTTTCTGTATCACCACCAAAGAATATGATTATAATTGTTAATTCTTGATAGTCAACCCTTAAATTTCCTTCATAATTCTGTCCGGTAAAACTATGCATATCTATTTATATAACTATATCTATTACTTACATTTATTTTTATCAATTAAAACACACCGGCGTGTGCAATATACAAAAAGTAGTCCAAGTTTGTAACAAAGTCTTGACGACACTTTACGAACATATCTTGCGATTTTTCCGCATTATATTTATTGACCTCTTCAGACTCGGTATAAGGCAACTTGTTTCTTAAAATTAGTTTATTAAGGCATTAAATAGGCATATAAGCCCTTTAACAAAAAATAATTAATCTCGAATAGTTAGATTTGCGCTTGTACAAAATTCAATTTTACTTCACAAATGTTATTAAACAGAACTGCCAATATTTGTTCTTTACAGAGAAGTTTTAAGACGTTATTTTAATGTTTTGCACCCCCTATTAAAATTTGCAAACTTAAATCTTAATCTGACATATTTATTAAACAAATAGAGGCGTTTACCTATGCAATAAACGAGCAACCACGAAACTTCCATGGGAATATTGCGACGCGCCGAAGTTCATACAAAATATGTAAGTACTGAAACACATGAATGCAAGTCGGCACGGGTTGCAGTGGTCCTAAGTTCATGAAATTTTATTTATAGGTGTTTTAACACCATTCGAAAATAATTAGGGGGTATGCGTTGAAAAAAAAAGACTTTGATTTTTTTGGGACACCCTAGTGTACATACATAAAACTGAAAAGTAGTTTCTGATGCCGATGACACAAGACTTATACATTAGTGAGGATGAGAACTATAGACATATGTATGTGTGTATGTGTGTATGTATGTATGTATGTTACTACAACAACAACATACCTCACGCCTATAAGGGTGTAGGCAGAGATGCATTTCTGCACCCACATTTCGCCAGGTACGTATCAGTCCCATGTAATAAGGGGCGAGCCTATTGCCGTTTTTCGGACACATTTCCAGTCTCCGTGCTGCTACTGAGAATTTCCTAATGGAAAAACCCAATAACAATTTGCCCGACCCGGGAATCGAACCCAGGACCTCTAGTTGGGGGTAAATGATCTGCGAGATAAAAGAAAGTGGTAAGAATTGTAACATTCGTTTAAAAGGACGTAACATACTGTGGCGCGGTTTTACTAGCGCCATCTATGAGTTAGGGAAGTAAATAGCAGGTGTTGCGAAATGCGGTAATACTGTTAACAATGAAATGAGACTTTTCAAATAGTTTCAACAAATAATGCCCTTAGTTTTCCTCTGTGTATTTTGTGTAAGCCACGCATGATTTTTTCGCTTCTGTTGCGCAGTTGGTAAAACACAAGGTTATAAAACGTCAGGCTACGGGACCAAAACCATCGATACAAATGTTTGTCCCACCAAAAAGTATGCATTTATGAAATCATTGCTGTTGATTTCTCTGTTCAACTTTTAGGTATATAATATATATATTTATATCTTTGGTTGAACTACATGTCATTAACAGGCACTACCTACAACTGGTTTAGGCCTTACTCCACTGCGCTAGTGCGGGTTGGCGGACTACACACGTAAAAAAATCCTAAGAACTTTTAAGTATGAATCCATAATATTTTTGTCACTTTTAAAGTAAGTGGTAATTCTTTGTAACACTCATTACTTCGAAAAGTCAGACGTGTGTGCCAGATTTTTAAACCCACGACCTTAGAGATTCTCGACCGTGTGTCTTAACCTCGAGTTCGTTACTAAACATCTCGCTATAGGCTGCAATAATTTCTTGAACGTAAATTGTAAAAGTACAACTTCTCTAAAATTTAAAAGCTTTATATGGCAATTTAAACATTCAGTGCAATAAATAAAGAAAATATCTTTATGGTAATTTATATAAAGCGAAACGGACACTGGCGCTATTCCAAACCAAACATACGATGGAAACATTCTGTTTACAAATAAATGCCAAATGTATCAAATAATGTCCAGTCACATTACTTTTATACTTTTACATGACAATTATTTTACACATACATAACCTCAAGGCTCTATTCCCGAAGGGATAGGCACATTTCTGAACCCTTTTTTCGCCGTAACAGCCTAATGGCGCAGTTGGCTAAAAACCAGTTTGTGTAATCCACAATGTCTAGTAGTTTCTGATACCCATGGCTTAAGATTTATATCTTAATGTTGGGTCGGAACTACATATGTATGTGAATGTTGAATTATGTTTGTATGTTTGTTGATGTATTTATTATAATTACTATTTACTTTCTATTTAATAAATAGAAGTATTACAAATATTTCACAAGAGTGCCCCAAAGAGTTGAAAGCACCTATCATTACCCGGAACTCTAAGGAGGTTCGCTGAAACACATTTGAAAGGAGCTCCCGATACTGCGGCAAAGGACAGTAACTGCAACCGCGCCATTCAATCCACTCCATACCTCTCAAAGAACCTTATTTATTTATACATTCTATTCAATTTATTTCCTCATTACGTTATATTACCGAAATACTAATGATTTTTTATAACAATGGCCTCGAGTTTCGCCAGCCATCCAAATTATGTCAATAACATTCCCCCTCAAAATTATTACGTAACACCTTTCAAACCTAATTCGATTGTAATAAGGGTTGATTTCCAACGCATCATTGTGATGGCTAATTCCCGCCTTTAGTTTTCTTATCCAAAAACTGTAAAACATTTTGGGAATTTGAATTAAGAATAACAGATCGATATTTAAACAATATAAATTGAAGCTATTTTTTCAACCCCCAAAGCCGCATGCATAACCGGCCGGTGAAGAGTTTCAGAACGATAATAACAACAAAACAAACAATAGGTGCCGGCGTTTCTGAACGCACTCACAACACAAACAGCCGGCACACACAGATAACCAATTCACAAGTTTCCCGACGCTGGCGTTTGAAAATGGAACGCTTTCAAACGCAACACTTGCAAAGGGAGCGCACACAGCCAAGCTGCCCGGGGAAACTCCACACATACAAACCCGCCAGCGTTAGAAGAGCTCGGACGCCTTAATAACGTAATGAAATGTAGGAAAGGCGCAGTGACGCGGCGGAGGTCACCGTAAATTGGTAGTGTAAAGACAGAGACAGGTAGATGAGCGGCGAGCTAACCCACACTGGCGCGCAAAGGTAGGTTTCCCGGGAGCCGAGCATAGTACTAGAGACACATTGATCCACAGGCGGCAGCGGAGCGTCTGGCAACATCGATTGTGCAGTTTCCTGCAACCGTCCGTTGCCATGGCGACCGCCCACCTTCTGCACCCCGCCTTTGCTACGTATTTAGAACTTTTCCATTACACGGCTTTATTGGGTTTTTATTTGTCTTATATCATGACGCGAGTTTGACAAAAATTGCACAATACGTTGGAGTTTGGTTAAAAATAAAGGATTGCGTTTAGCCCGGCTGTATGCGACGTTCCTTTGTTCTCCATATTGGTTTCGAATGAGATTTTGGAGGGTCAAAATATTGTATAATTTTCGTGGAATTTTGTTCAGAATACAAGTACATATAACAGTTGAATTTAATTATTATATACGTTTGGGCTTCCTGGAACGGAATGGTGCATATTATGTCAGTGGCATATTACATGGGTTTCAAATGCATTTCACTAAAATTTGGAAAGCATTAATACAATACTCATTTTTGTTAATCAGAATATTATATATCATTTTTGGGAGTAAAAGAGAACATTAAACTATATTCAATTTGTTACTATTTTCTAAAGTTTATATAATTTTGATCTGAATTAATTATTATATTTTATCATATCTGTGGTAAAATGTAATAACTGTAATGTTAGTCTTATTCCAAAAGCTTTATTAATTCAGATCAACAATTAGAGAAATCAGCAAAACTTTCATTTATTAATATTATTTAATAGATTTATTTTTTAATAGAATATCCAACCGCTGGTGAGGAGGGCTGAAGATCGCGCCCAGTAGCGTGTCATAGGAGAGGCCTATCTCCAGCAGAGGACGTGAAATGATTATGATGATGATGATGATAAATATTATATCCGTATAGTCAATCCATGCGCCATATTTAAAAGGCCCGGTATCTCTCACAGTATAAGCGTGCGACGTGCAATTGAAATCTTACGGGTTCATTTCCCGGGTCGGATAAAATGTTATTGCGTATTTCCTTTACTAAGTTATGAGAACCAAGTATGTCATTGTGTTCAAAATACGGCAAAATATTTTCGTGCCATTAAATTATGTTAAGAGACCATGATGACTATAAACGCATTAACGTTTTAATAAATAAATTTTTCCTAATTACCACTAACACTTGTGGTCGTTAGATATATTACAAACTTTGTATATTTACTACATATAGATGTTTGTAAATTCAAAAATATGTTACCTTTTCCTTCACGAATATCAACATGAATCAACATACTAGCGACTTACCCAACTTCGCACGAGAAAATGAAAAAAAAAAATTACCAGTGTAACTGTCGTGTATTCGATTAACAAATTACATTTAAACAGTCATTGTGTTCGACAGGCCAGTGCCTGTGTAATTATTTTTCGTGCAAATGAATTTATCATGCATGTGGTTCTGCATCCGCCCACTATTTGCTGCATATCGATCTGTCTGACGCGTTTCGGTATTACTATGGGGCTTAAGCCATAGTTGCAGATGAAGTCTGGATGGATGACACAGGTTCGAGGTTAAGACCAACTGTCTTTACACATTTGTATAGTTTTAAGTAAATTTTATATTAAAAGTAAGAACAAAAACATATTTATGAATTTTAATTAGTAAACTTCATCAAAAATATTAAATGAAAAAGCCATTAATTTATACAAAGATTTAAAAATATAATTATAGAAAGTATATTAAGTCTGTATAAGTTAAGTAAGGCTGTACGCACGCCGTTTCCTTTGCCAAAAATATAACCTTTAAAAAACATAACAGATAAGACCGTTGCGCGGGAAACTCAAAGATTATGATGGCGTCGCAAAACCTACGTAAAAATGCAATAGGTTACATCTGCGTGGGATTGCATGCATCTAATATCTCTGTAATGTATGCTGCTTCGTGTCGCGGGAATTCTAATGATACTCTTTGATAACACTGAAAGTATGTTCTCTAGATTTCCATATACGGGTTTAAATATTATTTTATTTATGCAATGTTATTTTCCAAGAGTCTCGGGGTGTCGCGGCATGTTGCGATTTTCGGATCGGACGAAGTTTTATTGGGAAATTATCATTGGCATTTCGGAATCTAGAAATGTTTTTCGTAACAAGGTAATAGTGTCCCTTATTACGTGGGCTTTAAGAACACAGGTCGCGCATCGTGGATGCAGAACTGACCTTTGACTTGAATATTTGTTAGCTAAGTTAGGAAGTCTGGTGAGGCGGTCGCAAGATTGAACTCTAAAATACTTATAATTATAAAAGTAGTGATGGACTCGAGGTAAACGGGAGCGGACGCAGGTTCAAACCCAAGGCACACACTACTGACTTTTCGAAGTTATGTGTGTATAATAAATCATAACTTACCATACGGCGAAGAAAAGCATCGTGATGAAACCTGCACACCTAAAATTCTTCGGAATTTCCTAGGTGTGTAGTCTGCCAACCCGCACTAGGCCAGCGAGGTGGACTAAGGCCACGCCCCCCATTTGTAGATAAAGCCCGTGCCCATCAGTGGGACGTATAGAAGCTTAGTCTCACATACATTACTTCTAACACCTTCGCTCTTTTGTGGAAGGAGTAAGTAGAGAATAATACGTTGATTTCTGACATATGTATATCCCTGCAATCTAAAATAAAGTGACTACGTAAATTGAAACGCCAGAAGAGTCTGCTAACAGTGCAACGAATAAATCATATCCATAAGGGTTCTGTTCCTTTCCTTTCCAAGTATGCAAAAATCTTGAATAGTAAAATAAATTTTGCTAAATCATAAAATAAAATGATCGCTTCGTAATTAATTGTAAGCAATAATATAGCACTTGTACGTCATTATAAGAAGACATAACTAAATTTTAATTTAATTGGGATAACATACATATTAAGTTTATACTGGTCCATCTAGGTATGTATAACAATTTTGAGGTTGTCCAAAACTAGACAACTATATATTTTCCAACTTCTATTTTGTATTATTTCTGATAATTTTATAGAGCTATCATGACTAATGAGATCTCCAAAGATTGAGCACAAAGCTTCAGTCGTCGGCGTCAATACTGTTTCACTGTTGGTCCTGGAGCCCAGACATTACGGTAGCGGGTGTGTAGTGGAATAGGGCAGAAAAGTAACGATAGATTTCTAAATGTTATAGTGACTAAATAATCGCATTGGATATCCCGCCAGTGGAAGTAGCCCCAATACTAGGTGAAAAACTTTAATAACATTACGAATGCTTTCCTTGCGTTGCATAAGAATTCATTCCACCGACCCGGGCAATGTACCGGGGTTAATAGAAATATTTACTTCCGGCAACAGTATGGGACATCTTAGAAAATTTTTGTCCAATTTATTTATTTAATAGTGACACCATTTTATTGAAATACGATAAAAGGATATCATCATTATAATTAGCCTATATCCTAAGACCTTTTAGGCGTGCAGATTTCATCACGATGTTTTTCTTCACCGTTAAAGCAATTGATAATTCATTATGAATACACACATAACTTCGAAAAGTCAGAGGTGTGTACCTGGGGTGCGAACCGGTGACCGTTGAGATTCTCGACCGTGCGCCTAAACCTCCAGGCTAAAGGATACATAGGCTTGAAAATGTATGTTCTCTACACGCTAATATGTGTAGAGGTTTCGAGGCCGTTTTCTGGCGTTTTCTTATTAAGGAAAATTACATGAAAACGTACACATTGGGTACTCACGAAAGCAAAAATAATGCTAAGTTATTTGGTAACCCTAACTAATTACAAAGATCTAAGCATCTATTATACAATTTAAAAACCCCGTGTAGGAAAATTCTTACTACGAATTTGGACGCACACATCGAAAATGAATACCCCATAGATAAATCTACGAATGAACTTTACAATGGGATATGGCAGACATAATTCAAAATAATAAAAACCACTGAACTCAGACAGGCTCGGATCTGGAAACGGCAAATTCAAACGAAGCCGATACAGATATTGGTTCAACGTTATATTACACACCATTTCAATAGTTCGCACAATTAACACTAAAAGTTTAATATTGTAATCGAAAGTTGTTCGACCTTTGGTTTACCTTGTTAAATTTATTAAAAAACTAATTATATTAAACTCTTCCCCCTTATTAAAAAATGTAATATTAACTCGCCAAGTCAGGTGTAAGTGAAAGGATTTCTCATACCTCAGAAATTTCCTATTAAAAATTTCAAGTGACGTTGGTTTTCTCTAGAATTTTTCGTTCACAAAAATTAAATGATGTACCAACTTCAATAATTACAGACATATTTTAAACGGTCTCTTACTTGAAACGGTCTTAATGATGATCGCAATAACTCTCCTCCGAATTCATACTTGTGTACTATTATCAGGCCTGGTGGAATTATGATGCTCCCAGGATGGTAAGATCTAACGCCGGTAATGCACGGCGCAATCCCTCGGTGCGCCCCCGCCGAAGCCGTGATTAATCAAAAAGTTGATTCATTAACGGGTTAATTGTGAATCGCTATTGGTTTGCCGGGTTCTGTTGGCGTTAGGGACTAATATCTATCGAATATAGGAATGTATCTACGAACACATTTACGTGTGTTTCCTTGAATGTCTTACGAAAAATCAAAGTGAAGTCGTGATGGCCTCTTGGCTTAGAAGTCCGCTAAAAAGCTTCAGTTTCATAAACACCGGTTTAAGCCACAGCCATACACGTTATGTAATCGTATTCATATGAAAACATGTATAATATAATGATATATTACGTGCTATAACGGCCAAGGATACCACCTAAACAGTTCTTTGGAATTAGCTAGCCCATAAAGCTAAAGTATAGAAGGAGGCCCGTACCCTGTATGTACATGTCATGATAATAGAGCCCATTTATCGAAAATATTTCCAGTTTCCGATCATCCACCGAGAATACCCCAACCTCAAACACTAATGTTGATAATTGACAGTCTCTTTGTTCCTGTTCCACTAAGCTGAGACTCTGAGGCAAGCCCGGGCAAACAGTTCTAATTAGACCTATAGACAGAGCGGCGCATCCCTAAAACGAGAGGTATCCATTAGTGGTTGTGCGGCCGCGACCGACCCGCCCAGACACAAAAGGACTGAAAAGCCTACAGTACCGACTGCAACTGGATTAGTCGAGTTCCACTTAGCTCCCGGGTTGTTTGTAGCACTTTGGATATATTTGTATCAACATGTAATGTTTCTACAGATTCGAAGTTTCAAAATGATGCATTTGGTTATTTAAGTTTGATTTGATGTTGTCACTCTATTGCATTCATTAAAAAAATGTCACATGCATGAGATTTTCTAATGTCGTTTAGTATCCACAAATCGGCAAAAAAGACCTATACAGCTCCATTCTACGACTCAAATATTTAATTGGATGTTTCACCCGTAAGAAATACAAGATAATTATTCTACGTTCAAAATTTACCTCAGGTACTACGATAGTATATAACCCTTGGAAAAAACGTACTAACATTATGCTGGTATAACACCATTAGGTTTCTGAACAAACCTAACAAATATTCTCTCGGTGCGGGGATCGAACACACGGCTTCTGGTTTCGTAAGCTAGTGGCTAACCATCTGCAATGCCACCTATTATGATAAGTATTAGATTATAATTATAAGTTTTAAGGAATTAATCCGCACTAGGCCAACGTGGCGGTCTATGGCCTAAACCCTCACAATGATGGAGGAGACCCGTGCCTAGCAATATTTCGTATAGGAGTTGGTGATCTATAAATGCTCAAAAGCTGGTCCTAATACCGCAAGTTACAAACACTTGGTTGAAAGTGGAACAAGACGGGACGCACGGTGAGTCCGCCTGTCTGAGCTCGGATAATTGATTTTTAAATCCCACAAAATTGAATGCGTTGACAAATTTTTCAGGTTACAGACTCGCTTGTAGTTATCCTCAGACATACAGGTATCGTTCTGAGATAAATAGCGGCTTTAATTTAAGCTTTATAGTAGAAATTTAAAAAATCGTAATAACCTGGAAATTTAGGCACGCGGTCGAGAATCTAGCTGTCGCGGGTTCACATCCCAGGCACACACCTGTGTCTTGAAAATGAAGTATAAATGTGGAAGTCATAAGCCAAATAATAAAAATATACCTACATCTTCGGACTTGAAGACAAATATGTAGGTAAATATATATATGCTTGCATTACTAATCTTTTACAGTTCTTTTACCTTTAAAATTCGACCACATTTGACTGATTAAGCTATTAACGCTATTTAATACAATTTTATAATAATTTTTCGTTTCTTATAGATTATACGTCATCTATACTACCCTACACACTTCTAAACTCCTTATATAGATATAATCCTATCTGAACGCAGCTCAAAAGGCTCATATTGCGAAAGCGTTTATTAAAACTGAAATTATACAGTTGAGAACACTCCAGACATCATGTATATGTAGATATATGCAGGTGCAGTACTTGGGTAGTTGCGAATCGTTCGCACCCCACATAGCAGCTCACTAGCAGGGACGGAATGAGCAAGCTTCATACTTTTGTTATATTTCAGAGAGTTTCATACTTAGGTTCAATTAAAAGGACCCACAAGCCATAAAGAGTACTATTATACTTAGTAAATAGAGATAAATAGAAGAATGATGTAGAAGCAGAAGCAGTGATGGCCTTGAGGTTTAGGCGCACGGTCGAGAATCTCGGCGGTCGCGGGTTCGAACCCCAGGCACACACCTCTGACTTTTCGAAGTTATGTGTGTATTCACATTGAATTATCACTTGCTTTAACGGTGAAGGAAAACATCGTGATAAAACCTGCACACCCAAAAGTTCTTAGGAATTTCTTAGGTGTGTAGTCCGCCAACCCGCACTAGGCCAGCGTGGTGGACTATGGCCTAAACCCTCTCAATGGTAGAGGAGACCCGTGCTCAGCAGTGGGCGTATATGGGTTGATGATGAAATAGAGATAAATAGATCAGTCTAACTTACAATGTCACTGCTGTACTGGAAATCTACTAATGTTCAAAACTATTAAAAACAAGGCGGGTCTTTTCATATACAATATCGTGCAACTAGTCCTTAGTTGATATTTTAGTTCCTGTTTGAAACTAACTGCACTGCATTAGATCAGTAATTTGCTCAATGCAAAAATGAGATGGAAAGGAGAGAACATTTAAGTCATCAAACTATCTTATACCTCAATATCACACCACAGCCTTGAAACTCACAAAACTCCATACTCCTTTTAATTCAACCCATTAAATATCTAAACTGATTACTATTCCCTGAGCTCGCGTGTAGTTGCTGCATCATCTCAATGAATCCGTCTCTGTTGGCAGGCAATTTGCACGGAACGCAGACGGGATCGAACGCGCCGGCTCCCGCGGTACATGCCGCCCTGGTACTCGTGAACGGTACTTGATCGCGCCCCCGGGATTTCAAACATTATTTTTATTGCATGCTGCAGTTTGTTACTGTATTTTGTTCTTTAATGAACATCTCATGATGTTTTTAATTACAGTATGAAAGTAATAATGTGGCTTAGAAGATTAAGATTTTGTAAATACGTTTATTTTGGCTAGGGAATGGTATAAGAATGTACCTCCTATAACAACAATTCTTTAGACTTCAAACTCCTTGGGCCCTGTTCTTTTGCAACTCTTTATTTATGTCTCTTTTTTGTATAAAAGAAAAAAAATATTTCTGAGCTAAAAGTACTTTGTTCAGTAACATCCAGTAATAAATTCACGAAAACTTAAAACTTTCTTAACACAAACAAATTCAAAAACCCTAGTACATACTTCCAATGAGTCAAATTCATAGCTCATAAGTACCAACCCCCAAAATTAATCTCGCCCTCTCAGACATACAATGGTGCCACCCCCAGCCGCGGTGTCTCGTGTGACGCACGATGACGACATCAGTACCGGTAACCAGTGGCTGCAGGGCTAGACAGATCGAAACTGCACGCCAGACAACCCCACACAACTACCGAACCACTACTGAGTTACGACTAATAATAGTTTGGAAAAGGTTTGCTTCAGACATCTCAACCTCTTTAGAGTTGTGTTGTTCATTTCGTCTGCGTGGGTTTTAAAATGAGGTTGAGGGTGTAATGTAATGTTCATTCATTAAATCAGTGTGTTACAATAATCACTTATTTATTATGATAGCCACAAGCTTTACAAGCTGCGTGTGTGGTATGCGAGTACGTTTCTTATGTAACTATTTTTAGAAGACTTTCTGGATCTTCGTAAGCCACTTTTAGATAACATTATAATACAGAGTATATTATTTTTATTGCACATGTATTGACTATTTTATGATGTAAAAGAAAATACATTTTTAAAGCCGAATTGCAAAATTGGTTTTTGTTTGGAAGTGAAGTGCGTGTTTGGTTAGTTAAAAAGAGTTAAGAGTTAAAAAGTACTCTTTAATCATTCCAGTATTTCTTCTAACTCTGTGCCAAGACCTTTAAATATCTTTTCAGTAATTTATTTTTATTTACATTTTCAGTTTGCATCAACAGTTTTTATTTATTTAAATGATTCAATAATAATTTGTGATCATTTCCTTCCAAGAAAAAGTAACAACGCTAAACCAAAGTAAATACGATGTTGCACCCACAGAACAGTTGAATAAGACCAGAAAGGATGTTTGAACATTCCGAGCGAGCCGAACCTACGATTCGACTATCATATGTTTGACACGGCCACTTCTCAGTAATTAGGGTTGTGTGTATGTAATATCTAGACTTTTGTAAATAAAGGCAGCCCTTTACATTAATTTGAAATTTATTATATATCATTGATCGTGTCATCGTTATAAAATGAATGGATGACAGACAGAGCGGTGACACTCGTTCCCATACAAAATACTGTCTATTTCCTTCTAATCTTATTCAGCTGTTCTGTGGTAATTGCATTTATTTTTGTGATCCTTTATCATGATTGTAACAAAAAATAAACGTACTAATGCAATCTCATCAAGAAAGGCTAACCGCATCGCATGCCTACAGTAAAAAGCAGAGCGATTGTCTCTGGCTAATGTAATGAATCGATTGTGCATACAGATAGGGCTATTGTGTCTCCGAATCCTATTGTCGTATGATGCAACAATATTTAAGTTATTTGGATCGTTTGCCGCCAGACGCGTCGAATACACCTAAACATTACCAGACGCACACAACTGCAATATCGAGCGTCGCACCGCGAACGAAACTAGCCCCCGGCCTTTTGTTTTCTTCGGGAAGTCCGGTAATTTGGCTGCATTGCTCTTACCAATATACATGAAAACGCTATTCATTGCTGGCTTTCCTTACTTGCGGCGCAGACAGTGGTAATGTAAGCAGCAATGTATACCGCCCTGTACGTAAAGATCTCCCGATTGGTAATTAACCGGTGCGTGGTGCGGGTGTCTCGTCTCGCACAGCGAACCCAACCTACCCCAAGGCACGGCGGGTTGGCCGCCCCTCCACACACTGCAATTCGGTGCAACGTGACCACGCAGATATCGGCGAATCGCGTGGGTACTTCCGATCGAGTATGCATCATATTGTATTCGTATCCAAGTACCGGCGGGATGAAAATACAAAGCGGATTGGAAAAATCATTTGTTCGTTCCGATTTTTTAATACAATATAAAAAAAGGTTTATTTTACGTCCGTAGACTGTAAACTATAAGATAGTAACTTTTATTATTGTAATTAGTAATTAATTTATATGTTTACTTCAGGTTCGTAGGTTGCGGCACGACTTACTTACTTAGCTTTATTTATTTAAGGAAAGTATTATTTCTTGAAATTCACATAAAAAAATAAAGTCTGAGCACTGCTTAAAAGCTTATCTTACTAATAACATCTTATTTTCGAATAATTTGAGAAAAAATATGCCACGATGAATACCTTTTTCACGGGATTAATTTATTTTTAAGTGGAAAATTCGCAGGTAAATTAAGCGACGGCGTGAAGGGTAATTTATTATCGGAACCGCTAAAATCCAAAGATGGCGGTCTGAACTCTGACGTTTGATCTTTTGACAGGTTAGGCAACAAACAGGCTAACGACGTATTAATGGCTGGCGGATATCCGTTACTTTCCTTGTGTTGATACAATGACACATTTTGCGGGGAACTCAGATTGCAATAGATAAAAATATATATTTTATTTCTGTATCATTTTTGTGTATTTTATGTCTCAAAGTGACTGACGGCTAAAACGAGCCAATAACTGCATAGATTTTTCAACCAATATCTAGAGTCATGGAGTAGAAACGTATAAAAACACGTCTAGTTTTTTTGCAGCTGAGTGAATTTTAGGAGGTTTGGCATGAAACAGAGATACTATTGATTGAATTTGCTGACGTTTTCCAATAAGGACCAAATGGTGTCAAAATATATTTTTGGCACTATAAATATGTAATTTTATTCTGCAAATCTTTAGTATCTCAAATTGGTCCCAATGCCGGGCGGGGACTTTAATTATAGCTAAGGGACGAAAGACTTGAATCCATCAAACGTGTCAAGTTTTACGATTATTATACTTACAATTTCATAATTGAAATGTTATTATTACATCTGTACTGTATTGACAAACTGGTCAAGTTTTGTTTAATGGTACGATTATTATAGTTTCAATTTTATAACCTGAAACTACTTTAATAATTTTCATATTTCTTACCATTAGAACCCTACTTTGTAAAAAAGTGTCATACGTCATATTTATCCCAAGCAAACACGGAATAAATCGCTAGTTAAAACAAAGCAAAGTGCGCTGTACGGCTCGGGTATAGCTACATCCAATGAATAATTTTGATTGAATCCTGGTGCTGTAGGTGGTAAGTACCAGGTGTGTATAGAGCAGTGGAGGTGGGGCGGAGAGCGGCGGTAACCATGGCGACCGCCGGATGCGACGCGCAGCCTGCAACCCTGGATATTGGGGTGGCCAAGTACTGGGACATCATGGGTTTGTACAGCTTTAATGTTCGTTTCAACATTTTACGTAATTTTGCTGGAAGGGTATTCGGCTAGAAACATAATTCTATGAGTTTAATATTTCGTCTTTTAATCAATTTAAAATTTAAAAAATAGTGTAAAATACAGTTTTACCACGTCATTACTTACGTTGCTTTTTTTAGTCTAGCAGAAATAAACCATATTTTTGTGATAGTATCAAGCGGAAAAAATTCTTTTTACAGAATAAGATCTATTGGCTACTGAGTCCACTGGTTGTGCGAAGATCGTCATATTGAATTTATCTGTTGGTAAACTTTGGATAGTAGCACGAAGTCTACAAATGTGACCTTAAAACAACATAAGGCTCGCTCTTCATAACGTGGTGTTACAAATTACTCTTCATTTTCAGTAGAATCGACTTAAGTAACTACTATTTATTACACATGTTTTATTCACTTCCAGAACAAAAAAATAATTGTTTCCGCATCATTATTAATGTACCAGGAAACCATAAAATGATAGTTACCGTTTTCAGTTGCAGACGCGGTGCGGCGCGGGGCGGCGGCCGTACGTACAACTGTAGCGTGGAAGCGGGCAGATGAGGTTTCCACCGCTTCCTACCTACATTTCTATTTTTCACTAACTCACTTAATATCGTCGGCTACCTAAAACCGGGGGACATAATATAAACCTATATTACATTCAGTTTTATACAGCAGTATTCAGTAATAAACACCGTAGAAATTTTCATTTCAAATCTATATTTCGCTTCACTACCACGCAACTTTATATAAACCCATCAGTCGCCAGCGTAGGAGTTCCTATCTCTTATTCTACAGACTTATGTATCTATTTTTGTAACTTTATAGATTGATATCTATACTAAATTTCTATTTATATATGAACTAAAATAAGATAATTATAAATTTCTTAAAAACAAACTATGCAGTAGTTAGTAAAATTAGTACCTTATTGTAACTGTATTTTTAAAAACCTTTCAGCGAAATTTCCTCTGTTTGAGTAGGGCCTACTTACAGCTTAACTATTAAAAATCACTTAACCGAAAGTACCAGGGCGGCATAAATTGTAAGGAGGTTTCATCAATTCATCTGAGACGGTAACAAATTAATCTAATAAGTGCAATTACTCAATTTGTGAAGATTGAATCTTATAATGTACTATTATTGGGTAATCTGTGTTGGGCAAATTTTAATTAAACTAACAATTAAAAATTAACAATTAATTAGTTGTTAACTGCAGTGACAGCAATTAACAACCAATTAATTATTAATCATGGTTTTATACGATTAACAATTGATCAATTGTTAGTTATTTTAGGAAAAAAAATTAAAAGTTAACAATTAACAATTAATTTTTTTATGAAGTATTTTTACTAACACTTGAATTAACAAGGGTATATGTATCTGGTTGTAGAACCGGACCACCATTCTGAACAAAGTTGCAAAAAAATTAATTGTTAGTTTTGATTATTTCATCAATCAATTAAAAAAAATAATTGTAACACGCAATTAAATGTTTAATCCAATTGCAATTAATTTAATTGCAATTATTTTTTTAGTCAATTGATTAGTTCAATTAAAAGTTAATTGATTAATGCCCAACACTGGGTAATGGTTATGAATAGATTTATTATTTCAGGATGTAAGTTATGCTTTCACCCTCCTTTTGTATAATATTCTTTATTGTCTATGATAGCGTTACGTGCTACAGCCAGACATGCATTGTTTGTCTCTTACACAGTCATGCAGCAAAACGAAGTACCAACTACCAGGGGAGCATAAAACAAATCAGTTCGAACAATAGCTCAAAAACCAATATTGCTATTAAATGTACAAACATTTTCAGGTAATTTTAAATCCCCTTTTCCGGCAGGTTGCATCCAGACGGGTGTGTCTGGACGCACACAGGCGCACATCAAAGGCCCTTATCAATTCGCATCCTACCCCAAAATCGCGAACAAAGGTCTGCGATGGGCCGTCGTAAATTAATACCTTCACGAGACGAACTGCGTCTGTGAAATGTGAGAGCGAAAAATTAACAGAAGGGTTGTGTCGGCGTAGGCATCGTCTGGCGCTAACAAAGATTAACTAAGCGAAATTAGGAGTAACAGGGTGCTGAAATAATGATTAGGGGGATTTATTTAGCTGTATCAAAATAATAAGGGCACAAGTCTGTAACGGTACCTTTTAACTGCAAATTGTTAAGTTGCAGGCAATCTTTTTCTAAATAAAGATTATCTCAGCAAAACTACAAACTCTTAGATACATTGATCAATATTAATCATACACTTTATAATGGCTGAGGAAATCGCCGTTCAGCTAAAACGACGTCTGGGACATTAGTATTCTTCCTGAAGTCCCCGCAGCATCATTAAAATCACTTTGTGGCCATTGAGAGCAATAAAAATTCAAATAGCACATCTCATCAACTAACCCATCAGTCTCGCAACGAGATACGATCAAATGAGGTCGTCTGAAAACTTCCAACTTTTTACCGTCATCCAATACTGACCGGATGAAAGGCAAAACTTTCTTTATATTCCAAGTTTTAAAACAATACTTTTTCGTGCACATTTTTTGCTGCTAATAATTATCCGAGCACGCTGTATGCTTTAGTTCTTTTGCCTCCCCTATGGAAACTAGATGAAAATAAAACGAGAACTGCAGTGCCTCCCCGAGTACATACTTCGCGTGTACAAATTGAAATCAATCTACATGTGAGTTATGCTCGCCTGGTACATCAAGCTAAGTGGCGTAGTGTGTGAGCGGTTGTGTGCGCGGCGGCGGTCGTCATGGCAACCAGATTACAATCTATTTTCGTTTCAAAAAATAGACGTGCCTTGTACAGTTTTAAATTTAGGCGTTGAATGCAAATAAGGTTATCAGAGTTCAGCACTACTGGGAATATATTACAGTCACCAAAATAGTTTCGATTAACTAATAAGAAGGCTGGTTCTTTATATATTTGTACATGGCATCATTGAATACACGACTATGCGTGTAGGATTTGAATAAAATAATTTCCTCTTTTCCCGCTTCATGAGCAGCCCCAGAAATATTAACCGCAATTACGAGTCAGTATCCGCAGTCGATGCACGGCGGCTGAGTACCGAGATGTACGAACCGTTCGGCCGGGACGTCAGAGGCGCCTTACGTAAGCGCCAACCGGCCAGCCAGTCGCCGCAGCCCCTATTCCTATAGATATTAAGTTTAAAGTAAACAAATTAAGAACGCGCACTAACTTTGCCGTCGCATTTCCCCGCTGCAGATTTTCCGGGCGGCTGTCAAAACTCCCGCCCGGGCTTCGTACATTTCCGGCGAACGTCGGCACGGTTCGACACCCCCGGTACAACACGGCTAGTTTGGAAAGAGCTGCGATATTCACCGGTGGCGCTTTGCCACGTCCGCCCAGTCAAAGGCGTGGGGGATCTATCCAATTTGGCGGGGTTGTATGTATGCACCGCGACGCCGCCGATGGCTTTGCGTGTGTGCATCGCACTAGTGAACTTTGATAATGAACCGAGGGGCAATTGCCCGGGCCGGTGGCGCGGTGGGGTGCCTTGCCCCCGGTTACGTCGCCCGGGATGTGCAACGACCTGCGGCCGCTTCCTCCTGCCGGCTGCACGACCACCTACCTAGCGCATTTGTTTTAACCACTATCGTTCATGTTACGCAATCTCTTAATGATTCATGCTCCCCTGGTACTTCATACAGATATATAAAGATTTTTTCAGAAAACTTTATACTAGTTTTATTACGATGAAATCATTAAATTTTATCTAAATACTAACGGTTTGTTTATAATAAAATATTATAAAAATCGTATGTAGTTATTCCTCTATGCGTATTAATTAAAATTGACGGCACAGTAACCGCGTGAAATGTAATTAATATTTTCTGTGTCATCGAAAACCAAAACCATGCATGTTATTCACAGTGGGCATTCATAATTTCATTTATAAAGCGAAATCGAGTTAGGTACAAGTAAGTAGGTACATAAAAGTTTGAAACTATCCATTTCCATAACACATTGCTGAAATGTCAGTACTAAAGATAAGTTTTGCTGTAAGTAGTGGCGGAGATGGTGATTTCCGTTACAACTACTTGACCCGGGAAATTCATCTTTAAACTTATCCTTCTAGATATGTCATACATGGGATTACAGTATTTCATAATACAGTCTGAATTAAGAATACGCCGTAACTCTATGGTATATTCGTTTTTTTTATTGATTTTCAAAAACCTTTTTCGTGGCAACAATGACAGTTCAGTAGATGTCTGCTAGCTGAAGGACTGGAGAGTAATCCGATCGGCACGCACGGCGGGTAACAGGCAGGGCCACCGCACTAGCAATTTGTTACCAACGCCACCTAACGACGGATTAGCGAACTTACGCGCTCATAGCCTAATAATACCTAGGAATAATCGATATGGTTACAAAACGGTGACAATTTGGCATTATGTATTCAATTTTGTGGTGGAAATCGGTCTGTAACAATTTATACAATAGGTTCTAGTGTTAAGCGTGATTTTCAAACCTTTTAGGAAAATGAGAATTCTTTCGTTGGGAACGAGACACAATAAAAAATCTAAATAATCAGTTTCACCTTTTTTCGTCGCCATGTTGCTGCAGTGCTCTAAAATATTGTTATAGCATTGACCGTTGGGTGTATTTCGGAGAAAGAAACCTTAAATACCTATGTTTTCGGAAACTACTTTTTAGATTATGTGCACTAATAAAACAAAATGTTAACTAATATATTAAAGTTACTAGAAGAATCTTGCATCATACATCCTTCCACGTATTATTGCTGTAGACACTATAAACACCATTTCTATAGAACTATAATCTTATCTCCCGTCCTGCTCTCATCTATCGCTACACAATATACACATTATCGCCCCTTTGTTGGTACCTTCGTAATGCTTAAATGCGCCTTTCTATTAAAATAAACAACCAGGTTTAAGAAAAAAAATACCACCAATCTTTATAATGCATTAATAAGATTTTATAAAAACGAAAACCAACAATAGTCTCGCCCCCTATTACGAGGGAAAAAACACCTGGCGATACGTAGGTAAATGAATATAACTGTTTAACCCTTCAAGTATTAAAGAGTAGGTGGTAAGTGTCCTAGGTTAAATCCCGGGTCGGGCAAAGCGCTAATGGGTGATTTACTAAGAAATTCTCAGTAGCATTTGGGATAATGTACAATGAATATTTTTAGCATTATCTTCATTATCATTTTAGGTTTACTTCTGGACACAGAATTCTCTAAGATAAGAAACATAAGGACTATAGATAAATACGTATAAGAATGCAGTCGCTCAGGTCTATGTATTAAAAAAGCAGAAAGTAATTAATTTCAAAATTATATAAAAAAAAATTATTGTCCAAGTTTTACTAACCACCTTCCACGTTATTATATACGAGTCTATTGACTTCTTAACTTAGCTGTCTTTATTATATAAAAACTATACACAAATTGTAAATTTACTTGCAAATAAAATCACTACTATCAATCTTCATTTATCAATAATTACAAACGTCTCAACTTTATTCATCATTAGTTTATCTCACTATTACTAACACACATTATATCTCTGATATATTAAAATCAAAATTCACTACACGTCCATCATTCAAAGTATTCGATATCGACTCAATGTCAAATGAAAAACAAACGGCGATCCCTAAAGCACATTTTAATTTGAAATCCCTCGTTCTGACATACGTATAACATCTTAGGGGAAGCAGACTATTAGAATGTAAAAATTAAATAACGCACACGCACAAACCCCGGGCTTGGGTTGAAAGAGGGGTCCAGACAGAAAAATGCACTTGGAACCCCTGTCTAGACTAGAGTCAGTCTGCAGGCCGACCACCGACTGTGCGAACTTGGCCGATGTACTCAAGGATAACTGAACGTAAAGTAGGAAAGGTTTATGTGTCGAGTTTTTTGGTTTATTTTAAATGTGCGTGTAAATGTTAAGAAACTTATCGTTTCTTTTTATTTAAAATGCTGTCGTCTTGTGAAGGTTCGACACTTAGTTTTAGCATTGTAAGAGGTTAGGATTCAAGAGATAAAAATGTTTTATTTACACATGTTTATATAATGTATCACATTAATCAAAATCAAAAATAACGTGTATACTCGTTCTTGTGTATGTTTCTCTGCTCGTGAATATAATTAAGTCTATAATCACAGTTGCACAATTTTAACACCCAAACAGAAAGTTACTTAACCCGCACACATGCCAGTTATGTTGCAAAGTCAACCAAGCAAACATTTTTCTTTAATTTGCGTTAAAATACCACCAGGGCCATGCCACTGGCCACACACATGACATCTCGACAGTTATGAAAGCGTGACAGCTGTCAGACTCAAAAAAGGTTTGATTGAACGCTCAATAATGCATGATTGCGTAGCGTAGGTCATGTTTCTGCACGCAGCCCACCTGACGCCCGGTTTTATTTTCTCGTGTATTGTTTATAAAATCGCACTCGCCGTATGGCAAGCGGGTAATTATAGTTCACACTTTTTATTGTTGTTATTTTTTAGACTGCTGTTGGCCTTGAGTCACCAGTTGCAATGAACTGTCTAGTAGCTACTTTAAAACGGGCAAGGTGTTATTCTGTTTTAATATATGTACATAGGTCTTTAAATTAATAAGGAACCCAGCAGTATATTATTATGTAGGTAAATATTTCTGACCCTTTACTAACATACAAGTCTTTTGTCGTGGATATCAGAAACCGAAAAAATATTACACATTTACAAGTTACAAACGACACAATGTGAAAATAATAAATCACCTCTGCCTATCTAATAGTAACACTAACGTTTATGCCACAGTGATATAATTGCCACAGCTTATAAATACAAACCGTCCACCAACCTGCACTAGGCCAGCGTGGTAGACTAAGGCTTAACCCTTTTAGTTGTGGAGAAGGCCCGTCCCCAGTAATGTGAGGTACATGGACTAATAATGATAGGTACAAGTTAGCTAGATAGCTTTATTTAATAGGAGTTGAACATCTGTTATTACGGCATTCAGCACAAATTTTCGTCTTGGTGCTATGGCAGGTACCGAGCAAAATCATAATATAAATAAGGAAAATGTAATCACTTCAGGTAGGCAAAAGTGATGCGACAGAAGGTTACAGCATTTTTATTCTTTGTCATTGTTGTAGTTTGCTATTTTGTTTCTTTTATCTTGAACTAAAAGCACATTTTCAAATTGCATAAGTATGTGCGTGCGACTTAAAGGTCTCGGGTTCGATTTCCGGATCAGGGTATGTGTTTATTTGATTTGATTTTTATTATCTTATGGAAAATTCATGGTAATAGTGTAAAATTGGGTGAATCTTGAATGCTATCAAAAGAAAAAAAAATATTTCTCACTGTTTTACACAATAAGAAAAATAAAATTAATTGAATTAAAAATTATACTCAAAGCAGAATTTGCTCCTGAAGATGGAACAACTCTTCTATGAAAGTAATTTATCATGCAATTGAAATATACAGGTGTATTCAGACCGTGATCAGAATCTAAGGCAGGTAATAGCTAAGGTCTGTAATGTCCTTAGATATTACCTGCCTTGGTTTCCGATCACGGTCTAAATACACCATCTGCCATTCCGTGGTAGTATTATAACTTTACATACATAACCTCACGCCTATATTCCTTGAAGTGGTAGGCAGAGATGCATTTCTGCACCTACATTTTACCAGTAATATATCTGTGTCACGTAGCAGAGAGCGACCATTGCCGTTTTTTGGGCAGAATTCCAGACTGCAGGTACGATCCCCGCTCTGACACAATTTTTTGTATATTCTACAAATATTTGTTTCGGGTCTGAGTGTTTGTGAGGCTCTCGTAATTACTGACACCCACGGCACAGGCATATAACTTAACGTGGGTTCCGATCTATGTAGAGTGATTGTTAGATGTATTTTTGTATTTATTTAAAAGAAATATACTTAAAACAATATTAGTGTATGAATTACTAAGAGATTTTTGCGTTACATTAATAATGTGATTATTAAAATTTTATAATCGACTTAATTTCGACTTTAACATTTAGTTATATCTTTGATATAGTTGAAAAGTTAATTCTCGATAGTTGAGAAAATAACTAAAAATTTACCAAGTCCAAAGTGTCTGCACTCCCCAACCCCCACAATAAAGCTAGCGGTGTATAATTTAGTGGCTATGTACCAGTCTAGTCGGCTATGGCTACGTAGCACAGTAGCGTCGTAGCGTCGTAGCGCCGTAGCGGCTGTGTAGCGCGGTGCGTCGCATTGCGCCGCGTGTGAGGGCAGGTCAGGCACGCCACTCATGTACGTACGTTTGATTTTATGACGTGGGATTGCACTGTACATTGAACTATTTGTATGAGCTGCTTTTTGAAGATGTACTTACGATAAATCGATGAATGTAAAAATAGGTGATAGGTTTATGAATGCATACAAAATTTTGTATGTGTTAAATTTTCTTGTATGCGATGGAATTACAGACTAAAATTAGGGTCATCATCATCATGTCAGCCCTGTGTTGGTCCACTGCTGGACATAGGCCTCCCCCAATGACTTCCACCGGGAACGGTCGGAAGCCGCCTGCAGCCAGCGACGTCCCGCGACCATTGGAGGGGATATTGCCAGTTCTCGCCACGCTTGGCAGGCGGGTTGGCGAGCGCAGTAGGGGAAGCGCATTGATGACGCTGCTGCCCGTCATCAAGCGGGGTGAAGGGAATAGTGAATGAGAGAGGAGGCTAAAAATTAATTAGAAAATTAGGGTAATAGGTGATAAACATTGCTCGTAACAGTTAAGCCTAAAAGTGTTTATCGTAAGGGAAATTTTGATTCTTTTTCCTTAAAAGTTTGTATTTACATAATAAATACATATTATATTGGTACATATTAATTAGAATGACAAATTTTACACAAAGATTCAATACACGTACACTTTTGTGTTACATAAGAACATAAGTAACGTTTTTCCCGCCCCTCTTGAATAGAAACTTCTTGTATTAATACACATAGACGCTCACGCTTTATCGATGAGGTAGGCAGATATGCATTTCTACATTAATGCTTCGCCAATTATTTTTTATATTCTACGTAAGAGGATGAGAACCTATCAGTGCTTTACGGGCACAATTCCAGACTATTTTACTCTGAACGAAACTGAATCAGCCATTACCACTTTGAAGACCCAGCACTCGTAATAAACATCTTCAAATTGCGCAGTACATGACTTACGCCGCAGCTATATTTAATTCGATACGATTCCAGATATTGAAATAAAGATATTATTATTTTATTATTTTTAATTAAATACAAATTACATTACAGATATTTGTGCTAATCTATACTTAAATTAATAAAGTCTCCTATTTATTACCAAAGAAAACTAGAATCATGTACTGTTACATATCAATACTAACAGGGAGGATCCAAAATTCCTTTTGAAATGAAATAATGGCCCTCTCTAAAACTGTGCGTGCGTAATTGCTATGGGACCGTCCATTGCTGTACCAAGTGTCGAATCTTAACGACAACCCATCGGTAACTCTGTTAATTGGTGGAATAGTTTTACATAGGGTCTTTTTGGGAATGTAATGTGCATATTGATTTGACATATGATGATTCAGAATTATAGCGGGTCTACTTGTCACAAGTCAGAAGGTTAAATTATGTTATACTGTTTTTTTAGTACAAAATAATTTCACCAATGTACGGATCCTTGAAAGGATAAATAGAAGTCTATTCTTACACACAAGTTTCATAATATTTTTATTTAGTAATTAACGGCGAGCTTAACTATTACTGTTTACCTGACAAGTTTATATGATGGAATTCGAAAACAGCTTATGTACATATGCAATATTGCGCCTTTGCCTACTTCAGGAATAAAAATGTGATAGCATTCATATATGTATTATTACATTATAACAGAATCATTACTTATCATAAATGTTTGACGTATCATTTCTGAGAGAAAGTCTCAAAATATCAAACATTAAGTTATAAGAAAGCTGTTCAAAACATAAAATCTCCCAGAAAGTTTCGCAATTCCCAAATGTCCTATTTTAATATTCCATAAGATAATGGAATGAGAAAAAGCGAGAAAATGTCTGTCGAGTGCCCGAGGTGGAGAGTAGATAAATAAACAAACATGTATTTAATAGAATTTGGCGGCAAAACACGAAGTTCCGCACCCGCGCTGAATGCCATTACGGAAATATACGGAAAACACGCGGGGCATACAAACCGACCGAAAATCAATCCACACATATACCTATAGATATACTCGTAGCTACCGTAGCCGCACTGTCAAGTCACGTAGCAATGTCTACGCCGATACAGCGTGTTCCCTGCTTGACATAACTTCTATCGGCTTTATTATGTCATGTCTCTATAAAATGGACGAGGATTTCATAATATTCCGCTTTCAACGTATCTAAATTCCGCAAAGTTTACGGAAGAATCGATCGAGAGATGCAAAGTTCGGTGGCCGGGTCTGGTAAAGTATGGGCTGTTTCTCTTAAGGAAAAAGTCTTAATTCATAAAACATAATAAAAGTAGAATCCTGTACATAAGGTAAGGTCTTATTCAACTATGTTGACCTACTGCGGCTAGTCGACATTCCTAAGGAATTCCTTGACAAGAACTTTAAGGTATGCAGATTTATTCAGACCTACTTCAGTGAACCATGCGCTTCACTGGCAAGATCTTACGCACTCGTTTTTTTTTTAATTAGACAGGGATAATTTTCAACCACACATAAATAAATAGAGGAATAAAATTTTATGCAAATGTTAAAAGTAGCTGACTTATAATTTACGTTGTTATTGCCCGACGCACTCAAAGGAGGTTAGTACCCCAGCCAATCTTCCATCCTATACCCAACAATTCAACTTTTTAACAGTCAAAGTTCTAACACCTGCAATGATAAAAAGCGGAATTTGTTTGTACTTTTATACCCGCCCTTTACTTTCGAAACTTTTAGTATTTCCTTACTACAATAATAAAAAACTTTCAACTCCCGGCGTGAGATGCCCGCAATATACCAGGATGACATGAATTGTTAAAAGTAATCATTGTCATTGTTATAATAGTGGCGCAACAGAATCCATATTGCCGGTGTCCCCCGCCCGGGCCGCCCGCGAGAGTACCAGGGCGACATAAACTACGGGCGGGTGTGTGCACGCGGCGGCGGCGTCGCACGGCGTCGAGGCGCATTGCAGGCGGGTGAATGCCCGCGCATCGATCCTGCGCCCCCTCCCCCTGCCCCGCTTACACTCAGGCCCGCGCTCACCGCCGCCCCGCCCCCCCGCGCCCCGCCACTTGCGTAACCCCCCGGCGGCCGCTGCCTCCCTCTGCGCTTATGTAACGGTGACGCGGTTCGCGTGATCACGATTGACTCACGTTTTTTCCATTGCATTTCAATTACTAGGTTTTCATTACGATTTTATTATGATTATAACAGTTTACGAGCGGGGACAGGTTTACTGAAACTGTAATGACAGGCGCACAGCACGACATCGGCAGAGCGAAATGGCGGGAAACTCCTCACGAGGCGCTCCAACTTATGTTACGGAAGGCGGAAGAAAAACAAAGGGCCTTGCGTCATTGAACGAAAACAAGGATTACGTATAAACTTGCAGACTTGTTTTGTTTTAATTCTTGCTTTCAATCAATATATTATTGAAGCAGATTTATTAATAGAAAAACCATATTTATAGTAATCTGTATATGCACATATACAATTGATTAAAACTTAAATTGCACATTAAATTCAAAACACGTTCTTTAAAAACCGTTTTCACAAATTAGAACAACTGAAATCCTTTTTTCGCAATCCCCAAACATCTGAATGGATAAATGAATTGATCGGATGTTACACATTAATACCCACACAGTACATACAAAGCGTCGATACCGAGACCGGCCGGGTCCCAATGCGCATCAATCCTTTGTGAAGCGATGAAATACATGAGTCGATTAATTACACCGAACAGAAATCCTTTTTAAACATAAACCCCAGCTGGTAGTGAGGTGGACAGAACGAAATTGGGTATCCCATAAAAAAAAATTGTGTATAGTGGAATCGGGCGGGAAAAGCTGAACGCATCGGTTCGGTGATTAAAATTGGTTGCGAATCGGGTTTTGGGGAACGATTACAGAAAAACTATATGAATGAAAATTAAATGCTTTTGAACTACACTCAAAATGCAGAAATTTTACTATCAATATAAGAGGACGAGTTGAGCTAACAAAAGAATAATACGTGGATTTAATATCATGGTATCTATACTTTTTTGTCTGTCTATTATGAACAGTTAATCTACTAAACGGCTGAACCAATTCTGATTTCCTAGAATTAAGATTATTCTATAAGAAGGTACACAAGCTATTTAATATAGTAAAATAATTAAAATTTACTATTTATTTAACGCAGACAAAGGCACGAGCAAAAGTTAGTCTGCTATAAATGTTGATTAAGAGAATTTAATTTACGTATATTTTTAAACCAAAAAACAGTTCTGGCCAACAGCATTCGACTTCGATGAAATAAAAGAATCATTAATATTCAGTACTCGCATATTTTCCACATTCGTACGAGTACATTTTATTTTAATTCCGCATTCTGGTATTGTTTTGCACATGACAAAGGGACTGCGAGCTTTGTACCAGTGACCCGGAGAACATGTGGTGCAAGGAGATGTTTAATTGTACCTGCAGCGTTTAGAAAACCTGTGTAATGTGTATGTGTGTGAGTGTGTGTGTGTGTGCGCAGCGTCTTCCCGTCCTCTCGACCACAACAGATGCTTAACGCTCAGACCACAAGTAGGTCTCTCGTAGAGTTTTTATCACGCTTGAGTGACTCCGTACCTATTTATATCTAGTGAGAATATAGCGCTGCATTAATAGAAGTGGCCTCGAGGTGTTAGCATAAATTCTCGAGGTCTAACGTAGGTTGAAACGTGACATTTGGTGTTTGACGTTAATGAGAATTTTGTGACTTTTGCGTATGAATAATTTTCTCTTTGAATGCCTTGTTGTCGTATGGGGCACGCATGTTTCGAGCAATTTAGAGATCCCAGATTCGATTGCCGGGTGGAACATCGAGAGACTGTGCCTAAAGACCGGCAATAGGGAACAGACAATTTTCGGGCACACACCGTACTGTCACTAGAAATTTCCAAATGAAAAATACCAAAAACACTTCCCGACTCAGGAATCAAACCCGCTACTTCTACATCGCATATACTTTTGCCTCGACCACCACAAATACGAATGCTAGAATCAAACGATATACCTCTCATTTCGCAGTCCAATAACTACCAACAGTCCTACTATGTATTTAAAAAAAACATATTAAGGGTAGAGTAACCAGGGCGTGTGTTTAAGTATCGTTACAAGCGTATATACATATTCCACCCGGCTCGGATGTACGTGTCCCCAACACAATATGTGCGCAAACATATCTTCACTATGTTTTTTGTCACCGAATCTTTGTATTCTAAAAGCCAAAAGCTAAATTTGAAAAAATCTCACGTTTTTACTAAAATATTTTAAAAATTGTATGGGGTTCGTTAATGAGCTATTGTTAACATTCTTCGCCTCAATTGTACCCGAAACAGAGGCTGTAGATTTTTATATGATGTTACCACGCTATTGTATTGTAGGTAAATATTAATAAGTCCGCTCTACCACCGTACAGCAACATGGTAAAAGTGTTATACATAATCGTTTCACAAAATACCAGTAGCTCCGCTAGAGATCATATATGTCTTCTCTTATGCATTTTCGTTTATCCATACATAAAAAATGCATTTTCTTCTCTATGTGATGTCATAAACCGCACATTCATTTACCGAAACCTTCATTATCATCATCATTAGCATCAGTTCAAATAGTACGCCTCTTCAACTGAAAGGTTTAAGCCCTTAATCCTCCAAGTCAGCCTAATGCGGGTTGGCAGAAATTACCAAAACATCCAAATGAAAAAATATAATTGTTGTCTTATGTAACACAACAAAACACTACTAATTACAAGCAAAAGATACAGAATCGTCTATTTGAATATATACATAAATTAAATTAAATTAGTAAAATTAAATACAACAATAACAGTAATTATGCACGAGAGTTTGCGGCGGGCGATAGCAGACGCGCAGCTTCCTGCTCCGAACCTAACCGCATCGTATTCAAACAAAATACTACCGGATTAATTAATGCACAGCCTCCACTCGGGATATTAACTGCAATTATGTGTAATGAGTACCAGATAAAGCTGTATAATACATTTTTATTAAATAACAAGGGTAGTTTGAGGGGATATCAATAATAGTCCTGTAAAATAAATTATATTAAATTATATTTGTTCTAATTATAATTCGTAACTACGCTAACATAATTAAGTAAACCAACGTAACAAAAACCCCAAAAAAAACTGCCACAATAATCAATTGACCCAAATTATCAAATCAAATACATCTAGATAAGTGGAATTAAAACAATAGAGGAAGTTACGCTCCGTAGCGGTGTAGCAGCGTAGCTCCGTAGCGGGGTTACGGCGTAGCGGGGCGCGGTCGGCGACCCCTGGCCGTGAACGGGGGCGCGCCGGGCTAGCGCCGCACTGCCTACACTCCCCAGCACAGTGCGACCCCCCCCCTTCACCCCTCCACCCCGCACTACCCCGCCGTCGCCGCACCGCTGAAGCCACCCGGTACTGTATGCGTCCCCCCCCCCGCCCGCAGCCCCCGCCGGCCGCGTTGCCTCATCACACCGCCGCACGGCCGACGCTGTGATACACCGCTCGTTGCCCTCCACAGCCGCCCCCCCCCTCCGGTCCCCGCCCCCGGCATCGCCCCCGGGTGTCCCGGTCGCAGTGCCCGCACACAGGCCCGGGCCGCGGCAGACACGTGCGCGCCGCACCCCCGCCCACAGGCTGATGTCACTAGCACTGTTAACTGTACGCGGCTGTTTGTTCGATAAGTGTCAAGTTAGGACTTAACTTTTGTAATGCTTTGGGGGGGAGGATGCAATTATAATCTTATAACGTTTGGTTTATGTTTTTAGATTTAAAATGTATGAAAATGCTGTTTTGGCTCTAGTTGTGGCTATCCAAAGGTATAATGTTTAGCGCTCCCGATATATGGATATACATACAAATATACCCGATGTAGATCTGTAGATCTAGGAGCACCATAGCTTCTATTCGCCATTTCTATCTGATAGCACCGCACAGTAATTAAAAACCCGACTAAAACTCCCAATACGAATCACAAACAGCATCCGGGCTATCAAAGAGAGATTAAAAAAAAATATCCAGCCATTAGTTGATTGCACTATGCACACGGACGCACACACACAGAGGCAGCGCGCCACACCCCCGCACACACACAGAGCCGCATCGACTCGCACACACACAGAATCAGAACAAGTCGCACACACACAAAGTAAGAGTACTCACAGACGCGTACTACAGACGTTGAGTTTGTGAGTGGGAAATGTGTGTTAATGTGCTTCCGCGTGCACACAGCGCTGTGTGTGTGTGTAGGGTGCATCGACTCCGCTTCCGGTTCCGGCGGGTACAACGGCCCCGCTCGTGATTTATGTCCGTCCGCGCGAAGGCTTGCGTGTTATTATGACGTTAGCTCATTTCACCGCCGCGTTGGTACACTGATTAGCCCACGCGAACGTACTTATGCTAATTGCCCATTTGACTCTATATGTCAGATTTGATTTATTGATTGTGAACTTCGGCTCACGACTTCGTTTGACTAGATCTGAATATCAATGTTAGTAAAAGATATAAATATATAAAATTTTAGTATAGGAAAGCTGTTGTCTAACAATAGGGCAAACATTATGCATATGAAGTGATGACGAACACTTGTATCGCAAATTATTCTAATGTTAATCAATAACAGTCGCTAATTCCTTGCATTTACCAAGATGTGCGATCCTCTGTGTTAAGCAGGGATACAATGTATATAGCTTAATATATATGTTGCGTAATATTATACAGGACTTTCTTTTTACTATATTCTTTTATGTATCCTTTATCTCATAAGCACTCAATATGCACCGTTTGAACTAAAGAACCCCGATCTGATACCTAGATCGGTCAAAAATGGTATTTTATTTTTCTACTACGACATTTTTAAGAGTACTGAGTTTGGAAATGTGTCGAAAAAACGGCAAAAGACTTGTCCCCTATTACGTAGCACATATCGTAATTACCGAAATGTATTCGCAGAAATTCGAATTTGCCTACCCCTTATGGGATACGTTTGGATTACGTTAAAAAATATCCCGAAAGAAATAAAAAAGTTTTCGTTTTCCTAACAACCATAGATATTAAGTATGTGACGTATTTATTTATGTACGTAATTAGAAAGAGTTGAGAGGGGCATAGACACTCATTAAACCTTACCTAACACAACCCGAGCATCGACATCAGGTCCTTTCAATCGCATGCCAATTCACCCACGGGACCATTGAGGCATTCGGAAAATAAAATATTGATTAACTACAACCAGGCAATGCCATTTAGTTGCCAAAACAATAATCCGCCTGCAATGCAGATAAACTAGTGCTAAACAGCGGTACTGCGATACGGAGCGGAAAGGATCAGATTGCAGGCCCACATAATTGTATTACAGCAGTGATGGCCTCGGGGTTTGGGCGCACGGTCGAGAATCTCGGCGGTCGCGGGTTTGAACCCCAGGCACACCCCTCTGATTTTTCGAAGTTATGTGTGTATTCACATTGAATTATCACTAGCTTTAACGGTGAAGGAAAACATCGTGATGAAACCTGCACACCTAAGAGTTCTTAGGAATTTCTCAGGTGTGTAGTCCGCCAACCCGCACTAGGCCAGCGTGTTGGACTATGTCCTAAACCCTCTCAATGGTAGAGGAGACCCGTGCTCAGCAGTGGGCGTATATGGGTTGATGAAGAAGATAATTATATCGATCGACGAGAAATACACATAGGTGCATACATAGTACATACAGGGTGTATTTAGACCGTGATCGAAAACTGAGGCAGGTAATAGCGAGGGTGATCACAAACCCAGTGGCGATATTAAAAATTGCGACAAAAAATAAAAAATTTGACGTTTTCCGTACAACCATCAGTGCTAAAAGTATGTGGTTTGTATGGAAAACCTCAAATTTTTTATTGTTTGTCGGGATTTTCTTTAATGCCAGGGGGTTTGTAATCACCATCGCTATTACCTGCCTCAGTTTTCGATCACGGTCTAAATACACCCTGTATATACCAGTTGAGGTACTTCCATAGTAGCTCAAAAGACCTTAAACAATGCTGATTAATATTTTTAGGTTTTAAATCCTTATTTAACAAATTAAATAGACATACAAATGAGAATATCATGTTCCTAAAAGAAATTATTATAAACTAGACAGTGGTGTAACGCTTTTGGGCTTATAGTAAAGTACTGCCATTAGTATCTACATATACATACGTATCGTAATTTTTTTTACCAATTTGAATTTTTTGCTTACTAATTTGTTTACTTGCATAATATAAAGCGAAAAAATAAATGACAAGCTGATTTGGATATGAGAGGGTGTGGGTTCGATTCTCGCAACAAAACATGTATTTTTTGTCCACATATATTATGTATATTTGTTTGCATTTTGGGTTGTACATATTTATACTAGAAATTCCCAAATCCCGACAAAGCCTACTTTCGTAGTTATTAAAGCCTTTGAAAGAAATTACCGTCTCAGAAACAACTAGACACGAAAAACTTATTTGTTGACTGCACAAACATTTGTCTCGGTGCGAGTATCGAACACACAACCCCTCGTTTCGTAAGTCAATATCTAGCCAGCTACGCCGCGGCATCTGTCTGTGAATAAAACCTTCTCTCCTCATAAAACGTTTCATATAAAACAGTGCAATATTCAGAAATAGAATGTTGGCCTTAAAAGCATAGAGCTTTTAATGTATAAAATATCGTTGTAATTTCAGTCCAACGTCCTGTTACGAGGTTAGTATTGTAGCGGCGTGCAGTGCGCGGTGCAGTGGTGGGGTGCAGTGTGGGGTGCAGCCACCGCACCTGTTTACTCTTTGTTCTCCAGTCATTCCACTTTATGAAAATGGGACGATACATTGAAATATGCAACGTTTTAGTATTTTCGTTTGTTTCGCTATGCTTGCGGCTAGTTTTGCAAACGCTTTTTATGCGGACACGGTTAAGTGACCGTTGTGTTTGGTAAATACGGTCGTATAATCACGTTTAGACCTATAAGTGATGGCCTCGAGGTTAGGCACGTGGCCGAGAATCTCAGCGGTCGCGGATTCAAAGCTCACACCTCCGACTTTTATAAGTGTTGTGTGTATCCACAATGAAGTATAACTTGCTTTACCGGTAATAGAAAATATCTTGATGAAACTTTCACATCTGGGGCTCTAAGGAATTTCTTGAAACGTTTTTTCTAAGTCTTACTCATTCTCTAAGTTTTACTTAGAAAATACGTTTCTAAAAGCTTTCTCAATTAAGAAATGTTCCGCGTCTTCTTTTTTCTATTAAGAAAATTACATACAACATTGATTAAATTCATATTACATTATTACAACATCTAATTTACGCTAACTTAAAACTAGTCAATGTTACTTATCTTTCATATTAATCGTTCATAAGTTCAGTTCAACAAATTAACAATCATAAAATGTATTGTATGACCGACAATAGCTATGAATGTATTTTGTGTCGTGTTCACGGTGCATTTGGCTGCAAGCCAGCCTGTAGAGGCTGATGGTTTGATCCCCGCAACGAGACAAATATGCTAATATTTGTTTTCAGTGTAGGTGTTTGTGACTGAAGACTGTTTGTAGTTTCTGTTACCTATGATACCATTGCTTTAACGGTGAAGGAAAACATCGTGATGAGACCTGCAATTGGACAAATCAGAATATCCTGACCCCACAACAAACAATTATGAACTAGACACTACGCGTGTAACATTTTTGGGCTTGCAAGTACCGCCACTGACAAAGGTGTAAGGAACTTCTTTCGATATTAGTTATTACATACATGTACATACACACGTATAAATACATAAAATTAATATATTTCTAACGCCATGCTCAGCCAGGCTGTTTTTCGACCTAGCCTCCGTGCTGTTTCTAAGAAATTTCCAAAACAGAAAAAGAGAAAACTTAACCGTACCAAAGTGCTAATATTAAACATACATATACATAAAACTATAGCAGACAACAGGTCAAGTCTCCAAACACGACACACCCCGTTCTTAATTTCCGTATGAAACATTAACAGTCCGTCAATCGCGGCGCTCGCATCAAATATTCCAAAAAAGCGAGTTGAAAGAGTCGTGCAACTCGTCCCCTCCACGTTAATATTTAATTTTGCTTTCCCACTAGTCGCCGCCGCGCAAATTGATCTGTCTGTCTGTCTATAAATCCGCACTTGGCCGTTGTTTGCTCGGTGTGTTTGTGTTTGCCGAGTCAATGTTTATGCGCTTTACAGGCCCTTATGGATTCAATGACGGAAAAATAGCAATATAGGTATCAAAACTTCTTAGTTATCTATCCTTTCTTACTTCTAGTAATAAGGTTACTAAACGATTCTTATTGGAATGGGGGACTATTATTATTATTCTTATTAGCCTAGCACTCTCTCACCATCAAGAAAGTCAGTAGGATTTATACTGGCTAAGTTACATTAAGAATTCAATAAATTTAGATAGAAACTAATACCTTTATATTTAAAAAATGTAAACAATTTTTAAACATTTATGTAAGAGACAAGATATCCTCGAAATAGTATCAATTGCCACACAGAAAGAGTTGAAAATCTAGACGATACAGTAAGGTCATTGTCGCAGTACTGTCAAATGGGATCTTCTCCAATATTGATTACAATTTAAAGTGAAACTTGTTTGTGTTGGTCAAACAGTCCGGCGCACCGAGCGGAGCGGCCGTGAGTCATGCTCGATACACGGCGCAGACGGTGCGACAATATTTGATTTGTGCACTGATCATGCGCCCCTAGTCCAATACATGCTACCTCATATTAAAAATTCTCTCCGCACTTTGACCAGGTAATTAATATTTTTTCATGCATTTTATTAGTGCTCTATTGGTCATTCAATAGTAATGCACGTTCTTCATTAGAGACATTTATGAATACGTATAAAGATCGAAACTCAGACAGAGGCAATAATTAACGGTGACGAAAAATGATTAAAGTGCCAAATATTTTTTTCCCATAAAAAAGGTTATGATTAAAAGTCCTTCATCGCTTTCTATAGCAACTCTTTCAGTACTCAGTTATCATAAGTCGCGCCTTACAATGTATAGATTTCCAAAAGGCCGAACAAGTCTTTAGCCGAGCGCCACGGCAGATGCTCGTATACCGTAGTTCGATAACTCCCGCAACACCTGCCGCCCTGGTACCCGCCGCTGTCAGCACGTGTGTGCGCTAGCCTCAATACACGCTCATAAACCCACTTAATGCGCTTTTATGATGGATTTAAATAAATATTAATTAGCACCGTCGCGTTTATGGCGACCTGGTACTCCGTTAATATGAAAATTATGTGTAATGATATTAATATGGTAATTAATTACCGCATTAGAAAATTTATCACTATCCTTCGAAAACCTTTTTATTAATATTGTGTGTGGCCAGATAAAAGAGATTTTTAGCGCCATGTTGTTTTTCAATATAAATAATGCAGCTACTTAGAAGCGACGTAGGTGATAAATTAAAATTCATAATTTATTTCAATTAAATGAATCAGAAACTGATCATTGAAATGGACGAATTAAGCCATTAACAGCATTCGAAACTTTTTATTAAAAAGGTAGATTTTCCGGAATCAAGCTGGTATAGTATTCATAAATTAGAACAAAAGAGGTCTATCATAAAGTAATATAATACTTTTTATACAAAAAATAAATGCAGCACATTGCATATTCTCTTCGGCCATTGCATAATCACAGTGTTAAAACCATAAAGCGAATATAAAAGCCGTATATTGTATTTAGTCGTAAAACTAAGCTCAAGGGGGTAGGGGCTGCAGTCAACACAACATCCCTAGGGAGATGGTGGACAAATGGACGTTTTATACTAACGTGTTTTTTAATGTCATGACGTCAATGCCTTTTCAAGGGTAGGACAAGGCAAACAAACGAGGGGCCCATTTGAGTGTCAGATTGTTGCTCCGCGCCATTTGCTACCACGCACTAATTTGCTCTCGCGACTGCTGAATGCCTGGTATTTCTACAACTCAGTCTCCTGTGTTTCCTATTGAAACTATGAAAGATAAATAAGTTACTTTCAATGGGCTAAAGATATTTTATTGCAATTTAATAGTATGTATAAAATAATCTGAATATTCTGACTCCGAAATATGTTTGATAAAAATTCCAGAGTTTTGCTATACGAAAAGGTTATACATTACGCCGTTGTGCCTAAAAGAGGTAGGCAGGTACCCTACCTTTGCACCATTCGGCCACGAGTGTTTTCTCCCAATTAAGGGGGGAATGCTTAACCATTTTCCAGTCACAATTTCAGACTCTGCGTGGCTATTGTCCTTGTAGATAAACCCAATAACACTGACTGAGACGGAAAACGAACCTAAAACCTTTTAATTGCCCGGCACCTACAAGTAACGCAAAATCTTTAGGTACTCTTAAAAACTTCATTATATAGGTCCCTTCAAGTCCCAGTTATACAGTTTCCACGGTATTACATTTCTCCGTCTTCTGTACAATTGTTTTATTAACAAACTTTACGTCTGTAATTTAAGTGAAATCTTTTTCCAAAGGTAACATTTTAATATACGTCTTGTTAGGTTTGTTCAGAAACCTAATTGTATTATTCCAACGTGAATATTAGTCTGTTTTTTCTAAACGTTATATATTAACGTTCTACTGAGAAATTGTGAACGTAAAATAACTCCCTAGTATTTCTTACGGCTGAAACATTTGTAAACAATTAAAAATTTGGGTCGCAGAATGGGGCTGTGACATTTTTGCCGTTTTGTATATGCTGAACCACGATATAAGAACGAGAATTCTACTAGTTATTGTAGTTGTCTGTTATTCTACTATCTATGACCACCTCGTGACGTAATTGGATAGACACTAACTTGTTAAATGACATGCCACTGGTTCGATCTCTGCCCGGAGACAAATATTTGTTCGGTGTGAGACCGAAAAGTCTCTTATAGTTTCTGTACTTTGTGTCCAAGTGTGGGGTCAGAATTATATATGTATGTCATACACCGTATTAAAAAAGATACAAATATGCCGGCCTGGTGAAATTGTTCTACAATCCGCGCTAAGAAAACCCAAGGTTATATTACTCCCAAAACATTCAAACAACTGCATTACATTTCCACTAACAGTGATTTTCCAGTTTTAATTTGTTTCGTCCTCGACATCCTTTCGGAAAAAATATCATCAATTCATACAACAGAATTTTATTGATAACCTCTTCTTACTAAACCACAATTTTGTTCTAAATTGGATTATCCGTATTGTTTCCTAAAACTGAACTACCAAATAAAGTTACTATCACTGTATTACGTTGAAGGATACAAGCATCCTTAGGGAATTTGTCTTCGCCTTTTTATTGGATTAATGACTTGATTAAACCTGTTCTGACAAGTTTACGGCCGAGTTTTTACGGCGTTTCCTTATTAGTGCCGAAATCTCTTTAAAAAGCTTTGTAAATAACTAATGCATCTTCTTCCCGCAAGTCTAAGGATGGACAGAAGATTGTCGTCGTCGGCAACCACAAACAAATAGCGCAAAAATTCTACTCCCCTTTACATACTACTGCTATATATTGGCCAGGGCCCAGATCAATATCTACATACAACACTCAGTATTCATCGCTGAAGGTAGAGAGAACCAGTAAATCTACGCAGACCAAAATGAACAGGCTCATTTTAGCCCACACTTTGGCCGAGAATCGAATTTAGAACGTCTCGATCTCTTGCTGTATCATCTCCAATATAAAAAAAGTCATAAAAATCCATACGTGAAAGACACCATGCTATATTTTCTATATAAAGTTGTATAATATCAGGACAACACGTTGTCACGAGAGTAAATCTACCAGTGAGTCCCCGAACTGAGATGTTGAACGCTGAATTGAGACGTGCCCAAAGGCGGGGTATCGGATTCGAGGTCGCGACATCGCTCGGAAGCCGGCCAAGGATAGCTCGGACACTGAACTTGCACTCGCCCGTCCTTATTCGGACTTTAAGCTCCGTTCACAACAACCAGTCAATACTCTAAATTCACGACAAAATTAATGTTAAATTTTAACTATGATGCAGAGAGCGTCCTAGACTAGTACGCCCTTTGGCGGCTAGGTGGGGTAATGATATCTCTAATGTGGCTGGCAGTAATTGAATGAAGAGAGCCGAAGATCTAGCCCAGTGGCGTGCCATAACAGAAGCCTATGTCCAACAGTGGACGAAATAAAGGCTGTTGATGGGGATTATTATGAGGCAGAGTAAAAAAATATAAAATTTAAAGTCGATGCCTGCTGTGGATCGTGAGCTGGAGGATCAATGCTTAAATGTGGACAGTCATTTGTGAGTTCAACAATCATTTGCTACGACTTTCTCCTGTGTTACATAAAATTTTCACAACTAAGTACATAATATGTAAATATCTAAAACTTATACTAAACTAGCGACCCGCCCGGCTTCGCACGGATGCAATGCTGATATTTAATGGATGTTATCATACATATAAACCTTCCTCTTCAATCACTCTATCTATTAAAAAAAACGCATCAAAATCCGTTGCGTAGTTTCAAAGATTTAAGCATACAAAGGGACATAGGGACAGAGAAAGCGACATTGTTTTATACTATGTAGTGATGATTAAACAGATATGTACAATGTACATATGTCTCGAAAGTTTTACACCCACGACGCAACACTAATTCATTTATGTATTCAAAGAGCTGCATTTGACTCTTTAATGATTATAATACTAATGTGAAAAAATAAGGAGAGTCAACTCACAGAATTACTTTAGTGTCGAATGTACTAAATCGCTCACTGAGCCACAAATTTTATTTTAAACTCTTGGCACAGTTTAGTTTATAGTTGAAACCTTCAATGGACCGTGTAGATGCAGCATTACAAATCTCGCGTAAAGCCTTGGGTTGTGCATTGTAATTTTTTTTCGTTTTCTTAATAATATCGTGTTTACATAAACAAACTCAAAATTGTGGAGGCAATCTTCCAAGTCTCGTAACTAAGATAAACCTGTTTAGATAAACGGCCGATAGTGTCCGCCGGGTTGATGGTAATTTTATACATTAGCGACACTTTTAACGCGCGCCGCAAAGAATATATGCGACCTCCTTGCAATTTCGTAAGGTTAAACTTTGCGATGCATACTTGGAACCCTTACATATTTGTCAGGTATTTTTCTGCAAGTTTTTAATTAATCGCATGAAAACATTTACTTTTATGCTAGAATTAAACACTCACAATACCCTGGTTTTGGATTTACGATCATATGCAGTCACTGAAATGGCACTAGTTTTAGAAAAACAGTATAAAAGAAGTGTTCAAAAATGACGATTCAAAAGAACTTGTAAAAGTCTATTTGAATAAAGAAGATTTGACTTAGACTTTGAAAACATATGAATTGTATTTTCAAAGGCAAACAAACTTTAATTTTTTTCATTAAAGTACAAATAATTATATAGAACCATAAACAAAACGTAATGAGCATGAGTATAACTATCGGTTACACTACTCTTTATTCAAAATGCCCAACTATGTGTGTATGTGGCTCTCATGGGTGAATAACTTAGTTTTTGTCCATATTTCCTGAACATAAACAATGTTTGCTTTTGCCAACAGGTGGCGCTACTCCTTTCGAATCGGTCAAGTGTTAATTCACATCCTTGTTGTCCAGTCCACAGATTATCCACAGGGGTGCGTCCCATCGACCCCGTTACTGCCCCATGCTCGTGAAATATGCCGTGAAACGGGATTAATACAATTAGACAGGCTACTAATGGCCGCTAATGTGCTTGATGCAGCCGACACGCTATGCAACAAAAGCAAAAACACTCGCGTCTTATAAATAGAATTAGGAGAACTGGACATATAAGGAATAAAAATGAAAAATTAATGATGAAAACAACGTATTTATACCAAACCCTTGGCTAACTTTACCTTATACGATTGGAATAACGTTAATTATGAAATTAAAATAAAATTTGTTAGTACCGTTATCTATTACAACACACAGTAGATTATTTAGTACTAATTTGCATGTTACTAAAAAACATTTTACAATTATCCTTTAACATCTACATCAATCTCAAGGTAACATGAACTATTAAACAATTCCCCGGGTACCAGGATAACATGCAACCTAAACAGTAACGAATTAAATAAAAAATGTGTTTTTTTCGCGTTGTATAACTAATTCGAAATTCAAAACACAAGCAGTATCGAACCCTAGCAATGGGTTCGAAATCACCTCTTGAATGGCTCTAGTGTCCTGGTAACCGGGGTGCGCGCTACAGGGGGCACATGACCTAGTTTCTTGAAGGGTGCTCCGCTGGCGGCCTGCACCATCGATCCATGGGGTTCCGACACGCTAATCCTAGTATGCTTTGATTTATGTACTTTGATTAGAAGAGGTTTTCCGCTATTATTTCACAACGCTGTTATTACCGTTTTATTAAACAATTCCTTCCCGACTTTTTCATTTTCATTTTTTCAAAATATTCTACTTATATTTTAGCGCTTTAAGGTAAAATATTCTTTGTCATAAATGTGTTTATTAATGTTATAAAATAAGTTTTTTTCTAACGGGTTGATTAAATGGCAACACCGCATCTGATAGTAAGTGTAGTGTGGTTCAAATAAAGTGTCATCACCCTCATCAGTTGACTTAATTAATGCCTGCGTGACAAACTACGAATACACATGCAGTGCCTAGACACTTGTGTATTAACTAAGGAGGGTTGCGCACCCTATGTACCGAGGTTACTCATAGTATATCTCCATTCAGGTAGGATTTCCATCAATATTGTGTTTACAGTAATGGTATGAAGAGAAACAAAGTAACTTCGTTATGTTTTTTGATAGCAAAACTACCTCGTTGAGTTATATATATTCCCAATTCTTTTGATCCCAAAAATCGTGTTATGTGCAAAACTAAAGAGCAGGTCTACTCCTTAAACCTAGCTTTACCTCTTACCTATTTAAAAGAGGTTTTGATATCCAGCATATATACTTTCAGCACTTTAATGCAGCATTGAAAGAATGCAAAAAGGAATAAATTGTCGCTTTCACACAATCTATTTTTGCACCCCGCGTATTGTTTGTGCGAGTAATTAGGTGGTCTGTCGGCAGGTGGCGCGGGAGTGGCGACGGCGACCGTAAACACGCGCCACGCGCCGCTCGGACCCAAGGGGCAAAGACCTACCAACAGGGCTGTCGCCGGGAAAAAACACGCAAAAAATCACTAAGTGCAATCATTTGCATTTGCAGGCACGTTTTTTAACTATACATACCTGTTAATTATGTCGGCCTGGTTGAACACCTTTCTCATAGTTTTGCGTTGGGTGAACCTTTTGATATACCTCTGATTGCAAGATTCGGTGTTGGATATGCGGACTGGTATACTTCATTATCCGAATTCTTTGAGAGGCACCGTAGTCTTTAAGATTTTGTTCAATATTACGAAGACCCGTCGCTGTGTCGTTAACCTTCATAACTAAAATTCGCTTTTAGAACTTTACTTTTTTTACCTAAAGAGCGTCAAAACTATATTTATTTTAAAACTCATTTTAACCATTAGCTTAACAATTAAAGAATCCTAGAAATACAAAAAAAAACTGTAAAACACCTATAGGATCTCTCACTACCTCGCTAGGTATTGTTGCTCTTTCCAAAACTAGTTAATAATACAATAAAACAGTCATTTTTATTTGAATGCGTGAATCCGGTTTGTGTTGACTTGCGGCAGCCCTGTCGCGCATCGGTTCATTCGAAGTTTTAGGTGCACTGTTATCGCTAAATTATACGATCGAGCTTTAATTAGGTGATTTCACTTGATCATGTACCAAATTAACTTTCGATATATTTTATTGCAATTATTCGCCGTGGGGACATTATAATTTTATATTTTGATTGGACAATTAAACTATATAATATAGTGATTGGGCTTCACTCGAATCCGCGCTTTTTATTTATGGAAATGTTTATTTTATTAACTGTTGTTAGTCTGATAAAGTGACTGCACCGGCACCTTAGGGCAAATCCGTTAACTGGTAAGATATTAATAAGTTTTTTAAGATTGACTGCCTCGTGGTCTTGCGGTACAAGTATGTGCCGTGCGATCTAGAGGTCCTGGGTTCGATTCCCGGGTCGGGCTATGTGTTATTGGGTTTTTCCATTAGGAAATTCTCAGTAGTAGCACGGAGTCTGGAAATGTACCCGAAAAACGGCAATAGGTTCGCCCCCTATTACGTGGGACTGAAACATACCTGGCGAAATGTGGGTGCAGAAATGCATCTCTGCCGACCCCTTCGGGGATTATAGGCGTGAGGTATGTTTGTTTGTTTTGGTTTGTATATTAATAAGTACCATTTATGGATGAATGATGATGATATAGTGATGCCCTCGAGGCTTAGGCAGGCGATGAAGAATCTCGGTGGCCCCGTGTTTGCTCCGACTTTTCGAAGTTACGTGCTTTTTCACAATAAACTTACTTTAATGGTGAAGAAAGACATCGTGAGGAAACCTGAACATATAAAAGATCCTAGGAATTTTGTACGTTTGTAGTCCGCCAACCCCCACTTGGCTAGCGTGGTGGAGTACAGCCTAATCCTACTCAATTCTAGATGAGGCTCGTGCTCAGCAGTGGGACGTAAATGAGCTGATGAAGAGTCATGGATATCTACAATTTATATTTGATTTTGTTATTTTAAATTCGATTGTTTTGAGTTTGACTGATTTGTAAAAACAATTCCTACATCTCTAGACGCCTTGAAATATTATATTTTCATTGAATAACTTGTATTTGAAATGTCTATTGATTTTTTAAATTGACCGTTAGAGGTAACTTGTGAACTTGTGTGCCACGAGTATCAATTGATAAGGTGTATGTAATGTTTGTATGTGTTGTAAAGTACTTAATACTTCATGACTGGTGGGACAGGTGGCTATTCTAATCGCTTCATTTAGCTGCTCATCGTTAGATTAGGAAGGTGCATATAGGCGCCTGCTACTTTTGTCCGACATTTTTTTATTATAGTTGTATTAGTAAATATAGTAAGAATTTAGAATTGGCTGGTGGATTGTGCTCATGAATTAACTTAATGATAAGAGCGAAATTGACTTAAAGCGACCAAGATTATAAAATAAATAATCATGTTATATTTTGGATTAATAAAATATTTAAAATATGTATACTATTTTTAGTAATTTTGCTCAGAAAATAAGCAGACTATTGCAAAATTTTGTTTCGTTTCGGATGCTCGTCTTTATCCTGGCAAATTCTCGTGATTCCCACGACTCCGTGTTCCCACGTTAGGTTTATACATAAAAAAACTAAATCAAACACTCCCACGCATCACAGGACACTTCTCATTCTTATCCCCCAACAAAGACGAGTGACAAAAAATCGCCCGTCCACGTGGTAGCACCCACACCTGGCGGGATCCTTTCAATCCTTCGGCAGCTGCGCTATCCTCATTATCCTAGACATCGCCTTGAGAAATCCCGGCGTCAGCGGCCTCCGAGCCGCACAAAGAGAAACGAAATGCGGGCGCGCGTCAGCTGTCCCGACAGCTTGCGCCATAAAAAATAGGCCAATAACACCGATGGCGAAAAAAAACTTTAAGAAATGTTAAAGATGGCGGCAGGTGCGGCAGTCAGCTGCGCGCGCACCTTTATTATAATTGCAGTGCGCCCGCGCAGGCCGCGCCCGCGCACCGACACGCTAGCTTTGTTTACCGGCGAGCGGCGAGCGGCGAGCGGCGACGCCACGGGTCAAACACATCAGTTTTATATCGTTTCGTGTGTGCCGCGCCGCCGCGTGCGATCGACGAATTAAATTATATACACATCGATATGATATACGCAAACACGTGATGGGCCTTGTTAACGCATATGCGACCAATAAATATCTGGACGCACGCGAGAACCGCACAAGTGCAACGCACCGAACGTTTTTTTATTGATGCAAATTGCAAAAAGGTCTGGAATGTTAAAACCTACACGAATGGCCGTATAGTTTATCTGCTACTCTGTAATGAACATAAAAGCTTAGGCTAGTGGTGCGTGGTGAGTTTGCACCTTGTAGTTAATGAACCACATACATATTATCCGCTTAACGTGGTCATAATTAATTTCTTGACAAGTTTATTGACAAATAACCGCATTGGCGCCGTGCCGAGAGAGTCAGTTAATTACTGAGACACTTAATACACATATAATGGGTTTCAAGTAAAGGTTACGGGGATCTTAAATCTAAGTACCTATGGACAAATTTTGTCTCGTCATCGAACCCTTTATTTCTCGACGCCGCACACTAAATAACAAAACTAAATAACAAAATTTTTAAACAAAAATACATTAGCTTAAACTTAAACAGTGATTAACATTAACCGGCCCTTTTGACCAGTTTTGAAAACTTGATAAAATCTTATGTCGACTAATGTCTTTATAATTATTAAATTTACAACCGGAACGCTATACCTAAAGTACCTACGTGCGAGGTAGGCTATCGACACGACATGCCGACTAATCAGTAGACAGGGGTGTGGGGATAACCTAAAAATAGATCGGTCTAGGTAATTGATCAACCCTAACTGGCGGGGCCTTCCGACAGGGGCTAGTGAGGGTGGAAATGAAAGGTGAACGTGGCTAAATCACTGTCGCGTGTTTTATACATAAATACAGTATCTATATGAGTGTGGACTTAGTGTGGAATCGTATTTTTTATAAAATAATATCGGCCAGAGATGAAGACGATTTTTTTATTTACATTGTAAAAGCTTAAATGAGTTTGATTGCGAACTGAATACATAAAAATCGCTTTCAAAAAATTTTGCCAAAAATATATAATATTTATTGTAAGAAGCCCACTGGCTATGTGAGGAGACGATATTCGTAGGGTTGCTGGCAGCAGTTGGAGGATGGGGGCCGAAGATCGAACTCAGTGGCGTGCCATAGGAGAGGCCTATGTCCAGCGACCAGCAGTGCATGTGAGAGAGGCGGGTGATGATAATGATGATGGTGAAAATGTAACGCTAAAAATGACGTAATATGACGCTAAAGTCTAATTTTTAAACTTAAATACGTACAATAATGTACGTATAAGTATAACCATAGTTCCTTGTTTGGGCTGATGGTAATTGATTAGACATTCTCTAGATAAATTGTTATATTGACACGACGCAGTCCGTACCTATACCTACGCACTCATTGCTACTAAATAATATGTATTAAATACAACACAAGATTTAATACCAACATTAGCCAACGAAATTGATCAAACGACCATCGAAATCAGCAAACCAAGCGATTTACCAACCACGGCATACATATAAAACGCTTGAATTAAACTTGTATCAATGAACGGATAATTTAATATTCACAGCGAGTGTGTACTACGGATGTATAAAAACAATAAATGTTGCAAGGATATTGAGGGCCGTTTGTAAATACACTATTGTGTGTTTGTCCAAATAATGCATGCGATAAATTGAATAGTAACGAACCGTGGCTGTCGCCTTCACCTGCCAAAGTACGTGCTCTGCAAGCATTTACTAGTTACCAAACCTTTATTTGATTTTAAACGGTATAAAACTCTGTCTTTTGAATATATTTAAGTCGTTGTCAACAAATGTTCTATGTAAATAAAATAAATAAATAAATACACCCAACAGTCACATACATAGTCCTGACCCCACACTAAGATACGAGTCTTGTGTCGTGGGTATCAGAAACTACGAGAGACTTTTCAGTCTCACAAACACCCAGACCCGAAACAAATATTTGTGGATCACACGAACATTTGTCTCGATGCGGGGATCGAACCCGCGGCCGCTCGTTTCGCAATCTGGTGTCTAGCCAACTGCGCCACGGGGCTGTCTGTATATGTAGAGTCATCATTACTCATCATTAGCCTTTCTACATCCTACAGCTAGGCCTCTTTTACGATTGGTAGCGTTTAGGCCTTAGACCTCCACGCTGCCCTAGTGCGGGTCGGTGGACTACAAAACTAAGTTTCTAAGAAATTTTAGGTGTACAGGTTTCCTCACGATGTTTTTCTTACCGTTAAAATAAGCAACGATTCATCGTTAATACAAACATGACTTCGAAAAAAAAGAGGTGTGTGTCTGGGGTTTGAAACCGCGACCGTCGAAATACTGCAACGTCTAAAACTCCCAAAAAAGCGAAAGGCAACAGCACCTAAACTTTCGACTCATTTTACTTATTAAGCCTATTAACTATACAAGTGGGCTCACAAGCTGCGTCGGTAACGTAAACAGGTGCTAACATATCTATGCATTGAATAATCGAAGGTGATAAACACGTGCGCCTACGATTTATAGCTGTTGCATAAACAAACGGTCGCAGCGCGCGGCCGCATCTGCCGCCAATTATCTACCTGTGAGCCGCAGCCGCCCGCCAGACGGACCACTTTCCAAAATTACAACAAACCTTTTTGTTAATCGCGTGTTACCTCGCATTATAACATTCTTCAGCGCGCTTCGATTGAGACGATTCGCGAATATTTTCGAAAATATTCACGGACGAACTCCGGTTATTGGTAAAAATCTTTACTGAACCAATGCATAGAAAAAGAGCTACTTAAAAAGCTAAAACCATGCGAACGATCATTACTACTTGTATTTCAAACATAGGAATGAAATTATAAGTAGTAATGATAAAATAAGTACTTAGTTGGCGGTTGGCCCATAGGTTTAGTGCAGTTTAGTCAGGCCTTTAGGTAGTTTAGGTGCACGGCCGAGAATGTCAGCGACCGTAATTTCAAGCCCTAAGCACACACCTCTGACTATTCGAAGATAATCAGAATGAGTTACCACTTATTTTACAGTGTAGGAATAATAAGGCCTAGTCGCTCTCTGTTGTATAGGAGACCCGTCCCTAGCAGTATGACTAACGTGGGATGATATTGATGAAATTATAAAATTGAACCAATATTTCTTATTTTATATTGTCTGCCAACCCGCACTAGGCCAGCGTGGTGGACTATGGCCTTAACCCTCTCAATGGTAGAGGAGACCCGTGCCCAGAAGTGGGACGTATATAGGTTGATGAATATTATAAATGTAGTTTCTGCAGGAAAAAAATGGAATTCAGAGTCTATCGTAGAATTTACGGTACGAAGACATGGATATATGGGTAACAAAATGATCACAATTAAATTTGGCTAGATAGAGAAAAGTAAAAAGACCAGAAAAAATGATGATCACATGTGTGACTATGACATACAAGAAAGTAAAATACGTCGTGTCTCAGTCATCTCTCCGGTACAAAACACAATGTCTCCAGAACCTCATATAATAAATTCTTCACACGACAATTCGTCTCAATTATATCATCGATTTATAAAAAAAAACTGGCAAAAATAACTTTCGAATTTATTACAATGGTAAGATTATTTTTTCATTAATATAATCTGATGTAATATTCCTACAGAACTGCTGTAAAATACATAATTTCGTAGAGCTAAATAATCCTCAAGATTTGCTGTCGTCAGGTACACAAGTCACTTGCAGAAATTGTTCCCATCTCTTCATCGGATACAAACTGTTCTTCAAACTTTATACTATTTCATTCTTTAATAAAATAAACTAAATACAAAAGCAATCAAATGAATTTTATAAAAAATCAATGACGCTATTAGATAGATCGTACTTCGGTAATTCAAACGGTTAAAATGCTTTGTTATGATACAAAAACCGTTAGATGGCGCTGTACGACAATTTACACTTTTATAACAAGTTCCACAAAAAAGGTTTGTATCTAAAACTAATTCACATTACATATTATAGGTGTGACGAAAGACTTTAAAATCCTCTTCCAAAATGTGGGTATACATTTACTATTTACGAAAAAAACTTTATATATATAATCTTACTGTAATGGAGATTAAAGCCATTGTTCTAATATTTTTAAATACAGCGCTAAAACAGTTCGCTGGTAAGGGCTGCCAGTCGTATAATTGGATACACAATTTGTATAAACGGATGATACAGGATGAAATGGAACCTGAGTTCGACTCTTAGGGCGCCCCCAGAAAAATGCGAATTCGCATCGTAGAAACTTGCGATGATTCGCACCAACGGATTAATTATTGGTTTAGGTGTAAATAAAACTATGTTATAGTGAAAAATAGCTTGATTCCGAATTCATTTATTATATACAAACGCCTCCAGTGGTTTACATTTTGTATTTTTTAGTTTCCTCAAAACTCTCCATACTTCATAAATAATTAAATAGTTGTTTCCTCCCTCAGCCACAATCACTGTGGTGGAGTACCCCGTGTTGAGCTAGAATCATTCCGAATCATTTTCAATGTGATATACTATTCAGTAATAATTCTATATTATCGTATTCTAACCGCAACAAAGCCCTACCTTACAATGCATATTTACAAAATTTACACAAGAAAACATTTTTAATGAGAAATTAATTTATGTGGTGACAAAATATCAATGACTTACATTTTTTACACACAATTTCGAACGCAGTCGACATTCGAACGCGCATGTACCACGACAATAATAATTAACATTAGTAACTAGGTAGAGCGAACGCGGCGCGCCCGCTTTACACTAATCTTTTGCAATATAAATGAAAGGCACGCAACTGTAACTGTTCGTTTACATGACGCACTATATCCTAACTCCATTCGACTATATACCTTTATACATACACACGGACAACGGTGGCGGTCGCGGTGCGCTCATAGAAAAATATCATTTGATTACGACGTAGGTGCGAGAGTCGGAGCGCGGGTTCTAGTCGAAGTCAATGTCCATGTTGTACTGTCGGTCGCGGTCGCTGGACAGCGAGGTGGTGGAGTTGGTGGTGGAGTCGCGGGGCAGCGGGGCCCACACGCCGCTCGCCGTCACCGACGAGCCGGAGGACGCGGCGGGGGACGCCGTGCCCGCGCCCGACGAGCTGGAGCTGGAGTCGCGCGCCGCCGCCCCCGCGCCCCCCGCCGCGCCCGCGCCGGCCCCGCCCCGCGCCGCGCGACGCACCACCAGGTGCGAGAACGACACTGGGATGCGAAACACTGCTCTCTCATTATGCATGCACTTTCATTTTACACAATGTCTAAGTTACTATGTGTTAGTACTAATCTAGTTGCAAAACTCATTAGTAATATCAAATTTAGCTTTTGAGTTAATTAACTGTGGCCACCCGTGAAAGAAAAATTTAAATTTTGCTCACCACTTGATACTTCATTCATACCGCACTGCTATTACCATCAGGACTAGTAGGGTGACCTTTACATACCAATGAAAAATTATATACTTTGACATTATTTAAAGAGGTTTGGGGAGTCATCATATTCGTTTATCCAGTGCAGCAGGATTTGTCCCAGTGCAGTGCATAGGCCTCCAAGTCTGTATTTTGTGCTTTCTTTACCCAACTAATGTTAATAACAAATTGTCTTATTGTCAGTGACATACAAGAGAAACCATATACTAACTGGGTGTGTTGATGGTGATGGAGGCGGGCATGCGCGGCAGGTCCTGCGCGGCGGAGACTGGCGCGGGCTGGGCGGGCGCTGCGGGGGGCGCGGGGGCGGCGGGCGGGTCTGTAGTGGGGGCGCCCTCTGGCGGCGCGGCGGGCGCAGGACTGCTGGCGGCGGGCGCGGAGGGGTCTGTGGCGGGCGTGGGGGGCGCGGGGGCCGCGGCGGGCGCGGGGGGCTCCTCGGGCAGCAGCGAGCGCCGGCAGATGGGACACGTCGCGTGCAGCTGCAGCCACGGCGTGATGCACGACGAGTGGAAGATGTGGTCGCACTCTAACCGAGAGACTGTCTCATCTGGAACGTGTTCAAACAGTATTGTAGACATCAAAAGTCAATCACACATTTGCTTTTGTAATAGGTTATAATTTATTGAAATACATATAAGATGAACTTGTAGAGTTTATATAGTGAATTATTATTGTCCTCTGCTTTCTTAAAGACTCCACTTTACAATAAATTAAACAAAAAATATATGGCCTTATTATTGCACAGAGACATCTATTGTTTCATTAATTCATATCCTTTTATCATTCTATTTCATTTTATTTTTCAAATAGATTGGCTTATTGAGACAATTGTGCAACTCTCTTCTCTACTGCTTATACCAGTCTTAGTTATAACAAAGATAACCATACCTAACTGAAAGTTTTCCCAGCATACTGAACATGCTGCGTTGGCAGCAGTGTGTTCAGTTGTGATCTGCAGACTGGGCAGGGCTGCGATGTGTTCTCTTGGCAGGGGCGGAGGCCCGGCGTTCTCTAGCTGTCCTAGCAACTGTGTCACCACCGCGTCCAGACCTGAAAGGGCATAACCACCATTATCAATATAGCTCTTATTGCACTATTATTAAGAGCCATTGAAAATTGACCCATTAAACATGCTTGGTAAGGTATCGCCAATTGTGACAAGAACCAAAGGCTAACCTTGTTGGGGGAACGGCTGTGCACATCTCTGCCTTCATGGTCCAGCGGAGCTTACCAACTTTTAGGGACCCGTAGCTCAGTGGGAACACGCAAGGCTACCTGCATCCGTATGATGATAAGTTCAAACCTTGTTGAGGTAATGAACCAACTGAGGCTTTATTGTTGAGATAAAAATAGGTATTTGTTATAATACTTCATGACAATATTGCGACGTTTATTGTTTCATTATTTGCTGCTGTTATTTTTCCTCTAATACACCTCTGAATGACCTCCTTATGACTTGCTTCAATTTTCTGACATCCATTATACAAACTAACTAAATCAACTAATTTTAGTTGTCATACAAATACACTAGGAACTGTATATAAATTCTGGCATTCATCTAGACTACAAATACCAAAAAAAAGACTGCCATTCGCCTTTTCACCAAGGGATTTAAAGACATAAAAATCTAAGTAGGCTTTTCCTCACTATTTTTTTCTCATTACTGTTAAATTGACTCTCATGGTTGTGTACCTTCTCCCCCAAACACGTAGTCGCCGGGCGCTCCGACGAGCACGAAGGGCGCTCCCGCGGTGACGGCGCCGGAGCCCGGCCGCGCGCCCCCGATCATCCACACCAGCTGCTCCATCAACGTCTCGCGGCGGCCGCCTTGCCCGCTGGAAACAATAATATGTACATCAACAAACTGATCTGTCACATCACACAAAAATAGTCGAAACTCCCATGCTCTGGGAGCATGGGCCATGGACAGTTTTAATGCAGAGCATTGAAGTTTAGCGGATGTAAGGGAATCTTTTTGAAATGATGGCTCAACGAAGTTAATCAGAAAAAAGGAATTGGAAACAAAGAGTTGTCAACAAACTGACCTTTATAGCATACATTATAGCATGAAAACTTTAGATTCTTAAATCATGATCAATCACATGATCCACTAGCAGGCAAAGGCCTCTTTATTTGATAAGAATAAACTAATTTTATATAATAAAGCATCTCAAAAGTCCGGTGTGTATTGTGCCACAGGACGCTTTTGGAAATGTGTTACCACTTTGTAGTACTAATACAAAAGATGCATTCACACAATCATATGCCCTGTATTCCAAAGCTTACTATTGATTCCTATATCATTAACTATGGTGCTGATTCAATTCTTTTACTTTAAACATTCATTGACCATTTCGTACATATTCTGAGTTGTGTGAGGAAACTACTTTTTGCAAATAAAATCACTTTGTTCGTGATATGTTCTCTAAGGATTCGCTTCTATCCATGTTCACATACATGCCACTTTCTTATTCATCTTGTTCACCAAATGATCCTTCATCTCATAACGATCTTCCGCCACGATATTTTCCATGCACTCATCGTTACAGCAAAGAGATTTGATTCATTAGTGATAAATATTCGTAGTCCTAATTGTAAAGATTTGTAATTTATAAAGTAGGAAATGTCATACGACTAATCATATCATATTATAGCGTCAAAAAACATTGAATAAATCGCCCTATGCGCAGAATAAAGTTATATGTTCTTTTGCACAACTTCTCTTTCTCAGCGATTTAAACCTAATTGGGCACAAAATTATCAGTTACTTTTTATGTTCTTCAAACAACAACAAAATTTATGATCATTATTACTTCACTAGTGCAATATATACATAAATAGAGTTAACTCTATAAAGACATAAAAAGTACTTTGGTGTTTTAGTCATAAGTAGCCTTATTCTTTGCATAGGTCGAAATATCCCTACACTGTATAAAACATAGGTATAATAAATTAATAATCGTTTTGACTTCGTGTACATGTGTAGGTACTGTATACACATATTTTATTTATATGAGTTTTTGTAGATAATTGTGAATAGGCGAGATTCTTATCACGTTTTATTATTGATTTATACATGGAGCTATGGGCCTCCAGTAATGTAATATATGAAACGCTGTTATGTGTATTGTTGTAGAAGATTTTACGACTCGAAACTATCTTAATCTTTTTATGCACTATGATACATACGGTTAATTATTTGTTTTTTTCGTTATATTAAACAAGATGTCTTACCGAAATCTACCGCCCGACATGAGGAAGGCTAAGTCGTTCAACATTGGCGGAGGGCCCTGAAACATAACAATTACATACATTAAAAACAATTACTCATCTAAACTAATCTGGCTATTTTTTTCAACCCTAAACTATGGATATGACATGTGAAATTAATAAAGATTTTTAAATAGGATCTGGTGATATTTATGGGAAGTGCCAACCCGCATTAAGCCACATGCCGACTATGGCCTTAACCCTCTTAGTTGTGGGTGAGGCCATTGCCCAGTAGTGGGACGTTTATGGGTTGATGATGATGAATATTAATGGTTACTGGTTAGTGATATAAGATTTTTTTTATGTATTCGAAAGACTATTTCCACCGGTATAAAATTTAAAATGCAAGATTGTTTATAAAATTATTTTGCACAACAAAGCAATCATAAAATCTATTAGTGTAAAAGTTTTTCTGATTCCGAGCCAAGATATTAATTTTAAACTAAACTAGTCAATATGCATAGGGCGACCTATTTCGTGTATAAAAGAGTAAATAATTTAAAATTCCATTCTCTAACGTCCAAAGAACTCTTTATGATGATAAAAGCGAAATAACAAAATGAATTTTCCATTGTTATGTACATAAACCCGCAGTGTGGACTAAGGCCAAATCCCTTTCAAGTATTTAGAAAGGCCGTGCCTTGCCCTATGTAATATGTAAGCTGACATAGATTCCACATTTGTCGTCTTATATCGCTCTGGAGTAGAATTGACTTTTAAATACAGTAATGATTTTTAAGTTATACATTAATATCCTAGGATCAGAAACTGTAGAGTTCTTGTTAATAAGTCTGCTTAGTGGCAATACAGAAAGTCTCTACTCCTTTCTAGTCATTTACAGGTTAATAGACACAAAATCGCGATTTTATTCCTGAAAGAGTAAGAAAAAGCGCATTACATTGATCAGACGTTTCACAATCGTTCCGCGGGTGTATAAAAGCAGTCTTAAATTTTTCTGGCAATGTTAACTTTACTAACATGTCAAACACGATTTACAGGGGCACTTAATTAACAAATTCTATTTCAAGTATTCCTCGAAAAATGACTAGACATTTATCATATTACAATCGCGTTTCAGTCAACCATATTTCCATGTCCGTTCGCTTATCGACCACAATCGTGTTTGATAAACATAAATACACGTTGATATGCGTAACCTTGACCCTACATAGATTGGAAAACATAGAATAAAAATAACAATAAACACATATTCAAAGTCACATAAACAGGCTTACTGTGTTTATAGCCTTATGTCGCCTGTATGAGAACTAAAAAGACTTTATCGTCTCATAAAACCAACACCTGAAACGAATATTTGTATATGCAAGGTCGGAAAATTTATTAATATATAGTTGCACCTCTTATATTGTGTAGAGCAGGGGTGGCCAACAGGTCGATCGCGATCGACCGGTCGATTGCGACTGTTAGTCCAGTCGATCGTGGCAAGGCAAAAAATATAAATACGTAGAAACAAGTACGTAGTTACTAAATAATTTTAATATACTATACTAAATAATTTTCAAATTTATACTTTCTCTTTTAATAAAATAAAAAATACTACATGATGGTGTACTGAACTATGCTGTTTCATTTATGATTTCAACAAGTATGAAATTGGTAGATCGCACAGGATTTCATAGTAAACAGGAGAACCTGAGTCTAATTAAGTTGGCCACCCCTGGTGTCTGCCCTGTGGCAAGGGGGCGTCAGAATCCCACCACGGTATCCCCTGCCTGTCGTAAAAGGCGACTTAAAGGGGCCCTTGGGGTCGCTGGACGTGCTGTGGGGGCAGCGCGTCCTCGCTGAAAGTGACCCCGAGAGGGGCGGCGGCACTGTGGCCTGTGCACGTCGCGGGCGCCCATCCACAACCGAGGCGCCCGAACCAAGAAGTGGGGGTGCAACTGCGCCCCCTAAAACTCCGAGACGGCCGAGACAATTTCGTCTCGGAGGCGCACCGGGCGGCTGTGGTTAACGGTGTGCGCTTCTCGCTCACGTACCATGGTCGCCCAACCTGGCGCGGAGATGGCCACCGGGGGGTTTTGGTCGGTATGCCGGTTTAGGGATTTTGTTAGGGACCCAGCCCGGCACTAACACCTGCGCGGATATGACGTCGCCGCGCGCCGGGCTGGAAGACCGGTGACCCCGACATACGCTTCCCGCCCCCCTCCCCCGGGCTGGCGGGAAGTAGAGCCATAAACAGCTTTCCCCTCGAGAACAAAAAAAAAAAAAAAAAAAAAAAACCCCTGGTGTAGAGGGTCTTCGAAAAATATTCAAGCACCTCTAGACACAAAATTATATCCCTCTTTTGAGTTTTTTTTCAATTGTTTAAAAAACCGACGATAACAAATGAAATTACTTAGAATTTAGATTGTTCGAGTTCGTGGGGAAAATTGTGAACTTTCTACTTGGTTCATTGACCAAGTTATCAATATAGAACTGGATGGCTGATGCAATGAAAGGAAAAGTTTCTACTAAATAATTTTATTTTTTAACAATCAGTTGTTTTATTATGAGAACTAGTGACTAGTGTGGCTTGTGGACTGCCATCGAGCATAAATTTATTATTTGTTTAACTGAAACGAACTTTCCTCTTTCAAGAAGGATAACGCCAGTTAAATAATTTTTAAAAAAATCCCTTTCCTCATATCAAATAAAGTCAATACAATATTATATATATATAAAATGCCCCAAACGGTTTTATTTATCAATTGCCTGCGTAATACCCATTCTATACGTCATATATTACAAATAATAGTTTTGATAAAAAATACATATATAAAAAAGAGAATATTTCCTTTATTTGAGCCCATAAAATATTCAAGAAGTTATTTTTACATAGATATTCAAACAAGTCTCGTTCACTTAGGAAAGCGTGTCTAAAATAATAAAGTTTGGCTTATTGATTACTGCGACAGGCTGATGACGTCAACCGACTGAATACCTAACGATACAATTCTTAAAGGTCGATAATACCATCATACCAACATTTAATTGCAAAAACAGAACGTTTAACAAAACCGTTGGACGTAGCCAAATTTCTATTCCGTTGTGTGCCAATAGACTCAAGGTTGAACTCTCATTTTTCCGCACAATAAAGCCAAATCGTTTGTATTGATTGTTATTCGGGCCATGGAAAGGAATTACCACCCACGCGATGTGCTCCAGAAAGATATACAAAGCCACACTCGTCAACAGAACATTTACATCTATCTATATATATAAAAATGAATTGCTGTTCGTTAGTCTCGCTAAAACTCGAGAGCGGCTGGACCGATTTGGCTAATTTTAGTCTTGAAATATTCGTTGAAGTCCAGGGAAGGTTTAAAAGGTGAAAAAAAATCAAATAATTGCTGGGAAATCCCTCAAAACAGCCCTTTTCTATTTCCCATACAAATGTTTTGTAATTAATATCGAGAGTCAATTTGTAATTTATTACCGCTGCATAAAGTTCAAATTCGCGTGCGCGTTGGAGAATCTTATATCGCGTTCCGTAACAACTAACTTCAGTTGTTGATCTGTCAGATTATATTTTTATTTTTTTTGTATTTTACCTTTTTTATATTTGACAATAGATTTGAGAACCAAAATATAATATGTCAATCCATCCTGTCGCACTTCAGAATACGGAAAAAATTATAACGATATTGTGTTACGATATCTGTGAGTGCATCCTTCTATCTTTGTAGCTACGTGCGCGAGAACTTTCTTTACTTTGGTAATCCTTTGTGGTAGTGACTTTGTGCTTTATAATTTACGATGCCGAGGAGAAGACGACCTGACTTAAGAAGTCAATCAAATGTACGAAGAGCTACCTCACGTGCTAACCGCACTGATGACCAGAGAGAGAGAATTAAAATACAGACACAGAAAGGAAGATTGTTCATTTTTATATAAACGGATTGTACAAATTGATTTATCCATTTTTGTAATACATATTCTCTTCCTTTTCCAATGCGTTTCATTCTACTATAATTTTATTTGGCTTTTTACCATTTATAAAGGCTTCAGCCTTGGTTTAATTACTGAGCCCTCAGTTGTAAATTGTAAACCAGACATATCTAAGGAGATAATAATAATTAGGCTTTTTATATTTTACATAACAAATAGTTCTGAACGCTGACATAAATGTTTGACAACCAACAAATATGTCAATCCCTATTAATGAGTGACACTATTCTTCATTTTTAAAATGTAAAATATGCAATTATTCGAATATTGTAGATATATGTTGTCGATTCGAACCCTTTATTTAAATCCGTTCTTTAATTTGAGGGAACAATTACCCGCATTGAAGGGATAAATATTTAACGTTTACACAGGACATTACATAGAACAGTTTATATGGGAAAATGAAATTCCTGTTTTTATCATATTGCCCGCAATTCTTCCATATTTTATCACCATTTAAACCTTCCCTGGACTTCAACGAATATTTCAAGACTAAAATTAGCCAAATCGGTCCAGCCGTTCTCGAGTTTTAGTGAAACTAACGAACAGCAATTCATTTTTATATTATAGACGGATCCGATTTGTTTGTTTTAAAATCATTTTATACAAAAGTTTAGGTCTTTTATTTATCGTTTTGGCAGAACAAAGTCTGCCGGGTCAGCTAGTACTAAAATATAAATAAAATGTTTTACTCTAGTGACGAATGCCTTTCGAGCAGGGTGGTACACTAAATTCTGAAACGACTGAATCTAAGTAATGTATTTGACATTTTGTAGATTCAATAAATATTGTTTCATCATTCAATCCCACACTACACATGTGTTGGAAGGTATAAGGGGTTTCCCCACAACAATAAGACGCAAAACAAATATTTGTTGATAGCAAGACAATTGTTTTGGTCAATGATACCTGACCTATCGCAGTCTATATATAGCCTACGTCACGGATACTCGCAATAGTTTCTTCGAATCGAACTATTTTGGTTACATTGTTATCTCAATGTAGCTCTGCCAACGGAGACTGCCATCGCAGAATTTTATACCTAACTATTTGTACCCATTCTGATATTAAACATGCGTAACTGTTTATTATCCTTTAGCAATTTTTAGAAAATATAAATTTTTTTATTTGTGCACTGTCGAAGCGGGGCACAATTGCTAGAAAAAAATATATGAGAAACTGAAATTGGCAGTATGTGCCTTTAATTAAAATTATATCTCTCTCTGTATGGTATGTTAGGATAATCCCGCGTGTGTCTGATGTCATTGTTGTAACACTATGAATCATTGTAGACACGACACACATAACTGCATACTCATTCAACATTCATTGAATGCAGTCTATTATCTATATTAAATAAACACTTTAACCCCTGACAAGCACACTGGGCACAAAGTACCCACCCCAAAATTTTATTTCGTTATATTTCTTCTTGTATATTTAAAAAACGGCTTTTTCTTCCAGTGATGTTTTGTTGGGACCTTGAGGAAGAATGTTTAATAGCCGTTGGTTAGATTCGGTTTATACAACGCAGTGGGCGCAGAACGTTGTGGGTACTTTTAACCCAGTGTGCCAGTTAAGTGTAGTCAGTTAAATATTCAAGAGTGCTTTCTCGGACCATATCAGTGTTTTTTTTCTCATTTACGGTAAGTAATAATTTATGATTACAATTTTAAAACAACACATTTAAAAACTTATGTAAATTTATGTATTATATGCATGTATAAGTCATATTTTCATATATTTTGAAATATAAAATATTTTTAGAAACATTTTAAATATTTATCTCATTTGAATAGTTTTGTAAATTGTGATATTTGTTTTAAATCATTAAACGAAGAACAAATTCTAATGTGCTGATTAACGACGAAACAATTGATGAAGAGATTACTGATGAAGACTGACCATGGGGACAGTGAAGGTGAAAATTACAAAATTTCATCTTTGTCACAAAGTGAAGATGATGACGATCTGGATCACGATACTTACCAGCCATCTACCAGTAATCTATGACATATTTGAAAGAGACGTCGGATTAATCAACCATGATGTATCCGCAATGGGAAAATCTATGTGTAAAAGACATCGACGCCCTATGTGTATGAAGTGTTGTAACAAAAATTATATTTATAAAATATATATTTTATGTTTATTTGTATTTTCGTGCTTGAAAATAAAGATTACAATAAATAATAGACCTCTTATTTCTTTAAAAACCCGCCCTGTACTTACTTTCTAGCGCACGCTATTGTAATGCATTCAAATAGCAAAATAACTATACTTTTCGAAACAGACCAAAAAACGAATCTTACCGTTTCGTAGAGCGCTTTCTAAGCTTTCCAAAACACTATAACTTTTTATAGTTTACTTCATTAGAATCAAAGATACGGCCCAAAAACAAAAAAATCTCCAAAACGCTCTTTTTTAAGCTTTGATACTATTGTTATCTATTTTAATAGACACTAAATAATTTAATATTGTATCTATTTTATAGAGAATTGTTTGAGCTTTAATTAAAAATAAAGAAAAATTCTCTAACTTTTTTAGGGACGAAGATATTTGAAAATGAAATATGCTGGGTACTTTTCACCCTCAATGCTTAAAGAGGTATACAGTTTAGATGTGTGCTTGTCAGGGGTTAAATATATGGTTGAATGTCATTATAATTAAAAGTATTTTTTGAATCTCTAAAAATAATCAGACTCGATAAATAATGTAATTGAACATGAAAAAAAATCTTTTTCTTAACGATCAATTTGATTTCAATTAATTAAGTTCTTATCACAAAAAAGTATTTAATACTAGTCATCCACGTTTTATTACACTGCAGTAATGTATTTTAGTGTTGTCATATCATATTCAATTTTCAAAAAAAAAAGATATTCTTTTTTTTAAATGCGATTAATTTTCATAGGTGAGAGCCACGTCAGGCAAGTTCACGAGGCAAGCGCCACCGTGACGCAGGCATGTTACTGCGAACGCATCGCGCGAGACGCGTCACGCCTTGTTTTACTCCTTATCAACACGCGGCCAGCTGATAACGAGCCAAGTGCTCTACACACCACCACGCACAACACTTCACCCAATACTAGTGAGAAATTTATGTTCGGAGAAATTATTTATAACTATAGTAAATGGTATTTAAACTAGACGGTCGCATTTACATACTTTTAATGATTACCTTAATAACATTTTATGAGCCAAACTTCTGATATTTGTTACTGAATCGCGACGTAATTGATAAAAAAATTGGCACTTTATAAAAATTGGCTTTTATAAAATATTTTCCTAATCCAATTTTCACTACTATAACTACTAAGATTTTGAAGACTTATTTAATGCATGAACATGCAAACTGCATTTAGCGATAACATCGCCTAATAATGCACCTAATATATAATGTTTCTGTTTGCCCATAAAGATTAATGATTCAAATTGTTTCAAACTTTATACTTCCGGCTTGACGCTAAAAATGGAGCAAAAATGATAACCCTACCAATATTGATCAAATATAGCTAAAAATTCTTGATGAGAAGTTTTAGGTATATCACCATCAGTCTTTATATATCCCACAGCTGGGCACAAGTCTCCCCAAAAACTAAGAGAGTTTTGGCTTTAGTCTACTACTTTCAGGTAGGTATAATAGGTTTATTATTACTTAATATGCACAAACATGTATCTATGCCAATGGTATGTGCTTTGGATCTTAAATAAGTTAATTGATGCACCAGTCATACATATATATTTTCCTTGGCCAACCCCATTTTAAAACAGGCATCAATGACCTAGTAAGATTTATAAGAGATTGCCATTATCTCAAAAAAATCTAAGAATCAACTGTTAGATAACCAAAGTAAATATATAATTCCATAAAATATCATGAATTTTTCAGAAATTATTAGAGATTTAAATAAGCCCACCAAACTTCCCTAGTTTCAGCAGTTTTAAATGAGCATCATTTTACTTCTATCAAAATTGTTGCACTAATTTTAACGGGATCACATAGAATTTTCATCTCATTTCTGTGCTTTATAAATATATAATATTTATAAATTGCCAATTTTTCATGTAATATATGATTTATTGCATATATTAATTCCCTAATAACTATCTGCTAATAATAACTTACACATCACGTGTCACAGTGGTAATGGATGCTAATTATGTTACATAAAAACCAGACAGATGATAAACAAAGCAATTGACTTTAAGAAAATCATCTAGAAAGGTTGCATACATTCACACCTCTTTCCCATAGAAAATTATGCATAAACTTTTTATACAACAATAATAGATCCAGTTTCATCTGCTTTCATATTGCTTTGAACTTCTTTTAATACTGCCCTTCTTGAAAAATAGTTTTAGAAATGAAGGTTCCTTCCACCAGATAAAGAAAACTGCATTTTAATATTAAAAATAACTAAGAAATCTCTTGTCAATATTTTTAACTTTTATCATGGTTATGAATGAAAAGATTTGTAAGTTGACATGATAACTATTTTTCTAGTACCTAATGTGGCATGTTATCTTATCTAGGTCTGATAATCACAGAGGAAAATGGACAATCAATTATAATCTTTCTTATTTTCAAATGTCATTGCAAGTAATAAAATCATAACCTAATTCATTCAAAAAACATAATCTACCTATTCCTAATTAAATGGTTCAAGGACAATTCCTTGCAAAAATGTAAAATATGGTCCTCATAGCATGGCTTATATTTTTCAAATTAGAAATACAATACTGGTGAAACATGAAGCTATCTATTATACACTAAATGGTTAACATGAACTGCTAATATATCTATATAAACCCCAAATCTATTCTACACTATTAATTAATGTAAGATTTCTGTCAGAAGGACTTCTTTAACAACAACTTTCTATATAAAAATATTAGTACCATTTTATCCATTGGTTCAATGCAACAGTGTCATTGTAAGCGTTTTGTATTGGCAAGTTCACCTCTCATCATTGATCAACTTACCACCATCTCAGTATTAATAAAAATCTATAATATCATACATGTGTTATGTGGTGCACCTCGTCTGAATCATCCAGGTTGCTCATTTCGTCTAAATTACTCATGTCGTCAAGATTGCTCATGTCTGCATCACTGAAATCATCACTGGAGAGAGCCATGCCTTCCGCCTCATTCTCCAATTGTTCAATGAAACCGCTCGCACAATATGGGCATGTGTAATCCTGAAAATAATCATCAATACTTATTAGAATTCAAATTGGAAACAAATAGAAAAATGTCATTCCTGTATGGTAGAATTTAGTAATGTGCAAAGTTAATATTTAATAGATAAGGATTTATTACATTTATTTATTGTTTTTGTTTAGTAATAAACTATAAAAAATATGAAATTGTAAATTTTTTCCTTCAGTTGCAGTTTGAAAGTAAAGAATATTGGACTTTAAAAGTCCAGGATTGGACTTTAAAAACTTTAATATTAGGAAATGTTTACGTGTCATTACAATGTATTATTTATTCATAATATACATCCTACTAAATTGATTCATCACAAAATCCTTAAAATTATTGTATAAGAAAATTTCTATACATACAAAGTGCATATCAAGGACAGCTAATCAAGGATCTAGACACCAAAGTGTTCTAGATCAAAAACTGCAAATACCTTATGGATATTGATATTTCAGTAAAAAGATACACATTTCCATGGTGACAATATCCGGTCAATTATCAAATATCAATAATAAAATCTCTAATAGAGAGTCAAAACAGTGGTCAGGTGTTTCATTGCGGTCCCCAGAGCCCCAGCAGTCTGCGGGAAGTAATTAGTACGCGACATGCGTGATGTAATTGCGTAAAATCGCCAAATACCGTCGACACTTGGCCGAGATCAAGTTTCCTGAGAAATGTCACCCGCACGATGCACCGGCTGCACCAACAGACACTTGGGACACAATCTCTCCAACGAAACATAATGCGTAGAAAATTTTCGTGATAACCACAAGAAAAATTTCACAACTGGGGTCTCTTACTCGAACATAGAGGGAATAAGCCTCAAATATGTTTAATATGTTACGAAATTAGTAACATTATTGATTTTTACCTGCAAAACATCTTCAAATTCAATATTACACCTGTGACAGAAGAATCGTGCAATCGGTCTACGTTCTACCATTGCGTCAGCCATTATATTTAATTATTTTACACTGTTACACCAACAAATATTTAACGTAATAAATATATGTCTGAAGATTGTGCTTTTAAATTTTCAACAAAAATTTAACAATCGCCATTTTTTTGGGCATGCACAATCTATGGGAAGTACGTTATTTTTTCTAGAAATTCACAGATTATCGAAGTTATCCAAAGACAAACCTATATGTCAAAATGTTAAACTTTAGTCGATTAAACTAATACAAGTACGTCATTAAATATACTAAATGCCACTACAATAAAAAGCATTTCTAAACTGGCAACACTAAGTTATCTGTCGTCGTTCGTTGATTTGTTCGCTTGCGTGTTGTTGTGGGTCAAATACATTTTTTATTTCATTATTGTCCTTTATCATGGAAAATAGTGTTTGTAGTATTATTAACAGACTAAGTTATGTGTAGATTGTGGTTTATCGTCGCTTTAACGACCGTGTATCGCCGTGTGTGAGAGCAATACGTACGTAGATAGTGCAGTGCTTTGGTGGATGATTGTTATCAAATATACGTGATTAAGAGACGAATCATGTGGATTTTTTCTATTTTAAATAATTATCACCTTCCTTTAAAACTCATGTAGGGCTTTGTAATCGAATATAAGTAAATATAACAAATAGTTAACGTGCAAAGTGGGTCAACGTCGCGTGTGATTCTTTTGACTACAATGAATGAGAAAAAGTTGGTCCAGAATTTCAAAAGCTACATCAACGTGTCGCCCGGGGTAACGTTTGTTTTCATATCACATTACATGCACATGCAACAGACACATTCCCAACAAACAGTAATGATGAATGATGTTCCAAGTTCATATCAATATTTTTTACAATAAGGTTAGATAAATATTACCTAATCGAATTTGTTTTGTTTTGTCATACAATATTTAATGAATCATAACATATGTTACGTTTTCATTGCTTGTTTAGAGCCAAATTCTTGATAATAAGTTATGTTTATCATAATATTGTCATATTGACACTCATCATATGACAAAAATCAAATGTTTCGTAGGAGAATTTATCTTAATTTATAAAATAATGCTATGATTGTGTCCATCTGCATCATAAAATATATAACTTTTTTTTTTAAATCAGATCTTTTACGTAAAAAAAATCTATGAGTAAAATGTTCCAAACTCAGATAAACCTTCTATTATAACATTGATAAGATAAAATAATAGCTATTATATATAAGTCTAAATGAGTTAAATAATAAGAATATGAGTAAGTGATAATCAGCAATCCATTCATCCAATAAAACTAAAATTTTCATACAACATATAAAAATTAAAAATCTGAACACCTTTAGAAACATTAGGAATTTGGTCAACATATGAATATATTAGAGGAGACCTTTGAGGAAGTTTATTGGCATAGTTTCTTATTGAAAAACCTAAACTTGTTCTCAAAGCAAGTAAATCAATGTTTGTTTATTAACAATTCATTGGTTACTTTGAATTAAATGATGAAGTGAGGAGGAAAAACATAGTCTTTATTTTGAAATAACATTTAGATCAGAATAATTTGTGGTTAAAACCATTTAAATATTTTATTTTACTTATGTAATTAAACTGAGTCCTCATAAATTAAAGAAAAAGTCTTGTAGTAAAAGTATAACAGCAATCATATAAAAGCATGCTAGACCTTCCTAAATTAAATAGAATTATAATGAAATAAATAATTAATTAAATGCAATCATAGGTTACAAAACATAAAAGATTTCCCCGTCTTATTACTAATAAAAACTGTATTACAGAAGTCAATGTCTTCTTTACATTATGTTGAGCCTCAGTAAAGGAAATAATTGAACAATAAAAGTTTTATAAAGTTCGTTGTTGCTAATGAGCCTCAGCGCACGCGTCTAATATTTCTCCGCGTAATTAAATCTTTATTCGTACAAAGTTCCGTTTTACGATGGAAATTGCTGATAGTGAGGAAGACGATTTAAGTGACAATGAATTTATAAACAGTTGTGAGCGAAGTTTTGCGTCATATAATGGTGAAGAAAAATGTCCCGAAATAACATCTTTGGAGCAAGTACAAAATAAAGTGGAAAAGAGAAAATTCCCTGAGGATGATAATAGTGAAGAAAATGAATTTATTACTGTACAAAGAAGAAGATCAAAGCGAAGAATTTTGAGTGATACGATAAAAACAAAAAGTAAATTGGGGGTAGACGAAAATAAAAATTATGAGACAAGCGATACTGGAATGCAAGAAGTTTCGATTACATCGACAGAATGTTTGCCTAAACAAATGGCATTAGCAAAGTTGCTGCATAGTGAAAACATTACTGGAATAACTAGAATTAAATATAAAAGTTATAATAAAGTACTAATCCAATTTAAAGAAAAAAAAGAGGCGTTGAAATTATTAAATTGTTATAAGTTTTAAGAGATGGGATGCAGATTACAGTTAGCAGATGAATTGGCCTTATGTTATGGAACTGTTAAAGGTGTTGATTTGGATTTAAGCGAAGAAATTATTATAAAAGAAGTTTTGCAATGTGATATTGAAATTATATCCGTTAAAAGATTAAAAAGATTGGATTTGGATGGACAATGGGTTGATAGTGAATGCATAAGGGTCTGCTTTAAAGGAAATTCTTTGCCGACTTATGTTTACGGGTATGGATGTCGATTCAGGGTTGATCCTTATGTATTTCCTGTGAGCCAATGCTCAGGTTGTTGGCAGTTTGGGCATGTTTTTAAATACTGTCCGACAAAAAAGAAACTGTGTCCTAAATGTGCTGGAAATCACGATAATTGCGATGTGAAAGATATCAAATGTTTAAATTGTAAAGGACCTCACTTTGTTTTAGATAAAACATGCCCCCTATTTTTGAAAGAAAAATCAATACGGAAAATCATGAGTGACAACCAAGTACCGTACCCTAAGGCCTTACAGATGTATATTGACAAGCAAAGAGAGGAACAATCATTTTCTGAAGCATTTCGCCCCACGTTAATCCTTGAACATTCAAATAAACCAACAGTCAATCATGACAAAGTAAATAACCTACCTATACTCGTACAAAAGGAAGCAACATTAGAGAAAACCAATCATTTAAAAAAAACGGACTATAATAAGCATCGAAAGTCGAAAGCACCGAACTTCATAGAAGATGATAGCATATACGTAACAGAAAAAAATTCTACACCGAATATTGAAGATACTCATGACACTGAAAACAATAAAGGACGCAGTGATTCGCGCCAAAAAATTGATTTGAGGTACTTATTAATAAGAATGAAAAACATTATACTATCAGAAGCTACATTTGAGGATAAAATAACATTAATTGTTAAACTTTTGTGTGCAGAATTTAAGACATTTTTAGTTGATTTGTTTCTAAAAGGAGGCTTTTTGGAATTATTACTTAATACATAAATGGCTAGGTTTCATAATGTGCAGATAAATATAATGCAATGGAACTCACAAAGTCTCCGCCCTAAGTTAAAATTGTTTGAAAATCTCTTAATACAAGAAAAAATACATATCGCTATTGTCTGTGAAACATGGCTGAACAATGAATCCTCAATTAACATTAGCAATTACAATATTTATAAAAAAAATAGAGTTGATGGTTATGGAGGAGTTGCAATTTTTGCGCATAAATCAATACAGGCGCATCTGTATCCTATAAATGTCAAAAACGCTAATATAGAAATTGTTAGTATAAAATTAATTAATTGTAAAGATTTAGAATATGTCGTAGGTATTTATTGCCCCTCTAATGTCCGCACTCATGTTTCGGATTGGGATAATATTTTTTCTCAATTTGTTGGTAAAACTTTAATAGCTGGAGATATGAATGGTCACCATATGAACTGGTCTACCAAATCTGATGCAAGAGGGTTACAGATATTGGATTCCTCCCTTGAAAACTCCTTTATCTCTCTAAATAATGGTGTACATACAAGAGTTAAATTAGTCAATGGAAATTTACAACAAACTTCTCCGGACATAACGTTTGCATCCTCAGATATTGCGATTTTATTAACTTGGCGAGTTTGCAATGAGAGTTTAGGCAGTGATCATATGGTTATTAAAATGTCATTAAATATTGCAAGCAATTTTCAAACAATTAGGCGAAGAAATTTCAAAGCTGCTAATTGGGATAAATATAAAGAGACGCTGATTAATAACTATAAATCGCTTAACAGTGAAAACATACAATACAGATATAATAATTTTATAGAATTGCTTAATGACGCTGCCAACAATTGTATTCCCTATGTAAAGTGTTGTTTTAAACCGACGAGCACATTTAAACCTAAAAGTTATTGGTCTCCAGAATTATCCAAAATAGTGGCAGAACGCCGACTAGCGTTGTCTAATTTTCGTCGTAATCCTACTCCCCTAAATTATGAAATTTTAGAGAAAAAGACTAAAGAATCACATAAATTAATCAGAAATGCTAAAACTAAAAGTTGGCAATTATTTTGCAATTGTACAAGGTATGTGGCACCGCATGAGATGGGTTAAAGGTTTTAGACATTCAAAATGTTGTACCTCTGTTGATAGGCAAAAGGAATTACTACGTACTCTTGCTCCAGATTATGTGCAAAATTTTAGGCCTAACTTTGTCTCGAATAATAAAAACCTAGAAAAGGAATTTAGTATTCAGGAACTTAACAATTCTATTAAAAAAAAGGACTCAGCACCAGGTGAGGATGGTATATCTTATACAATGATTCATAATTTACCCGATATTTACAAAAAAGAATTACTTGCTATATACAATAGTATTTTGAATTTTGGTATAATACCCAATCAGTGGCGTAACATTCAAATTATTCCGATTCCAAAAATTAATGATTCTGGTGGGGAGAATAAATTAAGACCTATTTCTTTGTTATCATGTTTGTGTAAAATATTCCATTTAATGATTATGAAGCGCTTAGAATGGTTTACTGAAAAGCAAAGGATTCTTTCCCACAGCACTGTAGGTTTCAGGAAATCATATTCCTGTATAGATGCTTTGACACGATTAGTAAGTAATATACAAATAGGTTTTTCAAAGAATATTCCGACTTTGGCATGCTTTCTGGATATACAAGACGCTTATAATAATGTTTCAATTGACAAAACTGTTTTAATTCTAGATCATCTTGGGATAGGTACAAAATTGTGCAATTACATCTGGTCCTTTTTGAGTGAGAGGCATTTAGAAGTTCGCACAGGCAACAATTTAGATGATAAAATTATCAGATGGACTAAAAAAGGTCTAGCACAAGGAGACCCTTTGTCGCCGTTAATCTTCAATTTAGTGACCTATAACATATGCCAATCCTGCCATGATGTGGAGATCCTCCAATATGCTGACGACTTTGCACTATATATCAGTAATAAAGATCTTACAAAAAGTGAACACCTTATGCAAAGTTCACTTAAAAAAATAGTCACATTATTGAGTGAAATTGGTTTAGAACTATCTGCCACAAAATCAAAATATTGCATTTTTAGTAGGGGACGAAAAAGACTTACCTGCAACCTTAAAATAAATGAGCAGTATTTAGAATATTCAGATTCTATTAAATATTTAGGAATGTGGCTGGACAAAGGCCCTAGGTGGGGTACACACATTAATAAAATTGCTAATAAATGTTTAAGATTCCTTAACATTCTAAAGATTCTTTCTGGTAGTTCATGGGGAGTGCACATGAAACACATGAGACAATTATATATCTCCCTAATTAGAAGTAGGATGGATTATGGCTGTTTCCTCTTTGACTGCAGTGCTAAAACTCATGTGTCAAAACTGGACAAACTTCAAAATATGGCGCTAAGATTGATAGGCGGTTTTATGAGGAGTTCTCCAATCCACGTTATGGAGAGTGAATTAAATATAGAACCTTTATTTTTGAGGAGATTGTACTTATCATATAAATATATTTCAAAAATGTTTTCTTTGAATAACAATACTTCTTTAGACCTTATTAATCAACTAAGTTCCTTTTGTAACATGAGTTATTGGAGGAAAAAAAATATACCATTACTGGTCAAATCTTATCATGACATAAAAGACATAGATATTAAATCTCATAACCTAGATTGTATTTTCTCTTTAGACACATGGACTTCATCCTTAGATGTAAATAGCTTTATTAGATTTGACCTAGAATGTGTTAAAGTCCCTAAAAATACTATAGACCCTAACATCCTATATATAAATACTATAGCAGACATCAACTCCACTTACAATGGTTGGCACAAAATCTATACCGATGGATCGAAAGGTCCTCATGGTGCAGGGGCTGGAATATACGACTCAATTTTAAAATATAGAGAGGGTTTCAGAATTAACCTAGATATATCCATAATGTCACTGGAACTCATTGCAATTAAGCAAGCTCTCCTCTATGCTGGCAATCAAAATTTTGCTAAAGCTGTGATTTTTTCTGACAGTAAGAGTGCTCTGCAACACATCGCTCGATGTGCCTCTGGTTGCAGAGGTGCATCGATAGCGTTGGACATTCTAAATGTTATCATCTCCTCGTTGAGAACAGGTAGAAGAATAAAATTGCAATGGGTTCCAGCTCACTGTGGACTCAAGGGAAACGAAGAGGCGGATCAAATAGCTAAATTGGGGGCTTTAAATGGCACAGAAATAAATTATTTACCGGACTATATTGAAGTTTTATCAAAATTGAGAATGATGTGTTATGAAAAATGGAAACAATCCTTTTTAGAAATATCTAAATGTAAAGGCATTTGGTACAGATCTTTTCAAAATGAACCCCCAAAGAGACCATGGTTTGACAATAATCTCAGCAGAAACTACATTAAATTAGCGTTCCGGCTCCGTTCTGGGCATTTTCCAACAGCAAAGTATAATCATATGATAAAAAGGTTAAATTCTCCAAATTGCTTAACATGTAATAAAGTAGAAGATATTCAACATATTTTATTAGAATGTATTAAAAACAAAAAAGAACGTGATTTATTGTTTTCTAATTTTGATTGAAATATTTTAGATGTTGGTTTAATACAAAGTATTTTATGTGACCCAAACTCAAATTTAGCAAAAGAATTTTGTCAGTTAATTAATTTAAGATAGTTTAAGTTTTTATAATAAGTTATCAATGTAATAGAAGTATAGATATGTGTATTTATAATAAGTTTTTCATGTATTAGTAGTATAAGTATGTACAAGGTATGATGGGGTTGACATATCCTTGTTGGATAAAAACCCCTAAATAAATAAAGATAAAAAAAAAAAAAAAAAAGTTTTATAATAATACTACAAGTCTTAAGTCATTGATTTCAATTGTATGTGGAAAAAAACATGTTTCTCAGTACACAGAAAGAGCTGAAATCTTCACTGTGTCTGATAACCACACATTGACCTTTTCAATAGTTTCTTTTACCTTTTTTAACCCATTTTTCTTAACATTTGCCAGCTAAGCTAAGCCCCATGTTAATGAGAGCTTTATCAGTTACCTAGTATGTCTATTCTTACTGAAATTGAGCTGCTATTCAGAATTTTCATTGAGGACTGACAGATCTTAATTTCTCATATGGACCCTGTTTGTCCATGTCCCAGGTCTTGTAATCATATTCAATAATTTATACTCCCAAAGTAACTGGTGAGGCTGAAAATGTAAACAAAAATGTGATGAATTTAGAATGTAGTGCGAATAAATTTATTTCTCATAACTCTAACAATATATTTTAAAATATTCAGCTCCAATTTACAAAACCAGTTATTTATGACAATTTATCAAATTTACATAATAAATGTGCATATTTGGTATAAATTGAATAATTTATATTATAATTTTGTTACAGAGCAAAGAAAAAAATGGTTCAGTGCAAGAGGTGAAGCCAAAATTACTCAATGGTAAGTTATTTTATGGTGTCAGTTATTATGACCTTGTTACATGATAATTGTCCTGCTGGAGGTGAAAATGATGGTTAAGACATATATAACTCATAGAAGTGATTTTTAAACTATCCCATTCTCAATGGTCACATTTCTAGAGAGATACTTGTAAAAATTAGGCATTTGTAACAACTTCCCCAAATTACTAATACAAAGCTTTTGGTTGCTACAATAATTAAATGATTAACTTTCAATGTCGGTAATTGTATAATGGGTATTTTTGTAATGATCCTTAGGGTTCAAGATTTTTTTGATTAATAAGAGTTATTTAACCAAAAGAATTTATCAAGTGAATAGACTGTTTCTATTTTCCCATTTTCAAGAGCACCATTTTTTAAGTCATAGCATTAAGTGACAAACTTTTGCACTTTATCACCATCAGATATCTACAAGTCCAATAGACAATAATTAACAATGAAGCTATTATAAGCCATCAATATCCTTCGATTGATGAACAAAATACAAGTGTGGAAGGGAAGTACTTTATTGAAATGTCAAGGCAGAGAGGCATAGCTTTAAACGCGAACCTACTAGACAACTATCTGCTTGACAGTTTTTGCACAATCTCCCCAAACACTTTCACATACCATCAGAAACGCATCGCGAATCGAATTAAAAGCGATATCTCGTTTTGGCGAATAAACGTAGCTGCCCCCGCCACATTATCGATTATGTCAAATACAATGGGCAATAAACGATTACGTATGCGTTGCGTACGCTTAACTGTACCGCCTTTTATGCGAACCTAGTACTTGTTATATGGCGACAGTAGGAAGTTGTGCCCCATAGACCATCGTTATAGTGGACCGTAGTGTTGATATGGGCGTGCTGAGGAAAGGTGAGCCGTATTTTTTTTTAATTAAAGCCAGTGTAAAACCTTTTTGAAGAAATGTTGGCGTAAAACTTTTTTCAATTAACATTTATATTTATTTTTCAATTAACTTGCGAATTATTTTTTTACTCTGTTTTTCTTAGCGTAATTTTTTCCAACGATGTTATAATTCATTTTATTTTTTTTTTCAACCCGAAAAGTGGACCTAGTAAATTCCGAGTCATGTGAATATCTTCTTGTTTTAATTCCTAATGTATAGGAAGAATGCCTATGGAGTGGGCTTTGTCTGCCTTGTCTCTACACAGTACCTTCCCTTCGAGGTTATTTCCCACCTTTATAGGCATCACTGCTTCAAGAACGTTAATCTTATCACCAAGTTTGGTAATGAATTTTGCATGATATGCACACAGTCTAAAAATAAATAAGGTAAACTGTATGTTATATCCACTTTTTTTTTCACTGTAACTGGTAAATGTTTGTTTGCTTTCAATAATTTCCGTATGAATAATTAAATATACGGCACCATAAAATCTAATAACATTCAACGCAGTTATATTAGGTATTAAAAAGTTAATAAAAACCCTTATAATTTTTCTAAGGGCAATTTCTTGTAAATATATCAAAAAACTTAATATTGAACATACAGTCGAAATCGGTTCAGCCGTTTCGGGGACTAGTCAAGAGCATACAGCCACTTAAAAAGTTATTTTACTTACTCAAAGTTAATGACAGCTGGCAATTTGTAGGTGAAAAAATATATATCTTTTCTTTCGATTCAATGTTTGTCTGGAAAAAATCACTCAACAACAAGACTGCTTGATTTCCACACGTTTTTCTTAATGATTTCACTTATGTAAATTCTTGCATTATTAGATTGCATTTAAAAAATGTCTTTCTGTCTCCTGCTATAGTCATAAGTCGTAAGCAGATAATATGTGTAACATTTAACCCATACACATACTATTTTTTTATTTTTGTTTTTTCAAGAAAGTGTAAAGAAATAAACAAAATAATAATAAGCAGAAATGCATTTGTGCACCCAGATTCCGCCAATTGTGTTTTCGCCCTACGTAATAGGTGGTGAGCCTATTGCCTACTGCCCAATCCGCAATTCGAACCTAGAACTTTTGTCGATTAGCACAGTAATGCAAGATTAGGAGACAGTTGTTTCTGACCCATATTTTTTATTCAAACTCCATTGTTGCAAGCTTTTTGCATTCAACATTAACATGTTGACATAACCGTCCGTCTCCCTGAAATATATTCATTCCTGGAATAGAATTCTAAGGATTCACAATTAAACTAGTTACTTAAATGGATATTCCGCGAAACATAAGAGTTTCTCTGTAAATTGTGGTAATCCCATGGAAATAAGACGCATTAGGTAAATGTGTGTATTAAATTCATAGACAATTGAAAGTGTTGCTTATTGTGTTACGGAACGCTATAGATCAACTTTTCCTGACGATGTCCTGTTTATTAATGTATATAAATTATCATACACAAAAACGCGCCAAAACGCACTTCTACCTAACGCACAACTAAACTTTCTTTTCAACGCTAGTGATTTTGCCCATACATATCGGTTTTTCAATTGATGATTTTAGTATTATTAACCACGGACTCTCGTTCAGTCAATTTAAGGAAACGTTTGAGCATTTATATCGCACAACCAATAAGGAAGTCGAGAGTTTGTCCCTATCCCACCACACACCCGCTACTGCAACTCCTGTACTCCAGGATCAACAGCGGCACGCACGGCACTGGCGCCGAGCAATGAAGTTAAGCGAATCTAAGGGGACCTAACTTGTCATAATCCCGCAACGAAGTTAATTAGAAAAGCAATGTATAGGAGAAGTTGGAAAAGAAAGTCGAGAGTTGAAATTAAAACTTAATAAGTAGGGATAGCAATCTTCCAACCAGTCCCCACTCTACTGCCAAAGAACAATACTTTTATAATCTCGGTTGCTGTAGAGACCAGTCTGCCGGCGTGCACAATCCATCCGCCACACACCGCCGCGAATGATTGAAACTGTAACGTAGAGCCGATGATGGACCGTGACGCACTATTTAATAAACGGTCCCACAGCACGCCATGCGCACCTGTCATGTTAACAGAAACTTCCAAGATAGGTCTTCGCCCGGGCACATTTTTTATAGGAAATGTAACATTTGTTATTTATTTAAATAGCACAACCACATTTTTAGCTTATTTACATCTTCTGAGGTACCGCCTCCGATGTACGTGATAGTTAGGTGTGCATTGTGTAACATAATTGATGTAGTTTAAGTTTCGATTTGATAACGAAATGTTGCGTTTGCGATATTGTTTACCATATTATACGTAGCAAGATCTTCGTATAATTTTATAATTAAAAAAAGAGCAATACTATTTGTCCCCCAATAAATTAACCCATTAGGTACCAACTTTTTTCTGTATTGTTTGACATATTTTTCAAAGAGTATATATATAATAAGGATAACATAAAAAAAATATTTTAAAAAAATAACAAAATAAATTTTTAGTGCATCAGTCCAATGTTCCCATTTGGGAACATATTTAAATAAAGAAATTCAATAAGTACTGCCATCCATTGAATCAAATTACTAGTTACAAGCTATTATTTAGATACTATTTGATATTATTTTACAATAATTATAAAATACTTACATCGAATTACAGAATAATCAAATTGGAAACAATTGAAAATTTCGAAACTCGTAAAAACTACGTTCTTTGATCAACAACACATAAATGACAATAATTTCAAGTGAATAATTGGCTTGATATTAAGCACCACACAGTGTAGAAACTAATGACGTGAATAATTATTAAAACATTGCAGGTAGTTATGAATGAATCGACAAAAAGTGAGATGTCCCAAATGGGAACATTGGTACCTAATGGGTTAAGCACATGGTCTGCTAAAGTCATCGAAAGATTACATGCACGACTCTTATAGCACGATAAAACATACTCTACAAACATAACCCCAAGCTAGACCACTTATCTTTCTATAAGACAGTCTGTCCATTTTGCCAAATGTTATTGTCCTACATATTAATAAATTACACAGTCTTAGTTGCTCAATCAAATGTTAGTATTAATAGCACCGAGGGGTACATTATATAAGGTAAATTCCCGCGGGAATTGTCTCGACGGGTCATTAATTAAAACTATGCTATCCGGTTGCGTCTAATAGTATGTACATTCTGTTCTATTTATAGAACTGCTAAACAATTGTGCGGATTAAGTAGATATTAATTTCTGCGTGAGTAGTACATCCTATATACATTCCACTGCTGGACAAGAGCCTTCTCTTAAACTAATCAGTTCTCAATTTTCGATCCGCCAGGCTGACTTAGGGCGTCTCTCGAGTGTTCATTTTTGAAGTCCCGAAATATCTTCTTTATGCAGATAACGGCGTACATAGGGTTTTTAACCGATTAAAATCCGGCGTTCCTCGTCTAACTCGCTAGAAGGGAATACAAGAGGATTTTCCCCATGTAACAAAAAAAGGATGGCGTCGTATTGGCGCACCTAAAGAAATCCTTGTACAGTACACTCAGGTGTTCAAGTTTCCTTACCATATTAATATTTACCGTTAATTTGTGTAATGTCAGTGTAGTTTACTAAACTATAAACAATCGATAACTGATTACTGATTTTTCAAACTCGCAAGATGATGAATACCTATCACATAAGCTGATTTTGTCGTCTGTATCTCTCCACTCATAAATTCTACTGACTATTGAAATGTTGCTTTAGGCTTCGTTTAAAATGTTCCTTTAAAAAGAGAAACACGTGGAAAGGATGTATAGAAGGACTTGGCACCATGATTAAAGTACATTGTCGAATTGGGATCAATTATGACTAATTGATAAGTCCACAGTGAGATATTCATTGTCCATTGATAAGACAAGGCACAAATAAAAAATTTGAGAGGATTGTATAAGGATTATCAAATAGTTATTTTTCGTGGTCACTTCCATACCCTCTTGAACTGTGTCGTAATTTAGAATCAAACTATAAAGCTGTAAAGTTTATTAAATGAACATAGCAATCTCTACTACTGGCCGCGAGAGAGCTCTCAAACTTATTTCAGCACACGACCTACTCAAAGTTCGCCAATATTTAAATCTACTATAGTTATCTTATAGTAATTTATGATCACTAATATCGGGCGGCAAGCGACATATTTTGTAACAACGATTGTATTGGTATCAAAGCTAAGTGGTTGAGTCAATTTTGAGACTAGAATTAATATGGATTCTATTGCTACACAGGTCTAAATTATTATATGGCCTACAAATATTTGCAGTGACCCTAAAAGCAGCCGCCGAACGGAACGCTATGCTAATACAGTTGCGATAGGCGAAAAGCACAATCATTTGGCTTTTGTTGTTTGTTGACAAATTTAATCAACGTGTAATCTATATGCATATATTATTTTTATCGTATCATTGAGTACCACGTTATTTTTAATTTAAATTATTTTAAGCATTGATTCGTTTAAATAAGGTGGTGGTACTACTATTTTACAGAAAATATCAAGTTTTTCGTAAAATTTCGTTTGTTGATTTTGATTGCAGGAAGCTCCTGAAATCTTTTTATCTTTTCTCTTTTTTTAATATTTTATTCAATATGTCAGGTCACCCATAAAAAAGTATTATGAACAAACATAGGAAACGACGTTCTCCCATCATAATCATTTCTTCTTCTTCTTCTTCATCAACCCATATACGCCCACTGCTGAGCACGGGTCTCCTCTACCATTGAGAGGGTTTTAGGCCATAGTCCACCACGCTGGCCTAGTGCGGGTTGGCGGACTACACACCTAAGAAATTCCTAAGAACTTTTAGGTGTCCAGGTTTTATCACGATGTTTTCCTTCATCGTTAAAGCAAGTGATAATTCAATTTGAATACACACATAACTTTCAAAAAGTCAGAGGTGTGTGCCTGGGATTTGAACCCGCGACCGCCGAGATTCTCGACCGCGCGCCTAAACCTCGAGGCGATCAGTGCTTTAATTATAATCATTTGCTAGACAATAATAGCGTCATATCTATTAGAAATAAAAATTGATTTATTTCACAAACCCATAGAAATATCTATTTTGCAATGTAATATATCCGAATGGTAAATGTTTACATTATACTTATAAAAGCAATATGTTTTACGAGCGCTTTCAACCTGAGTGAGTCAAAGGCGATTCACGGTCACTGAGGATTGCGTAAAAACGGACTAGTTCTTTTTTCCTTTACAATCAGAACAAAATCAGTTCAGTTATGTACTTGCAAAGGCCGAGCTACATTACAAGTTTAGCATTATTTGCATTGAGTGTGACGATACTGTTATCCTCTTTTAAAATTTATGAGTTATTTATGACATTACATTAAAAACTGGCGACCAATACAATCTAACTTTTACTTTTCTGTCGCAAATTTAAAAAAGTAGGGGTTTAATATGGCTCATTTTTTAAAAAATATAGCTTATTTCTATGAATTCGATCCGAAATTTATCCAGCAGCCCAAAAATAATGTTTTGATTCGATACTTTTGCAGTAATAACATCACATTGAAGCCTTCGTGTGTTACTCATCAGAAATTATTACAAGATGTTTCTGTTAAGACGTTTGCTATGGATTTGTGTCTAGCACTTTTTTACTTCATTTATTTTTACAGTCTTTAAGTGTTTGTGTTACAATTCCCATAGACAATCTGCATAATCCTCATCCATTGTCATTAGTTGCAAAAAGCGAGTTAGAAGCCAAGTAACGGTGAAACTTTTGAGGCCTAAATTTTTAGTTTCCAGTTTCGGGGTTAGAATCTACGTTAACAGTTCCTCGCACCCCTGCTACGAGTTGATGATCATCGCTAATAATAGGATTGTCACGCGTGCGTCCGTCACCGCGTCATCACGTTTCATCAACCGTTATCAGAACACCATTCGTAATGAACTCATCTCACTTTCGCGCACAATGTTAACGAGAACGAGTTTTTATTTTTGCACGCGATGACTCACGAGTGTAGGTCGTCGGTGGTCTCTATAACAACTTAGTAGAATATATTGTTTTGTGAATGACATATTGTAGTGCATGTTTGTGCGTTTCAAGACCAATCTGAACATGTCGAATTGTGTTGTATTGTCGATCACATAAATATGTGTCTCGCTCATTAGAATCGAATCTGCAGCTTAGTCAGAGGCTTAGTCAATTGAAATCTTATAATTATGTACTAAATGCATTGGCTTATTTCATGAAATAAATGCATTGATGAGTAGGTTAGTTCGTCTCTTGTCCTCAAGCTGACGTATTTGCCAATTAACTATTGATGTATCAATAATACAAGAAAACATACAATTCCTATTTAGGAATTTGTCGATTTGCTCATAAGTTAATTGACGTTTTTCATCCATGTAACGAAATGATTTCATCTTTATAAAGGAACGTTTGACGTATGTCGGTTTTCGTACTTTACTATAGAAGAATTTACAGGCGTAGTTAAAAAACCCGCATTGATAAACCTAAGGAAACTCCCTCGGTTAATTAACATATTTATGACAACATCGAATGACATCATTGCTTGCTTTATGTGTCTCGCAACCTAAGTCAAGATCTTTATACATTTCTTCATGCAAGTAGATGCATGACTATACATTATGATAGCCAGTGATTTTGCTAAAGTTTTATCGCGTTAAAATTGACATCGTTGCTTTTTGTGTTCCAAGTAATAAAACCATATATATCAAGTGTACTTTATATCATTTATACATTTAGAAAACTAGAGTACTGATAGGCTCAAGGGTTAAGTGCAAGGTCGCGATTTTCGGCGATCGTAGGTTCAAACCTCAGCCATAAACCTCGGACTTTTCCAAGATGTACGTGTGTATTCACAATCAATTGAAAGATAGTTTTAGATCAAAGGAAAACATAGTGTAAAAACCTGCACAGCTAAAAAACAATTTTCCTACGCGTTTAGTCTGCCAACCCGCACTAGGCCAGCGTGGTTGATTCAGATCTTTACCCACTCAGTTGTACCGAAAGCCCGTGCCTACTAGTGGTACGTATAGGGGCTGATACTAATGACGATGATAGCAGAAAACTATGTTTGAAGTGGAATAAAAACTATTTGATCCTTTAAAAATGTGAGCTTAATACCCGGCGAAATGTGGGTGCAGAAATGCATCTCTGCCTACCCCTTCGGGGAATATAGGCGTGAGGTATGTTTGTTTGTTTGTTTTGCTTGTGACATAATTGTTCTAACAGTTATGAATATGTAAACACCAACCCAATGAAATTTTACTGCCTTCCGAATATCAATGTGCAAGGACAAATCCTTGAAAGTATCTGTAATCTTCGTCAAGGTCAGTGTTGTCGTTTATCAGCCATTTGCGTCCTACATCTGATTACCTTTTATGTAACGATATCGTTTGCAGATTTTTCGGTGCGTTAGGATGCAGCAAATTAGGTATAAAGTGACTGTTCATTACGTTATGATCATTTTTTTTACATAGTTGTGTTATTGGATAAATAAGAAGTAGTAGTAACACTTGAATATCTGTAACTCCCACTACTGAATGCAACCGAATCCAGTATTAAATTTATAAACCATCTTTTCCTCAAAAAAAAAGTACAGAAATATATTTCATTTTGTTAAGATTGAAGCTCTATCTCTGCTTGATATTATTAATAATCTCAGGATATTAACGTAATTCCACATTAGTTATTTCTTTAAGGTTCCCGATGAATTCTCTGTTATACCGACATTCTCTGTCGATTCATTATTTCTCACCACAATCTGTTTTACTACAGTAGCCATGACTTAATTGTCTACAAGACTCTAAATACGTGAAAGATTTGTGTCATACAACATTACAATGGCTTCCAATTCTGCTTAATGGTATAACTTAAACTTCGTCATGGTAATTACTTCGAGGTTGTCAATGCGACCTTTAACGCGGTTCGAAGAAAAAACTTTTCAATGTCGTGGTTTAAAATTGTTTGCACTGTTCACTTTCTTTCTATCGCAATGTGCAGCAGGCATTTTCCTTTGGTCTGCACAACCGTTATCTAAACAGTTCTTTCTTAATGAAGACATTGACATTTAAACCGGCTTATGCTAATATTTACCGGATGTTGACGAGAACTTGCTCTTTAAACATTATGTAGAATGATTAACTAAATTGCAGAGCATTTACGTTTATATGTCTTATAGGACTTCTATGACCCTGAAGTATCAGCCCGTTTTATTCTGCTTTCTTCGATAATTATATCGCTATATTAATCGACTGGTAAATAAAATTTACAAATCTTAAAAAATATTGAATAACGATTATAGAAGCGTTATAAAATTGTTCCTCATGAGAATGCATTAATTAACATACTGGAATAATCTTAATAGTACCAATTAAAATACTGCTGAAACATTTAAAGGATTGCTGGGTAATATGTGGTGTTGTTTCAGGGGAGCTAGTGACGGGGGCGGCGCACAGCGTGATAATGCTGACGCCGCTCAGCGAACGCGACCGGGGCAGGTTCGGCTCACTCTTCGTCACCAACTACAAACTCTCCTTCGTGCCAATGGAGAATACAAACACAGATGTAAGTACTCTATACATATGTACTCAGCTTATCGCCGTCCACTGCTGAATGTAGGTGTCCCCAAGAAAGCGCTAAGCATCCCGGTCTTGAGCAACCCTCAGCCATCCGTCACCCACCTTTCTCAAGCCGTCAGTCCATCGTGCTGCAGGTCGTCCTACACTACGTCTGATTACTTACCGAAAATATATCAGCATTTTGGATATCTATCGCTTCACTAAGTACCTCTCTATATAGATGGTCCCGTAGATTATCATGAAGTGTACTCTAGGGTCAGACGCGAATGTTTACCAAATTGTCTCTTTACTTGTTACCAGGAGTACAGCCAACGCAACTACCTACTAGGCACGTACGATGTGCCCCTAACAGCAGTCGGCGCCGTGTGGCTGACGGACGGTGGGCCCATACGCAGGCGGAGACTCATGCCCTACGGAGACATGCCCGGCAAGGTCAAGGGGCTGCAAGTCATATGTAAGGTAAGGAAGCTACCGTGTTACATTTGTAAAGCTGAAGCGTTTGTTTAAATCTTAAATGGTGGGATCGCAGGTTGATTCCATTTTAGAAAAGCTATTTTTATTTTTATAGGTTTTTAAGATTATCTATTTATGGAGTTTCATGATGGGGATTTGGAATTAATTACTCCATAATTCATAGATGGAAAGCTATCGTAAAATGAAAGCCGAATGGAAGTTATCGATTAATACGGGAAATCATGTTTAGTATTTAATTAATTACTGGTGGAATGGGTCATTAAAGAATAGCATCAGAATCATTCTATATTAACGGTTTCAAATATGGAAAGTACAAATCGTAAAGTTTATATTAGTGCCTAACCTAAGAGACTAATGGTTGATTGAATATACTAGTGATAAATACATGGCAAGTTTGAAACAGAACGATGTTATTCTACAACCATAACATAATACGCGTAAGATATGGTATCAAAACACAAATTGGCACCTGACCTGATAATTAATCAGTAACGCGACTATTCTCAACGAACGCTACATTACTAAATTGCGCGTACTTTGCAAGTATAATTAGTATACTTCGTTCATACTTAGCATGAGTTTTTTCGTGGCTAAATATTATGTCAATGACTTTGTTGTAGGATGTCCCACCACAGAACATGTATGTTGACCATTGTTTCTATTTTATCTCGTAGTTTTTACGTTAGTATTTTATAGATATGCCCATTTTTGTACCCAAACTTCGCCACAATAACAATCTGACTCGGACTCGATAAAGACTCAGCGATGCTACTGGGACTTTTCGATATACAGACGAAATAACTCACAAAGTTTAGTATCAGTCATAATTGACTATTTTAAAAGTCGTCGCCATATATGTTGGTAGTAGGAATTACTATCAACCGAAGTTCTACATCGGAGTTAACCAGTACACAATATTTCCGAATTCTTCTTTGATGACGTGTCGTATTTATCCTTATCCTATCACAAAATATAGTTTGGTAATCTTGTTAAAATATTTGCGCGTACATACTTCGCTGTGGCGACCGACTATCGCCGTATGGTTTTATGGTATGAATCAGGGGCGTATCAATGGCTCTGCGTTCTGATATGAATAAAATTACCAAATGCAAACATTTCAAAAATAATCAATTTATTTCTAATCAGTCCACTAGCAATTACAGCCATAAGAACATCATTATTAACTTGTTAATTTTTGAATATTGATTAGACTCGTAGTTTTAAACCTTTTTCAATATAGCTTTTATTATTATTTGCTATATGATTCAAATGATCTGTAACTTTATTTTATCTGTGATAATTCACTACAAATAAAAACATCGATACAAAGAGCTAAAATCTCCTTATCATCTCGAGACGACAGCCGCCCGATCTACTGGTCATTTATCTAATCGGATAAAAGCGCGTGATTCATTGCAATACATGTTATATGGAATCTATTTTTAAGCCAATCATAAAAAATATGCATGGCATTTTTTAATTTTATCAACGGTATTAACATTTTCACATGCATGCTGAAAAAAAGATTTTATTTAAGGAGAATTTCTTGGTTTTAATCATTAAGCATATAAACTCCAGCAAAACATGTTCTTGTTTTTTTTCCACATAATGGAGCTCAAAAACATTACATTTTGAAGGCATTTGATCCAAATATTTGTTACACATAAATCTTATGAGTTTGTTAGCCAATCCAACCTGTAAACAATTGTTTAAAGCTACAAATACTCTTTTACAGAACATGAAAGTACTCACATTCAGCTTCGCCAACTCGCCAATAGACAGCGGAAGGAAAATAGCCCTAGCGCTCATGCACCACGCATTCCCAAAACGGCACGACCTACTCTTCGCCTTCGAGTATAGAGAACCCTACTATCCAACCCTACCTTCCGACCTGAATATGTTCCAAAGACCGGGAGACTGGAAAAGAGAATTAGAGAGGTGTGAATGTCCTCACTGGAGAATAACGTGCATCAACGGAACGTCAGACGCTTTCATGTTAACGGCGGGAGAAACCCTCATAGTGCCAAGTTCTGTTCTGGATTATAACCTGATGGAGTCAGCGAGGCATTTCAGGTCAGGAAGAGTGCCGATTTGGGTGTGGGGAAGGCCGGAGGGCGCGGCGCTGTTGAGGAGTGGAGAGTTATTGCCCACTGAACAGTCTGCTACGGCGGAGAGCGTGTTATTAGAACAGGTAAGTGCAAAGATTACGTGCCTTGTAAAATATTGGTAAATTTTTGGGTCAGAAAATAATTAAGCCAATTTTAATTGTAAAGTGATCGTTGTGTCCAATTAAGTTTTGAAGCTCAAAAAAGCCTCCATGATAAAACTTGTGATGTATTAAATCATCTTGGCCTTGGTATTAAATCAGATTGGTTCGAGATGGTACATTTGGTTATTAATTCGTTAAATCAGAGTTATGAACTTTTTGTAGGTGGTATGTGAACAAAACTCATAAAGAAAGATGGAAAATCTCTAGGTACAGACCATTGTATAAAGTTGCATATGAAATCATTACAACCAATATCTTTGTGTCTAATAGCTGGCTTTGATATAATGAGTAACCAAAAACAAAACACCACTTATCTTCGGCTATCAGGTCCGGCGCTCTCATCCGAAGCTGACGCCGCCGCACGTGCTGTATCTCTGCGGGAACAGTTTCACGAACTCCGGGTCGAACGCGAACATTCTGCCGCCGCTGCCCGCGCTTCAGACCTCATACAAGAAACTAGTCGAGCTGTGCACGCCAACCACGCTGGGGGATTTTTGGGTGAGTGGATTGGTAACAAAAATTTAAATTTTATAAAATACTATGAATGAAAACTAGTAAATTACTATAATTATTCAAAGGGATTGTAACTAACAGTAATATTACAAGGGGGGCATTCCACGCGAAGCGGACAAGCAAAAAAAGTCGATGTTTCCGATTTCAGTAATATTCGAGTATGTTATAGATATACATGTCCTTTATACGTGTGTTAAATATTTACGTAATATAATGACTGGTTACAGAGTTACGGGACTTTGAACTTGCGGCCGGCGTGTGGGCATGTAGTGCTTCAAAGCCCAATACCGAGTCATAAGATTATGGTTTAAAATAATTAAACTAGTGGATTTAATACTTCATTTAATGAGTGTTTAAACTGCATTTTTGTTTATAAAAAAAAATCTTTTTTCATTAAAAAAAATTGCAAGTTAACTTTTTAAAGCTGATTTTCACAAAGATTATCATTTTCAATTTTTTTTATTGTTTTCCTGAAAAAAGCTTACACTGTGTAGAATATCCTTACAAAGTTGTATAACGGGCCCGAAAGTAGTTTAGGAGCTAGACCAAAATTAGTGCCGCAGCGACGGCGTCCAGCGCCGCGCCTAACGCCCGCCCCTTGTTAGAATATAATAAAACTTTTCATCAAAGGAATAAAATAACTTCTGATGGAACATTTTTCATATGATCAATAATACTAATACGTTAATATCTATCTATTAAATACTGTTTACTTTGAATCTACACCAATATTAAGCTTTTTAAAATAAAACTAACTATTTGTAATGGTATTTACAATTTTTTACAATTTCAAATTCTTCACTGTTACTGGTGCGTTTTATCATAATTCCTGTAGTAGTTGGTATGAAGGCATGATATTTTTTTGTGCCTGGTATGGGGCCTGCTGATTCAAACTTATTCTATAAAAACAACTTATTTTGTTGAATGTCTTCTTTTCGTGAATAGAAAATATTCCTTAGACTAGTTATCGCCTCATAGTCCATTTCCACTGGAATAACGACCACCTCCTGACACTTGTATATTGTCACAAAAAAGGTAAAATTTATAACATAGAAGGATTATGATATCGGATGACCTAAAACATGACACAGCAAGGTTTACCATAATACCATCCACAGAATTTTTAATCAACATCTTTAAAATAGGCCATTCGAACTACATAAGAAAGATATATTTAAATAATTGAGAGTGCACCCTAGTTCTTTAAAAATAAATTTATATGTGTGCCATGAGTCACATTGTTTACATACTCAAGGGATTCCCATTTTCCTTGTTCGATGTTTGTGTTAGTGCTACCCGAGATATTTGTTAATGTCTTCAAGAAATGTTGGGGTGTCCTTGGTTATTTACTGGGTCCGGATTTGATGTTAGTATTTTTGAAGGACCTATCGGTTTAGGTCATTTTGGAGAGTTTTACATTCGGGGTAGTTTTTTCTTTCTTAGTCTGTCGCCGTCCACTGCTGAACATAGGCCTCCCTACGGTTTTCTGACTTTTAACAAAAAAGTTGTTACTCAACTAGCAACAAAAACATTATTGTTATATTATCATTATTACTTTATATCGCCATTCATCAAGTGTCGAAGATATGTAAATTGAAAAATAACTTACTTGTGTCGCTCGTAATAAGAAAACACGTTATTGTCTTTTATTTCCCAAAGTTTAATTCCGAAGTTACACAAATCTACGATAGACACCATTAGTCTATCAAACAACATGGAACTAGAGAATCTTTGTACATTTCATTTCTTTACATACTTTTTATGATGTATGTACATTGTACGTAGATGCATTTAAAAGTCTCACTGCCAGTTATGCCTCAATAAGAGACGATGAAGTGATTACAACAGTGTGTATGGTGTGCAGGTGCACGACTCCCAGTACTACTCGATCCTGGACTCGAGCAAGTGGCTGCGGCACGTGGCCAACTGCATCGCGTTCGCGGACGAGGCGGCGACGCAGCTCGCCAACAACGTCACCGTCGTATTGCAAGAAGGTAACAGTTACATTTTAAAACACGCAACTAATATACGAACGTTTGTTGTTCAGACTTATTTTCGTTTGCATTTATTAAATATCTATATTATTGACTGTGTCTATCACTGATTCATTGATTTATGACAAAAAAAAATGCTCAGTTCGCATATTTTAAAAGTGAACCCTTTGGTTTTATTTTGTCGAGCTCTTTAGCATAATTTCTCGTTTTTCTACCAATGTTTTCATCTTGATTGACCCCCTCAACCTAATTGACGGATACGGAAAATAGTTAAATTATTCGGGCGAAGAATGATAACTTCAGTAAAAATATATAAAAGTTTACCAGTGAATTATTCCTTTTTCAATATATCCCAGTACTAAATCACAAAGATGCTATTATCGGACATGCTAGTATAAATATAACAATTAACAATTTTTGTCAAGACTAACAAATCTTTCATTTATTCTAATGATCGTAATTAATGTAAATATAATCGAATGTCCCCAGGCGACGGCGTGGACTACGTGGCGGTAGTGTCGTGCCTGACGCAGCTGCTGGTGGACCCGCACTGCCGCTCCATCTCCGGCTTCCAGTCGCTCGTGCAGAAGGAGTGGCTCGCGCTCGGACACCCCTTCTGTGATAGGTACGTACTTACCTCCTTCTGGAGGAGCAAAATGGAAAAGAAATTGAGTTGTATGGATAGTCTTGTTTAAAATAAGATTGATAGAGAACATTATTAGCTTATAAGGGCCTTTCAAAAAAAATATCATCATTTATGTCACCCTGCTGGACACGGGCCTACTCTACCATCAAAAGTATTTAATTTAGTCCACCACCCAAGTCTAGCGCGGGTTGGCCGACTACACACTAAAGAGATTCCCAAGAACTTTTAAGTGTTGCATATTTCATCACGACTTTTATCCATCACCATTAAAGCAAGTGACAATTCTTCTTCAATACTCACATTGTGGCTATATTTACCACTTCAACATCCTCAGATTCGGCCTCCCTCGTCCCGGCAACCCGAAGGAGTCTCCCAAGGACGGCGCGGCGGCGCAGACCGCGCCCGTGTTCCTGCTGTTCCTGGACTGCGTGTGGCAGCTGACGCAGCAGTTCCCCGCCGCCTTCCAGTTCACCGAGACGTACCTCACCACGCTGTGGGACTGCGCGCACAACCATCTCTTCGACACGTTCCTCTTCAACTGCGCCAGGGATCGGGAACTTGCTGTTTCTAAGGTGAGATAGGGGGGGGTATACTGGTGGTGGAATTTTTGTTTAGTGAGGTTGGAAAGGTGATGGTTGCGAGGTTGCTTGAAAAAGAGCGATGTTAGTGTTAAGTTTGATTGTTTGTTTACAGAATGATCAATATATTTACCTTTGTAATTTTAAATGGCTTAGACAAATAAATTGTTATTTATTAAAGAGGTTAATTATGCTGATGTGGGTAATGACCGGATAATGATCCTCCTTTAAAAAATGACCTACTGAATCCCATCAGAGAAATCGATATTTAAGAATTCTATTTTGCTTTTTTAAGTAATCTTTAATAACTTAAAAGATGTGTCAGAATATTAATGCCGGATTATAAATTTGCAGAACTTCGTCCAGAGGCCGGTGTGGGACTGGGGCGAGCAGTTCTCCGAACAGGACAAAGCGCTGTTCTACAACCCGCTGTTCACGGGACTGCGGCCCACGCACACGCCGCTGCACAGGCTGTGTGAGTGTACTGTACATTATCTATGAAGTTTTGTTTAATATTAGGATTTATTTATAATTTAATTACAGCTTAGCGGTTGGTTAAAAGCTGGTTTGAGTTATTGGATATATGAAGTCGATATTTCGTGTGCTTCACATATTTTTTTAAGTAATATATTTTGTAAGGTTTTTTAAAAGGACCTCAAAGATATTATTTATTAAACTAAGACAAGTAATAGTTATAGCAGTGATGGCCTCGAGGTTTAGGCGCGCGGTCGAGAATCTCGGCGGTCGCGGGTTCGAACCCCAGGCACACACCTCTGATTTTTTGAAGTTATGTGTGTATTCAAAATTGAATTATCACTTGCTTTAACGGTGAAGGAAAACATCGTGATGAAACCTGCACACCTAAAAATTCTTAGGAATTTCTTAGGTGTGTAGTCCGCCAACCCGCACTAGGCCAGCGTGGTGGACTATGGCCTAAACCCTCTTAACGTTAGAGGAGACCCGTGCTCAGCAGTGGGCGTATATGGGCTGATGAAGAAGAAGAAGAGAATAGTTATAATTATTACAAGGAAGTTATTGCTTAAAAAATATTTCACCTTTTCCTAATTTTCATAGCTATTGCCTGTCTTACTTTTGATCACGGATTGTACTGTATTTAAAATCGATAACACACCATTTCAAGTATGTCTGTCTGTTTCACTATTACCTATCATAGTATTCGATCACCGTTCCTCTGCACCCTATATCAAAAATCGATAAAACTTCATATCAAGTGTGTTTACTTCACTATTATCTGCCTCAGTTTTCAACCACCGTATCGAGTGTATAAAATTTAATATAAAACGTGCGTTTGTCCACGACAGCCCAGTCGTCAGTCCCCCGGCGGCGCTCGGCGGAGGAGCGGCTGGTCCCGTGCGCGCTGGTGGCGGGCGTGGAGCTGTGGGCGCAGTGCTACGAGCGCTGGCTGCTGCCGCTGGACGCGCCGCACGCGGGCGGGGTGCAGTACCACGCGCGCCACTACGCGCTGCTGCAGGAGGTAGGCTTTGGAGGAGATTCATATATTATCAAGGGCAACTACAGGGGTCATCTGTAACTGAAAGGAGAGGGTAAAGGCTTTCTACCCTGGCTTAGTGTGAGTTGCCGGATTATATCTAAGAAATTTCTAAAAACATTCAATTGAGCCGGTTGGCATAGCGCGATTTGGCCGACTACGTACTTAAGGAATTATTGAGAACTTAGTGTGTGCAGGGTTTCTTCATGAGTTTCCTTTGCCGTTGAAGTAAAGGGTTATGTATTGTGAATAACTTGAGAAGTAGATATTATTAATAAATATCAATAATCTATTTGAAATATCGATAAATCACTTAATCCACTTAAAATTAACTCTCCTATTACAGATTCAACAACTAAACGAAAAGCTGTCATCGTTATCAATACTCTCGAACCGGCAGTCGAACGGCGAGCCAGAAGTGATAGAGACGCGGCAGCCCCCGGTGGTGAGTCGCTTCCACCCGTTCAGCATGAACCGCAGTGACGTCATCACCGGTCACCTGGACGCCATGCAGGTGAGCCTCATCGACGCCAGCCTGCTGCTCGACTCGCAGTCGCTACTCAACGCGCCCGACTAGCACACACACCTGCAAGCGATTCTAGCTCTTATCCCCACGCCACAGCTCTTTATTCCCTTTACCTGTCTAGCGATGCTGTTTCGCGGTTTTAACAATCGATAATCGATAATGTTTTAATTGAATAAAGAATTTTATCGACAGTTCTAATTGTATGTATAGGTAATTTATCGATGCGTTGCTTTGTTTTATATAACCAGTAATATGTGAATAGAATTATCGAAGTCCGTTAAATCGAGCTTCCTTTTATTTATGTTGTAGGATTACCCCTATTTCGAGTTGTTTTAAGGGCGTTGTCGCTTGCAACAAACAAATATGTAAGCCTTTATGTAATTAACTCGTTACTTAGATATATAGACTTGAATATAGAACAATGTCGCGAACAAGGCGGATGGTGTATGTAATTTTCCGAAGCCATTACATATAGATGTATCGTTGAGATTGTATGACGTAAGATATATGTGAATAGTCATTGGATAAGTATGTTAGATGCTGAAGGATATTGTCGATGAAAAGAAAAAACTGAGTGTAAGCTTAGAGCTCGCTTGTAGTTACGAGGCGTTACGTACGTATATTTATATATAGATGTTGAAGAATATAAAGAGTGATTTCGGGAATTATTTGGAGGATAAGCTTTTACCCCCTTTTAATATCCTTCCGCCGACGTGAATCGGAATTATTATCGTTAAAAAAATTATTTATCGTGCAAAAATAAATATTTTTTTTAATTTCCAATTAATGAGGAATTGATGAATGTATCACGAAACGGATGTGTTTATATTTTTCTATGTAAATTGGATGCTACGGTGTGACCGTGGCAAACCCTATTACCACAGTAATAGGGTTGAAATTATTGAATTATACTCGTAATGAGTGCTATTTGAAGACTTATAAGCGAATATTATGCGCCATTCCAAGTGTTCCAATCGAAACTGTAAAATGATCAGTATTTAACGCATGTAAACTAGCTTATTTGTTATTACTGAGAAAGTTTTTTAAAGTTGACGACAGATGGCAGTGCACGACGCAGACATCTAAAATCGACAAATAAAAGGGTTTTATCGTGCGCAGTCATGTCTTCCTGTCTTACACGTTACCATTATTTAAGTGTCTGTGAATTGGATAGGAGTTAATGCGGTATATGGTATATTTTAAATGTTTAACATTCGCTCAGTGAAATGACAGATGGTGACTGAAGATGTAGCCCAAATACTTAAGGGATAAATATTATACCAGTTTTTACCAGTCGATAATTTTGCCTGCGGTTTTAATTAAATTTTATGATATTACGAAATGTCATGTATTACATTATCTCCTATCCGAATTGCGCTTACATTTAAATTATGTACAAATACCAAAATAATGATTAATTTCATTACGATAATGTAAATACGGCAGCTACCATTTTAATTGTTTTAGCAATATGTATCGTCAACATATTTATTGTGTAATTATTATGTTAATAATCATTTAATTTTACCATTTACCAAATTGATTGTTTTAGAACAATTTGCAATTTTATCCAGTTGGTGTGTTGGTAAAAGTAAGAATACTACATAAACATACAAACTATGTAAACATATTCATTAGCAGTCTTATATAGTATATATATGGGTCGTCGGTTGAAACAATCATGTGTTCAATATATGTTTTGGTTGTAAAGACGACCCAAGAACTTTAATCTTAAGATTCCAAACTTCATGACTATAAGTATCCCAGTTGAAGTTGTTGAAAAATAGCAATAGGTTTGCCCCCTATTACGGTAACTTAAGCAGGATTGGTGAAATATGGTGCAAAAAAGCACCTTATTCTACACCTTCGAAGAATACAATGAGTGTGTAAAGTGTGTATCGATTTGAATGTATTATTTATACCAACACACTAGATGTAACATCACATTACCAATCGGCATTTTAAATGGAAACTCTTTGTAACTAACTTGTCCAGCAAACGATATAATTTTCAACAATTACTAATTACTGAGGAATTACTAAGGTCGCACGACCTAGGATAGCCCTAGTCAATATTCATTCGATTTTGAACCTTATAATAATAGCTTGTCTGTTAATAAAAAGTTCTTATGTATAATGTTTCCCAGAGCAATTTTTAAACCACAGTTAAAAAAAAACATTCAAGAAGTATACATAAACTTTCAATGTACGAAACGGGTCGACACAGTTATGTGATATCGAAGTGAATTTGCTATATTTTCTCTGCATTTGATTTGATACATTATTAAGAACAAAGTGTTGATATTACTTGTTTTTTGAGGACTGGAATTAAAAGTGAATTAAATCTTGTACTACAATCAAATGTCGTCCTTAAATGTAAGAACTGAAGTTTTTAGTAATTGTGCCGATAGATAATATAATTGTTACCTTATTTATAAACCGTTTGATTTGGGTCACTTGGAGAAAGTTCGACAATTATCGTTTTAAGAAAAGTATTTTTTTATATTTAGTGTACAGTAATGATGCTACCAGACTATCGATATACTGTTATAAAAATTGTATGGAACTCCTTATTTACTTTATTGCGTATTAAAAAGCCAAACTATTGTAAGGTATAAAAATTTTTGTGAGTAGAATGTAAATTGTATTGAATCGACTTTCGCCAAGTGAGAACCAAACGGTGCGCGTTGTTGACCCTTGCACATTAGTCTGTATAGTAATTTACGGCAATAATAGATATATTAACGATATTTATGTAATAATACAATTTTACGAATTGTTAATGTGTATAGATTAATATAAACGAGAGTTTTCAGTAGATCTGCGTTTTTTTTTTGTTCACATATTGTGCCATGCCGCATGTTATCCGTTGGACCCTGTAAGTGCATTCGATACGACGCTAATTGTACCAAAATCTTTTTTGTACCTGAAAAGGTGAGTGCGAAAATGTTCAAATATAACAATAAAACGAAATATTGTGTAATGAGTTTTTTTTATTTTTCCTAAGTTTTTGGTAACACTTGTTATACATAAATACTAATTATAATTGTAATTTAATCTAGTTCATAAACAGAACATTTAGCTTAAAACATTTTATTTGCGCTTATAATGCGTATCTAGATTTGAAAAATAATATGATAACAGTTTGTATAATTTATTCTATTACATAATTTGGCTAAGTTAAAATGTAAAAAGTAATCTGGTTCCTGTCTGTCTCGCTATCAAAATATCTCTTTAACATGTCATAAATAACTCACAACATCTTAAATCTATAAATATGAGATAAACATATTTTAATCTATAAATCCATCTATTTTTTATTTGTAAATTGAAAACGACTTGGTATTAATTTTTCTGGAACGAAAAAATATTCGATGATCCATATTTTCCCTTAATATCAGAGCGGTTATTAGTCGAAATGTTTGGGAACCGGTGACCCATTATCAGCTTTCACTTCTTGATGGTAATTAGACAACATCATACTAAAAGGTACTTCGACAGCTTTAGCTTTTCAATTTTAGCTAACAAATTCGTAGAAAAGAAAAAATCTGAAAAATACTAAGTCGTGATTAGATTTTACTAACTGGACATCTAAGCACATTCGAGACAATTACACACAGCACTATACCAAAAGATCTGTCTGTTCTAAATATAAATATCTTATAACTTAATCTCAATTTGTGGTTTTGTCTTCAGAAGCAGCAGTTTTCAACTTCTTGATTTTATCGAACTTTTTCTTGGCGATGCGGAATCGGTTGACAAGCATAGTGCGCTCCCAACTCCACCCTTCCCACCGCTGAAACATATTATACTTTAGTGGAAATTTGAGTTAGTACTTTCTTAATAGTATTAGATGTTTTTGTAATTATTGATACATCTTACCTCAGTTTCTCAAGTTTCAACAATATATATATGCTAAGTACAGACATTCCATCCTTTTATATTACCCCCCTCCCTCGGCTGTGCTTGACTGTGTATACTTAGGGTCATCTTCAGACCTGCTTAAGTCCGTTGCGGTACAAATTATTGTCTAACCCTTTTCTTTAAAAAGAATTAGCACTTCGTGCAAATATAAAATATTGCCAGTATTAAAAATAAAATCAGGAAATTCAACGAAACATTTATTCATGCTCCAGGAATAAGTTAAAACAAACAACTTCTCATACTATAAACAAAAGTAACAGCTGTACGCACTACCACTACAGACTAAGGCCAAGCTAACAGGCATACACATTGCAGTCGCTGTGTGACGGCTCAAAAATACTACAAATATACCAATAACATATTTTAATGTACAATTTCTACTAAAATTATCGATAAACAAAACGTTGAGATGACAATATCGATATTATTTCAAAAGTCAAATTGAATGAAATAAATAATTTAACACTGAGTCTGTACAAACACAACAATCTCACATAACAATTATGGAACAAAAATTAAATGCAGCAGATATGTCATACAGAGGATGAACACTACATATGAAGGTCAGTGACTTCAGGTATTTTACATAGATTGTCCAATACGAAGCAAGATCAAAATATGTGCCTAAAATGACTGCTTTAAGCCACTGCCAATCCTAGACTTTTTATATTAAAGTTCTATAAATTAAGATCAGATGTTGCAAGAATTCGATCGATAGTATATTGAGCCCTGTTAAGTAAAACTTAAATGCAGACGTAAAACAAAAATTAAGACATTAGTTGGAAAATAAAATAACAGTTCAATTGATCAATCATTTAAAATATTCATAATTAGTATATTCAAAACATGAAAATATTTAATCACATTATATAATTTTTATTAATACATTTTTAAAATTTAGAACTGCTAACAATACAGACAGGCTTTTATCATATTAAAAAACAGGAACATATGATATTAATCTACACAGTCTCAACAAGTCACTAACAAACCACTACATAACTAAAGATTCATACAACATAAAATTTGAAGCTTTCCTCTCATTTTTGAATACAACAGAATCAGATTGATGAAATTTACACATAACTCGTATTTTGCTACTACAGCACAGGTTTTACCTCACCACATTTAATTTTTAAGTTAAATGTTTCTAACTCAACATTTATATTTACTCTTCAACTCTAGACCTTCATAAATGACCTCTAGTTATGTGACCGCCAATTTTCATACTCTGAACTCGAGCCATCACAATCCTCGTTTTTTAATCTGAGGTTTGCTTAAATTATGCTCCATACTCCTTACATTAAGTTTCTTTTATTTATTGCCATCTCCTTTACCAATTTTTAAAGATATACCCGTTATACATTTATACCATTAATTAAAATGCTGCCATTTTATATTACTAACTAGTGATGCAAAAGTTTAAATATATTTTTATCAATGGGTTCATAAGACAATATACAATCACTAAAGAAATGGAAAACTAAGGTTGTGATAATAATTATGATAAACTACATTATTTTATTTGAGCAAAGTGTAATTAAATTATGTCATGCAATAAAAATATACAAGCTGGGATTAATATTATTGTGAATTCTACCATAAATTGTAGATGCAACCTAGAGACACAGATTAATGAATAAAAACTGGGATGCGTTTCTTCTACACCTATGTGTATATACTCATGGTTTGAATGTGATTTCAATTATTTATATAGTTTTCATCCTACAACTGGCACATCACTAATCTCTCATGTTAAGAGTGAGGATGCAAGATCCTTCTGTATGTTTTAAGTTCATAAATGCCTGTAATGCATATTGTAATAAATTATATTACCCATAGTAACAGTGGATACCAGGTGTAAATAACTATAATTTGAACAAAAATGAAAATAAACTGGTAAATCTGAAAATAAACACTTCAGTGCGTCTTCGAAAACAGAGTTTTTGAAAAGAAACATTTTCTTAGAACAAAAGCATAACTCATTACATAAAATAGAGAATATAGTTCCTATAACCATAGACTTAGCTTTCACATGAAATTCAAATTTAAAGGCTGTTGCAAGTTTATATTCAAGCACAACTTTTCTATCCGCACATGCTAGAAATATATAAATATCACATAACTGTGGGTACAGTAATATTCACAAGACACTAAATTGGGCAAAACATAATCAAAAAATAATTATTGCCACATTCAATACCAATACAGATTACATTTCAACTGAATCAATCATATTCAGTAATTAACGGCTACTCTCATATAATCAAACTATTTTGTGATATCCATAGCCATGGTTACGGATTGAACTTTATCCATGATTGCATTTTGCCCAAATCTAGTAGGAGATAACATAGATAATATGTAACAAGCATATGGATTGTCCTAAGTGTTCGGTGGGCGGTCACGTCGGTCTCCGCGGCCCCTCACCTCCAAGAGGGTCAACTCATCACGGTCAGTTGTCATCCTCTTCATTCTCAAACATATCGTTGTAATCGCGCGAGTGTTCCATATCTTTCAGCTCCTGAACAGAACACACCACTTCATTATACTCTGCTTTTTATTTTTTTTGTTATGCCAGTTTAGGCATGTTTTAGTTGTTAATTTGTTAATATTTTGCAAGTTCAAGTACACCTCTACAAGTGAATTAACTTTTTTGTGCCAATACGAATTAAATTTTTAAATAAATTATGTTGTGAGAATGAATAAGAATACAACTTTGTTTAGAAACAAGTTTTTGCAGGATCATATAATATCTACAGCATGCATCTACAAAAGGTATTGAAGCACTATTTGTAGAGTGCAAAAGACATAAAGAATTTAGTTTCAGGCAGGTTAAACAAATTCTTAGATAAATACACAGGTCCCAGCAAAGGCATATGTTGAAACAGCCACTTTTCACTTACAGCTATAATGTAATATATTTTACCCCTATTAAAAGCTTTTTGTTATGTACACCAAAGCAACATTAAAAAAAAGCATTGTATTTTAAAAAATACAACACACTAAGGTTACTTCTAGGTACTAACCTGAAACATTCCAGTGGCGAACGCATAGCCGGTCATGGCGAAGGCGGCGAACAGAGCCGCCAGGATCTTGTTCCTGGTCTGGTTGGGGAAGTTGGCTGCGTCACGCTCTGACTGCGTGCCTGTCGACTGCTTCTTCGCATTTTGCCTGTTGTACTCTGGGAAATATACAATATACATAGAATATATGGTTAGCTGTGAATAGCAGACATTACATTACAAAATTCCAAATAATAGTAATCTTTAAGCTTTGAATTATTATTTTTAAAATACAATTTGGGACATAAATGCGAATATACTGTCACTGAAATTAGAAGCTAGAGATAAAAAAATAAGTAAAATAGTTTATTGAAAAAAACTACAGAGGTATAGATTTACTACAACACTAGCCATGCTTTAATGCACATGCACTTGGCTAGCATATTGCCGTTTTTAGGGGACAATATCAACTTTTGTGCTACAACGAACTTCAAAGACCGAAAATAAAATCTTAGAGTTTTCTATGTTATGTAGTCTGCCAACCAACAATATGCATATTTTTATATGATAATGAAAATAGCATAATACTAAATAATTACCATCTGTGACATGCCTAAAGTTCTTCTGGTTGATCCTGGCAACAAATCTGGTCAGGTTGGCGATGCCTTTTACATGGTTGGACAGGGTTGAATTGGGGAAAGGTGCTTTAACAAGTGGTGCTAGGTAACCAAACACTATTGCATCAAATGATGAAGGCCGGTTACCAAAGAAGTATTCACTCTCGCCTAGCCTGTCTGATAATGTCTTAAGGCACTTTTCTGCTTCACTGTAAATCTGAAAACATAGATAATCATGCTATTGATTCATTTAAAACATAAGAATTAGTTCAAAGACATTTAAAATGTTTAGCTACTTAAATTAATACATATGGTATAATCTACTTTCAATTTGACTTATTAAATTAAAAGGATATACATAATGAAAATTAAAACCAATAAATACCGTCTTCTCAATTTCCCTGAGGTCTGTGTGTTCTCCGTACAATGCATCAATCATTTCTTTGGCTGCATTTTGATATCTTGATGGATAATAGAAATTTAATGGAATTCTTAAGGCCTTAGCATATGTTGGTCTGGTCACTTCACCATAATTCTTCTCGTCAACCCACCATGCATACTGGTAGGCTGGATACAACTTATCTCTGAGGTATTGTGTAAATGCACTTGCTTCTGCAGCCTGTTTTGTGTTTAAGTGGACATCTGTGCTGTAATGCTGAAAAATTTAAAAATTTACGTAAATTATTCTTAGGAATAAACTGCAATTAAAATAGAAATACTTTGGATGAAATAATTATTGATGGAGATGGCAGGTTATATTATAGTTTATTGATAAATTCCAAATATAATTACTATAAAGCTAAATTATAAATTCAAGGCAAAATCGTAAGGAATGAGATTTTGGTACTATTCAGTAAGTCATAATAATTCTGATGAGCCCTGGGTCACTTAAACTTACTATCATTTACAAAATACGGCTGATGCTTATTTTAAGAGTAAAAAAGTATATACATACGAGTGACTTTAAATGTTCAACAACCTCTTCAAAATTTGTAAGAACATTGCGTCCATCCCTCATAACAGGAAGACGGCCTTTTGGTGTGAAAAACGGGTTGTTCGATTCTCGCACACGAACTGGCACGCCGATAAATTTCATATACGTCTGTGGAAATATCGACATCCATGTATATTTTATGCAATGCCGGTCCAACTAGAAATTTAAGGTTATATCAATAACTTACCAAGACTTTTAAACATTCTAAATCAATTGACGCTAGGCCCCATTCACCTCGCCATATATCCAATTCTATACTAGCCATTATCTTGTTAAAATAATTAAAAAACAAATAACTAATTTAATTTTCTCGACATCGAACAAATGACATTCTTACTTTTTTTAACACTTTTTTACTGATATTTCCTTAGGTTTGAGCAAAGGCGTCATAGTCCGCACAGCCCTATGTTATAACTTATAATAATGCTACTGTCTGGAATTTTAAATAAGTTGAGCGGGGGGTTTGATAAACTTGCTATAAGAGATCGTTTCCTGAGTTGAATAAAGTACCTATATCCAGTGTTGGGCATCAATCAATTAAGTTTTAATTAAACTAATCAATTGACTAAAAAATTAATTGCAATTAAATTAATTGAATTTGAATCAATTGCAATTAACCATTAATCGCGCGTTACAATTGAATTATTTAAACTAATGTACATCAATTGCAGCTCGCGATTAAATTATTGCAATTATTTTTTTCAATCGATTGATGAAAAAATTAAAACTAACGATTAAATTTTGCTATTTTGTACGGAAAGGTGGTCCGCAAACCTTGTAGATGTTTAACGTTAATTATTTCATATACTCTTTATGACTAGGTAGGGACACTAAACTTAATAAATACGCACACGCATGTACCCAATATTTAAACTAATACTTGGTAAAAAATTTAATTGTTAATCGTTAATTGTCAATTTTTTTTTGGCAAAATAACTAAAAATTGATCAATTGTTAATTGTATAAAACTTTGATTAACAATTAATCAGTTGTTAGTTGCTGTCACTGCAAATACAATTAATTAATTGTTAATTTTTAATTGTTAGTTCAATTAACATTTGCCCAACACTGCCTATATCTAATACCTATCTTATTCCAAGTTTCGAATGTGTAAGCAATTCTCATGAAACAATATAAACAATCTGTCCGCATCCGTTATAAAAAATGATGTAAAAAGTAATTCGCTACTAAAAAACAAAATTTAATTTCGAGTTTGGTAATACAACAAAAAAATATTTAACAAGATATTATAATCCCGGTTGACCTCTGTCTGGACTTTACCGGGAAGAAAAATATTCAGTGTTACCAATACGAATACCCTTTATTGACCAATCATATCACCGTTCGTATACAGTCGTTCAACGAGCAAATTCTAGTAAATGTCAAACATATTTATTTTGGTGTTTCGTCGCGGATTCTGCTAAGATTAGATTTCAGAAAGGTAGAGTGCTAACAAACCTGTTTAGTCTACGGAAAATAAACGAATGCAGTGCAGTGGTTTTAGCACCTCCATTTGAATTATAAAAATTAAATTATTTAAGTGTTTTGAAAGTTGAAACTAATAAGTGAACATGTCTATTCAATGGACATTTGTTGCCGGCTATTTATATTTCGAAATAGCATTAGTGGCGATTATGATAATGCCCATATTCAGCCCTAAAAGGTGGCATCAGTTCTTCAGATCACGTTTGTTCGCTATGTTTCAAACGAACGCTGCATTTTACTTTTATGTTTTTCTCGCATTCCTTACCATATTATTGTTAGATGCCATAAGAGAGATGAGAAAATATTCGCACTCCTCGGAGACCGGCGCCATTGGCATAGCCGGTGAATTAAAAGGAAATGTGAAGCTTTTCAGAGCTCAAAGAAATTTTTATATTACTGGTTTCTCGATTTTTCTCACTTTCGTAATACGTCGTCTGGTAAAGATGCTGATAATACAAGACGAACTGAGTATCAAAGCAGAGAAAATAATTAAAGAAGCTGAGGCCACCGTGAAACTTGCTAAAACAACTGTCTTAGCTAACACATTACAAGCTAATGAAGCAAGAGACTATGATGCAGTTAAAGCTCAATTGGAGGCGACTGAAAGTGAACTTGTAGCTGAGAAAGAGCGGGTCAAGGAACTTGAAGAGGAAGCCACAAAATGGAGATTGAAATACGAAGAAATAGCAAATAAGAATGGGGGGAAAGGAGACGAGTGAAGAATTATTAATTTTTTAACAAAGTTGAATTTCATCAAAAATTGTATACCAATACCAAATGTTTAACTTCCATAATAGTGTAACAGGGAAAAAATTAGAGTACATTTTCCTTGTTCCAACTTAAGCTTTGAAAATTGCTTTTATAAAATATTAGCATTAAAATGTATATAATATGTGTCTTTGCTAATAATCATGTCTACAATATAATGAATCACACCATTAGTGTTATGCAGTTGGAAGTTATAATATATTCATACATTTACATCATCTTTGCAGCCAGAACAATAGTATCCAGCTTTGGTGATGCCTATTTTTGTGTACTTATTATGTGTTTGAAAGTCTGAGTGAGTTGCTTGACATAAATATAGAATTGTTTATGTATATAAACAATATACATTATAATATAAAACTGTTGTAGAGGATTTAAGTGACTGTGATTTTTGTCTAATTGGTGCTTAAAAATTGTATTTTTTAGTAAGATCAAAATTAAAATGTCTAGTCTTTCGAGAAGAAAAATATAGTGATACTCATGATAACATAAGTAATACATAGTTTCATAATTATTAAACTTCTATGTGATTTTAAAGCTCTTTGGCTATACCTTGTGTGGAAATATTTTATGAATATTAATTTTAAACTCTATTAGCTTGAATTGAGTTGATACCAAGTGTATCTTTGATTCAAAAGTAAGATAAATAATTAACATAAGGAAAATACTTAAGTCTTTAAACCTTTGCATTTATATTACTTAATCAACTTTGTCCTGACATTTTTTGTTTTTATCATTAGGATTCATTTTGTTTTTTAATAATAATCAAGGCGAAGAATCTTATACTTATAACAAGACATAAATGTCAGTATGTGCAACATTACATATAACACAGTTTTCTGTATGAAGTTTTAATCCGAACAACTGACTAAAAGAAGGAAATTTTTATATGAATAATAAATAAAAAATTATATTTTATTTCCTCGTTTCTAACTTGATCAGCCTACCCCTAGGAGATTCAAATGTGAAAGTGTATGTATGTATGCTCATTTTACTTAAGTATTCTTGGAGTTATTTAAAAAAATGACTATCATCCATACCATTCATTATGATTTTGATTTTAAGATGTGATTGGTAATGTATAAGCAGATCAAAATAATATAATTTTATTTTGTTAACATGTTAGTAGTTTTGTATGTAACAATATGTATGATAACATTGCAATTTTTTATTTCCTTTTTTAATGAAATAAATACAATTTAAAAACTAATGTTTTATTTATTATTCTCATTAAAATTAAACATTTTTTTAAAACTGTAAACATTTCTAAATTAAAAATAAATACTAAATATATTCTTATGCACGTAGTTCTGACTGTAATCACTAAAATAAGATGCAAGTATTTGATGCGGATATCAGATATTTTTAGTGACTTTTTGGTCCCACCGTAATTTATTTATTTATTTAAACTTTATATACAAGTATGTATAAAGGCGGACTTAATGCCGTAGGCGTAATCCTGGAATCGAACCCGCACTTTTTCGTCGCTTAAATACTTTGAATAATAAATCACATGAGGGAAAACTATTAAAGCTTTTCATATTATAAATAAACTTACATTTTAAAAAATTTTGAGACTTTTAGGTTTATAACGTAACATATACCTATATGCATAAATTTAACATAAGTCGTGTACTAGCAGTTTCTGACTAGGTTCTAGGCCTCTGTAGACTATATCTGTCTCTATTTTTATTGTGATAAAAAAAAATATTATTTTTACTAAGAAACTATTTTTACTTCTTTTTTTATTCTTCGTCATTTACCGTGTAACAAGTAAGTTCCTATATTTTGTTTCTGGCAGCCGTAACGATGTTAACTTTTAACTTTTCGATCTATTCCTACTAGCGCCACAGCACATATGTTGTCTTTGTCTAAAGCTTGAAATATCAACTCAGTTCAGTGGTATTTGCTGTCAAAATGCGATATGTATTTTCATGTGTAGAAGAAAAAACAAGGCTGTATAATTTGTATTTTGTAATCAATTTACGAAGTGAAAATACTTTCTTGCGAACAAATAATAACATTATTAATCTTTTAAGTATATCATGCTGTGATATTACAGCTTGCTAATTTCTTGTTGCGCGCTGTGACCCGTTATTAAGGGTACCGTTACACTTTATTTATGAATGTGGGAATCTTTAATAGAGTCAATTTTAAAGTAAGTTATAGTATTATTCATTTAAGCGCATAATACTAGACGCGAGTTACGTACGTCAAAACTTGAATAAATCGTATTTACTAGAAAGTGGGAGGATACGTGTTGAGAGAGATATATTTGAAGCTGGGACATAATTATATTAATACAATGTGAAAACAAATTAAATTAAATAGGAACAAAACGCTTTTAAAATTACTCTGCTTTAAATTTAGTTTGCTTTATTAATCAAAGAATGGTAAGTACCGTTGTTGTAAAAATAATTGTTTGAGTAGTCAATAACAATCAGAATTTAGAAAGATCGCAGTTTACATTGCGTTACGATAAATAAGTGAATAAATGATGTGGTTTCTGCAAAACATAAATTGGGGATAATGTGTTAGAAATTAACTAAATGTAAAAATTCTTTGTCAAGTTAAGGCTTTGCAGAGCCCCAAGGTTGCCCAAAAACAATTTATTGTATTTACTCCAAAGGATTTCATTAAAAGATAATATATACTATATAGTATATGTTTGACATTCAAAAGTTTGTTTGTAGAATTTATAATGAATGCCAATAGAAATTGGCACTTCACTCTGTAGAATCTATATCAACATCATATGTATCATAGATGAGGCCTGTTCATACATAAATATAAGCTTTTCATGTAATTTATAATCAATTTTTCATATTATGTCAAGGTGAACTTAAGCCTTAGGCATTCTCTGCTAGTTGAAGTTACCTGGGATAATGTCTGACAATGATCTAAGAAACAGAACATTTTTTAGAATAAAGACAGTGACGGAATGTACGCGGAATGGAGCTCGCTGCCCCTAGAGGGTGGCGGGCGAGGTGTACTTGGTGCTGTTGGTGGGAGAGAAGTGGTGCTTGCTGTGGTCAAACAGCTTGCTTCACATGAGCCAAGCCCACTCACCACAGATGCTGAGGTATGATAAAATACAGCAATTATTAAAACTTTACTACATTTCATAATCATTGCCAACTAAAATGATATTAGTTATTTAATTCATTTTATTAGTATTAGAAAATCTCTTTTAAATATTTTTACCCTACTATGTTAAAAATTTTAGACTAATACTTAAGAGAAAAATGCATAGTTTGTTCTCATAGATTTGTTTTTATTTGAGCTATCAACATCCATGATTATGATAAACAACAAAGGCTATATGTGATGTCCATATATCTATTTATAATTCTCATCACTCATGCATTATAATTTTGTTGTTGGTGTATTGACACCCACCATTGAAATAATGTCTGTATAGTAAATTACTTATTAATCATGCTTACACCCATGAAGGAGCATTTTTTCACCCATGTGAGACTATTTCAGTTTTTTGTGCAAGCTACTATGAAGTGTTTTCTGATTTAAAATCCTATTAATCACACTTCCATCTCTTTATCACATGGTTTCAGTGTAGTGACACAGTTACTATTTGGTATCAATGTGCCTGTGCAGGTGGAATGGGTGCTGGAGGTGATTCGGTTCGGCCTGTCGCTGCCGCTGTCGGAGCACGGCGCGCTGCGGGACTGCGTGCGTGTGCTGTGCGCGTGGCTGGGCGCGCTGCTGCCCCCCGCGCCCCCCGCCATGCCCGCAGCTCCCGCGGTGCCCGCGCCCGTCGCCGCCGCCCCTCATCGGTACGCGCGCAAGATCCTCAGGCATCTGCAGAACCTCTTCGTGCCGCGACCTAATGAGAGTGAGTGTTGATTTAATATAATAGTTGAGATTACTTAGAATGCGGATAATTTAGTTTTTGTATCAATATTATAAGTTTGCCAACCTGCTCTAGGCTGCGTGGGGGACTAAGCCCTAAACCCTCTCTGTTGTAGAGGACGCCCACACCCAGCAGTTTTAGTTGGAAAAGAGTAAGACTAGAGTTTCTTACCAGTTCTTCTCTAGTGATGAATGCCTTTCGAACAGAGTGGTAAACTTAATTTAGAATTGACTGATTCTAAGTGATGTTTTTTTATTTTTCTGGTTGATTCACTTTATTGAAATGTCATATTTTCCTTCCAAGCACTCACATTTATATACCAAATGGAGTTAGGTAAGTTTCTTTGACCCTAAGTAACAATATCATTTTATGGAAATTCAATAAATAAGTAAAAATTTGTCTTGGTGTGGCATCTAATTTCAGACTCAGATGTAATAAGCCGGTCACGTTAACTGTGCCATCATAAAGTCACACAAATAAATCGTATTAAAAATTAGCGTTAGTTAAACTTTTCTTCAAATACACTGTGGTCCCAATCAATATTTTCACAAGTATAAGTATATATGATGATGTCGTGTTGCGTGCAGGCGGCGACCTGATCAGCAAGCAGGCGGTGCTGTGCCACCGCGTGCTGCGGCTGGCGCGCGCGCTGGGGGAGCGCGGCTCGCTGGGCCCGGCCGAGTGGCGCGCGCTGCTCGTGCTGCTGCTGGCCGCCGCCGCCGCGCTGCTGTCGCCGCCCGCCGCGCCGCACGGCGCCGCCGAGCAGCTGTGCGAGAGGGTGCTCTGTGTGCTGTTCGAGGTATGTAGCGGTTTATAGCTCTAGGGATGGTTATGGGGTTAAAAATATATTAATAGAGACTAATGACACCTGGAGCCTACTCATAATAAGTACGTTGTGGACATCACTAACTGCGAAAGACACTTTTCAATCACTTAAACACCCAGACTCGAAACTTCGCGTTTCGCAAGCTGGTGTGTAGCCAACTAGGCTGCGGGGTTATTTCATTGGCTACTGTGTTGGGTAAAGGCCTCTGGTGAATATGTGAGTGGTTGTCGTGTGCAGGTGTGGATCCTGGCGTGCCACCGCTGCTTCCCGTCGCCGGCGCTGTGGCGCACACTACGCGAGCACTGCATGCGCTGGCGGCACCGCGCGCCGCTCACGGACCAGTGGGCGCGCGTGTCGCTGTGCCTCACCGCGCGCCTGCTCGCGCTCGTCTATGGTCCCATGTTCCCCGCCATGCCCGTCGGTCAGTCGCACGCACAGACAAACTCATCAACATATACACAAACACAGGCGTACACACGCACTCAAACAAATACACCAACACGCACACGAACACGCGTGCCAATACGAACACACACACGAACTTGCCCTCGAACTTGCACTCGAACTCACGCTAAAGCACGTACTGTGAAATGCAACATATATGTATAAACGTCAAGTCTGTACTCGTAACGTAAATTTCCAATAACACTGCTCGATCCAGGGCCTCTAGGTCGTACAGTTTATACCTGAGACCACGAGGCAGTCATCTTTAAACATATTTTTCGTGATCCACAGCTGAAGAAGACTCCAACTTAATTCCGGCAGATATGAGTTCAGAAGCAGTTATACAGACTTGGTATCGTATTTTGCACACCATAGGCAATCCAGTAGACCTATGTCGCCCGCATGTTATCAGTCAAACGCCGGACTTCTTGCAGGTAATATTTCCAAAAATATCTTTGGCCTTTGACAAATTTCATCTCAATACGCAGATCTACAAATAAGAATTAATTGTATAAAAATCGTCTCGCCTCGCGGATATATACCAACAAAAATGCTGTCATTTTACTATGCTTTAATAGAAAGAAAATTTCCCCATTAATTTAAATCCTTACATCGATATTTCCACCTCTAACTGCCCTCTCAGTTCTCGATAATGCACGAGGAGGGTAACATCGACCCCAGCCAGCACCCGTGCCTGCAAGCGCTGCCCGCCATATTCCACAAGGCGATGAAGGGAATCGCCGCGCATGTCGACGCCTTCCTCGGTACGTACACAGGTGCGTACACCTTTTATCTACACGTAGTTAATAGTAAAGGTAGATAATTATCGATAAATTCGAAAAAAGCTTTATGCACTACATTACCTCATATTTACTATAAGACCCCCATGTCGATATCGATATTAGTGAGGGATTTTTGTACATTTTTCTTCCAAGTAAATAAGCGTTCACTGTGTAAAATATTTTGAGTAGTAGAGAATGGTTTGTCATAGTCATGATTTTGGTTTATCGATAGTAATGTTGAATCTAATTTATCGACCATAGTAAATATATTGACAATGAATTATAAATTTATATTTTTGTTTTTTTAACCGATAATTTCAAAAATGTTTTCGTAGTCATGTTAGCCATGCTCGGGGTTTCAGAAACGTAAGCAACGTACATGTAAAGTCATTAAAGGAGCATGGAATAAACTTATTCTTCTTGAAGCTATGGTCGATAAAATTTTGTGGTTTTAGTAGAGTGAATTTTTTGCTACTGTGAGTGTGTGTCTGTGCGCTTTTTAAAGTAAAAATTAGAAAATACAAATTTTAAATATGCACTGCTTATTTAATTTCTTACATTAGCATTAGAAGTTCTTTTAGTACTTTCCACCTATTTAGTTTTCGCTCTTTAATTTGTACATAGCTGAAATCTTAATATGAAGCTGTATAAAGCTCAACTCCTGTTATGCACATAAAACTCTCTTGTTCTTACCGCCAAAAAGAAGAAAGTCTACTTGCTTTCTGGCGTGGCGTACTTTTTGACACCTGATTTGGTAGCAACCTTTCCAAACTTTCTGAGGGGGGCTTGCCCCTTCAGCAGTAGTTTGTATTGCAAATGCACGCGCGGGTGGCAGGGCGCGGCTCGGAGCGGTGGTGGGCGAGCAGCTCGGGGGGCGGCGCGGGGGGCGTGGCAGGCGGCGGCGCGGGGGGCGAGGGGGGCGCCGCCGACGACGGAGACCTCACGCCCCCCGCGCACCGACGCCTCGCCAAGTCGTTCAGCGTGTCTGCCTCTAAGCCCCGGGATAAAGTGCCCGAAAGAAGTAAGATTGATATTTGAAACGTTAGTTTGAAATGGAATGGAATTTTGGTCGATATTTTTTAGTTTTAATGGTCAATTTCGTATAGCGTTTTTAGTTGATTCATACTTCCATTTCAAACTATCGATTATATTTAATAATTATGTCGATCATTTAGTAGTTGCATGCTTATTCCACTGTATTTAGTTAAATTTTTTGGCTTTAGTACCTATGTTTTGAAACTTTTTTGATTGATGCTTTGGTCTTTTACATGTATATTTTTCTACCATATCCTTTTAATCATTATTAATTAAATTTTATTTTGCTCAATATATTTTCAAAAATTAATTTTGTAGTGGTTCTGTAAACTAAAATTATTTTATTTTAATAATGTTATTTCCGTTATTATTTTTGCCGTTCAAGCACTTTTATTTTCTTTACAGTAGTTGTATGTTGTCAAAGAAATAATTCTTTTTTCACTTTTTTTACTTTTTGCTACACAAATATTAGTGTCTCATAGATTTGATTAATCTGAAAAGCTTCTTAATAAAACTTAATGGTGCATGTTCCTGTTTCTTATTTGCATACTTGAAATGTTTCTAGGCACTCCTAGAACGTCTCTGATCGGCTTAACAAGCAGCCGTCCAGCCAGTGTGGCGCCCACCACGCCGCCCAACTCTATCTCATCTCAAGGTAATGTAGACACTTATTTAGTGAGTCAATAGGTTTTTTTTATAGAATTTGTTCTTAGTATTATTTTTGACGCCGACTCTTCTAGACTCCTGTGGTTTTGGGTTTTTATCTCGTCTCAATTTGAAATAAATTTTTTCGAAGGGCATTCTTAGGACTTAGGAGTCTTAGGAGTCATAGTGTGAAAGACAATATTTTATACAGTTGCCATCCTTGTTAAACAAAAATATAATTATAAAGCATCCTTGCCATGCAAGTTTTGATTTTGCTGACAGACAAAGTATTGATAGAGATTTCCTTCCATCGCGCGACTTTTCAAAAATAACTCGATTATTTAAACCATACGCCGAGACTTACTCGGAATTAATAGAAGAATGGCAAAACCGATGGAAGCTGTCTGTAAAGGGCCGTCATCTTTATTAATATTTTCCTTCGGTTAGCGATCGCTTGGCAAAAACTTGGCTGGAGATTGATCATTACGTGTCGCAATTTCTAACGGGTCACGGCAATTTTCGTAGTAAATTATTCTCATTTAGGTTGGTTGATTCTCCTATGTGCCAATGCTCAACACATGATTGCGAATATGAACAGTCCGCACATCATATCCTTTGGGAGTGCAATCTTTGGTCGGATGAGCGTAACAGTATGCTCAATAGTATGCACGTAACGTCTGGTGTAGTTTATTATACTGACCTCGTTGAATCTAGGGGGAATTTCCGTGCCTTTCAGCGACTTTGCCATGCCTATTATTGGAAGTCTGTATAACAGTTCGCACGTTAGGTCCAATTTAAGCAATAGTTATTAATCCGTGGTGCGTCAATTGCGTCTAATTTTTTGGTAATTGTAATTGTCTTTCTTTATGTGAGGTTAAACCTCATAGCTCAATATTTTGTCACCCGCTTTGCTGTGGAGGGAAGTGGACAACTCTTTGTTTTCCAACTCCTCCTTTACATTGCTTTTCTGATTAACTTCGTTGCGGGATTGTGACAATTTAGGTCCCCTTAGATTCGCTGAACTGTGCGTGCCGCTGTTGATCCTGTGGTACAGGAGTTGCAGTGGCGGGTGTGTGGTGGGATAGGGAAATGCAAGTTTTGAGTTCAATTATAAAAAACGGAAGGAACCATTAATTACACTAAAATCAATTTTAGGTTGGAACTGCCCAATGGTACAGTGCAGATACTATCTATTAATTATGTCACTTTTATACGAATAGTATCAACATCTTCTATCTTGTTTAATGAACAATATAGGTTACTAAATATGTAAATATATTCTTTGAAATTTCAGTGGGTGAATCAGAGAAGCCCCCGTTAACGCCGCTGCGTCCCAAAGTGAACTCAATCTTCCATCTGTTCGGCGAGTGGTTGTTCGAAGCGGCGCTCATTGGAACCACGCCCACTTACAACAACAACCAACGTGAGTATTTTATCGATAATTCATATTGATGAATGATGAAGGATGTGTTAAATAATGTTGAATAACTGTAGTCATAAATTTGATGAAATAAAAAAGGTCAACTATAAATTAGTATCTACTTCGGCTTATAAATATTTTTTCACTATAATTAAATATTAGCCCATATATGACCTTGAGCTAGGCAATGGCTATCGGCAAGATTTATTCCATTAGGCTGGCCAAATCAGGATTGGCGGACTACATCGTGCGTACAAAATATGTAATATCATGGCTGGCCACAATAATGCCGACCTATACTTAAATTTCGACGTCAAATAAATAAGAATTAAAGATTGAATGAACACGACAATCAATTTGATATTTTCTATTTCAGAGCGTACGGACGGCACTCCGCCCCCGCCCTCGATGTCGGATGCTGCGTATAAGCTCAGCATGCTTGCTTATCAGCCAGGTATATAACTTTTTACCTACCAAATAGTAAAAAACTGGGCGAAATTGGAAAGATTTAGAATAAAGGGAGAGCAAGACAAATAAAGGGGAACTGCGTGAAAAAAATATTAGATGAATTAAGACGAAGTTCTGTTTGTTAATACTTCAGTTGTAGTAATTATTTTGACTCATAATGTCTAATATCACTTATGAGGAAACCTGTTCACCTTAATAAGGAAGGTTTGGTACAATTTCTGCTGAAACCGAAACTATTGCTTAAGTAAGCTTTGTTTGCGGGAAGTAAGTGTCCGCGTTGGTGTTGTCAGTAACACGTCGATGAGGCAATAGTTTAAAAAAAGTTTAAGAATGACGATTCAAAAGAACTTGTGAAATACCACATTTTTTTCACGAGAGGAAAACGCCTCAAGCTCCCCTGTTCGGTACCTCGGGGGAGGCCGTGGCATGTGGGGGTCTCTGGCCTTCCTCCAACTCAGTGCGTAGAATAATTTAAAATTGAAAGTCATCAGCATTCACTTGCCCAGTTCCCAATTGTTAATGGGATCGGCGCAGTAAATTCCCTATCAGCCGTTATGACGTCAGTCACCCCTTTTTTCCTCCTCTTCTCACGCGCACCAGTAAGCAGTATTGAAAAACAGTGTAGGTCCAGTTGAATGACTTGACCCCGGCAGGTCGCGCGGAGGCGCTGGGCGCGCTGTGCCGCGTGCTGTGCGCCAAGCCGTGCCGCGAGGAGGTGCTGGCGCCCTACCTGGCGCGCTGCTACGCGGCGCTGCTGCGCGGCCTGCGGGACAACCACACCGCCGCCGCCGTCGTGCTGCACGCGCCCGACCTCTTCCGGTGTGTACACGGACACAAGCACGCACACGCACGCATGATGCTCTCATTGGACTATGCTATGCCAACTTGATTGGTGCTGACGCTTTGTCGTAGAATTGAAAAAACAGCAAGAAATGTCACAGTTTCGAAAGGGCTGGACTAAGTAGAAATGAACGTGAAATATGTAATCTTTTGTCGCCCTCCATAACAGAAATCGATGAAGTTTTTACGATAACCAATTTTAAACTTAAATGTTATCTTTGATCATCGACTTTTAACATTTATTTAAAAATGTTTGTTACTCCCCAATCAATCTTATTAAATAAACAACTGTAATAAAAAAATTCACACCTATTTCACTAGGATCAACTGTGAGTCTCATAGAAGCAACATTAAATACTAAAACTTTGCAATTTAAACTGTTATTGCACTAACTAAGAAAAATTATACCATTCCAGGTTGGATCTCGACGGTGTGCTGGTCCTAGTACCAGACTTTGTGAATGCTCTAGAACAGATTCTCCCGGAACGTGAACCGAAGCTAGAGTGCGGTTCTATCGACAAGAGAGAGTTGCGCAAGGCCGCCATCAGTGCGCTATTGTCTCTGGTCGCATTCCCATATCATTACAAAGGGTTGCCGGTGCCAGAATTCCCTGGATGTAATGAGTAGTAAGTGCTAGATTTTAACTTTTTTTACAAAATAAGCTATTGGCGAAAACGATTGGTCTAAGTATCAATAATAATCTTGGTCTTTTTGCAAGTGATGGTGATGACTTTAAAAAAAGGAATGTCGTGGGATGTAATGTAGGAGGTGTGATACAAGTGTTGAATTTTTGTCGATGCGTAAAACATCGTGATGAAACCTGCACACCTCTAAATTCACCATTCCCACCATGGTGGCCTAAGAGCTAAACCTTCTCGATGGTAGAGCAGGCCCGCGCCAAGCGAGCAGTGCCACGTATATGGACTGATGATTATGATGTCAATATGATCAAATAATAAAATTACACCTTAGCCCAACCCTCTCTTAATAAAGGCGTAAAGCGATAAGGCCGCCATTTATTACATTCTTTTATCATTTTTATTTTTAATCGTATCCCTGTAATTTTATTTGTGGTGTACAATAAAGTGCTATAAATAAATAAAATAATGTATTGTTGCCAGCGCGGGGCTGACGCTGGGCGAGGTGACGCGCGGCAAGATCTCGGTGATGTGCGTGTCGGCGGTGCAGGTGGAGTGGGCGGAGGCGCTGGCGGCGCCGCTGCTGTCCGCGCTGTACCTGTGCGTGCGCCACGACGCGCTGCACCACCACCACCAGCACCACACGCACGACTATAAAGGTACCACCACCATACATACCATATATACTCTCATACATGATGTGATGTGAAATGAAATTATTAGTTAGTAAAAAAAATTGTGGTTTTTTCTGTAAGCCACTGGGCTACATTCCCAAGGTTAAAATTGGCAGTCTGTAATTTTTTTTTATCGATAATGTTATTTTTATATCGATTAATGTTTTTGCATAATTGAGACGACCTATTCGTTTCAATTGAATTTAATTATATTATTCGTTTAGTAAATTAATAAAATTTAATAGTATATTGCATCTACAAGTCAATAAAAAAGTCGATTTTCTTGCATTTATTGACCACAATCTCATTAAATATGATCACTTGCAACACTTTCACCTTAATTTTCCTAAACTATTAACTCATAACAATGAATAACAAATTCGTAAGAAAATATGTTTTAAGCAATTGAAATATCGATAAATGTTATCGATAAATAAGATGTATGGTGCATGTGATTGTATTGAAATGTAATTAATACCAGCCACGCCTGGAGTGATTTGTGATAAGCCTAAACACACAGCCACCATCAAGCTTCGCTGTATTGTCGAGTGTAAGCACCACATTCACTGTGCCACATACATACACGCTACATTTTATTTTGCAAAATCACATTCGACACTCGAATATAACACCTCAAACTCTTGACATATTTTTACATGTTCAAAAGAAAAATAAACACGAAGGTTTTACATTCCCCATCTGCCTAGACCGAGGCATAAATGTCCATGGAAGAATCGTAAACTCTAGTTATTAATTCAAAGAGCCATATTGTTATCACCCTATAGACATAAATCTTGTGTCGTGGGTATCAGAAACTAGCTTTGTTTCGGGCTCAAAAACACACATACTCAAAAAAAGTGGGTAACATAAAAAAATTCTCTTCTGGGATCGGGCGCGCCAATTCCCGCTATACAAGGACGGAACCCCACAAAGGGTGCAAAATAAAATAGATCGTATGAGCAAGGCATACGGTTTGTAACCGCGTGGGCGGGCATGTTGTAGCGCGGTCGGACAGCGGCAGCGCGTCCGGCAGCGCGGACGGCCACTCGCTCGAGGACTTCGCCGCGGACGTTAGGGAGCTAGACCCCTCCTCGCCCCTCTTCGGTAATACATTCTCTTTTTGTTTGCATTCACTGCCAGGAGCGATATTTTGTATTCAAACATTGGAAAATATTTTTTATGATGATTTTAACCCAACGTTTTATCCATCAAAGCTATGGCCTAATTCTCTTAAGTTGTGCCCAGTACAAGAATGAATATGAAAACATAATATCGCTCCTTCTAAAAGTTCATTAGCCATACATCAATAACGTTCAATTTTAATCAATATTATTAACCACCTTATAAAAAAAATATCGAAACTTATCGATATCGATATTTTATATAATTGATGTATAGCTAACAGGACAGCATGTTTTTACAATATTGTACAATCGTTGTTTGCTTGCATTTTATTTTTTCATTACCATTACATTATGTGATGATTATGTTTTTGTACTAACAGGTAATGCACATTCCTTATGGATATAAAATATTGTATTATGGCTATTACTATATTCTTACGACAATCTTATATTATTAGGAAAATAGTGTTATTTATTGGAAAAGTATTAATTATGTATTTTAATTGATATGGGTAGAAATTATATCTTAAAGTGTGATAAGGCTATGTTTACTTTCAACTGATGGTTAGTGCACTTCGCCCTAAATAGTGGGGCGACTTATTAGATCCTTTATCTGCACAAACTCTGATTGACGAATTTGACATATGTTATGGTCGATATAATTTTCTTTTTGTCTTTAGCCGTTTGATTCTATTTGTATTTGATTTCGGTAGTGTTTCTACTACACCTATATATCAATGGATATCCAAAATTCTTAGCATTTTTATATAGAACGATAATTTAGATTCATAGATTTATTTATCGATATAATTGTACTATTTTTTTTGTACACCATGCAACTATTATTATTAGTATTACAATGAATTATCACCTACTTTAACGGTGAAGGAAAACATCATGATGAAACCTGCACATTTAAAAGTTCTTAGAAATTCCTTAGGTGTGTAGTTCGTCATCCTGCACTAGGCCAGCATGGCATTAAGACCTAAACCCTCTCAATGGTAGAGGAAGCCCGTGCACAGCAGTGGAACGCGTATGAGTTGCTGCTGCTGCTGTAAATGATGATGATAATGTTGGTGATGTTGATCATGGTGGTGGTGATTATGATAATGTTGATGACGATGATTATGAAGATGATTATAATAGTGATGATAATAATCCACGTCGACTAGTGTAGTATACCCCCGTATGAGTAGGTGCGGCGCTGGTGGTCCGCGCCACGTACCTGGTGTGCCACCGCCTCATCTCGTCGTGGAAGGGAGACCTGCAGGTGTCGCTGGCGGCGCTGGAACTGCTCTCCGGACTCGCCAAGCTGCACTCTTCCAAACCAGGTTAGAAGGATATTAGTGTTGTCGATAATAGTTTGAACTGCAAGTTGTATTTTTGGTTTGACATGTAAGGTTTTTTTAATGTGGTGTTGGAAAATATATTAATGAACTGTATTTAAATTATGATTTTTGAAATATATATGAAAGGATATGTGGCTGCAATAAAGTAAGGCAATGCTGTTGTACCCAAGAAAAAATAATAAAATTAGCGCTTTTGAGCTTAACTAAAACATCAATAATTTGTTGTTTTCATGTCTAACAGAGTATATTATTGGTAAGTTATGTCAATGACTAAGCTAGTGATTTATGGTATACACCGCCGAGGTTTGGACGGTGGAAGAGTATCTGCACGGCATTAAATGGATTTTATTTGTGTCTTAATTAGACATTTTAACTTATTGATTGGTGTTTAAGATCATTGAGAAAAAGGCTATGAAATAAAAAAAGAAGAAAATCATTTTTGGGCTTGTATGTAAAATACCGGCGCTGGTGATAAATATTAAAATTGATGCATGGATGATGGAGACTATGATGATATAAGTCCCGGCACTAGTATAGAGCGTGTGTGTTACAGAGGCGATCGAGCGCAAGCGCGCGGTGCGCTGGATCTGCGACTACATCAGCGTGCAGTGCGGGCGGCCCCCGCAGGCGCACTCGCGCGACCTGCACTCGTGCGTGGTGGCGGCGTACACGTGCCTGTCGGCGTGGCTGTGCCCCGCGCTGCTCGCCGACGCGGACTGCCTGGCCACGCTCATGGAGGTCGTCGAGCTCGGCATCTCCGGCACTAAGAGCCAAGGTAACTAGTGCGTACAGCCATGGGGCGGGGGTTAAGTTGGTGGCGCTACTGTCGCGGGACTAAGAGCCAAGGTATCTAGTGCTTACATCCACGGGGCGGGTGTATGACTAAACGGATGCAAGTGGTGGCGTTAGTGTAGCAAAAGTTTTTTTTTAAGTAAAAAATATTTAGTATAATTATTGCACAAGGCCGGGGTGGTGGATTAAGGTTTAAATCTTCTTGATAGTAGAAGAGGCTCGTGACGATCAGTAGGACGGATATGGACTGATGATAATCTTTTTTTTCTGTTATTTAATTTTTTTAACTTAATTTACATGATCGACTATTTGAGTCAATTGTTACTTATGTATTTCTATCACTGAATAAATATACAAAATATTATGTACTTATAGGGAAACCAGGTGAACCACCAAAGATGAAAGACGAGAAGGAATTGAAGCCAGTTTCAATGCGAGTGCGAGATGCCGCCGAGTCTCTACTTATGCAGATCTTAGAGCAGGTATTGTGTTCTTAAACTAAGTATTCTATTTCTCCATTCAAACGTAACAACAAAAAATCAGCCAGCTATTTAACTGGGTTGAGTTCTTCTTTTGCTTAAAAATGACAATCGGCATTTTTGTCTAAGTTTTTTTTACGAGTCTTTGCATCGCTTGCGTCGGGGATTATTTTCCCAAATACTTTGATGTACTTATAAATGTTTTAAGAATTTTTGTAAGAAATAATATTGATATTTTTATTAGCGAGTATAGTTAGTATTAGTATGTGGTGGCGTATAGACATGTGTATGTCGGCAGGTGGGCAACGGCACGGAGGGGTCGTGGTGCCGGCTGGACGAGCGCTGGCTGCGCGCGCTGGGGCACGGCCCGCTGCGGCACTTCGTGGCCGACGGCGGCGTGCTGCTGTCGCTGCTCGAGGAGCCGCTCGCCAACAGCCAGGAGCCGCAGCCCACGCTCATCGGTACGTCACACCGGCGACCGAATGTCTAAGCGAATGCTCTCGGAACGGTCGAAGCCCTTTCAATACATTGATGGTGGTTTATATTGATTGGGTATAGTTGCGGATAATAGTACTACCTGAGAACTTGTTTTAATCTTCTCATTTTTAGAGGAACCAGAGGATTCCTCTGCGCTACGACATAATATGATGATGATGATTTTAATGACTTTAATATTTTTTAATGTAATTCCAAATGATTTTAATTGAATTCTAACATGAATCCGTTTTCGTGATGTTTTATAAAATAAGTTTTATATGACTCGTTAAGTTCAGAAAGATTAATAGTAGAGAGGTAGACAACTTATAATTTTATGGACGGCTTTGAGTTCGAAATTAAATAAATTAGTGCAGTTGGATATCTACGCGCAAACGCTATATGAATAACTTACTACATCCTCTCAATTAGTTTAGGAAAAGAATAACGAACTTTATACCCTCTGTCAAAAATAATCCGTGTATTACATAAGTAATGTTGTTTTGCAGTGATAATCCGCTGCGCGTGGGGCCGGTACGCGTGGTCGCTGTCGAGCCGGGGCGCGGCGCGGTGCGCGGGGCGCGGCGGGGGGGCCGCGTGCGCCCGCCCCGTGGACATGCGCGAGCCCCGCGCGCCCCCCGCGCCCGTCTGCCGCGCGCTGCCGCAGGCCCCGCCCACCGCGCTGTCAGTACACACACTTCATCAACCCATATACGCCCACTGCTGAGCACGGGTCTCCTCTACCATTGAGAGGGTTTAGGCCATAGTCCGCCACGCTGGCCTAGTACGGGTTGGCGGACTACACACCTAAGAAATTCTTAAGAACTTTTAGGTGTGCAGGTTTCATCACGATGTTTTCCTTCACCGTTAAAGCAAGTGATAATTCAATTTGAATGCACACGTAACTTCGAAAAGTCAGAGGTGTGTGCCTGGGGTTCGAACCCGCGACCGCCGAGATTCTCGACCGCGCGCCTAAACCTCCAGGCCATCACTGCTTACATCCCAAGCCATCTTGGATAGCTTAAAATATAGCAAACTACGAAGAGAAGAAAAAATAATTGTTAAATACACGGTTATACAGTCCATTTCCTAACATATCGATCAGAATTGCCTTTTTCAATTAGATAAAGTGGTGTTTCGTTTACAAGGCGTGGTTTCCAGACATTGCGTCGCGACACACAGGAAAATGAACCAGTAGATGTGGTAGTTATGACGTAAAATGACGAAGTATTAAATTTTTTTTCATCATCCATTTGTTTTCTTAAAACCTTATGAAAAGCATGAAATTAAAACTTATTGTATTTGTTTTGCGTATTGCTTATGGTATATAAAATATTATCCATAGTGATATTTCATCGCACGTTGTTGTTATTGTTTAGCGTAAAATCGATTTTGATACATTGACGTTAGCTACGTTTCATAAAATAATTCAATTCTGTTTCTTCCCTTCGCACTTTAAGCCCTAATCATATAAGACATTGCCATACGTTCGCACCAATTAGTATTTACTCGTACAAATAGCAAAATACGTGGACAGAACGTTCCTAACCCTAATTAAGCATTCAAACCAATTTGTAATAGTATAATATAAATTCAAAATTTATGGCGTTTTGTTGTACATATGCTTAAAATGTGCTCTAATCACTAAAACGACGTTGGTAATATGACGAAAATATTGCATTTCAATGTGATGTGTGTATCTGTATCAGTAGCAGATATCGTATCTACAAGCCAACGATAACGTGCCTCGCTTACTGTCAAAATAAATATCTTGCGGGTTAATGCTAACACAATGACTGTCATCTACCACTACGACTAACATATAGTGAGCACTACTAATGCGATACTTAACTCAATTCCACTCAACTCATCCGTTTCTAATGCCCTGCGGTTACTATACAAAATAATTACATAACCATAATCATCTCTCATAAAATCGTTATCATTCGATGGTACACACACACACTTACTGCTTATGATATACTAGCATTTATAAATGCGGTAGTTCTTGAAGAATCTCGGATTCAATTACCGTTATTTTCAGTTGAAGTAAGAAGTCTGGAACTTCGGCCGAAACCACGGGATATAAAAAAACAAATCATGCAACATTAGATCTAATAAAGAATAAATAAATGATGATCTAATAAAAAATAAATATAAAATAATGTAAGTCAAAATGCGATATAAATTCACAATTCATAAAAGTAATAGCCAGATGGAATTTTCTATTCCAATGTTCTATATGTACACATGTATTAGGAACGTGCCGAATTGTATGTATTTAAAAAAATATATATAAATTTCCAGCGACTCCGCGTTTCCAACACTGGAAGCCGTGCTGCGCCAGCTGAACGACCCCGAAGCCACCACGCTGTTCAAGCTGCTGGAACAACAGGCCGCCATTGAGAAACGTGTCAGAGAGAGCGAAGACAACAATGTTGTGAGTGCTTACACATAAACACTGTTAGATGTAATGATATAAACAATGTAAAATTAGCAAAATATTAATTTTTTACTAGAAAATGTTTCCACTGTGACATCATAGATGCAAGAGCGAGACGGCAGTATTTCCAACACAAAAAATTGGGCATATATTCTCTACACACAATTTATACTCCACACATAATTTTATAAAGCGCATACAATTTAATAATGATCTATAAATTTTAATTATTTATTCCCAGGTACCAGAGGAGTACGTGCCGCCAGAACCGGTCACCGAGTTCCAGACGGCGAGACTTTTCTTGTCTCACTTCGGATATTTGAACATTGGTGGAGACAGAAAAGTAAGTAGATAACATATACTCATGTCCTCGAATACATTTTACGTAGTTTGTCATCTTGTTTAGAACCCCTCCCAGTAAAAACACAGTAGTAATATTTATTTTTATCCCCAACGCAAGTACTATCAAATTCTCACCATTAAGAGACTTTATTCCACTAATTTGACATTTTTAATCATTCACTCATCATTCATTTTGTGAATTATTACACGTTTTCACTCATGCATTCATCCATCCATCCATTCATTCAACTTATTCCCCAATCAATTTATTCACTAATTCATCTTCCCATTCATCCATTCGTTCTTTCATTCATCCATTAATTGATTCACTTATCCCCCTAGGGCAGTCCGAACGGCACTGGCACCACAGGCGGCACGAGCGGGTCCCGCTTGGTAGCCCTGGACTCGAGCGCCCCCGGGTTCAACGCGGCGCTGCGGCGTGTGGACGCGTGCGCCCCCCGCGCCCCCCTCACCGTGCACGTGTTCTACGTGCGGGCCGGTAGACTTGCCGCCGCGGATATTGTCGCCAACGCACGACGGGCCAACCAACTCGCGCCCGCTTTCATACATATGCTCAGAGGGTAAATGATTTGCTTAAAGAGATCATAGTGCGATATATCAGCAGTGATAGTGACATAACTACAATGTGAATTTTATACTTGTTTTAAGTTTTTTTTCTTGACATATCTGAAGGTTTTTAAGTTTGCGTAAAGACTTAAATGTTTTTAGCGGGCGTCTTGTGAACTAATAAACCGATGTTTACAAAACGAACGTAGAATGAATTTGAGCAACGGTTTGCAAATGTGTCATTGTCGCATTGAGTGAGCTATATACTCTCAAGAGTTAAAGTACCTTCCAGCAACTGGGTTTTGCTAATGTTACTGTTTTGTTGTGTTTCTTTTATCAGAGTCCTTTAAGCGTTTCTTTAAGATCTATTTAAGTAATATGAGGGTATTGAGACACGACTATCAACGATCTATAGGTACGCTAATATCCCTATACCCCCTATTCCCCCCAGACTGGGCACGCCGGTGCGCGTGCGCGGGCACGCCGGCTGGTCGGGCCACGTGGACACGAGCTACGACACGCAGCACGCGCCCGCGCCGCCGCCCGCGCCCAACTTCCTCGAACACAACGCGCCCGCCGTATACGACGGCAGGGAACAGGTACATACAGCCATATATGCATGTTTTTTTGGAATTTGAGATGTGTTTGTGAGCCAAAAAGGGTGAGCAAAGGGGTATTTAAAATCACGATGACTAAAAACTACATATTGTAAAATGTGTTCCCTGTATCTCATGTTGGCCTTTTGCACTTTGAATTGCAACATGTATGGATATGTTAATGGAAACGCGTTACTTTGTACATGTTTTATAATGTTTAAGCCTCGAGTATTAATCGTTAATTTCTTTTCTCTCCCTTTACAGCAGAAATAGTACTCAACAGGCCGATTATTAGGGAACTATTTTATCCATATCATTTGCATTTTCAGGTGCTGTACTGGTCGGACGCCACTAATGAGGTTGCGTTTGTGGTGCCCTCTGGCTATGAGTTGGCTGAGACGGTGTCTGAGGACAAACAAACGGACAGTATTAAATCCGATGTCGACGGCTCGTGCGGCTCGACAAGGTAAATAATATTGATATTGTTATACTTTATATATATATTCTTCTACTAGCTGTCCTGGCAGACGTTGTCCTGTCCAAAAAAAGATTTAAGCAATATGCCGACAGCAGCGTCACCTACCGAGTACAATTGTGTTTTGTTTGTTTGGCATATACCTAGAAAATTTCATCATAATTGGTCCAGTTGTTTAAGAGGAATTCGAATAACAGTGGCGCCATCTGTCGGAAATTGGTTGTACCAACTCAGAAACTTCTATGGCGCTTGCACAACAACTTTGTTACAGATGATCATCATCATTCTCCTGCCCTGCTCCCAATTCTTATTTGGGGTCGGCGCAGCATGTTTTGTCTTTCCACGCAGGAAGGAAGGACAAAACATGCTGCATAAGAGTTTTGGCAGATGTTTTACGGCTGGCCGCCTGCCTGACGCCAACCCTCCTTGGGACTTTTATTGTTTTAGGAATGGGGTAGGGATAGCGTGTGTTTGGGTACAGGATATTGCAGGAAAGGATATTTGGCCTGATGGTTAGGATACTACAGTCCCGGATAAGGAAGTAGCAGGAGACTGCAACAGCTCGGGGGGCCGAGGTCGCGTACTCGTAGCATTGTTCCATGACTGGCTAGATCAATGGAAAAGGCATCCCCTGACTAGATGATCGAATGCATAGTTTACCATCTATCTGTTACCCACCACCGTTACCAAGTCGTGGCATCGAGTATTACATATATAAATATGTTGCTCCAGGAGTGGCGAGAAGGCGGGCTGGTGCTGGGACGCGTCCGGCGGCAGCTCCGGCGCGGCGTCGTACGAGCGCTCGGCCAGCGAGTCCGACAAGGCGGAGCGCGCGCGACACGACCTGGGGGACAAGCTGCGCGCGCTCTCGCTCGACCTCGACCGCCACCCCGCCGCGCTGCCCGGTCACTACATCACACTGATAATATGTGGCCAGGGGGGAAGGGAAGGGGGGGGGGGTTTGAGGTGGTCAAAGTCGGGGATCGTTGATAACCGAAAAAAGAAGAGCATGATATTTTTTGCAATGGTGCTCATAGAGCATCATTCACTATGCAAAGATTGTTGTTTATTCATTCACTAACCAAGAAAATATGCTTTAGACTGCTCTAACATTTTTCTACATAACTTACTTAAGTTTGTGGCTTGCCATAAACGAAAATATTAATAGTAACAAATTTCGATTTCAGGCAGTGGCAGGCGCAACAGAGATTTTACCACCAAAATACTCATCATCTGGCTGGAAGATTTCGAGGATCATCTCAATTTACCTATAGGTATGTTTGTGATGATCACAACCTAGTATATATTAGACTAACTTGTTTCACTCGCTTCTGGTACTGATGAACACAAAGCTAGATGAGTAATTGTGTTGTTGCAGACGACTTGCTGCGGTACTGCGAGACGGGGCTGCCGTGGCGGCGCGGCGAGGTGAGCACGCTGTGCGTGTGCGCGCGCCGCAGCGGCCTCGTGCGCCTCCGCACCGCGCCCGCGCCCGCCGCCGGAGTGCTCGCCGACGGAGCGCTGCTGGCCCCGCGCCTGCTGCCGCACACGCTGCGCCGCGCCGCGCTCGACACCGCGCGCCGGGCCAGACTCTACACCGACCTGTCAGTACTCACACACACGTACACACGCACACATACACACACGCGCACTGGCCCCGCGCCTGCTGCCGCACACGCTGCGCCGCGCTCGACACCGCGCGCCGGGCCAGACTCTACACCGACCTGTCAGTACTCACACACACACGTACACACGCACACATACACACACGCGCACTGGCCCCGCGCCTGCTGCCGCACACGCTGCGCCGCGCCGCGCTCGACACCGCGCGCCGGGCCAGACTCTACACCGACCTGTCAGTACTCACACACACACGTACACACGCACACATACACACACGCGCACTGGCCCCGCGCCTGCTGCCGCACACGCTGCGCCGCGCCGCGCTCGACACCGCGCGCCGGGCCAGACTCTACACCGACCTGTCAGTACTCACACACACACGTACACACGCACACATACACACACGCGCACTGGCCCCGCGCCTGCTGCCGCACACGCTGCGCCGCGCCGCGCTCGACACCGCGCGCCGGGCCAGACTCTACACCGACCTGTCAGTACTCACACACACACGTACACACGCACACATACACACACGCGCACTGGCCCCGCGCCTGCTGCCGCACACGCTGCGCCGCGCCGCGCTCGACACCGCGCGCCGGGCCAGACTCTACACCGACCTGTCAGTACTCACACACACACGTACACACGCACACATACACACAAACATACGCACACATACACGCACACGTTATAGTAATAACACCAAGGCCGAAAACTTCATCTTAAGTCAAACTCAAAACTATTTTTTTTAAATCAACAGTCTAAACATACAGTTATCTGACCACCCAATCTGTAATCATCACAGCTAGTAATATTAACACACTATTATTATTGTTTTTCTTTTGTTATTATTTTCAGCTACCAACCACCTCATGTCCGGAGGCGACACTTGATCCAAGAGTTAGCGCAGCAGTACAAGAAAGATCTCACTGAGCCGGAGTTACTGGAGTCACTGTTCCGTCCGCCCACGTAGGCGTAGCTACTTAAACTAACCAAAAACTCGACTGTATTATACATATATAAATATATTATGGCGTCAAGTTTATAGATATACAATATCTATGACATTTTTTTTTTGTTACAAAAATTATTAATTTTTTTTCATTAAAAATGTTTTCACTAAAATGTAAAAGTTATTCATATCATTAAAACATTTTTTTTATACTGTAAAATATATAAAGCTTATTTATACTAGTTGAATTGTATTATTTAATAAAAGTGTTACATTAAGACTGATGTTTATTCGAATATAATCGATAAGTGTCGACATTCCGTATTATTTGCTTAAATAATTTTAATGAACTTAATGTCATTGTTAGAAAAATAAATGATAAATTATTAACCAAACACTTTCATTTCTTTCTTATTTTTATAATATTACTATCTGTCCCGGCAAACTTCGTATCGCCCTACCAGTCAATGAATGTCTAGTTACATATTAACAGAATTTAATTTTAATTACCTAGTAGTGGGGCGCCGTAAGGTTTATACCTCGGAATCCAGGGCCAGTCAATGAATCTTAATATAAACCTTGAAAATATGTTTTTAATAGTATATAGAAAAATGTAAAAAAAAAATTTTTTCGCGCTCTCAATTTTTTTTTAATTATTATAAACATTTATTAATTTTTTGGAGTTTTAATTGATTTATATTAGTCAAAAGTCATATTTTAAAAATAACAACTATTACAAACTTGAAAACTTGATCTTGGAACTTTAGGGACTGCAGGTATACCGATGAAGGTCGGGTTGGAGAATAGATGGGATAACAGCTGCTGTTCGGTATTGTTCATGGGCCCTCACAGGATAGTAGGTACACGTTGTAACTTGCTAGACTTAATACGTAGCTGTTGTTTTCGTTCCGAAAAATACACTACTGGAAAAAATTAAAGGATCAAAAAATAAATCAAAATTTTTGGGCGTTTTTTAACAGGCCATAACTTCGTGAAAAATGGTCGTACAGGAAATTTAAAAAAGAAAATTGTAGCTCCAAGTCTCTAGTTTTTGGATTAACACATTAAAAATTTGTAGCATCAGTGGTTTTTGAGTAATCTTAGGAAAAGCAGCAACAAAACAATTTCAAAATTTTTAATGCTTCTTTTTTTTTACAAACGGGCGTGGAGAAAAATGTTCTTGCTTAACCCTTATAAAGATCGGATACTTTGTTTATTTAGCTTTAATTTCTATCTTTTAACACCTCGATATGTTTAGTTCTCGCCGAGATATCAGTCTACAAATGGAAAAGGATCCTTTTGTCTTTAATTATCGATATCTCAGCAACAAATAATTGTACACCAAGTTTAAGGTGCGTTTCAAAAATTTGAATAAATATTCTTTAACCACCAGCTACTACTTTTTCGAAAAAACAAGAATTCTTCTTGTTACATGAATTTGAAAATGCATCAAAGAATGAGCTTTAGGTGGTGTTTTGGAAAATCGAGCGCTGGATCGAAAATATTGTGAAAACCAATAATGTTAAGTGTGCGTTTTACAGTTCAATATGTCCACAAAAGTCCTACAAAGTGCCAAATTAATCCATCCAGCCGTTTTTTTGTTTCACTCGATCGAATTTTTGAAAAAAATAAGGGATCACGTTTTTCCTCTGCAAAGCTCATAATTTAAGAAATGAGAAATATTCTTTTTTAAGAGCTTTTTCCACATTTTGGATTTTGGCAACTTGAGGAAATTCAAGTCACCAACGCCAATATTGCCCTTTGTTGCTATTGCGTGTGATTAAGGAATTTTCGAGCAACAATATTCGCATTGACGAAATATTGAATTAATTGGGCGTTTGTACTAAAACTTAAAAGAGTATTTTTGCAAGTTCAAACATGGCTTGGAATGCGGAATATTGACACCGCAAACAATGACGCAACGACCAGCTCCAGAATCTTTATTTAAAATTACTTTTTGCTCATGCAAAACAGGATGTGGAGCATCTTGTGGGTGCAGGAAAAGTGGATTAAACTGCACTGCAGCTTGCTTAGAATGCAATGGTGAAAGCTGCACTAATCCTTCACCTACAATCTATATCAACGAGATCGACGACGACGACAATAATGTACATGATGTAACAATGTGAATAGTTAATGATATTTTTTTTTGTAACTTATTTTTTACGATAATCTAATAAATTAACATTGAAGTTACTCTGCACATATAATTTATTACAAATAAAATTAAATTTTTCACTATAAAAACTTTTTCTCCCTTCCGTCTCTCATTTTTCAGTAAATTGTTGTTAAAAATTGTTGTAAATCGAGATCGGTCAATTTTTTTTTTTTAACTTTTTTATTTGAGGTTTTAATAATGCAGTCTCATACTTGATATACAGATTCATTGACTGGCCCTGGGTTCCGAGGTTTGACCATTTTTATGCCTTACGGCACTCTACTATAGGTATATCGTCATCCCCCTGCCCTGGTCCCAATTATTTACTTGGGGTCGGCGTAGTATCTCTTCTTCTTCCACACATCCCTGTCAGCCATCATATCTTCATTCACCCCTTTCTTTTTCATATCTTCAATCACGCACTCCATACATCTCTTTTTTGGCCTTCCTCGGCTCGCCCATCCATCCACTTTCATATTCATCACTTTTTTCCTGCATATGATTCATCCCTTCTCATAATGTGCCAATACCACGACAGACGGTTTCTTTTCATCTTTTCTATCACAGGAGCTACTTTCAGACTTACCCTAACATATTCATTTCTCACTCTGTCACTCCGTGTTACACCACACATCCACCGCAACATTCGCATCTTTGCTGCATGCAGTCGTCTTACGTAAGTCTTCTTCGTTTGCCATTTTTTTTCTTTTTCAGCACAGCTGCTAGCTCCCTTGAACTACCATTCATGGTACCTACATTCCAACTTGCATACCTCAATCTCATTTCCCGGGCTAGTGTCTTACGTTGCCCCCGCCCGGGCTGGTGTAACAAGCCTTGCCCATTTCTCACAGGAGCCGGCTGCTGCCCCTGCGCGTCGCCTACGGGGGACGCCCTAGGCCGGTCACCTTTCTTATTATACATACTGCATAAATGTTTTGGCAAATGTTTTACGGCCGGCCGCCTGCCTGACACCCTCCTTGGGACTTTCATTATTTTGGTAATAGGGTAGAGATAGCGTGTGATTGGGTACAGAATATTTCAGGTGAGGATATTTGGCCAAATGGTAAGGATGCTACAGTCCCGGATAAGGAAGTAGTAGGAAACTCGAACAGCTCGAAGCCGAGGTCACGTACTCGTAGCCCTATTCCATGACTGGCTAGATAATTGGAAAAGGCATCCCCTGACCATTTATTAAGATTTGTTGAAGAAGATTTAGAGTATTTTAGATATTCAAGCATAATACAAATTTAAAAAGTAGGCACAACCAAGATTAGTTACACAAAATAAATTTCTGAACGCACGCCTTAATATTTGACAGCCAAAAAATGTCAATCCATTGTCATGACAATTCTGGATTTTTTAAATCTCAAATACGCAATTATTCGAATGTTATGGATACATATTGTCGATTCAAAATGCTTATTTTAATACGTTCTTTTATTTGAGAGGGCCTCTAACTGCATCGACGAGATAAACATTACATTTTTGACAGCAAATTTGGTATGGTGTTAAAGTTCAAAATGACTTAAGTATTATTACGAATTTTTTGCATGGGAATATAAAAAAGTGTTGTTTTTACACCTTTTCAGGCAATTTTAAAATTAAAATGTTGTCTTAAAAATAAAAAAAATAAATTTAGTGGTGGACTACCCCTAGCATTTAGGGGGATGAAAAATAGATGTTGGGCGATTCTCAGACCGTCTCAATACGCTCACAAAATTTCATGAGAATCGGTCAAGCCGTTTCGGAGGAGTATGGGAACGAAAACTGTGACACGAGAATTTTATATATAAGATTTCATACTCACCTACATCCTAGACGCTGGTTGAACTATTTTTTTTTAAATCGAAATGGCAACAGTCATAGGCGTCGCAGCGATATTAAACTACCAACGTGCTATATCACCAGAAAGCACTAACTTCTAGGCCACCAAGCGCTAAATAACAAAAACTTCGTATTTTGTTTCCTAACACATACAATTAACATAAACGCAACTACACAATTTCGACAAAATTGGCATTGATAGTTATTTAGGTACTGCTGACATACGAACTCTTTGTTACAACCATATTTGGCCACGTTTTCCCAAAACTCCAATTTCAAAACTAACGTCAAATATATACAGAATCGTAATTTTTTGAAAATGTCTATTTAAAAAATTTACAATATTAACGATTTTGTGAGTTTTTATACGAAATAATTACACTGCGTTTTGGTATTATACATATTTTTATTTAGAACAAGTATAAAAGGTAAATTTATGAGGTAGGTATGTTGATAAACCGGGGCTCAGAGGTGAATGAAGATAGGACAGGGGATGGGGATCACACCGATGACCACACTCAGGAATACCGAACTGCTAATGAGCTGTTTGACATAATGGCTCAAGAGCATGAGCTACACGTTCGAGGTGATTAATAATCAAATTCTTTCCTATTTTCGTTCATATCACTCGTTCGAAAGTAATAATATTAATATTTGTTTTTCAGATGCCCTAATATCTAGTGATCTGGTTCTTCTATATAAAAATTTAGATGCTGGTTCAAACGTATTACCGGACTGTAACAAGGTTACCAGGAAATCTAATCAACACGTCGAGACTGTAGTGTACGAAGCCGGTCAGGATTCCGATGAATCTGATACGAGTGAGATTTTTAATGCTGAAGATAATGACCTTTACGAATGTAATAAAGAACGTTTAGACATCCTTAATAATTGCCCTTCGCTTAAAAATTCCCTTTGCCAAAAACTTGGCGGAATAGAAATGCAATCTGCAAACTTAAATCATGACTACCGCCAACATTTCAATATGATACAAGAATCTTACATTAAAGATCAGTTGAATTATAGTTTTGGTTTTGAAGAATTTGACGGCTCTGTGCTTCCAGCAACTTTATTAGATTATATTTGCTGCAAACGACTCGAAGATAATTACAATTTTTACATGGACAACATTATTCGATATGTCAAACACACTATAGACCAACTTAAACGGATAAGCAACGGAGATTTTTTAACAGACAAAGCCAAAGAGAAGTGGCAAGAAGTCATTTATCCTATAGACCAGTCTAACAATACGAAAATCTTAGCAACATCTACCAGTATTCCTTTGCACATAGAACGCAAGACAAGCAAGCATTTCACGGCTTGGGATGATATTGTTCATTCAGAAGTAGATGTCAGATCTCTATCTAAGATCCTTGAAAAGAAAATTATTGTTGAGGTTCCTAAACTGATGACAGGCACTTATAAATTATTTAGTAGACATTGTGCTGACAATTTGATAATCAGTTGTAAAAGAGAAACAAATTCTACGATAGCGGAAGAAAAAGAAGAGGATTCCCGAGTTGACGTCGTATTGCAGCTAGGGAAATCACAGTCGGGCCAAGTAGTTAGCAATATCAATTCGATTATCATTCTTAAACCGCAGCAAGGTTTGTTATTCTTATTAAACATGTTCTAAATAACACAAGAAGTTTCCTAATATAATTACTTAATTTCAGATACGCGAGTACACGATCCTTTACCTTTACCTTTGCCTTACAAAGTCACAGAAGACCCATACTTCGACGGAAATAACAAAAACTTAGATAACGAATTACAAGTTACGGAATTAGATAACGAAAGTAATGTTAACGATAATCCCAAATCAGGATCTACAAAAAATCATGAATATATTCAAGAACTCTCAAGTAACGATTACGATCATCAAGATACTTCTGAATCAGTGGAATCTTATGATCCAGCGAAGAATATTAAAGATTCAACTTCAAACATTCACAGAGAGACTATACAGACTGAAGCGTCGTATGAAGCTATTTTACCAGAAGTACGTCGGCTAACTTCACATAGTTGCACTGCGCCTGCATCCTCACCAGTAGAGTGCATGGGAGATGTGTCATCGAGCACATTATCCAAAAAGAAATCACCTATGCGGGTCAGGATTAAATCTCCTTATGAAAACCAGTCTCATATATTGGAGGAAAAGAAAAGACGAAGGTTATTGGAAATTAGAGAAAGGCGAGAGAAGAAAAAACTGGCATTAAGCGAGAATTGCAAAGTGAGCAAACATAAGTACGGGAAGGGGGGAATTATGCCACAGGCTTCTAATTCTGTAACTAAATTATCCATTACCAATAAGTCATTTTACAATTCCATATATGGGCAGTCTAATGGAGTCAATCAGACTAAAAGCAAAGTTCGCATACCAGGTCCGAATAATTCGATACCCGAAGTGCCTTTGAACGATGAGGAGGACAATGATGCCGATACGTTAGAAAACAAGAAATATATAGACAGGAGCTATTATTTAGATGATGCGGTTACTGAAATGATGTTCATGCAGATGAAACAAAACGAAAAAAGTGAAATAAAAGCCTGTTCCGCATCCACTTCTGTCGTATCGAGTGATTTTCGGGGTAACCTGAGTTTGCTTTCCTCATTGATTGGTCCATCTGTAACGAATCTTAATGTTAAACCCAATTGTGTCCCCTCAGAAGAACAAACTTCATCGTAAGTAGTAAATATGTTAACAAGCGTAGTGTACGATGATAACGATAACTTTTAATTAAAATAAGTTTTAACTCTGTACAAATACCTAAATTGAGATGCTTAAGCAAAATTTCGTTTCTAGGTCCCGCCAATTGAGTATTCACGATAGTAAGGAAGAAAATGATGTTCAAATCAAGAGTATTTCTCAAAGTATAATAAATTTAGCCCCTGCGAATACGCCAAAAAACGGTTCGGCAGGTGACCTTCACGATCCTAAGAAAACATCGTCTTCGCTCGAGTGTAGAAAGAGCATTGATAAAATTTATGAGTTAATGAAAAGACTCGAAAAAGTGGAAGGGGACGATGTTACTGTCCAAAGAAATACGCTTTTGGTGCTAAATTCCGATCGGGTAAATTTTGTTGGGCGTCGAGTCAGCTCTACTATTCAAGCTAGTGATAGTGGCACCAGTGTTAAACATCATCTCACGTCGTCCAACCCGAGCTGTTTTAGTTTCGAGAATCCCAATATTGACGTTTCGAAACAGAAGACATCGAATCAGAAATACGAGATACCAGTGGTGCCTAAAGTTATAATCAGTAACAAAATGCAAGTTCAAAAATCTGCCGAGGAGAAAGTGAGACGGTCAAAAAAAATTGCTGTTAGCCCGGCGCCTCAGACACAAGATAATCCTTTAAAAGCCATATCACAATTGCTTCACGAATTTGAATGTGTACAAAAGGGTAGACAGAAAACTATTGATGTTAAAGCGAATAAAAAATCTGAATATAATAAGGTACATGAAGTTAACAATCATGTAAAAAACACATATTTTTATAGTTCATCCAAAAGACGTTCACGACTTGAATTGCATTTAAAAGAAACAGAAGCTTTGGATAGAACTCAAAAAATTACTTCACCTCGAAAACTAAGTAACAGTTTAGGCCTTAACAGAAATTTCCGTCAACAAACTATTGCAGAAGATCACGATAAAATCACAAAGCGAAAATTAACTGATATTATTGACGAAGTAAAAGAAGCACGAGGTGAGGCTGTCAAGGGACCATCAAAATTTAATTCGAGGTTGAATTCTCTTGCACAGCCCAAAAAGTCGTACATTCAAGCTCGCATTGAAGGACGCCCTACCAGATCCGTTAAAACACTGCCTGATAAACAATCTAAGTCAGCGCCAGCCCCTCAGCTTTCCGAAAGGAACATGGGATTAGCAAATGCTAAAAACAAGGCGAAGAAAATCGGCTCTGAGGCAATATCTTCGGTGTCTGTAAAGCAACCTACAGTGCAGCCTTTAGGTGTGTAAAGGTGTATTTTTCTTATTTTTTTTTGTATCTATACGAGGAGAAATTATTTGTAAAGAGTTTCATCTTGTTTGTGATTCTTAGGCTGCAAACACATTACTTGCTAGTTGCTACTTATTTAAAGTAATAAAGCTATTTACAGAAAAGGCGGTGAGTGTGCGGCGGTCGGTAAATAGCACCGAAGACAAACCTGAGCCGCCGATGTCGACGTCTAAACGAAACAACGTGCCGCCTACACCGAAAGCATTGTAATTAATATATTTAAAGATTTTAAAATTTAATATAATTTTACATATTTTTATGTAACGAAGGAACTATTTCAATTTCTTGTTATACATATATTATTTACATGATATACAATATACAGTCAGTTTTATATTTGCATTCTGTTTTAGAAAAAAGATGGTCGCGGTGGAATCGTACGTTAAAAATCATTACAGACGTGCGCCACCCTCGTCGCCGGTGCGCGATCGGTCCCTTGCGGCTGGACATAGATCGCGTATTCCGCTTTTGCCTGATGATATAGAGCTGGGTAATTAAAATAAAAAAATTCACAAATCTGTTGCATTAGACAAAAAAAAATACATCTGCCTGTTGCCTGGTTTGTCTAGATTTCTAAATGGAGGCTCCATTTAAAACAAAAAACTCGTGTTCAAATTCATTTAAAAGTTTAAGTTAAGTGCACATAGGGTATTTTTTATTAAACACTTTGGCCAGACATGAACATTAAGTTACAATTTTCAGCATCAATGACATCAGCCAATACTGCTGAAGAATCAACCGAATTTGGCAGCAGGCTTCACAATATGATTAACAACATGCTCGAGGTACCACCAGGTCTCACCGTTCTTTCAGAAATTGGTGAAACGTCGTGCGAAAAGTCAGAAAACTCCTATACTGCCGATGAATTATGTAGAGGAGATGAAAAAAGTTCAATAGGATCCGATTATCCCGTGGATGTGTTCGAAGATAAACTTATTGAAACTGCAGTAGAAGATGTTTCCAAAGGACCAAATACCGAACAGTTGACAGAAGACGACTCTCAAGTATTTAAGTCAGCATCTGAAATACAAAAGTTGGAAAATTCCTTATGCTCTAGATGGCCGGTTGGGACTTTTCAGAAACGACTGAGGATTAAGAATTTAACATTGACACCCAAACACTCGTTGAAGCAAATTTTTGTATTACAAAGTGGTGATGGTGGCTCTTTAGTTATTAAGTCGTCAGTTTCTAAGACCTTAAATTTAGATTTGAATACAAAGATGCAAGACCTTAACACATTACCTGTGCTGTCGAAAACTGAATTGGACTGGAACTTTTCCAACTTCCCAATACAGATTTCAACTGTTGGATACGCTTTTCCAAAATGTCAATCGCCATTTAAGTCAAACACCAAGACTAAGTCGCTTGTTGATATGGTCAAAGCTGCAAAACAATCATATATCCCTTTAAATTCTAACAAAGATTCAAGGCTTTTTGGCGATCATTTAAGATCAGTTTCAAAAGACTCACCTAATAATTCTATAAATACCGACAAACGTAGTACTCCTACCTTAGATGATAAACAGGACGAAGGTAAAACAGACTGGATAAATAATAGTGTAGAGCTTGTAGCGAAAATGTCGTCATCTAAATCATCCGAGGGAAGAAATAAGCCTGTGCAGCAATTGGAAGCAAGAACTATAGACTATACAACATCATTGGACATTTTAGTTGGGCTTCTGAATGAAATACAAAAAATTACATCTTGCCAAACTAATATAACAAATAATAATGCAAATGAACAGGAACGCCAAGAATTGGAGGCCATTCTAGACGATGCGGCTACTTTAGAAGCCTTGTCAAAGGAGAGTCCTAAAGAGTTGGTGTCTATTGCTTCGTTAGATAAATTGAGACAATTGGAATCGAGCCCTAGTATGTACACTCTTTATCTTTCTAGTGACGATGATATTGACAAAGATGACAAAAGTTTAGCAGATGTAACAACGGAGGCTTTCCATCCATTACACATTGACAAAGAAGTTAGTGTAATGATGGACAGCCGAGAATGTATAAATCGCTTCACCGACGTTCCTTCTATATTTCCAATAAATATAAATCATAGTACAAATGTTACTAATTCGCTGATAGGTGTGATAAGCCAACCGTCTAGCCAGTCTGTCTTCTCTTATATGGAGTATCAGTCTTTGCACTCAAATACTTCTTTCAACACTTACAAAAAAATAATTCAATTGCCGCAACATGTAAAAAAAGAAACGAAATTCACTCCGAAACACACAGCTACTAAATCTAAAGAAAAAGAAAAATTAAATGAAAATAATGATGTGGTTTCACTTAAACTTCCTCAACGTTGTGAGAAAACATCGAAAAAGATTCATCAGAAGATAGTAAGATGCTCAAAGATTGTGAGAAACGTGTCTGAAGCTCACGATTTTGACCCCATGCTAAGAATGAAGAGGGATATACTTGTAACTGTCTATTCCATTTTAGTATTCACTGTATTTGCAGCTTTGTCATTTCCTGAAGCTCTTTACCCTGTTTGAATACGAATAAATTCACATGTTGTTTTTGGTATGTTAAATTGATTGTGTGTTGGTTCATAGATAAATTATAAAATTGGTATAAAATTACTTTCTTATTACTTCAATTCTATTATAAAAATGGTAATTTTGCAACTGCAAAGTAAAAATAAGTATTACGACGGACATTCTAGGGACAGAATTTATTCCGTGATTCAACTCTAAAATACGAAATCAAATATTTATAAAAATACCTCGATCTTCGCCTTAGCAGTAAGCTTGCTAGAATAGAAGAATCATGAAAACCTTCCACTTGCTCAAAGAGTAAAGATACGGCGTTATTTCATAATACATCGTTCCTGTATCCTAATTTTGCGTGCAATCTATTTTTTTAAGGGAATGAAGCACTGGCCTTACTGTTTGTGGATATCAATAAAATAATACGCGATTCAAAACAACACATTTGTAAAAAGAAATGAGGATAAGGGAAAAAGTATTTAACACAAAAATCAACGGCAACCACCCTATCAATCAATCAATCAGCCTATCGCCGTCCACTGCTGAACGTAGGCCTCCCCAATACAACGCCAACCACCCTAACTGCAAACAAAGTAAATCAAGAACATTACGTTATCTTTGTGAAAGTCAGGAAAGACCGTAGGTGTATGAAAACTTTATACATTTAGTAAATAAGGCTGTACGGATAGAATTGCCTTTGCCTACTTTAAAACTTGTCTAACAGCTGCTGTGACGGAAGAAAAACGTGTTTTTGTTTACAAATTACATTTTGCTATCTTACGGTTGCTAGAACTCAGACTTCGATATTTTGAGTGGATATGATGCGGTAGAATGAAATAATAATATTATTTGTTAAATGCAGTGGACTAACTATTCTTAAGTTTGTAGCTAAAATGGAGAATGATAGCAAAGCCGACGTCCTAAAGGTCATTAAAATTTGATTTAAACCCGTTGAGAATTAACTAGATCTAGATATTAAACCTAGCATCCGGTGATGGAATTATATTGCAGAGGCTTATTTTATATAGGCATCTAATTTTTTTCAATTCTTTATTTTACAGAAAAAACAAGACAAGACAATTGTTGCCGAAAGTCTCGACAATAATGCACCTGTCAAAGAAATTATAGAACTGCTTCAATCCAAGAGCAGGACCCACAAAGTGTACAGTTACTACAGCCAGATTCTGCAGCAACGAAATGTAGCACCATACAAACACTTCTTATACCCTGGCCATCCATTAAATTCCTTCAGCGAAGACTGGGATGGTGGGCTTACTTCAGGATACTTTGAAACTTTTTCTCACAAAAGTCTGAAGCCACACATGATAACAGCACAACTAAGGCATATAGATATACAAGATCCTGTAACAGATGTTATGCACAAGAAGAATGAGTGGAACTTCTGTTGGAAATATTTAAAAAGGGTTATACGTAAGTTTAAGCCTTTTGTTCTGTTCTGCCACCACACCACAAGATATAGTTATATAGATATAGATTTTTTCTACTTTATATTAACATTTGATTGATGGATCAATAATAATATGTATTTATATAATAATATGATAGACATTTGTATTTTTATTGTTTTAAATTATTTTTAATAGTTAATCATAGTATAGAGTCAAAAGTTGTTTGCAATTGTTGGGTTGTTTTTAATTTATTATTAGTGGAAGGTTCTTAATAAGCCTCTTGTTGTAAAATATAGCCTTTACAAATTTTCCATTAATATCAATACCAAAAATCATCCATATCAATTAACATGTTTCCTGCTTGAATTGCTGACATAATAAGATTTATTTTAAAACTATCTATTTATCAACAGCTCTAGTAAGTAAAAGACAGAAAGTGTATGAATGGATTGATGATGATGTACTGCATTGCCCAAAGAGCTTTCTAGAAATAGCAGAGCATTGGGAGAAAAACCCAGATGTTTATTTCGATGCCAGCTATAACTGGTATTATGCAGGCAATGGCAACATGCATCTAATCATACTCCATGGAGAAGACTACTTACTGCGAAGTGAATTGAATTGTTTATGTAAGTAATTTCTATTTCTATTAAATTTTAACAAATTTTTTTAAAGCCTAAGTGACATTGGTTTATGATGATATTCTTGCGGGCATTGATATGAGGCCATAATATGTACTTTAGATGAATTATTATGCAGCATGACATATAAATTCCTCCTAAGTAACTTCTTATATTGTGTGAGCTTTATCAACCCATATAGTGAGTATGAAGTAATAAGGCCTATGTCCAACAGTTAATTGTAACAGCTGCACTATAACATGATGGTATATTAATCACAGTGTTTTATCATTTCAGATTTGTCTCCCTTTAAAAGAAGCACTCTCAGCATAGATTATGAGTATGAGGTCAAATATAGTTTTGATGAAAATATTAACATACTAGAAACAGTAACTTCACAAAACATTATAGCGATTAGAACTAAGCACAAAGTGACCATACTGAAGTTAGTGGACTCCAGCAATGGGTTTACGATAGAAAAACTCAAAGACATGGAATCTAAAATGCCTTTCACTGGGATATCCTTTGACGAATACCACAAAAATATACTTTACGTAACAACATTAGATTATAAACTGACCATAGTGAATATAGATCGAATGGCGGGTAGGAGTAAACAATTGCGAGGGAAAATGGAAACCTTAGTTAATAACTGGAGTACTGTTATTGGGTCAGAACGTATGTATTTCACACATCTAACAAAGAATTCACTTACATTGTATGACAAAAGAACTAACGATCCATTTACTAGGTGGACTAATGTAAAAAACATAAGTGATGATATTCATTGCAATGATATCAGTGCTGCTAAATACTGTAAAGGGAAACCATTATTGTACATAACAACAGACCACCACATGTTTTTATTAGATATGAGGTATAACCAAAATGAGGGAAAGAAGGTAAAGGCGGTTCAAAGATGGACTCATGGCATGCAGTGCATACCGACATATATTTCTATTTGTGACTTTGAACACAATAAAGAATTGATATGTTTATCAAGCCAGTGGTGCGAAGACATGTGTGTTGTAAATAATTATGCAGACAGACTGACAAGACACACTGATATCAGTAGTGTAATGATACCTTATAGACCCCCAAGTATCTTCGCAACATTGAATGAAGCAAAGGAGAAAATGCTGTGCAATGACTTGCACAATCCAATACAGAACAGATTGGGTACTGCTATAACAGGCTTAGAAACTTTAGAACAAGGCGACAATTACTATATTTTGATGCAGAATTCACTGGGAGATATATCTTCACACACATTAGCTCCTGAAAGCATGTTTATGTTTGTTGATGATGATGCAATCGAAAGATTAGATGAGTGGAGTAAATTGTATAAAAGTAAACCAAAAGAATTTGTAGTATCCTATATAGAGAATATACAGAATGTGTGGAGAAGGCTAAAGAGGGTCCCTCCTACGTATGAGTTTGGTGTAAAAAAGATACCACGAACAAGCAAGTACAGAGTAGAGGATATTTCAGAAGCATTTGAGAATGAGGAGTTAGATTTGGGGCTTCTGGATGTGTGGGTAAAAGGGAATCAAGAAAATGTGGAGCCTGAAGAAAAATCTGTTTCACAGCTGTTCTTTACAGCTGAAGATTGAAAACAAACACTGACAACAAACAAAACTTAAGATTATTTATCATCAGGGACTGCATAACAACCAATTAAATATGAGATAAATAAAACACATTGTTTAAATTATAAACAACTATATTTCCTATGACTGAGTTCCTTACAAGCACTCCATACAGTCATCTAACATACCAACATTTACACATTAAAGTTAACTTTTAACAAATGCACACAGATGATATTTTAAACATTTATCCCATAGACATTTGTGCATAGACAATATATTTATGGCTTAAGTACAAGTAATTCATTAAAAAAAATCTTAGTCACTATTAGATATGGCAGGAATGGGGAGAAGCAATTATATTTTATTTCATAAAAATACCTACATAGTATTACAAACTGAAATCAAAACTTAGCTAAGTCCTAGCTGCCACAGAAGAAATGATTAAAACATCATCCATATTAAATTAAAACATGTAAACTAACTAATAACAACTTAATACCAGATTAAGGTATGAATCACATAACATAGATTGGAGAGGCGGGTTGAATGAACTTTCAGTATTAATTCGAGGGTTTTACATTCATTGCACATGGGTTTATATTCTCAAGTCTCAGACCGTCTTGGTGCAAACAGCAGTAGTATTTCATATCATCCATCAATATTAGGAACACAAATAGAAATAAGTGACTTCCAACAGGCCTCAACAAATATGCAGACATGTTGTAAAATACCAATATCCAATTTTTTAAGGAATTTTTTTATACATTGAGATATCCTTTAAAGCTTAGGTCTTTAATGCCGCACTGGGAGCAAGTTGATGGTGGTCGATAACTGCCCATAACACTGTAAAGAAATGAACATTTTATTATGCAAAAATAATATTACTTTTGTAGATTCTATATCTGTTGTGGAGTGTTCAATTATATGCATAAACTTTATTAATATACACAACATTTGTTTTTTCTCTTCTGTTGCATAAACATTTTCCATAATCTAGATGGTGGTATTACATCAAAATGTTTTACTTCAAAACATTTTGCTTGAAATTCAATTCCTCACACAGAAAAGGTTTACAGTTCTTTTTGGCACTAATTTAAAGCGGGTCACTATTTATGATATTTTTGGATATATCCTAAAAAAATGATTGCTTCAATATCATATAGAAGCTTTAAAAAAATCTCCCTCAGCAACTAATTAACAGAGAGAGCTCACGTCGAGTAGTGAGTACTGAATAGTATTCACATTTCGTCTAGTTTACGGAGCTTTATAATATAAATCAGTGGCAAACGAGTAAGTGAGCCACCTGTTAAGTGATCATCACCCACGAACACCCACTAATGTTACTAAATTGTTTTGTATAGTTATTAGTTAATTATCTATTGCCGTGTACCGGTGTGCGTATCTAGCGCCAAGTGGTCATCACCGCCCATGAACACCCATCACTGTTAGTAAATTATCTATTATCTCGTACCGGGGTTCGAACCTAGCGCCTGGTGAAAGTCCTGAGCCAGTTCCTGGTGAGCGGCTGGTCCTGCTTGGTGTCGCGCTCGCGCTCCTCCAGCTGCTCCATGAGGCGGCGCTGGTTGTCGCGGAACGCCGCGATCGGGTCCTCGAACTGCCCGTAGTACGTCAGCACCTCGCGCACGTCCGATACTTCTGACATCGCTATCGCTGTAACATCAACCTTCATTATATACTCCGCCTAGCACCGGCCACCACTACTGAACATAGGCCCCCCAACAAAGCGCCGGCAATCCAGGTCTTGAGCAGCCCTCAACCATCCGTTACCCGCCAATATTCATTACACATATACCAACAATTCAAAACTGATGCGTAATTGATATCAAGTACTTTAACAGTTAAGGAAAGACCGTAAGAAAACCTCAAAGTTCTTGGATTTTTTTTAGTTATAGTATAGTCCACCACTCGCACTAGGCCAGCGTGGTGGACTAAGGTCCTAACTCCCTAGTTAAGTCAGTTAAAGCGCACAGAACAGAAAGTGGATATAGTGTCAGCTGCCATTAAGGTGCTTAAACTCACTTTGCAGCAAGTTGGCGAGATCTAACAGTGCTGTGTCGTCATCTGCGCCCTTCCACTTCTTCAGCACCAGAGAGTTCTGCGGGTGGAACTTCGTCGCGGCCTTGTTCCAGTCCACCACTATCACCTGGAATATATTTATAATGAAAATGTCTTCTGGAGACGCAAAATCTGTTTGCTATGAATTAATTATTGTGAAGTTGGGCGTTAGTCCACCATGATAATTTTGTTGGAGTCAGCAGATAAAAAATAATCAATATCTAGATAAACAAATATATGTATAATATCCAAATAGCAATTTATCCAGTCACTCTAATGCAGGAAATAAAAATGACAAATAATTAAAATCATTAATTATTATTACCTTAGACAAATCCCTATTCAGCCCATCCAAGTTCTTGACGTGAACTCCGTCGACGAAGTGCGTGGAGTCTCTAAAGAGGCGGTATGTGATAAATTTGTTCTCGGGGTCTAGCTTGTCTATGACCGGCCAGATCATGAACGCGTTCTCTGTGGTGAAGATTATCACCTCGTAGTTGGAATTGGCTACGGACTGCAGAAACTGATCCACGCCGGGACGCTTCTTGAATCTGAAATGTTACCATGATTAGATACCTAAGAGTATCTTAACCAAATAGGAAAAAAGGTATTAAAGAAAATCCGCAATGCATTAGGATACATAGTTCGAACCACCATTATGAGAAATATTCATTAGAATGCGTGGTGGGTATGTGAAATTATGAGAGACTTATTCGAATCACAGAAATTATGCCACTGTTGTACACATTGAAATAATCATATACCAATATTGTCAGGGACGCACACAATTAAATAATGTATCGTATAGATAAATTGAAACATGTTACTGTTGGAAACGAGCACCCTTCGCCATTGAGAAGATTTTAGGCCTTAGTCTGTCATGCTGGCTTAGTGGCGGTTGGCAATTAGTACTTGTTAAAAAAATCCACTAAAACAAATATGCCAACTGACAAGGCCCAACTCTCTCTCATTTCATCTCATTCTCTCAACTCTCTAATTACTTTCCTAGCAACATACAATTGTGCTATATCCTTACCTCCAGCCGGTTTGGTACGACCAGTCGGGATGCACCAGGACATCGGTGAACTCCAGTACAAGCGTGTAGGTCGGCTGGTACGGCGGCGGCAGCGGGTCCGGCAACAACTTCTCACGAGACGGCTCCTTTATCATCTGGGGAAATTATTTATTATATATACGATATACGATTATATTATATTGAACGAGATCTCTTTAAGCTCATCTTTTGGTACTTCAGAGGAGGCCCAACCTAGTATGTCGGGGTCTCTCTGGTGTTCCATTTGTTCGATAAATAACACACCTAAAATAGGCATTGAATTTATTGAATTGATTTAATATAACTGAATATGTTTTCGTCTTGTACTATTGTGTAAGTAATATCAACAATTTTTTCGCGCCAAAAGTATATCGTTGTTTTAATCGATTTTAAATACGAACTTGCATTAACGTTTTCCGACATTTGATTTCTTTTTTATTTGGAAATGTTTTAACCCTTTATAGCCTGTGGTGACATTTCTGTAACAAACCCAAAAAGTCTCTATAAAATTTAAACTAAACGTTTAAGATTTGTCAAATCAATATCAATATATTCTTAAATAACACACCGAACATTTTAGCATCAAATATAAATCATAAGTAGTGTAACTTGCTCCCTTTTTGGCTTTGAATTTCGTGTTTTGATGAAAATGCCATGTTTGAACTTGCAAAAAGTTTAAAATTTATAAAAAAATACTAAAAGTATATAAAATTGTATAATTTTTGTTGATACCCGTAGGTAAGTAAATGATTTGGTTTATATATCGTTACCAATTCATACTTTTGATTTTTCATATGTAAAAAGTAACTTTTTATGTTTGTTACATTTCTGTTACATTGGGTGATAATGTCATAAAAAATACAACTAATGTATATCCATATATTGATGATTTTTTTCTCCTATTTTTTAAGATAGGGGTAGTACAAGCTTACACAAAAATTAGATCTATAATCTAAGCCTTAAATAGGACTTCTAGTGGAGTTCTATTCGAGGTATACCTTTGTGTGGATGAATAGATTTGCTCCACTAAGAGAAGAGACAATTTGAATAGATATATGGCTATAAAAAAAAACACAATTGGCTTTAAAAGTTTTATGTACTGAGCGTAGTTTCAAGTTTTGTCTATAATATTGAACCTGAAACAGGAACTGAAAGAGTTTTGCTCCTAGTAGAATAAAAAAGGAGCATCTTGAAACGTCGTATTTAGAATGACGCGGGCATACCCAGACATCAGAAATAACATATATATTTGGATAATAACTTTACTTCCGTGGTTTGAAACTTTACTGGAGTACGTAGCAGAAGTGGATATATCTTGGACTTGGGGAGTCCTGGGACCGTACGGAATAATCTCGTTCCAGATTGCAAACTACCCCCTGACGAGGATGTAATAAAAAGTAAAGTAGATTTTCTGTTGATTACGTAGCTAATATGGACGCAATTGATGTGTCAACATTTATATGAAAAGACAACAAACTTGTCACGCTTCTCTCAATTTTTGCTGGTGAGTGGTCGAAGGTCCAAGTCCTTACGATAAGGCCAATAGAAGTACATCAACATTGATCGGTCTCATATCGTCGAAGAATGTAGTGGGTATATTGAGGTGTAGATTTTATTAACAGCATTATGGGTGCTTATAGTATTTTGACACGAATTAAAAGACACCAGGTTTGGATGTTTTACCAATTATTAGACCTGACCATGGCCAGTTCTTGGCTGATGTATGTGAGAGTAAGGCAGACTAAACTATGCAATGACAAACAAATGTCTTCAGCAGATTTTCAACTTGAAATTGGAGACTTTATGTAAGTTTTGCTTGAATCCTAATGTCCAACAGCGAAGATTAATTGAAAATAAAATACAAGCCAAAATCACAAGAGTCCGGCGCAACATGTCCCCCCATTGGCGGTGGGGCAGTATCAAATTGGCTACTGACCGAATTAGGTTTGAAAATCATTTGGCCCAAGTTTCTTCGGTGTCCTGATGTAGCACAAACAATTTTTAAAAAGTTCGCAATAGTAGTTGTTACAAAAAACAAAATAAATCTGTTAGATCCTTCCATACTACGTTAAAACATTTTCTTCCAGTTTAACCCAATGTGACAGTAATGTCACAAACCCTAAAAGATCCAATACATACGGAATAAAAAATATTTTTGAATTTCCACGAAACACGTGTTTTTTTATTTGTTCAAGCCTATCATATACCAAAGTATTATAATTTTTTATGATCTTGGGCTACGAAGGGTTAAATTTACTTTATCATTTTTAATATTCAGTGAATAGACTAATAAAAAAAGCTTAGCCATCACCACAAACTAACCTTTTCATAGAATGTGAGCTCCTTCCAGGTTCGCCGCAGGTATTGTAGGACTATGGGCAAGTGTGAGAACTCGTCCTCAATGATTTCGCCGTCGTCCCCGCGCCGTGGAGCGCCCATTTCGATCACCATACATGTGCCCATCACTGTGATGGCGCCGCCGAACACCGCAAAACTGTTCACAATTACAAGCTATTCAGGAAAATTACATTTTGAGAAATAATATGGAATATTTTATTTAAAAAAAGCCCTAGTACTATAACAGTATAATAAGAACAACTTCATCCATCCATATTGTATGCAATCTAGAGGATCTCTAATATAAGAAGTGAAAACAATGTTCATACCCCATTTTCATTCTTCTCCAACTCTTTTCATTTTCTTCCGATTTCTCTTGGTTCTCCTTCTCAAACTTCTCCTGTTCTTTTTTTATTTGCTGTGCATCTTCAGCATTGAGTGGAGCTTGTGGAAAGAACCTCCCTAGAATATCTACTTTTTCCCCTTTTATGTCTTTCTCTTTGTTTTTATCTGTAAGAATCAATTAATATTTCTAATGTGTAAACTGTTACTTTCATAACATGTTATTCAATTTGCCAATTCGTTTTGAGTTTTCCATTGACATATTAATACTTTTAATAATAAAGGGAATGTTTTAAATTTTTATATTCTTACTACCTAATATTTTAAAACAGGTGATTAATCATGTAACAAAAAGTATTATCCTTGATGTAAATAAGGGAAAAACATGATATAATATAATAACTTTGAACACATATTTTTAACTTAGGTATTAAGTGTGTATGTATGAATGATATAGATTAGTAAATTTTGATATTTTTAATTACATGCAGGTTAAGTACATATTATGATATTAAAATTAAGAAACAGGTAATTTTTAGTTCACTAAATATTTTTTTCATGTGAACAGTTAAAACTAAAAGAAAGTTAATTTACTTTTTGAGGTATAGGTCTAATAAGTTTAAACAGAGACAAATTTGACACAAAATTAAGTCAAGGCTAAGACTAATGGCTACACTAATGATGACTGTACAATATTAAAGTATTTTCAATATTAAAATTATGAAAGTGATTTAAATAAATACTTATGCAAGACAACATGCAAGATTCCAGATAGAAAAATGAAAACTAACCTATATTTTCGGCTGAGTAAAACCTGACAGAATTTGCTGCAATTAACCACACTTTTTGCCTTGAATAACTTGGATTGAGCAATTTGGGAATATTGCAACATGCAGTTCTGGTTAAAAATAATACTTTCCTAAGATACATTTTATTTTAAGTTCGAAAAAAATCACATTCACAACAAATGAAGAATTGTCACTGGAGCTAAGTGACAGCTGTCAAACAGCTTCAATTGAGAACTTAGAATAATGCAATATTGGAGTGATTTTTGATTTTAATTTACATTTACATTTGCTAAACAACATTAAAGTACTTCTATTTCAGTTATTGTACTAGGCTTAGAATGATCGCGTTTTAATTAATATTAACTAATTTTTTTCTTGCTTACTCGACGTTTAGAAAGAGTACAAAATTGTAGATAGGGACGTAGGGGAAGGGGGGGCATGACGGGGTAGCAAGGTAAGACGGGGTACTGCACACGTAGAAGAAACTAGACGTTTGTGAATATAGAACAACAAGCCAATAGGAAGTCTCATTCAACCGACGGTTAACGCGAAAGAAATTATGAGCGGGAGTGCACGAGTCTTTTGTTTACAAATGAAAAAGTGGTTAAGGGTTACGTCGATCGAAATTTTTGTAAGGTTTAGCGTCATTATTGAAAGGTAATTATGATCACCCCATTTATATCTTTTTGATCCTTGGTTACTTGTGTCGTTTATTTTGATAAGGTATGTTGTTTGTAGGAATCAGTTAAACATTTTATTTGTTAATATTTTTTTTGTTCATAGTGACCCTATGAGGCAAGATGGGGTATTGGGTGTGGGGTATGATGGGACATTGGGGCAATTTTGTGAATTTGCGTTCATTTAAGTTTCTTAATAAATAATATTAATTTCTTATTTTTAGGTAAAATCATGGTACGTTCTTTCAAGAAAAAAAACAATTCGTAAACCTGAAGCCACTTCAGCAGCTAGAGCAATGGGGTTCAATAAAGCTACAACGTCATCTTTCACTCCACCCAGAACAAAGTTAATCACCGAATATTACGAACATCTCACACCAAGAGTGGATAAAACAACCGTCCCAGAACCTGAACCTGGATGTTTTTATTATGCTGAACTTTCCATTCATGCAGCATGCCGTGATCTGACGTCTTCCTTTGACAATCGTACCCAAGTGATATTTTGCCCATTCCTTCTGTTGAACGAACTGAAAAAAGGAAACAATACCGCCGAGGAAAAACAGCCATAATAACCTCAACTCCTTATAAAAATGATCTTGAAAACTTGAAAAAGCCGGGGAAAACATCCAATCATAATGATCCTCGCCTCAAAAAGAATGCTAAAAACAAACAAAAGGCCAATCATTCAGTCAAAAACAAAAGAATAATGATGAAGATGCCATTTGCTTATATTTATGTATTTAAAACTTTCTTGCACATACACTGAATATAATGACTATACTTAACTAACAAGAGATAAAACAAGAGGCGGCCTTATCGCGCTTATATATTGTAATGATGAAAATAACAATTTTTTGTCATCGTCCGAACCTTGGGTAGGCTGCCAGCTCTGTGAGCGTTGGGCTCTCAACGCTTGTGCTGGCGTGGACGATGAAGATCTTTAGGAAATACACATTTGCTTGTTTTGTGAGAACGACTAGCACTCCCCATCATGCCCCAATTTCATTACCCCATCATACCCCATAGTATGGGGCAAGATGGTTTTTCATAATGTTCTTTTTAATTTTTAATTATTAAAAAATGTGATATGTTGATTCTCCAAAGACAGTACCAAATCATAGTTAGATTAATGACATAACGTGCCATATATTAATGAGACTAATAAACATAGTGATTATGCTGTTTTTTTGTTATTTCCCTTAGCTACCCCATCATGCCCACCCTTCCCCTAACACTTATTTAAAGTTTTACCTACAATTTTTAAATGCTATCAAATAGATTGTTTTACTAAATACATAAATATCCTAAATCGCTTAAGAAATAACAAAATAAAAGCTTCTTATTCTGAGTTACAGTTCCATCAATAAATATTTAAGATTTATTTCATTATTACGATTACTGATTATAGTCGCACCTATGTTGTTGTCATAGTCAATAGTTATAGACAAATGAAAAATAAAAGAATGTCAAATTATGAAGTATGAAATATCAATGTCAAAGTCAAATACAAAAACACCTACCGCGAATTTAATATTAACTTTAAAAGCTTATTTCATATTTCCTAATTATTTGTCCTGCTAGTGCTGCATCTAGATTTATGCCGGTTATTGTCTGTGATATTGCTTAGTTAATTTTATTCTTTAGTTCAGAAATTAAATGAAATGGAAGCGAAAAAAAGTTTTGTGCCTAAGCAAAGTTCTATAACAAATTTTATAAAGAAAACTTCAGAAGCACCAAATATTCCCAGGTATTTTTGTATTTTAATTGATTATTTGTACATTTGAATGTATGTATATCCGTAAAGGAAAGTTGTGTAAATGACATTACTCTTTATTTATTTCAGTATCAAAAAAGATGAGCAGGTCTCGCAGAAAAATTCAAAATTTGTGTTCCGGAAATCAATCAACACGAACGTAGCATGTAAGTTTTAAACTCATTTTTCGTGCCTACAATCAGTATATACCTACCTAAAGTTTGAATATTTTCAGTAGCAATTTGTCATTAATTTCAAATTGTTATCTTCATTGTAAAAATATTTTTTTTCTTATTGCGATTCATTCCAGGGACACCACCTTTTAAAGAACCTGTGACAAGCAGTCCAATACAAAAAGTAAGAAAACTTATTTCTTTATAAAGTTGTAATGTATTTTTAGAAAAAAAAAATGTATATGATTGAAACATTTTATATTTTTTTGCCTGCCAATGATAAATTAAATACTCATTACAATCCTAACTCAATAATAACAACTCTCCATTAAAAAATGCAATTGCACAATTGAAGTATGGCCATAAAAAAATCTTTGACAATTTATGCAAGAATTTGAGTCATTTGAGAGAATGTGCTGTGTAAATACAGTGAAAATTTATTTATATTATAGTTTTAAATTTATTGGCATAGATCCCTCATTCATTTATGGAATGGTCCTATCTAATTTATCCTAAATAAAATATTGAATACTATATTTCAAAGAAAATTTTAAGAGCATAATCTGTTTTTTATTAAATTAATACAATTCAATGAATTTACATATTATTAACTTACATTAATTTAATATTATTATTATGCTAATTTACTGTGCTTAATTAGAATTACATTAAATAAGCAAATATCTTTTCTAGGAATCCAACTATAGTAGTAATAATATTAAACCAAATGGCTCAAGTTTTCATCCAAGCCCTATTACTGTGGCAGATGATAGCCTAAAGAAGAATGATAGTCTATTTAGCAATTCACTGGATATTATGGAAGTGGTGAGTTAACATATTTCAAGTAATAACAGTTTGGTCAAAGAATAAAATAAAATAATAACAATATAAAATATCATTTTAGGATACCAGTTACAATCATAAAGAAAAAAGGTCGAATAGCATAAGTTCAGTTGAAAAAATCCATGCAGTAAGCCAGAGTAAAAAGAAAAATGAATTCCAAAGCAAAAAATCATTTAGTGCTGTTGATGTGGTAAGTTTAATAAATTGCAATATTTTTATTTTTATTTGTTATAATTAATTATTTTTATTCTATTAATCTCTTTACAGAAAACTAGTACTAGCAGCAAAGAAAAAAAATCAAATAACACAGGCTACCATGAGAAGCCACATGTTTTCAGTGACAGTAAAAAGAGGATTGAAAACAAAAACAATTCATCTGATTTAATGGATGTAGTAAGTGTATAAATTCCGTCATTTACACATTGCTTATGAATTTTTTTCAACCATTTTTTCCTAGTCAAAGTAATATTGTATTTGCTGTAGCAATGGTTGTAGTAAGTAATAACATTGTAATTAAGTAGTGATGGGTTTAAGCTTTAGGTGCATGGTTAGAATTTGTAGCGTAGGCTTAGGCCTATTTCTTCTTGTACAAAAGGAATATGCCTAGCAATAGAATGTATGTGGACTGATCATCGCTTCAATGTTAACAATTATGGGATACACTTCTACTTTGGGTACCAGTCAGAAGTACTATAAGAGCAGCAAACTTACAACACTCTTCTAATTGTAATTACAGGATGGTGACTCATTTCAACATAGTGATGATGAATACGAAAAACCCAAAAGGCCTCTCCGTGAGAAGTCCAAGACGCCAACAAAGAAAAGTACGAACAAAAGTAGACTTGTTAAGACACCACAAAAAGATCATAGGTCTTCTAAGGAACAGCAGTCTAATTTGAAACTAGATAACACTATAACACCCTATTTAGAAAAAATTACAAGGCATGATGCCTTAAAGAAATCAAATTCTGTAAGTATTTATTCTATTCATTTCTTGTATGTTTTTGATGACATAAATCTAATTATTTTTTGTGTTTACAGCATGAAGAGCCGAAATATTTAGACGAATGCAAAGAAATGTTAATATTTTTATTAGATAGGATATATTACGCATTTCATAGAATACCCAGTAGTGTTAAAGAAAATATGCCAGGTTATGACAAAGACATTTACGACAAAATCAAAGTTCTCATTTATAAACTAAAGTCGATTATAAAGTTAGATAAATCAACTTCAACTATTTTTACACCAACTAAAGTTAAAAACAAAGAAGAAAAAGTAAGTGGGCGAGAAACAGAGCTTAAGAAATCATCACAAGAACTTTTTCAAGTTGACAAACCTAGTAAATCTATTTATGATAGTAAAATATCAAGAGATTCTACAACTCCCGACCTTTCATTCTCTGCAAATGACAGTAAGAGTTTAACCAAAAGTCCATCAGATAATGAATATCCGAACACGCCTGATAGTCCTGTTACCAAAAAAGAAAAGTTTGTATTTAAGAATCCATCTAGATTGTCTACCGATAAATCACTAGCATCACCGCAAGAGAAAGTACCATCTTTAGTTCAAAAGCTAAAGAACGCTTCAGAGAAACTCAAACCAATTGAAGTGAAGGAACCAAAACCGGTAAAAGCTGAATCTGAAAGTTCAGTGCCTTTCCAACCTCCAATAGAAAATAGTATTGTTATGATGGATACTATCAACAGTTCTGTTGAACATGTAGACGATTATGATGAGGAGCAATATACAGAGCCCATAGATTTAGATGACGTTGATATTTTTCACTCCTTGGCTGAAGAGAAAGCTGTGGAAAACAGTAAAGAGCCAGAGTGTGATGAAGATGGATGGCCTATCTACGACCCGAAAGATTTCGAAGGTGTCATTGAAATGCCTGATACGAAAGAAACACAGGAACTGAATCTAATGGAACAAACTGTGACTGAAGATGTACCTAAGTATGAAGGAATGGGTGATTTCCATGCGGGCACTCAAAACGATGGAGTTACAGGTAAAACATGAACCTTGTTAATTTAAAATAATATTTTTGATACGTTTTTGGGCGGTTAAGAAGAAATTTATTAAGGGATCGACTAATAGTTTAAAGTTTATATCCTATCAAAATATAGACAGATTTTTTGTTAGCATCCGCTACTGTGATTGACTTGAAGGTAAAGATTAAAGAAAGGTAGAATCCACATCTGTGTAAAGGAAGAAATACTTGTTTTGAATAAGGTAATAAAATAATTGTTTTGATATAAAAAATATGGTATTTAAGGTGAATTCGACGGACTAAACTACCCCCACTCGGAGTTAATGATGGAGATGTTCAAAGAGAAGTTCGGTCTCAAGTCTTTCCGTCCGAATCAGCTGCAAGTTATCAACGCCACGCTGCTGGGACACGACTGCTTCGTACTGATGCCCACTGGAGGAGGTTAGTATTTTATATCCATCTTACATTCTACAACAAGCATTTAGATATTTTGCCTATAACTTTGCCATTAGCAACTAGTAGCTAGAGATTAAAACCAAGACTCAAATCGAAATCAATTAGAATAAAATAATTGTAGACTAGAAATCCTTAGATGTTAGATGCGGATTACGGTAGTTCGGATAAGAAATCGTTTTCAATAGTTTATGTCATTTTTAGTGGTTATCCTTATTGTTTTTGAGTATATGTTATTATTTCGTGTCTACATACCTTTACATACACGTGTAAGGCGAGTGTGTACGACGTTTCTGCTCAAAGCTATGTAATACTTTTTTATTCTTTCATTTAATTCAATTGTAATTCTAATGTTCTTTTTACTTGTTTACAGGAAAGTCGTTGTGCTACCAACTGCCAGCCATATTAAGTCCGGGCGTCACGATAGTCATATCCCCGCTGAAGTCGCTCATATTGGACCAAGTCAACAAGCTGCTTTCTTTGGATGTAAGTACATTTACTAAGATAAAACTTTTCTGTTTGCTTGTAATTTCGTAAACTGCAATATTTAATAAAGTAATAGATCGTGATACAAGATAATACCGCGATGAAACCTGCATACCTAAAAGTTCTAAGGAATTAAGTTTTGTAGTCCGCCAACTCGCACTAGGCCAGTGTGTTGAAAAAGAGGCCCGTGCCCAGCGGAAGACATGATGAATTTGATGTCTTTGTTTAAGACTATTTAATTTTTATTATTGCATCTTTTTTATAGGAATACACTGTTTAATATAGCAAGTCAAACCACCTCTACTTATAGAATCAAAATTCTATATCTTTTTGAATAAAGAAAGACTAGCGAAAATATAAAATATAATCGCACATTTCCGCTCGCCAACGTGCAATAGGCCAGCGAGGTGGACTTAGACCTAAACCCTCTTGGTAGAGGAGGCCTGTGAGACTGATGATGATAATAATGATATACATACTAATTCCCTTATGTCTTCTTCAGATCCCGGCGGCTCACTTGTCTGGTGACGTCACGCAGGCCGAGAGCGACGAGATCTACCACAAGCTCTCCATGAAGGAACCTCTCTTAAAGCTGCTGTATGTGACTCCGGAGAAAATCAGCAACTCGGCCAAGTTCCAGTCTCTGTTAGATACTCTGTATTCCAGAGAGAAGATTGCCAGGTATGTGCTTAGTCTATGGTTATAGCATAAAGAACTTTAAGGTTTTATTACAAAACTTTTTTTTTTATAATATGCCTGTGAAAGCTAGCAAGCTTATATGAAAAATGTAAAATTTTTATTTATTTATTAAATCTTTATATACACGTATGTATAAAGGCATTATATTATAAATTATGTATTTATGGCGTTGGATATGTACGCAGAAGGTGGAATTAGCCATGCTATGAAAAAAGAAAAAAAATTAAGTTCACAATGAATTATCATGAACTTCAACTATGAAACGAAACAGCACCATCCAAGACTTCTTTCCTAGAAATCTAATCAGGGCAACGTTCTAGTATAGGTTCTAATCCCTCCCAGTCTTAGGGTTCACATGGAGTCATGACTTATAGTAGTCCGCCAACTCGCACAAGGCCAGCGTGGTGAACTAAAGCCTTAAACCCTCTCAAGTAGAGGAGACCCATGCCCACCAGTGGGATGTATATGGGCTGATAACGACTTATGTGTTATGTTAAGGTTCGTGGTGGACGAGGCGCACTGCGTGTCCCAGTGGGGGCACGACTTCCGTCCGGACTACAAGCGGCTGTGCATCCTGCGCGCTCGCTTCCCGTCCGTCCGCCTGATGGCGCTGACCGCCACCGCGGCGCCGCGCGTGCGCCTCGACGTGCTGCACCAGCTGCGAGTGCGCGCCTGCAAGTGGTTCCTCTGCAGCTTCAACCGGCCCAACCTCGTGTACCGGGTGCTCGACAAGAAACCCAAGAGTGTTAATGCCGAGATTGCGAAGATCATCAAGGAGAAGTTTTTTAGGTTAGTTTGGGTTGTTGTTTGTTTTTTTGGTTGTAGATTAGCTAGGATGTATGCTTGTGAATTGGGTGCAGTTTTATTTTGATCGTTCGTCAAATTTGAAAGATTGTTTGCTTAAGACTAAACCGTGCCAAATTAGGTATGTAGTTACTCTTTATCTTTCGCTCCGTCTTTTACCTAATTTTTCGTTTTAAAACTATTTTTTTTGTAGTCCGTGTTACATTTTTGAAGAGAAAGTATTAGTAAATAGATCATTTATACAACATGAGAGACAGTCTTCTAAAGAGTGAACTAGACCAAATTGCTTTTGTATTAGATTGATAATACTCTTTTTCTCTTGCTTTGTCTCTTATTTAATTTTTCCTTTCCGTACAAAAATTCATAATTTTAATATTCCCTTTGTTACAAACCCAAAAAAAGTACATTCTCTCATTCGCAGGGTGTCAGGCATCGTGTACTGTTTGTCCAAGAAGGAGTGCGACACACTGGCGATGGACCTGCGCAAGGCGGGCATCAGCGCGGCGTCGTACCACGCGGGACTCACGCCTAGCAAACGGGAGGCCGTGCAGACGGGGTGGATCGCTGATAAACATAAAGTGGTCGGTACTTTGATTGATATTTCTGAAAAAAAAGTTGCGTCAGATTTAATCATCAGCGTGGTGGAGTAAACCCTCGGATTTGTAGGGAGGCCCGAGCTTAGCGATGGAACGTATATGGCCTGATGATGATGACACTGAAGATCATGTTGGTGATGGTGATAATGATGATGATGATGATGGCGATAATAATCATAATAAATACGGCTGCTAAATTTACCATTAGATCTGCGCGACGATCGCGTTCGGCATGGGCGTGGACAAGGCGGACGTGCGGTACGTGATCCACCACAGCCTGCCCAAGTCGGTGGAGGGCTACTACCAGGAGGCGGGCCGCGCCGGCCGCGACGGAGACCTCGCCACCTGCCTGCTCTACTACTCGTACGCGGACGTCATACGGTACCGGCGCATGTTCGACGGTACGTTGGCAACACTGTTTTGTAACGTTTTCAGTACAGAGACTATTCGCTGAGCTTTTAGTCCTAGGCGTTAATACTGTGCGTAATTTCTCTTGCTTGACACTTTTTATTTTGTATCATGACCGTTTATACAAACAGCATGAGGCTCTTCTGATTTGTATTCCTCTAATATCACCGTAATTTATCGATAGAATCTATTACTACAATAAATTTGTCTGTGTCCTAAACTTTTTTTTAGGACACAGATATTCCTAAATCGTGAAGACTGCCGCACTAGACCAGCGTAGTGATTTATGGCCTAAACCCTCTCAGAGGAAGAGGAGGCCCGTGCCTGCTAAGACTTGTATGGGCGGATGATGATAACGATGACGACGATTATGACAATGATGATGATAATGGTAATGACGATAATGATGATAATAATCATGATGATGACGACAACGACAATGATGCTGACGATGCTAATACCGATGTCGCCAGCGGAGCGCGGCAGCAGCGCGGAGGCCCGGCGCGTGCACCAGGAGAACCTGCTGCGCATGGTGGAGGTGTGCGAGAGCGCCGTGGAGTGCCGCCGCGCGCAGGTGCTGGCCTACCTGGGGGAGAAGTACGACCGCCGCCGCTGTCTGCAGCACCGCCCCACCGCCTGCGACAACTGCCTCACCGCGCACCAGTATAAGGTTATATTGCAATTGGAGACGATGATTGTTATATCTTTGTATTGCTTCTTGAATATGATGCTTAGCTGAATATAAGTTGGTTCCTGTATTGCTCTTCTAATTCTCTCTTCGATCTATTAAGTTTTTTCCCTTTCGTAATCTCTGTTCCTTATTTACACTTAAGCTGTTTATTATCGTCACCCTACGCTCATTACATTTAGGTAGACACAAGCATAATTGTCTTGATTAAACTAAGAACGTCATAGGCAAATCATAATCACAATGATGATGACGATCATGATAATGGCGGCAAAGACGACGATGATGACCACAACGACGACGATGATGATGATGATCACCATGATCATGAAGACGACGGTGACGACGACAATGACGATGGTGATGATGACGATGACGACGACAGTGATGGTGTTAATAATAATGATGATGGCAATTATGATAATAATGATGATGATGCCGACAACGATGACATTGATGTATATGTCCGTGTGTTCCAGCCGGTGGACGTGACGGAGGAGTGCAAGCTGATCCTGCGGTGCGTGCGCGAGAGCGGCTGCTACACGCTGCTGCACTTCGCGGACGCGCTGCGTGGCTCCATGCAGCAGAGACTCGCCGCGCTGCAGAAGTCGCCGCTGCACGGGAAGTCAGTATACAAATATACTATCTTTAGTGTGTGTTAAGGGTAATGTGTGACGGTAGGTTGAAGATAGGAATATAAATAGGAGGAGCGATAATAGTGAGAATGTGGAAAAGAGTGTTGATGATGATGTACTAGTGAGGTAACCTCATGTCGCGCGGTCTGTCTCACCTTCCGACGGTCTATGGAGCCTAGCTCAAAACTTTACGAATTTATGTTAGGGATTAAGGCCGAAGGTAGAAGATCCCTATCCTCCAATATTTCTTGTATAACAGCACAATAAATTATCGACTACTGGAATCCAATTAAGGTCAATTAGCAATAGATTTAAGCCTATACCCAATAGGCCAAATCCATGGCCGAAAGTAATAGTAAATGAGTATATTTCATGTTGTATGTCGCAGGTTGAAGTCCTGGCCGCGTGCGGAGCCGGCGCGGCTGCTGCGCATGCTGGTGGTGCGCGGGCTGCTGGCAGAGAGACTCGTCGTCAACAACGACATCGCCAACGCGTACCTCACCATAGGACCCAACGTAGAACAGTATGTATATTATTTACAATTTATCTTTATTTACATTAGATAGTTCAATAGGTTTAAGTTTAGTTCCAAGAGTTGTTCATCAAGCTTCTATTTCGGTATCTTGCTTGAGGTTGAAAATCGGTTCCAACCTGCAAATCCAGCTTAAAATAATAGGATTGCTGTTGTCGAGGATATATTGCTCCGCAACACGCTGGGATACTGATGGACTCCAACCGCCTCTATCTATGAGATGTTTGACTATTAGACTATCATTTCATTCAGTTATTAACGAGCATCAAGTACTAAAAAAAGTACTCGATAGCTTAAAGTATCGATACTTATGTTTCTATACTACTCATGAGTACAGTATCGATGCTATTATATCAAGTATCCCTACTTGTCGTTGATGAAGATGTGGTGTCCTATAAGGCAATCATTTTGCATTGTATGTATTTGTATGACTGTTGGGAGTATTTATGTATGTGTGTGTGTGTGTGTGTGTGTGTGTGCAGGCTGATGCGCGGCGGGCAGCGCGTGGTGTTCCCGATGAAGGTGGAGCGCACGCGGCTAGACACCGCGCCCGTGGCCACGCCCCACGCCGACACGCCCTGCGCCGACAGGATCCGCGCGCTGCAGGACCGCTGCTACGCGGACCTCGTCGAGGCTTGCCGGTAAACAACTCCGCACTGTAGCTTCAATGTTATGTAGAAACAGAATGGTATCAAAGGTAACGTAGGTGATACATTTTTTTTTGTGTCAATACGTTTGCCATCCGATGATGACAGTATTATCTTAGCTTTCGATCTAGGTATGAAGATCTTGTATTAAGAAATAAAAAAGGAGAGTGAAAAAGAAAATAAACGCGCATATTTTCAATGAGTCAATAAGTCACATATGAAAACAAAAAGTAAACCTTTGTGGGGCAATTCTACTCAATTTCCTCACCGTAACACGTTTATATCACACAAAAATATTCCTTTTAAAATTTAAATGTTTAGCCATCTCATACTTCCCACCGAAAACCAACCCTACGAGCCGCAACATAAGCCCTACATTCCCTTAGCGAGATGGCGGAGGCGCGCGGTGCGTCGGTCTCGTCGGTGCTGCCGCAAGCGGCGCTGCGTGCGATGGCGGCGCGCCTGCCCGAGCTGCCCGAGCACATGCTGGCGCTGCCGCACGTCACGCGCGCCAACTACCACAAGTACGGGGAACAGCTGCTCAAGATCACGGCCGCTTATGCGGACGAGAAGGCCGGTATGTATGCCGTTTTGGACGACAACTTTGGAAAAAAAAATCTGAATTAAATCCGAATTGGATTGCTCTAGAGTTATTTTTTTAAATAGGCATATTATTTGTTCATTGTGTATGCTCATGCTGTTTAAGACATCTGTAAAATGATTTACATAATTTTGTTTATTTTTGCATAATTAATAATAATTGTGGTATACATATGTATTTAGACCGTGATGGGTAAATAAGGCAGGTAATAGTGACGGTGATCACAAATCCATAAGCGATAAAAAAATCCCGACATAAAACAAAAGCGCTAATGGGTTCGTAATCACCGTAGCTATTACCTGACTTCGTTTCCGATCACGGTCTGAATGCACCCTATAAATTACGTTTCAATTTCTTTATGACATTTAAATGATAATTTCTCCACAAAAAACACTGAATTGACTTTCCACCCACCCAGCCCTACTTATGCACTACGAGGACGAGCTGGAGCAAGGCCAGGCCAAGGCCAAGGCTGACGAGGCCAATGACTCGGACTCGGACACGGACTGGGGCCGCATCGGGCAGGAGGCGCAGAATGCGACCACGTCACGACCTTCACGGGGATACCGCAGGGGGGGCGCCAGGGGAGGGGTCAGGAAGAGGTAAGTAGCGTTATATATAGTTATAACAATAAAGCTCGTGAATTTTCAATCAAAAATACATAAATCCTTATATTTATTGTTAAAATAAATAAATAAGGTATCATATAAATTTAATGTCGCTATTACAATCTTCGACATCAGTAATTAGGACCGAAAATTATAAATAGTAGATTGAAATATTGAATTGAAATTGATTTGAAATATTGAATTGATGTTATATTTTTTAGTGTAAATGTGATAATTATTTGATTTTTGGTTACTAACAAAAAACTAAAACTTCTAATCATGCTGTCTATGGAATTAATAGAAAAAGGTAAGTCACATTTAATTAGGTACTAAGGGATTATAAATAAACCATCTTTATGATATATGTCTATTACAGATACTCGCGGAAGAGGGTATCCTCAGCGAAGAAGACGGCGATGCGGGGGGCGGCGCGAGGGGCGGCGCGGGGGGCGTCGCGGGGAACGCCGCGGGGGGCGAGGGGCGCTGGCACCAGCTTTACTACAGGTTAGATAAATCTTTGGCGTTCTTTCCGTTTAGTTGGAAAAACTTTATTAACTTTGTAGGTAGAAGATTACTTATAGTTTCGATGTTAAAGCTTACGTGTTAATCCGTAAAATGTTGATGGTTCGTGTGTTAATTAACATGCTTTTTAATTCTCAATTTGGAATGTTTATTTTTCATTTCTAGTTGTATGAAAGCGTGGTTTTTATTTTTTACTTTATTATGTGTGTGTATGAAGAGAATTTGTATGTGTGTGTCCAGCTCGTGCAATAAGTTCCCTGGGCATGATGCCGGTGCCGAGAACCACCGCTGCGCCACTTCATGCGCGGCCCGGCGTCTCCAGCAAGAAACTCAACCTGTGATGCTCTCTACAAATACATCTTTAACATGGAATTATATCTGATATTTTTTATATGCTGTCTAATATTTTCAATAAAATAAATATAGTACCTCAAGACTTTATATGGATTGTTAAGTAAATAGTGTTGTTGTGACGTTACTGATAGAATTTTGGGGTTGTCATAAAATAACCACCGATCCCAGTGTAAGTAAAAATTTTAAAATGACAATATCGATTTAATTCTTTCGCAGTTTTGTTATTATTTAAATATGATTGTTATTGCCCTGTATTAAGCTTTCATTTGGAATGGGCCGTGTGGAATTGGTACCTTTTCTAACTGCAATCGACAATTGTAGAATTGAAATATATTTTTATACGATTTAATGCCTGTACTCTATACACAAAATTAATATAAAATGTTAATTATTCCGGAAATGTATATTGTCATCTATTCTACAGTCACTATTAACAATGACGTAATTACCACTTTTTGAAAGTAGTGTGATTTATTAAGAATAATGAGAGACTGCAGGTTGATCCCCGCACCGAGACAAATGTTTGTCTGATCCACAAATGTTTTCGAGTCCGAACGTCTCTCGTAGTTTCTGGTACCCACGACACGAGACTTGGATTTTAGTGTGGGGCCAGAACTGTGTGTGTGACTTGGGTGTATTATTTTTTATTTATCGAATGAAATACATTTCTTAGATGCAGAATTATTTTAAAATAATTTATTATAATCCGATCTGTACTTCGACTCGGGCCATTCCAAATGAATGCTTCTTTGATTACTGTAATTTATTTGTTCGTTGTAAGTCCTAATAAAATGTGTTATTGTTATGAATGTAAATACAGAAATAAATTTATGTTAAATTTAGTCTTTCTTTCATTAACTGTCCTTGTTTTCTTATACGATGTGGAATACATTAAGTGATCAAGATTTTTCATAATCGATGCCTGGGTAAGGAAAAGTATCAGGGTTTCCATTACTCAGTTGTAGAGTTTGGGAATGTGTCTGAGAAACAGCAATAAGCCCGTCTCTTTCAAACTATGGAGACAAAATCTTTCTACCGATTCGACAGTCAAAGTAGAAAAATGTTGGTATTATGTTATTTTTCTATCTCCTTCATTAAACGAAACGTAATTTCTACAATAATTTCTATGACACCATACCCCGATATATCATTATCAGCCAATTACGGCTCGCTGCTGGACATAGGCCTCTCTCAACCCAACCAATATACAGGGTGTATTTAGACCGTGATCTAAAACTGAGGCAGGTAATAGCGATAGTGATTACAAACCCCCTGGCATTAAAGAAAATCCCGACAAAAAATAAAATTTTTGAGGTTTTCCATACAAACCACATTTTTTAACACTGATAGTTGTATGGAAAACGTCAAAATTTTTATTTTTTGTCGGGATTTTTAATATCGCCACTGTGATCACCCTCGCTACTACCTGCCTCAGTTTTCGATCACGGTCTGAATACACCCTGTATATACGGTCTATTAAACCGCGTTCCAAATCAACAACCTCGTACTAATATCTACTATATTTGAAGAGGTTACAAAAAAACGCTCTTTTGTTTATTCCTGAACATGTATAATAATCTTCATGGCGGAGCCCGACTTGGCGAGTTCGAGCGCTTCCTTCGTCTTCACCAGCGGGAAGTGATGCGTGATGAACTTCTTCAGGGGGATGGCGCCACTCGCCACAGCGGCAAGGGCTGGAGGGTATCTGGATACAACATGGACTTAATAAGCAAATTGTCAACCCATATAATATGTCCCATTGCTGGGCACTGGCCTCCTCACAAGCGAGAGTGTTTGTGGTCATAGTTCACCACGCTGGCCTAATGCAGATTGGCGGAATACCCATCTATGAAATTGCTAAGAATATTTTGATGTGCAGATTTCCTCACGATGTATCCTGATGTAACGGTGAAGGCACTGTTTTAGTAAGTGGTAATTCATGATGCACATAACTTCGATAAGTCAGAGTATGCCTGGAGTTTGAACCTCCAAACCACGACATTCTTGGAAGCGCGAGCAAATCTCGATGCCATCACTACTTCGTACATAAGAGTTAAATAATAAAGCATATATAACGTGTTCATGATCCTGTATGAGCCTCTGATGTCGACCTCTCGCAGCAGTGCTTGAGACAACGGTAGCTCCACCTTCGGCGCGCCGATACCAACCACCAGTACCACTCCCGCTGTCTTCGTTGCCTTTCAAAATAGTGTATGTTTTAATAAAAAATAAAAAAAATACAACCTTTTTATATAATTTTACATAATCATACATACATCACACCGGTATCTGCGTATGGGAAAGGAAGGTATTCTACACTATCGTTCCATATTTTTTTAATCCCAAAAAATATTAATCGATCTTCAAATACGACGGGAATTGAACCTTGGGATTCACCGATCGAGATCACAAGGCGTAAAGAAAGTCGGGAGTACTCTAAAACGATCACGAAGGCAAAAGAAATGGAATGCATCCATTAATTGCTACTACATACCAACAACGCCACGCTCTGCGCAGATCCATAACCGCACGCATCTATTGAAATGTCGGGCCGATCTCCCAGCAGCTCGATAATTTTATCTACTGTTTCTTCATAAGTAAATTCCTTCTTGATGAGTAAAGTATAATCAGCTCCTAGATCTCGTGCAATATCTAGCCGTGATTGGACAACATCTGGAACAATATAATTCAATTATATTATCAATTACAGGTATACTCGCATGGTAGAAGAAATCGCTTTAAAACTTTTAAGGCGAACAGTAAAAAGTAGCCTTAAAATAGGTCCTCACCTGGAAAAATTGCAATCCTCATTTCATTACTTAGTTTAGATCTTGGTTTACTTACCAGTCATAACAATTGTGCTAGCTCCCATGGCTTTAGCAGTCATGGCTGAAAGTATTCCTATCGGCCCGGCGCCGAGTATCAAGATTTTCGACCCGAGTTTGATATTGGCACGATTACAAGCGTGTATAGCTATAGCCAAAGGTTGTACGGCGGCGCCTTCCTCCATACTGAGGTTGTCGGGTATCCTAGAGTTCAACCAAGAAGGTTATTAAAATAAAAAAAGAAGTTCTGGTCATCAACTTGCATCTTTAAGAATTTTTTGTGCCAGTGAAACACTTGGTTTTATTTTGGGGTGTAGAATATTTTAATTCGATGAGGATATCTAATATGTCAGATGTTTGAATGCGTATTATTATTGAGTTAGATATTTTGGTTTAGATATATGGACTATTGTCTGTTTCGAGTACTATATATTCAAATTGGATTTTGTAGTTCGATATTTTGACGCGAATTTTTATTACAAATATTTTGCGTAAGGACACCTACTTATGGCAGAAGTCCGCGACATGCCTGTAGTAGCGGCACAGATTTCCTGGTGCCCCCATAGACGAGCAGTAGTGCGGCCGGACGCACAAGTTGTATTTACCCTGCTTGCACAGTTCGCAGGAGCGGCATGGCTGTGTCGGCTCTATCGCCACCCTGTCTCCCACTTTCAAATTGTCTACATTTTCACCTACCTGAAAGCCAAATAGTTCCAATAAGACATCCGATAATCAAAGTTAATAATTGCTACAGGCTGACATCCAATTAAAACTTTTTAGCTTATGCCGTCCGAAAAACATTTTAGTCTAGTCAACATGTTCAAAAACGTGTTAAATAGAAATAAAGCTCCTAAAAATATGAGCGATGGCTCATTCGATTCGGAATGACGTCTAGAAAAATGTTTTTGAAGGGTATATTAGCACATAAAAAATTGCAATTGTTATTAACAAAATAAAAAAAATAAAAAAGGTATTTAGTTTTTCGTTAATAACTTAAAAAATAATAATATTTAAGGAATTTTGAAAAAAGATCCTGAAAGAGGAGAAAATTTCCAATAAAAAAGAATTATTTCCCGGAACTTTATCTATATTATTTATATTATTTTTTTTATACTGAAAATAGAGCTCCGCGAGGGCGTTACGGCATAGGCGCCGCCTAAAAAGCCGGTATATCACCTAAAACAATTTATTTTTAATATTAAATGACAATTTAAAAATTTGAAAAAATTTTGGTGTAAAGTAGACACTTGAACGAAAAAAACCTCGGTGACAAAATTTTTTTTTGTCGATTTTTCAAAAAGTTACATCATTGTTAATTAACTAATTTTTTTCCAATCTCTGTTTTTATAAATTACGGCATAACATTTTTAATAATTGATCTAAAAATCTTTTCGCTTCGTGGAGCTCTTCATGTTTATGTACCTTATAAAGTTATGCAAAAAAAAATAATTTAAGTTAATTATTTTGTTAATTATAATTTTTTTAAATGAACTAAAAATGAAATTTCTAAAAAATGTTATTAAAAAAAAATTTTTTTGGTAATGTATTATTATTGCTGTTTTTGCATCTAATATAGGTATTAATTAACATCGGAAATTTTTTTTTAACGTCATTTGTTAAGAAATTATTTATAAACAAATAGACTATTTTGGGACTTAAAAAAAAAATCTTTATACCATATTATAGCATAGGTGGAATAATGATTTTTTAAAAAAAAATTTTTCTTAAATATTTTTTTTTATATTTTATAATCGATTTTTTTATATTTCAATTGTTTAAATAATTAGTTCAGAAATTATATTATTCTTAAAAATAATCACTGACCCTTTTCAATAGAATAACAGAGAAATAATTTTTTTTTATAAATAAATTAATTGCTTATTAATTTAAAAATTTGTTATAAACAAATAATATTAACCGTTATATTTTTTTCGAAAACTTCAAATAATTACAAAAACAACCATATATAAAAAAGTTTAGAAAAAAAAAATTGTAATAAAATAAAAAAAAATACAAAAAAAAAATTTTTCTTAACTTTTTTTATATATGATTGTTTTTGTAATTTTTTGGAGTTTTCGAAAAAAAATATAACGGTTAATATTATTTGTTTATAACAAATTTTTAAATTAATAAGCAATTAATTTATTTATAAAAAAAAATTATTTCTCTGTTATTCTATTGAAAAGGGTCAGTGATTATTTTTAAGAATAATATAATTTCTGAACTAATTATTTAAACAATTGAAATATAAAAAAATCGATTATAAAATATAAAAAAAAATATTTAAGAATTTTTTTTTTTTAAAAATCATTATTCCACCTATGCTATAATATGGTATAAAGATTTTTTTTTTAAGTCCCAAAATAGTCTATTTGTTTATAAATAATTTCTTAACAAATGACGTTAAAAAAAATTTTCCGATGATAATTAATACCTATGTTAGATGCAAAAACAGCAATAATAATACATTACCAAAAAAATTTTTTTTTAATAACATTTTTTAGAAATTTCATTTTTAGTTCATTTAAAAAAATTATAATTAACAAAATAATTAACTTAAATTATTTTTTTTTGCATAACTTTATAAGGTACATAAACATGAAGAGCTCCACGAAGCGAAAAGATTTTTAGATCAATTATTAAAAATGTTATGCCGTAATTTATAAAAACAGAGATTGGAAAAAAATTAGTTAATTAACAATGATGTAACTTTTTGAAAAATCGACAAAAAAAATTTTTGTCACCGAGGTTTTTTTCGTTCAAGTGTCTACTTTACACCAAATTTTTTTCAATTTTTTAAATTGTCATTTAATATTAAAAATAAATTGTTTTAGGTGATATACCGGCTTTTTAGGCGGCGCCTATGCCGTAACGCCCTCGCGGAGCTCTATTTTCAGTATAAAAAAATAATGTAAATAATATAGATAGAGTTCCGGGAAATAATTCTTTTTTATTGGAAATTTTCTCCTCTTTCAGGATCTTATTTCAAAATTCCTTAAATATTATTATTTTTAAAGTTATTAACGAAAAACTAAATACCTTTTTTATTTTTTTTATTTTGTTAATAACAATTGCAATTTTTTATGTGCTAATATACCCTTCAAAAACATTTTTCTAGACGTCATTCCGAATCGAATGAGCCATCGCTCATATTTTTAGGAGCTTTATTTCTATTTAACACGTTTTTGAACATGTTGACTAGACTATTTGAGGTTCGCCCCAAATTGTTTACTTTGTACTCAGTAGTAGGGGAAGCGAAGGTAATACGGACCACTTAAGGGAAAATCGATGTAAAACAAAAAATACTATCTTTATTCTCCTTTTTTTGTTATTATATAATAGAACATTTATTAATCTAACTTTTTATTAAGGCGCACTTGAATCGAATCACAGATACAGAAGATATTGGATGATTTCTAAAACCTTCGCTTTGGTCCATTTTGCCTACACGTGAAGGTAAAATGGACCTATGGCAAAATAAGAACAAAAAAATTATTTTTCGTTTCTTGTGCTTATTTAGTAGCTTCTAATTCGTCGCGATAAGATGATGATGTTATTTCGGCTGTCTTTCGTTGCTTAATATTAGTTCTAGTCCGCTTAAAAGTTCGGGCTTTCTCATACTAAAGACGAGTTACGCTTTAAGAAATTTTCGAGCCATATTTTTCCAGCCGTTATGTCTCGTGACAGATACTGTGATGCAGTTAATTTTGTATAGCTAGCTCAATGCGATACGTCTGAGATCCTTTGTGGTGAAACCAATAAAGCGATTTCCCATATTGTTGGCATAGAATGCTAGTTCTCTCTCTTGATCGACATAAAAAATCTTTTCATACCAGCCCATTTTCTTTTCCGTAACTACAGTTAGGTCTATAGTTCTTTCATATTTGAAAAACCTTCGCATTAATGTAGTCTTTAGAACATTAAAAGTGGCAGTCGCGTTGTTAAGCCTCATTTTGCGCGTAGCTGCTTTTTCAATAGCATTTTTTAGGTCTTCCTAAAGCTAAGATTGTCGGTGCGTCCTTTTTTTATAGCTGTTAATCATCTAAAAGGAAAATACCGATACAAATATCAAATAATATAAGTATAATCACAAGCAAACTGTATTCAAGGTAAAACGGACCACGTGGTCCGTTTTGCCCGTTCCGTTTTGCCTTTTCGGTAGGCATGTAAACAATACATCATTTAGAGTTTAAGATTGAGGACAAACTGACCTATTTATCGTTAAAACTAAGTAAAATAAACAATATTTCAAACAATAACTCAAAATCCCTGATAACTTTAATGTAATAAAACTGAAGGCAGATCAGAATTTGCTGTTTTTACATAAAAATACTGAAAAATTAACTTACCATGATAAAAACGTGTGCTGCTGCATGGCCGCTCTAAGATCACTGACCAACTCTGAATGCGAGAGGACTATCAAGTTGACGCAAGTAGATTATATATGGCGTTAACAGTTTGGAAGTTATTAGTCTGGTCCGTTTTACCTACAGGGTCCGTTATACCTTCCTTTCCCCTACTAATATACAGTTAATAAATTAATACTTTTGTTTTACTGCCGTGAAAGTTACATTAATTTTTTTTATCTTATTGACGTTCTATAGAGTCCATTGAATAAATCTAAAAGTATTCCCTATTTTCCCATATTAAACGTCCTAGAATAAACGCAAAGATGTTCAGACTTCTAAAATTCAGTATTCGATTTCTTAGAGAAAATGTTCCTTAGTTTCGTTGTTGAAGTTATTATTTTGATAATGGCAATACAAAATATAAACTCAGTATCCTCATAATATTATAAAGGTTATCAAAAATATGATATTATAAATATAATTTACAATGGTAGGAAGAAAACAAGCGAAGTATATAAGTAACAAATCGTTTGGTTTAGGTTCGATTTCGTCCGGCCTTGATGTTTAGACGTGCAGTCGAGTATCTTGGCGGTCGCGGGTTCCAACCCCAGACACACACCTTTAAATTTTTTAAGGTTCAAAATTTAATTCAATTCGTTAAATACTTATCTACCAAAGTCAATTCAACTCATCACATCTCACATAATGTAAAAAGGGTGCTAACAGACAAAATTATTAAGCAACTTCTATCTGATTTTCCATCCAAAATAATTAAAACCAAGAGTAATCTGTTACAGAGTCAAAGTTTCATCATCTAGTATTACATATGGCCAATCCCTTTCGTAATCCTAGATGTTGAAACTTGGACTTAGAGATATAGAAATATGAACATCTCTGTCTATCATGTGTATCACTTTACCTCAACAACCACGCCAGCTCCTTCGTGGCCCATAACCAAGGGGTCCGTAATGACGTCCATGCCGCAGGTCCCTGTACTGTACAGCTTCACATCGGACCCGCAGATGCCCACGCAGTCCATCTTCACCAATACATCTTCAAAGCAAATAGAATTTTCGTTTATTTCAAGTTAATATGTCGTGCACTGTTCATAAAATATAGTAAAAGTACAAGTTTTGCGTCGTGGGTAGACAAATAAGACTTAACGGTTTCAGAAAAACCCGGAAACGAAACCAATTTTTATACCTGAGAAAAATATATCACTGCACCGGTGTTACTACTTACTGATTTAATAAGAAAATTCATTTTATGTAAAAACGCTTTCACGTACCTTTGTCTGTGATTTCTGGAATCGGCCATTTTTCCTGAAAACAATTATCAATGTGTGCTAAAATATAAATTTATTACACATTATAAATGTCAAGGATATTTTAATTTTGTAGGATTCCCTCCTATACCTCATTCACGATAACTTGATTTTTTTGGCAGATGTAAATTTTTCTGAGACATGATTTTGAAATAAAAAACGTATCATTTTATTATTTTAATGATTTGATAAATATAAAAAAAATACATACATCACAAAAGTCCCTAAAGATATAAGCGTTATCCGAAAGTTTTGAGACTTTATTACTGCAAACTAAAATTAAAATAGGAACACTGAAAATAATAGACGCTTGTACAATGTTACATCGGTCGGACGGAAAGGGACGTAACATCGTTCATATCGAAGTCCACATCGATAATTTTACTGAACACTATGATGATCATGGCTGTGCTCCTTTTTCTTAATAAAAACTGTTTTAAAGATAAAACTATTTAATTTTTCAACCTAAATTTTTACATACTGGGTTATTTTTGGACCTCCCGTCAACTTAAAATAAGTGGTTTAGACCATGAAACTAAACAACTTTTCCAAAGAAGGGTCGAAACGTGATAAATAATTCGACCCTCTCATAGAAAACTGCTCACGTGGTCGATTTCGTGTAGAAGGTCTGAATTTTTTTTTTCACTTTTCGACCCGTGTTTTTTTGGGGAAGTTGTTTACTTTCGTGGTCCAAAACACCTATTTAAATTTGGCGGGAGGTCTAAAAATAACCCAGTTATATTAAATAGGTACTTATTATGAACTTTGACCCAACATCGCTTATCTGCATAATGTTTTACATGTCGAAAGTAATAAAGAATTTCACACATAATGCAGTATTTTAAAACGCAATATTTTTTAACTACTAGATATTTTCTGTTTCCCATCACTAGTCGATATGCCAAAAGAATCAAGTTATCGTGAATGAGATATAATAACAACCTGCTGCAATGGTCATCGCAAATGCATGCAAGTCGCCTAAGGAAGGCGAGGATTTTCTCTCTAGTAAAAAATTAAGTAAGCAGCTTATGAAGCTTTACCACCAAAATGTGGTTTCAAAACAATTAATAATCTATACTTAATATTATAAAGAGGTAAAGTTTGTGAGTTTGTATGTTTGTATGTTTGTATGTTTGTGACGTTGTAGAAAGTAAACTCGGGATCTACTGAACCGATTTTGAAAATTCTTTTATCAATAGAAAGCTACGTTCTTTGTGAGTGTCATAGGCTATATATTAGTCCGAAAAATGATAAGACTTTTTCGTTGTAGCAGGATCTGTGAAGTAAGTCGGAGAAAAAACGGGCGATCGAAACCGTTTTTTGCAAACGCTGCCTTTCTCATGGGAGATATATAGTTGAGTCCTAGAGAAAAATTGTAGAGCTTGATAATGTTTATAAAAAAGTCAGCGGTAGCATATGTCCAACTTTTAGGGTTGCTTCACTATAACCTCTTTTATGCTAACTAAATTTGTTATAAAATAAAGCATTGTTTGTGAAGGTATTTTTATAAAGATTATATTAATCCTTATCCAAATAAATGCGTTATTTAGTATAAGTATTTAATTTAAAAGAAATTTGCCCTTTACATCATTTGATTTCAATGACTATCTTAGAAGATATCGCAGTTTCAAAATAATCATCAAGTGCACAATAATTATGTACAAGGCGCCGGCCGGCGCGTTACGCTTTCACGTGATTCGACCGATTTGTATGATTTTTGGTATGGGCATAAATAGGACTCTAAGGAGTAAAATAGACTATAACTTATTTTCTTTCTGGACTCAACCCTGTAGTCTACGCGGACGAAGTCGCGGGCAACTGCTAGTAATATATAGAGACATTTATTTAAAGTGTCACGCATCCGCCCGTCAACTCCTTTTATACTCTTGCTACCACATATTTCAAGCTTTATCGATCTCACATAAAAAAATGCCATTGCATTAACGATAAAGTTGACTAGTTAGTTAAAAAGGTAGTATTTTCAAATATTTATATTAATTGTTATATATTAATTCATTCATTATTTCAATTAATTCTTGAGTTACTTACAACTCTAACGTCATTGGGTCCGTATAAGACCGCTGCGAAGTTCTTGACCGAACCAATACCACCGTTTTGCGTCATGTCTGTTCTTACACTGAAATAATTCTTGCCAAATTCGTGTTTACATTTCACGTATCTGCGAGATAACTTGATAAATCTGAACACATATTTACTACAATAATATTTTGTTAATGCTTGGAAATGGCTTATCATACAGTGGGGGCAATAACACCACCTCGTAGTCGTAAGGAACGAGTGCCGTGGGATCTAGAGGTCTGAGGTTCAATCCCCAGGAAGGGCAAGTCCCGAAAAATGACAATAGAAGATCATCATGATTACCACCCCATAAAAGTCCCACTGCTAAGAACGGGGCTACTTTACCACTAAAAGGCCTTGGCACGCAGCCGCAGGCTTACTGCATATTGGCGGAGTACATAAGCAAGTGACAAAACCAAATCCCGGATTCATTTTTCTAATAAACGAAAATGTTGCCTGTGGAAAAGAAGGTCCCTATGGAAGTTAATGGGAGGGGCCTATGTTCAGTAGTAGACCTCTTTTGACAGAGAGATTTTTCAGGATTTTTTCAGTAGCAGCATTTGAAATTTGCGTGGTTAAAAGCAATAGGCTCCATGCCAAAAATATGTATTAAAAGTGAGAGTACTGTTACTACTCGTATTATGACTATATGTTTGTTTTTGTAACTGAATATTAGGACTTCAATAATTGTCTTTGGTGACGAAATTTAGCGAGCATTCCCTGTGTTTATTATTACAAAAACAAAAACATACGAAATCGCTGTGATGATGTTACATAACGTAATTAAATAAGCAGATAATGGTATGGCAAAGGTCTTATTTCATAAAACAATTTATTCCTTCCAAAGAACAGCTGAATAAGATTACGACGGAAAAAGTATTTGGTATCGGGTTGAGAGCTGCCACTTGTCTGTTATACATTCTACTACGATCACTCTTCCTATAATAAAAAATTGAAATAAAAATGAAGGGCCGCTATTGGTTGTCACGTTATAAAACTCTTAATATAACACGCTATCCGAATTACTATGAAGCGGCCGTGTGAAACATAATATGATAGTCTAGTCGTAGGTTCGGCACGCTCGGCATGCTGACATTCCCTTTTTAACCCCTCGTGTGCCTGAGTCGCGCTCGCAAAAAGTACCGTCGCGTGCGCGGCCGCCCGAAATTCACATCAACTCAGCTTTATGATTTTTACATTTAATTCCCGCGGCTCAATCCTTAACTCATATTCACCAGAGACACATTAATTCATAACACTTTCGATGCAAGTTAAATTAGATTCTTAAGCTTAGAGTTTAATACATAAAATCGCGTGTAAAATGTTTGGACGTGGATCCACGTTCAAGGCACACAAGCGACGAAATTTATTGGACGTGGATCCACGTCTTAGGCACACGAGGGGTTAATCTCATTCAACTGTTTTGTGAACATAAGTAATAGGCCGTGGAGACACAAATATACCGGTATTCAAAGGAAAGTAGGCATTTAAGCTGAAACAGCGACCATCCGTTTCAATACATGCCTAGTCTTTATAAACGAAGCTTCTATACGTAGTGTTTAGAACTAGGTATACGGAATCATCGGGCAATGCCCTTTGTATGAAAATACATACATACCTACAAGACTTGTGTGTATTCGCAAGGAATTATCACGTACTTTAACGATGAATGATAACATTGTAATGAAACCTGCACACTAATAGTTCTTACTTCTTAGGAATATCTCAGGTGTGTAGGTACTACGCTATATACACTCAGCCTATCGCCGTCCACTGCTGAACCCGTCCCCAAAAAAGCGCCAATCAACCTCGCCTTGAGCAGCTCTCATCCGTCTGTTTCTCGCCACCTTTCTCAAGTCCTCGGATCGTAGTATTAGTACGTACCCCAACCCGTATTAAGCCAGGGTGGTGGACTATGCTCTAAACCCTCTCAGCTAGAAGCTAGAAGAGGCTCATATTCAGGAACGGGACGTTTATGGGCTGATAATAATGATACATAATCTTACGACTGTATTCATCGAAGGGTAGGCAAAGCAGCATTTAGCGCCAACATTTCGTCACATATGTATCAGTTCCACCTAATAGGGCGCGTCTATTGTCGCTTTTTGTGCACAATTCTAGAATACGTGCTGTTAATGAAAAATCTCATTAACACTGCCCAACTCGGTAATCATACCCGCAATCTCTAGATTGTGCATTTAACATTCTTGTTGCGCAAGATCTTCTCTCTCTCTTCTTCATCAACCCATATTCGCCCACTGCTGAGCACGGGTCTCCTCTACCATTGAGAGGGTTTAGGCCATAGTCCACCACGCTGGCCTAGTGCGGGTTGGCGGACTACACACCTAAGAAATTCCTAAGAACTCTTAGGTGTGCAGGTTTCATCACGATGTTTTCCTTCACCGTTAAAGCAAGTGATAATTCAATGTGAATACACACATAACTTCGAAAAGTCAGAGGGTTATTCCACGTTTCTCATTAGAAAATAAAACAGGTTTTGTAGTAAAAATAATTTATTGTTTTTTGTACTTATTTTTTAAACATATCATTTATCACCATTATAATTGTTCTTTTAACCGGACTATATAGATTGCCGGAATGTATTAGCCCAAGCAATTATATGGAACAACATTCAATTTACCTTGATTAAAATTTTTGATAATATAAATCCATTGCAGTGTAAAAGTAAAACATAAAATCATTTAAATAATTGATTGACGACACATAATTAAATTCATATTACTTATATTCTATTTTCTATTGATATCACAAATTATAATTTATTTTCCAAATTTTTCAATATAACAGTCCGTCTTATTAATTTCTCTATCCGAAACAAACTTCGAAGATTTTTTTACAAGTCTCGTTTTTCTGTAGTCGAATAAAATAAGCATGCAGGAAACATGATTTGAGTGTCAGAGAAGGAATTCCTTAATTTACATTTTTAAAAGTCGAGTTCCAAGTTCAAATCAAATTAGTTCTAGATCCATCTGGTTGTTTCTAGAAAGTTCTAGTTGGTTCTAGAACTTTTGCGGGTTGTTGGCGTCCCGGGGCTGCACGTGGATCATGACCTTGATGCCGAGCCCGCGCCGCGCCGTCTCGTACGCCTCCAGGGACTCCTCCAGCGTGAAGTGGTGGGTCACCAGCGGCTTCACGTTGATCTTGCCGCTCGCCACCATCGCCAGGGCGGTGGGGTAACTGTAATCATTAGAATAGGGGGTTTAAAAGGGTTTTAAGAGTTGTAGTTAAATTCAGTTCTATAAAAAAGTGGGGGTAGGCTCTTAAAGGATTATCACCAGTGATAACAACAAACCACAATTATTACATTACAAGAAACGCATTTTAAAGTTGATTTAATAAAAAAAAAATTAAATTAGTGTTTGTAGCTCCGTTATTACTTCGCTCTTATTCGTAATAGCGTTTATAAACCTTTATAAATAGTCTTTCTCGAGAAATGTCTTAAGACTCGGAAAGATTTTTTTAAATAGGATCCGTATTTCCTGAGATTAGTGCGCAAGCAAACTTACTCTTTAGCTTTATAATATTACTACTAGTAAAGAGAACTAAAGTCGTAGATACTGACAGACTTCGCTGAGCGTCATTGCTCGACGTCAATACCGTGCTGTTCATCCTGGAGCACACGATACAGTGGGGGGTAAAAGGCATAAAAGGTTTGCTATAAACTCCCTAATATTAATCTAAACCACTTTTCTTGTTAAACAGTACGTTGTAACGCAAATAAGATATAAAGTTACTGACTCGTTGACGTATCGGAAGATGCCGCGGATGTCGACCTCCCGTGCGAGCGCGCCGGCCAGCGGCACCGTCTGCTCCGGGGAGCCCATTCCCACCAGCACCGCCACGCCGCCAGACTTCGTCGCCTGGGTCATACAATGTGTTAATATTGTTAATATTATACAGCTTATTGGAAACTTAGGTTGTAGATGAATGACCAAAGCCTAAAGAGGAAATCGTATACCTACTAAGTTAGTAATAAAAATAATTGAAGGTTTCGTTAAAATATGCTAGTACTTGTGACCTCTCTTTCACGGATTCATTTACATATGCAGTGACCACACATGGTAAATCCTCAAATCTTTACAGCATAGAATCTTAAAATTATAGATAACCAAAATTTTTCACAGTATATTTTACGATACTAGAACATCTGATTTTTTTACCAGTAAAGAAAGTCTGACGGTGGCCTGTGCCCCGCTGGCGTCGAAGGAAACGTCAGGGTGTCCCTCCAGCAGCTCGTGGACCTTCCTCACCAACTCGCCCTCGTTCGAGTCCCGGGTCACCAACAACGTGTGGTCGGCGCCTAACTGCTTGGCGAAGTCTAGACGGGACTGCATTATGTCTGGGAAGAGACATAGTTTTTTAAGAGACGTGGTAAAATTTCATATTTTGATGGTAGTAGGGAAGATAATAAGAGCGATGGTAAATAGACAACATGCTGAAAAGCGCAACTTTGGGTTTCCTTAATAAAATGGGGGCGACCTGATGAGTATATAGATTTTTCTCGTTATAAGCTACTTCCAAGAGGTACTAGAACTTTTAGGCTTCCCCTAATACCAAAGATTGAATGTGTTATTTTATTACCAAAATCCGTTTATTATTTTACCAAGTCGAAAAAAGGTGTAGTACTAATGGAGGTGTCAGTTTCCTCTCACCTGTGATAAGAACTTTGCTGGCTCCAAAAGCCTTGGCCGTCAACATGATGAGCAGGCCGATGGGTCCGGCGCCCAGCACGAGGACCACGTCGCCGGCAGACACGCCGCCCCGTCTGCACGCGTGGATACCTACCGCTAGAGGTTCTAACAGCGCTCCTTCTTCCATCGTCACGTGGTCGGGTAATCTAATGGAATAGAGATATCATTAGGATTTTTTTTAGTAATTGGTTGGTAATTCAAATATTCATCACTGTACAGTGATGCAAACTTCTTTATCCCTTTTGTTAAATATCTTCTATTTTTTTAACTACTTGCTTAGTTAATTTTTGTTTACTATTGATAACAATGAATAATTTATTATAAGTTCTGATTACTTTCCATATTGTGTTAAGAAAAATATGTTTTTATTTATTTTGTTTACATCTCAATAACTTCTATAATGATAATATCTATTATCTATATCAACAGGACAAAAATGCACAAATTCGTAAACCTCGAAAGGCAGTTTATCATCACAAATATAGTAAGATATAACAAAGGACATAAACTTACTTGAAGCAGAAATCGGCAGCGTGTTTGTAGTATCTGACGAGGTTGCCGTGCACAGGCGGCGTGGCGCAGAACTGCATGTCGGGGCACAGGTGGTAGCGGCCGGTCTTGCAGAACTCGCAGTAGCGGCACGGCACGCCCGGCTCGATGGCCACGCGGTCGCCCACCTTCAGGTTCTTTACCTTTGCGCCTATCTGCGATACAAACAAAGATATATCGTCTTCGTTATCATTATTATCAATGGCATCATCGTCATTATCCTAATCATCATCATTGTCAATACTATCGCAATCATTATCATCATCTCAGCTCATTAACGTCATACTGCTGGGCATGAGCCTCCTCCATAAGTGAGACGGTTTAGGATTTCATTTACCACACTGGTTGGTCTAGTGAGGGTTGGAAGACTACACACCTAAGTAACTTCTGTATAGGTACAGGTTTCTCGACTTGTTTGGTAAACGGAGTGAAGGAGGTAAGAATTTCATTTAGTATTATGTTACTCATATTCAGTGGTTGCGTATTGACCACGCATTTATACGGGGAAGGAAGATATCACCAGAAAACCGCCAAACGAGTGCTTCAATATTAGACTTTCCTAATGTAGGTATGTTTTTACATTGCTAAGTGATAGCATACAGTTCAACTGTTCTGCGGTCAAATTAAAAAAGAAGATATTAGGACCGTACTTATCGCTTTATAGAGGCACTGAAGCTTACTAAATAAAAATAAGCGTTAATGAAAACCCATTTTTATTGAAATATTTATCAGTTGTCATATAAAAGGTCTAACAAACATATATCATCATTATTTGCTTGATGATTAGCAAAGTCAACTGTTATGTGAGGATAACATTGAAACTCGGGTTTTGCGTCATCCTATCTTGAATATATCTTATGGTTAGACGTAAGAACATATTATTACGGTATAGGAGATAAGGTTAATTTGAATCCAAGTGTCTCTCGCTATTATTCACATTCCTACATGTGGTAAAAGAATTGCAGAATAGTAGAAGTACATTTCTGCAATCTAATCGAGTTTGGACCCAATTTCGTACTCCGTCTTGTAACTGAGAATTTCTGAATGGAAAAGAATGCAATAGGTCATCCGATTTTTGTCTACAGTTTTGGTTTGCTTCTTAATAATCATTAAGATTGTATTTTACACATGAAGTCTGTCGTCGTCGTTACGAAATTACGTTTGATCCACATAGCACTAATTTTGGGTATCAAACTAATAAAGGTTTACAATAGTACTTTATTATAATCTCTGAGAAATTCGGACGAATTCTATATACCAAAAATTTTCGTTCCTTCCAAAGGTTTGTTACTATTACCTACTAGAAAAATCCAATTATTGTCCGATAGAGCAAGCCAATTAACGAGACACAATACATCCAATATCGTTTTAAATTAAATGTAGGTGAAGCGGTTAAGAAAAAGACTAACAAATAGGATCTTCGTTTTGATAACAAGACTTGTTTTTATCCTGTAACGCGAAATAAAAAATATGTCTTCTTTTTTCTGCACACTAGTATTAACTACAATGCTGTTTTTTGATAGTGGAATAAAAAGAACATGGTATGGCAAATAATAGCACACAATAATGTATTCAGAGCCGCACTCTTGGCGCCAGATATTTTTGTGTTTTTTTTTTACATAACAACAAAAGAGGTTCAAATGGCACCATGTACTCAAACGTATTGCAATAAATATACGACTAAGGATATTTTTTTTTATTTATGTACTTTAATTGCCTCAAAATTATTGCGTTTAAATTTGAACCTTGGGATTTAGAGAGATACAAGAATTCGGGTTCGGTTATAATCATCATCGTCGTCATCATCATTAGTCTATACAACTGAGAGTATCTAGGCCTCGGTCCACCACCTTCGCCGTGCGGGTTGGTTCTAGGTATGCAAGTTTCATCACGACGTTTTCCTTCATCGTTAAATAATGTTCGTTTCGGTTGCAATGTTATTACCATTTACAGGTTTATAAAGAAACTAGCTTTTATCCGCGACTCCGTCCGCGTAGACTACAGACAGGGTTGAGTTCAGAATGAAAATAAGTTGTAGTCTATTTTAGTCCTCAGAGCCCTATTTATGTCCATAGAAATCGGTCAAATTTTTTGAACGTGAAACCGTAAGGCGCCCGTCCGGGTAGACTTTAAGTTTGAGTTCAGAAAGAAAATAAATTGTAGTTTCTTTAACTCCTCAGAGCCCTATTTATGTGAATAGCAAAAATCATACAAATCAGTCAAATTGTTTAAACGTGCCGGTCGTCGCCTTGTGCATTATTATTGCGCGCTGGATTAGCTAGATATCGCAGTTTTAAAATAATTAATTATCAAGCGCGCAATAATGATGCCCAAGGCGCCGACCGGCGTGTTACGGTTTCACGTTTAAACAATTTGACCGATTTATATGATTATCGTTATTCGGATAATAATGATTTTCGTAAATGGGGCTCTGCGTAGTAAAATACTACAACTTATTTTCTATCTGAACCCAAACCTGTAGTCCACGCAGACGGAGTTGCGGGCAAAAGCTAGTATTAGTATAGATTCTCGAAAGCATTAGATGGTATCCTGTTGCTCGTATTTTAACACATACCTAAGACAACGTTGTCCTACTCTGGGTTAAAGATGTTGGTGTATGTAGTTTTACAAGAAGCCGATATCCTTATTAGTGTTTATAAACGTTATCACGCGAAGTAATCATGGAAAAATGTTATGCAGTTTATACTGTATTATCGGCGTTGTGATTAAATAGTTACGGCATTAAAGATATGCGCTCATAACTTTACAGCTTGTTATAATTCACATTTAGCCGCGTTACACTAACTCCGCCTGTGACTGTGCTTAAAATATTTCATATTATGTCATTGTATTTTTTCAAGCTTAGCAATGGTTCTTCCATAAAAGCTCAAAACCCTGCTTAACATTCCAAATAAAAATATTTTAGCTTTAAATCTTTATTGAACAAAATCAAATGCGTCGTGTTGAAATATTAAGTTCATTTTAATATAGATAGAAAATAAAATCTTAACTATTCCACTTACCGTCGTCATTGTCGGATAAAGAAGGGAAAAGCCCACTTTACGGCTATTTTAAAACTCGTCTTCGCGTAGTTTATTTTAGCTGCAGTTATTTTTGCGCTGGACACAAACCACCCCACTGACATTATTTTAACGATGTCGAGTTTGTTTACACTAAATATTAGGTTTGATCCTACATGACATTGTCAAACTCAGACCCGAAAAAAATATATATATGACTTCAAAATAGTAACCTTTCTCTTCACAGGTTTGTTTCTAAATGATTGCACTATGGATTCTGTACTTAATAATAATGAGTGAACTTTAGAGTTCCATAAATGATACAAGCAATGAAATAGCCCTAAATATTACGCACTACATATGCGTTTTATGTTTGTCCAATTTTAGGTTCAGGTGATAGTAAAAAAATGAATAGAATAGTACCTTATTTTACCAAGAAGAATAAAGAGTTCACCGCATAGACGAATAATAGACTAAAAGAGCCACGTACATAAAATGCCAAAAAATTCAAATAAACACTTCGTAAACGGTAATAAAATGTCTATTAAAGAAACGTAATCGGTTTAATTAGTTGGTCCACTATGACGATTGAAGTTCAAGGTCGCACTGCTACAGCTGGTGCGTAGTATGACGTATACGATTGCGGGTGTGTCTGTACGTACTACGTATTATATATAGATACCTATCAGACACACCTACCAAGTGAAACAGGTTTGAATAGAAACGGTCAAAATGTCAAGTGACAGGATGTTGGGAATGTTGCCAACCTTGAAACTTTTTATGTAATGGCTGGCTAAATTTAAAATTAAAACGTAGATTGTTTGACTGAGTTCAATGTGTAGGAAATCGTATATTTTTTATATGCTTATCATGGTTATGTTAATTGGAGATATTTACATATTTTTCAATAACAACACGGAGTCTGGATTGTTTTCGAAATGCTAAAAAAAGCTCGCCTCCTCATATGTCGGACTATTACATACCTAGCAAAATGTGTGTAGTTATGGCCCCTTGTTCATCTCTTTGGGGATAACTGACGTGAAGTATATAAGTATATATTTATTGTAATTCCGAAGCTCAGTCGAAGAAAGACTTGGTCTAGTTGTGGAAGGAATGCATCCGCTTATTCTGACAGACCTATCGTTAATTAAAAGTCATGGGACGTTGCTGGCTGCAGGCGGCTTCCGACCGATCCCGGTGGAGGTCATTGGGGGAGGCCTATGTCCAGCAGTAGACGATAGAAGGACGGATATCGTATCTAATGTGGCGTACCTTAGCAACTACTCCAGAGGCCTCGTGGCCCATGATCATGGGCTCCTTGAGCACGAAGTGTCCGCACGCGCCGCTCTGCCAGTAGTGGACGTCCGACCCGCAGATCCCCACGCATGCCATGTGCAATAACACCTCTAAAAATTAAAAAAAAAAGTCTTGAGACGTAAAGAAAACTTTATGAAAAAATAAAAACAAATAAATAATAAAAAAAGGAATAAAGACAGTCTGTTATAGCTTCTATTTCTTCCTTTTTCAATCCTGTTTTCCTGTGCTTAGGAGTTAGGACACCATATTCGATTAATGATGCCTGATTTGGTTTTTATGACGGTTAAGAGTTGTCAATACTCCCTTAATTTTTACTCCCTTAAAGAAAAAAGGACTCAGATATCCAAAAAAGATCTTGGTTATGTCAAGCATGTGAACCAAAGCAAGACCAGCTTGTTGGATTGTGAGTACCTAAGTCGCTAATTAAGTATTAATATGAAATTTAAAAAGTCGCGATCCCGCCAAATATGTTGATAATATAACTCAAACTCACCATCATCATTTATTTCTGGTATCGGTGTTTGTACCTGGAAATCGATAACGCATTAAATTAAAATTTGCAATTATTTTATTTAACAAAACTTGGAGACTTAATTACGTGCGTGCAAAATAATTATAATTATTATCTTTTATAGTAATGAGCTGACGGAACATTGGTTTTAAAAGGACCAAGTTGTGAATTTATTCGATTTTAAATAATTGAATTTACTTCTGTTTACTATAACTGAAGTCAAACAAACGTACAAACTATACCTACGTTATAGTTAGTAAACTGTAATTGGATGTGTAAACGCGATAGCGGTACCAACATAATTATTGCATTAATAAAATGATTACCCAAGTCAACCTACGTTACAGATAAGTGATTATTAAATATATGACTGTATTTATTATGTCAGAGGTAAACCGAATTATTCCATCGTTCTATTAATTTTCATTTTCTTTCATATGTGGCTCAGATTTACAAGCTAACCTTAAAAAGTTGTAGGTCCTTTGTCGCACAGAGAAATATGGGAGGTAAACTATAATGCAGCCTCAGAGAAAGACAAAGCTATTTTTTTCTTTATTAGCTTACACCCTTCGTTAATAATCCGCCAGCTATTCATATTTTTGCCAATATCCAAAATGCAAAGAGACTCGTAACAAACATAACAGCATATAGAGATTGGGGCCTCATAAATACCGAAACATGAAAACAAATTGATGCGGGCATTAAACCAGAATTGTTATTTAAATCCTTACTTTCTATCGTTTACTCTATTATATTCATGGATTTAGGAATGTTTTAAATAGACTTCCTACTACGTACGAGGTAAGTTACAAATACCACATTATGTATTAATATTTTTTTTTTATACTTAATATCTTCGTATAAGGTTAATTTTTCTTTACATTGTGTAAATAAATCCTTATCTCTTACAAATTTGAACAGTGTAAAAGTTGAATGACACGATTAGCTTTTGTCTCTCTCAGCGTTTGATGTGTTTACTCAACTAATATTTACTAAATATGATACGCTAAACGGCAAATTTAATGAATAACATTGTCCATATTTCTCATAGCATTATTGGATCTCTAGTGTTGTTTATATGTGAAATTAAAAATCCACTTTATTGCTGAAAATTTACTTTAAGAGTACATTTATAATTTTTTAGAATAACGATAATATTATTGTAAAAATAATAACGACTGTATTTACAATGAAATATCCCCTACTGTAACAGTAAAGGAAAATATCGTGAATGGACACCTAAAAGTTCTTAGAAATATTAACAGCTAACTGTGTAGTGCGCCAACCCGCACTTGGCCAGCGTGATTGTTGAGGAGGGTTATATAATGAAGTAGGCGACAAATGAATACAGTTAATAGATAAGTCTTTATCGGTGGATATCATCATGTTGAACTTGCTGTTCAAGAATTTGGCCTTAACTGAACTTGAACTTTCAGTGAACGATAGGAATCTGTTTACATCCAATAAATCACATTGATCACAACTGTATTAAGATAAAATATTGTTAAATTTTCTTTACGTATTTAAATTATTGATTATCATCATCAACTCATATACGCCCCATGGCTGGGCACGAGCCTCCTCTACTACTGAGTGGGGTTTAGGCCTTAGTCCACCCCGCTGGCCTAGTGAAGGTTGGCAGACTACACGCCTAAGAAATTACTAAGAACTTTTTAGGTGTGCAGGTTTCATCACGATGTTATATTTCACCGATAAAGCCAGTGTTAAAACCCACTCAGTTGTATAGAAGGCCCTTGCTCCATAGTGGGACGTATATGAGCTGATGATGGTGATGAAGTCATTATGGATAATAATCAAAATATTGGTTGAAAATTCTATCACGTACAGACAATCGCCTAAAGAAGTATAATAGACATTGTATATGTATGTATGAAATAGACCGACGACCGGGTGAAGGCCGCAAGCAATTGTCACAAGGTTGATCTCTCGACAGAATATCTTTAGACGGGATATAACAATAATTGTCGGTCTCTTGCAGCCCATTTATACCCAAGTCAAGCAAGCTGGCATAGTATGAATTAGTGGCTATTTATTGGTCACATTATTATTATTTTTGAATTGTTGAGTCTGTCTCCTTCCGCAAATTAGTATTCCGCATATTTCACAAATTTTTATTTCTGAACGACTATTCACGAAACTCGCAAAATAACGCTTATGATCGCATGTTGGCTGTCCAAGTAGTAAAATCAAATCACTAAAATATAAAAAAAAACACACATGTGAACAGGGCTGCCAGATTGTATAATTGGATACAAATCCTGTATAATCGGATGGGGTATTGTATCCATGACCACTTTGTATAATACGATACAAAGGCATATGTTCACATTTTATCAATAATTTGTGCATTTATCATCCTAAAAAAAAAAAAACAAGAACTATTTTGGCGGGCCCATTTTCCGACCATTTGATTAACTGTTATCCTAAAAAAAAAAACAAGAGCTGCATATGGTGCAATGGTTATGTATAATGCGATATAATTTTGTATAATTGCAAATACTAAACCGTATAGCTGCGATTTATTTGCTGGCAGCCCTGCATGTGAAGTAAACGAGAATTTAAACAAAAGCAAAACTTAAAGGTCAACTTTTTAATTAATGAAATATTAAATTAATAGCTATTAAAGTAGTCTTGTTTATGGTAAGCTATATTTTATTTTATAGTAGAGTAAATCGCAATATGATCACATTGTAAACTTCGACTAAGAAAGAAAGCCGATAATAATCTTTAAGTGACAAATTGTACACATGAAAAACATCTGTTACTGGTACCTGTTCTTATTATTTAATTTAAATAAAATGAAATATCTTATTACATAATCAAAACAAGAAATTAAGAATTATAAACCACTTGTGACAATACAGGAATCCCATACATATAGGGCTCGACCGAGATGGATTTTTTGTTCTCGGCCGAGACCGAGACCGAGACCGAGAATAAAATAAAGTCTCGGCCGAGACCGAGAACCGAGACCGAGAATAGACAAAGCGTGATTTTTTTAATACTATTAATTTTTTTAATACGCTGCTACTACTGCTACATGTCCCTCGAAATAAAATTGACCACCTCTCCTAAACAGTTGTTCACTTGCTTAACTAGGAGGCGGCGCAGTTAAAAAAATATTTGTTGCAGGCTTAAGCACTAATAGTCCATTGAAATGTTACATGAGCTTTGCATTTCTTAGAGGACGCAATTTTATTTTTGGGATATGTTTGGGAGGTCAATAGAAGCTTAACCTCAAGTTTGTGGGGTTGCCACCCTTGTCCCACGGCCGCCATTTTGAAAAAACGGGTGAAAACACTTTGTTTGCGACATCTCTGAAACAATGCGTCTCACAGAAAATTTGTAAAAACATAATTTGTAGCAAATTATTTTGCCTACAAATATGTTTATATGACATTTTGCCCTAAACTAAAAATTTAAGAAGTTATAAGCAAAAAAGTGAGAAAATATTTATAAAAATTTTCTTTTTTGCTCTATAACTTTTTTTTTATACATTTTACCAAAAAATTGCATCAGACCAATCTTGTAGATTATCTCCTGACAAAAAAAAAAATCCCTGTATTTTTTCAAATTTAATTCATTTAAAACGCTGTTACAACACTACAAAGTTGAACGGGTTTGTCAATGCCCACGAGAATCCGGTTGAAACGAAATGTTTAGCTTATTTTTTCTTTATTTTTTATTGTAAATTCTTACAATTTTTTTTATTAAATTCGTACAATTTTACTTATTTATTACTAAAAAAATATTCCTAAAAAACGTGCCTATAAGAGTTTAAGCGCGTTTTCTTTTACGTTTTATCCCCAGTAGGCCTACTCCACGAACATCTCGCTTATAAGGTTAGCTTGCTTCTCTAATCGACTTTTTTTCGATGGTCCAGGCTGTGGCCCAGAGTGTAAGTCAACGTCAAACGTAAAATTTTGAGGAATGACAGGAATTAAAATTGGAGTTATAGTTGGCAGTTCATCCTCAAATTCATTTTCTTTCATTAACTTTGATATTTCCATAATGTTGCTGCATGTTTCATCAGAACAACGGAGGCATACTGTAGAGCATATCAGACCTGCTTTTCTGCAGCCACACATACTTCTGCGGTTTCATTCACACACATAAGATCGGGGGGTGCTGGAGGCTTGGAAGCTTGTATTGGCTTCCGAATGTTTGCATGCTTTTTCCATCCCCTATCTTCAGAGAATTTTGATATCTTCCGAGCAAATTAAATGAATTTTTAGTCACTATCTTAGCAAATCATTTGTATCGCAAGTCGTCTAGTAAGTCGTCTTTATTACCGCCGTATAAAGCTATGAATTAACGTTCACCAACAAGACTGAGCAAAGATGGATCCACTTTCTCACTCAAGAATAGAGCGGTACCGCTAGCTAATTCAGGATGTTTCTCCATAATTTTTATATATTAAAATTTCTCCATATTATAGGCTGCTGATGTATCACATCTAGGAAGTTAAATTTAAATAAACTAAATTCGGTAAGTTCTATGATACAGAAGACACAGCCTGCACTGCCTGGACCATCGAAAAAAAGTCGATTAGAGGAGCAAGCTAACCTTATAAGCAAAATGTTCGTGGAGTAGGCCTACTGGGGATACAACGTAAAAAAAACGCGCTTAAACTCTTATAGGCACGTTTTTTAGGAATATTTTTTTAGTAATAAATAAGTAAAATTGTACGAATTTAATAAAAAAATTGTAAGAATTTACAATAAAAAATAAAGAAAAAATAAGTTAAACATTTCGTTTCAACCGGATTCTCATGAGCATTGACAAACCCGTTCAACTTTGAAGTGTAACAGCGTTTTAAATGAATTAAATTTGAAAAAATACAGGGATTTTTTTTTGTCAGGAGATAATCTACAAGATTGTTCTGATGCAATTTTTTGGTAAAATGTATAAAAAAAAGTTATAGAGCAAAAAAGAAAATTTTTATAAATATTTTCTCACTTTTTTGCTTATAACTTCTTAAATTTTTAATTTAGGGCAAAATGTCATATAAACATATTTGTAGGCAAAATAATTTGCTACAAATTATGTTTTTACAAATTTTCTGTGAGACGCATAGTTTCAGAGATATCGCAAACAAAGTGTTTTCACCCGTTTTTTCAAAATGGCGGCCGTGGGACAAGGGTGGCAACCCCACAAACTTGAGGTTAAGCTTCTATTGACCTCCCAAACATATCCCAAAAATAAAATTGCGTCCTCTAAGAAATGCAATATTCGGCCCTGTAACATTTCAATGGACTATAAGCAACTTATAAGGTGACAAAAACCAATACTCAAAAATATTAGCATTTCTTTGATTACCGAGCTTGTACTATATTTACGCGTGGCCACGCGCGGTTAAATTTTAATGCCGATTCGAAAAAAGTTACAGTCTCGGTTATGGCCGAGAATCTCGGCTAGAAACAGCCGAGAACCGAGACAAAATTCTCGGTAGGATTTGTAGCCGAGAATGCCGAGACCGAGACCGAGACCGAGATCTCGGTCGAGCCTTACATACATATCTTCCGTAAAGCAAGCAAGTCAGGAACACACTTTTGTAACTTCCATTTGACACAAGAGTCAAGAATGGTCAATAAAGCAATGACTACTTATAAGAAGATAGGTGAACAGACGATCTTAAACTATCCAATGAAATAGAGGAAGTTAAGCAAAGTGACACATATAAATAATATGTAAAACAATAATACGTAACAACTAAAGTTTGAGTATTTAATCATTATTAAAATATACAGCTACGCATACACAATTTGACTCGAAACTCATGTGAACCAAATGAATGTTTATCCGAAACAGGAATATAAATTACCTACTATTGAAATATTTCTACGAAGAGAACCGATATCACTAATGTATAATTACATTTTCATAGTTAAGAATAACAAAAGTTACCTAATAGGATATTTTTTTACGATATTATTACGAAGTGCTGAGGAAAAACATGCTAAAACTAGCTACAGATAAACACTAGCAGTGGCGTAGCTAGGTAACCAAGGGCCCTGGGGCAAATTAAAAAATGGGGCCCACTGCTATGTAAACTTAAAACTGATTAGGTTTAGGTTATAAAAAAAATGAAATATACAAATACTTTAAAAATACTAAGCTACTTAAGTTCTTTTATGTGCACTTCAGGGCAGGCAATAAAAATATTAAACAGTAACAGCAAAAATTACAATTATTAATACTTGGTGTAGGTTTGGCTAATGAAACGAAATAGAGAAGATTCAAGGGTTTATTATAATTATTTATAAAGGTCGGGCCTAGCTTTAGTTTTCGCAAAAATATCAATAACTTCGTTTAAATCCAGTCTTGATGCGGTTTTGTTTTCAATTGCTAATAGCGATAAATGTCGGGGTCGAATTTGGCCCATATTATTTCTTAAATATTTTTTTCTTATTTTTAATTTGCTTAATGACTACAGCAGCAATAGAAGTGACAGGAATTGTAAAAGATAATAACATTGCTGTAGGTAAATACTTCCGTTAGGTCACATTCAAGCACTCCAAATTTACTCATTATTTCCTTACATAATTGGTGAACAGTCCATTCTTGAATTAGTTGAGGTAAAACTAGGTGGTAAATATTAATAAATTGCAGTGAAAAATTAGGGCCTATTACATATGAATATTTTCTTTGGAATTCGTCACACTTTTGTAATAAAGTTGTTTCATCAACATGTAAAAAAATGTTTGCGTTAGAAAATCGAATTTATGATAGACAGCACTAATACCAATAAATCGTGTTTCTAATTGAGATATTGCTGTGTCCAGTACATTATTGAAAATTTGTTTGAAAATCTCAATTTTGACTGCCTCGTGGTCTTGCGGTACAATTATGTGCCGTGCGATCTAGAGATCCTGGGTTCGATTCCCGGGTCGGACAAAGTATCATTGGGTTTTTCCATCAGGAAATTCTCATTAGGAGCACGGAGTCCGGGAATGTGCCCGAAAACGCCCCGAAAACAGGCTCACCCCCTATTACGTGGGACTGAATACATACTGGCGAAATGTGGGAGTAGAAATGCACCCCTACCGACCCCCATCAGGGAATATAGGCGTGAGTTTATGTTTGTACCTAAGTCAATTCGGAAATTTGGAAATCGGTGATCAGCAGCTAATTGGTCAAAATGTATTTTATTAACTTTTCTTTGCCGTTTTTTCCTTAAAATGGGTGACCAGATTTCTGGTAGGGATTCGAGGGCCCCCTGAGCTTGAGGGCCCCGGGGCACTGCCCCGCCTAGCCTCCATGTAGCTACGCCACTGAACACTAGTAAATAGTTTATAGAGATAAGAATAATTTGTAAACTTGTCACAACATTATTATTAGTTCTAAATACAAATGACAGAGTCATTCTCTAAAGATTAGCAAAAATATCGATTGAAAACAAATAAATATTACGTTGCTAAGTCTCGTGTCCGCAGTCGACCCATTAGTTTTATTAATTAAATGCTTGTCTGTAGAAAACGCTGTATAGGAATTGAAATTCAGTGAAGTAAAACCGATTTGTTATGCAACAATAAAACAGTAAACTCACCAATCGTAAATCTTTGGTCTGGTACAAAAGTGCGGTTAAGTTATCCTCAGACATTTTACACGCGTGCGCGATTGCCGGCTGCCAGCGTGGTACTAACTCGACCAATGAATGGAGCTCGCAATATTATGTAAAGAAGGTGTGTCTGTACGTAAACACACACATGTGCCGGGTATTTTTGTATTGAGTTGCCACAATACGCTAGAATATTTTCACCCCCTTTTTGATTGATTCATCGATGCTACTATACTTTTGATGCAATTTCCTATCTAAGTATGTTGTGTTACTTTTTGCCTATAGTAATTGGTTTATCCGATTTTATCAGTCTTACATAGTTTTTATCAATGTTACAACAGTGAGTAATTTTTTCTAAATGCAAACTTTGTAAATACGAAAGGCGAATTATGTAGCAGGTAATGAAGAAATTTTGATGGTCAACGTTTAAACCACCAAAGTAGAAAAATTTTGCAGCAACCTTTAGCACTTCTCTTCGTGTTAATAGAATCTGAGGAAGTTTTACGGAAAAATGAATCTTTCAATGCTTAATACTCTATTTGCACAGCTTCATGCTACTCTCATAAGACATTGCGGCGAGCCATTATAAAAAGAGTTTAAATTGTGGAAATGGCATAAGCACCGTTTACGGGGCAAAATACTAGCTAATTATAATATTATCTTGTCACTGTTTATTATCAGAGAATTGTCTAAGCCGCAATATTGCGTCTGACGACACCCACCGACCACTGCTGCAATTTCTTGATTACATGAGCAAATCTAAACTAACAAAGAATATAATTGACGTATGTTTTTCGTGATAAATAGGTATACTTAATAAAGGTTTATTTTTTGTAATCCGAGTGAAAAGGTACCATTTAAATTATATGAACAGTTTGTTATTCATGACATGAATCAATGTGGGTAAGTAGTAACCAATCACAAGCCACCAGAAATTCTTTACAAAACTTTATCTATTAAAACCGCATTATTGTTATTGTTCACTTTTAACCCTTACTAAGTAATTATACACATTTGAAAGTCTGTATTACACGGTTAAAATACAGCTTCATTTGTGATTCAATTGATTAGACTCAGTTACATTGAATTCGACCATAACATACACTTTATCTGCAGAAATTAATATTACATTTACAAAAAATGCTATCTGCTTCTTAACATGACCCGAAACTTGATGATAGGTACGTTTCACTAAGAAACAGATAATTCAATAAACAGGTAGCTATTCAATATTTGTATATACATACACTCAGACAACTCAAGCACTTAACTTTCGTCATTACTTTAAGACTTTCATCACCACTTTAAGACAAGAGAAGTAAAACACCATGACAAAATTAGTATAACTTGGAATTTTCTCTAAGATGGGTGGATGATCTGTGGGTTTAGTGGACCGAAGCACAGACACTTTCAATGGTAGAGGAGAACCTTGCCCAGCAGTGAGGCGTGGAGAATAAAAAAAATGGCCTATAGTGTACAGCTGCGAGGGTCAAATGGTTGCACGGACGCAATTACTAAGGGGTCCTTGTTTCCCTCAATACGCTTTATTTTTGCAATGACCCTCGTTCGAATATCGATTATTCTTCTCGAGAGAATTCTGTAGGGTGCTATAGAGAGCAAAATCAATATCTGATGACACGCTAAGGTGAATAATGTTTATGATAATAATGGGGAGGAATAATTGACTTTACTCGGGCACCATTTAGGATTTTATCTTCTCAAAGAAAATTAGTTTATTTTAAGGTAATTTTAATAAACGCGAAAATCACGCTTATTTTTTTCGTTTTGAGGTAGTTATTAGCATGCGGTCAACAAAATTTTGATGTTTTTGGGCTAAAGAGGATTACTTTCCCGTGTATGTCCATACAAAATATTCGTTCAAATTCCTTTTTTTGTTCAGGATAATAAATTTTTCTGGCGTGTATCATGGTAATCTATTTTATTTAAATTATAATGTTATTTACAAGCCTCTAGAAAAACCTAGATTACTTCGAGCATTTTCGTAAACAGTAATCCAAGATTATAATCCAAATTACAGCCTAAGTGCTTTTATCATTACATGTATTAAATACTTTATTATCTCAGTTATTTTCCATATCTTCTCGCTTTAGTATAATTGCGTAAATGATAACCGTTTTTTTTATCGCAGTGGGATAAACAATTGGGCGTTGATAAAGTTTGTTTTGACATTTTATTTTAATAATACAACGCTGTCTGTGTTTCTGTCTATACGTTTTTGGGATTTTATTGATTTCGTGTGGTTTATTTTGTTTAAGTATAAATGAGTAGGTAATGAGTATTAATTCGTAAGTGATACTGTTCAACTACAAAGCGAAGATTAAAATTTAGGATCGAGAAGTGAATTCGAGAAGAGGTTTGAGTAATATTATGAAACACTGTTAGGTATTATATTTATAACGACTATTACGTGTCTGAAACTATAACTTCTTATAATCATTTATAATCAGAAATAAAAACATCAATTATTTAACTAGTTTAAAGGAGTCAGTTAAAAGATTTTCGATCGTATATTGTCCTGGATAGAAAAACCGTTTGAGGATAGATTAAGACATTAGACAATTAAGAAACAAAACATAATTCTTATTTTAAATTAGTTGTTTCTAACTGCATTTTGGATAATGTCAAATGTACAAACGATTAAAACAATTTGTTTTTGTTTAAAAAATCCATTTATTTATCTCATTAGCTAATGTCGTACAATGTGTGCGTATACAGGACGTATTCCAGTGTGTTTACATATTACATGTAATGTCATCATTAAAATCACATTAAAATATCATTATTACAATGTACAATGATAGATTTATCAAATGTGTACAATCACTACCAATATTTGAAGTAAACTATCTATCTAAATACTTACATTCTACAATATTTAACTCTGCTTCTTTGAAATTATAAATGCTTGCATTGTCATCATCAGCCGAAAGACGTCAACTACTGGATATAGGCCTCCCCCCCAAATACTTCTAAAGCGCTCAGTCGGAACTCGAAAGCGATCTGCATTCAGCGGCTTCCCGAGATTTTTGATATTCCTTTCCAGGAGAGTTGTTGAGAAAAGTTATGCGGAAAAACGGCAAAATTGAACCTATTAAACTTAGGACTCATTGTAAAGCTAAAGAATATGGTTAATAAAAAAAAATTGAAAATTAGGACTTTCCTTGCTCTATTTTAATTATGTTAAAAATAATTTACCAAACCAATATAAAAATATATGCATCTTCGCAGTCTTGATTTGGACTATCTAATTGTTAGTTAATTTCCAGAAAACATATATTAGTCATTTGTATATTTAATTGCGAGAGACACTGTACACGACTGTCAAAATACAATTTTAATAAACCAGCCACTAATGTTAATATGTAGTAACTTTCAAAACATACCTGCATTAGTAATGCTTATTTACCTACTTGTATTATTTACTTTACTTCCAAAAGTATCAAGTTCCATGGCGCCAACACATTTATTGGTGTCTCGAGCAGGGCCGTGCTACGAAGGGCCAGAATTGGCAGTATCCATGCAAGAATTTAGTATAATGAAAAAGACTTATGACTCGACATTAACTGGCGTGGTAAATATCACTAAAGATATTCAAGACGGATGGTCGGTAAAGGTAAATAAAAGAATAAGATTTTATTACTTTTTATAGCACGTAGCCTAATCATTTCTGTTTTGAAAACCTTACACTTATAAACACTCCCTCGACAAAAACATAAACACTATCAATGTTAATAAGTATTATAATATTAAGATCTTTTGAATTCGCTTATTGAGACTCGAGCGTAGGATTATAAAGGTCCGCGTTTTCCCTCTTTCTAAATTCGAACACTTTGATATTTAGTAGGTATAACTTTACTCCTTTGGATGAGGAGAGCCGAAGATCGAGCCCAGGGGCGTGCCATAGGAGAGGCCTATGTCCAACAGTGGACGAGATAAAGGCTGATGATGATGATGATGATGATAACTCAGTTAAATTAGTAAGTATATATGTATATTGAATATCCTTGATTTGTATGTAACATACTCGGCTTATCGCATCTATTGAACATAGGCGTCTCCAAGAAAGCGCCAACACTCCGGTATTGAGCAGCCCTCATCAGGACCATCGTACTGTAGGACACACCACACTATGTCTGCCTAAGAGCAGCCTCTAATCTAACATTTGTTTGCTCCATCAACCGTTAGTAGCATATCGTAACCACATGTTTTAAGCAATCAATAAGCCAAAATTAACATTTTTCAGGCAACAATGCAAAAGTGCCAAGACATACGAAATATCGAAACATGCGATTATTTTAAATCGTTCTACATAGTGACGAACGGTTGCGGAGATGGTGATGATGAGGAGAAAGATCTGTATTATGTACTGTTTCATTATGCTGTGCCTAGGTACGCATGTATTACTTTAAAATTATATTTGAGGGCTCAAAACAAGACCGACTAGAACGATTAATTATCTAGTTTGTTTGTGGTCTTGGTGTAAAAAGGTTTAAAAGGGTGTATATTGTATTGTGTCCATTGTACGATAAAAGCAACGGAAAAAAACGAAATTTCTTTGTAGAAACCTAGAATTCTTTGTAAAAATTTTTTTCATCCTTTCGCCAAGTACTTAAATACAGCAGTTTTGACGAAACGTGATTGCATAATTTTAGGTTCCTCTGTGAACTCTTTCAGAGAAAAAATCGTTTTTATGTTTTTTACATAAATACCATATGAAAATGCATATGTTGATGTTTCAGACTATCATGTCCATTAAAAGCTGGTTCGTACAAGCTGGTCCAGTATCCGGTGTTCACGGAAGACAACTACCTCACTGTGTACGAGTCGAAGATATCCACCAGCGCGTTCGGATATACCTACAGACTTGACGGCTTCGGAGTAGATGGACAAAAGGTGATGCAATGTAATGTGTTCTAAACCTTGCTTGGTTAGGGTCGACTACTGTTGGATTAAACACTACGGGTTTCTGGGATAGGGCCTAAAAATCTTTGCAAGATCATCTGTTCTCATTTTCTGCGAGGTCTCATCGCACACTAATACCTACAATTAAGATTTTATCCCAAGGAAAGGAAGTATGAACTTTCTCCGTAATTTGGTAAAATTTTAAGGATTTTTTACAATATATTTATATAAGTTGTAAGAAATACATATACAGATGTAGAAAGCTAAGAAAGTAATGTGTGATGAAACGGATTCAAATCCCACACAACATTTTTTTTTCGACATTATGAACTGTTAAACAGCGAAAGAAAACATCGTGAGGAAATCTGCATATTCAAATGGTTTTTAATTTGTATTCCAGATATTTTGTGTGGACACATTTCTACGGCTGGTATACCTGCGTACACATAACTGGCTCCCCAGAACTTACAATGGAACCCAAAATACAACGGTCGAAACGTCTAAAGAAAACGATGACTGACAGACAACATAATGCAATGCAAATGTTTAATTTTCCGGTGTTGATTTTGTTACAAAAACACAAAATATTCCGCTGCTCAAGAAAATAACAAATGGGATCAGATAATTAACTTAATGGCTTGTGATAAAATACAGATTATATAACTACGGTCATGAGACTATGTAAATATGACATGACACCTGATCAAATAGCTCATTCTCATTTTTTTATTATTATGTACCGAAGGACTTACGCCCGTTACATACTAATGAAACGCGACGCAACTTGAAGAGACTCAGACGTATGTTATGTTTAATCAATTTGTATGAATTTCTATAACTGGAATTTTATTTTGTACTTATCAAGTATGTATATAATTATATATCAAGCAGCTATCAAGGTTTCTTCCAAAAAAATAAAATACCCTACCCTTTTTAAAGAGCATAGTGCAAATTTGAGAGGAAGACAAACTTTACTATCACATTTTTTATATAAGTTTAATAAAATAAAAGCCAAAACTCAATTCAATATACAATTTATTCATCCCATCCCCACAATCCGTGACTCTCTCTTATAGTTTCTCTATTGTCTCTTCGTTGTCGCGTCACTGCGCTCGCTTCTCCCTTCGCGATAGCCTTCTTCCTCTCCATCTTCTTCTGTCTCACTTCTAGATTCTTCTTTACTTGTTGTTTCACAACTTCTGGCGCTATCGTACTCGCGGACGTGTAAGTTCTCATAGACCTAACATCTGACAATGCTTTCTCTATCATAGCTAATCTATACTTCTGAGAGTTTCTATCAAGTTCTGCGTTCTCTTCTTGACTTTCTACTTCTTTTGCTGGTACCAATGTTGGAACTTCTTCGTCTTCATCTTTAGGACTTTTGTCATCTGATATTGTTAATTTTACAGTCTTTGTTGCGATCTGTTGGATTGCTGACTTTTCGTCGTTTTCAATTGATTGCTCCACCTGAAAATTAAATGAATAATTATTGTAATAACTTTATATAGTTAGATTATTTTTTTCAATAATAAAACCACATTGCATGCAATAAAATCCAATGCTGTTCCAATAATATTTTTTACCTCTTTCCTCAGTTGTTCTAATTCATTCTCAGAGTACTTCGTGCTTTTAACTTCTTCAATGTTTTCATTTTCTTCAGGTTCAGACTCTTCACAGTCGCTCACATCCAGTTCTATGCCCATTTCCTATAAATAAAAAAAGTTGAATAAAATGTATCATCATTCTTAGATTTAATGTAATGCAACTAGTAGTGTATAATGTATCTCAGTAAATTAAGTGTATCCCAAGTCAATGTATCTTGCACAAGGTCAACATAAACAACTACAAACTGGACATTACTCAAAGTCAAACAGCTTCGGGCTACTATAGAACTATCCATTAGTCCATCTGCACCTGGACCTTACCTGCAGCAGTTCATCTTCCTCGTCCCTGTTCCTCTTGTACCCCGAGCAGGCGACCTCAGCATCGAGCTGGTCGTCCCGCCGCAGGTCGCTGAACCGCGGGTACAGCTCGCTCTCGTAGCCGAAGCGCTTCTTGAAGAACTCGCGGACACAACGCACGTCGCGGTCGAAGTATCTGGGGTTTTATTGTTGTTGCAATAAGAGCGAGAATTGCTTGCTTACTTGAGTGGTAAAAGTGTGAGGGTTGTTGACTAGACATTCTAAGTGTTTTAGAGGAGGCCTGTGCTTAGCAGTGAAAAGTGGATGATGACGATGATGATAATGGTGGTTAGATTTTTATAAATCGAATCAATTGAAATTCTAAGTACCTGTATTGTGAATTAACTTTTTAGGATCAAAGGAAAGAGTGAGAGAGTGAGAAGTAAATACTTGCAATCATCTTTAGTCTTCAAAAACATCTTATGTTCTTTCTTTACTTAAATCATAATTCTATATGTCCTGTAACCAGCACTAGGCCAGCGTGGACAAAGGGCCTAAAGCCTCTCAGTGGTAGAGGAAGCTTGTGACATCATATTAACATTAATTGATTTACGCAATATATGTATCACAACTGGAATCTAGGGATTTATAATTCTAATACTGACTTTGTAGATTCCAGAGTTTTTGTTAATATTACCCCCTTACCCTACAGTCGTGATACTCACAGCTCAGCATTAGGATGTGACGTAGACACCATCTGCGGGAAGTCGATGATGATGGGGTGGTTGTCCTCGTCGATCATGATGTTGAACTCGTTGAAGTCCCCGTGGATGACGCCGCAGTTGCCCAGCCGTACGATCAGGTCCATCAGCTCGTCGTAGAGAGACCCCGCGTCTTCTACTGATGTCACGTGGGTTCTATCAAATAAAAACATAAATATTTGTACTCACGTCTAAAACCGAAGAATTAGAGAGAGGTGCAATTTTTTTTTTTTTTATAAATACACCCAACAGTCACATACATAGCTCTGACCCCACACTAGGTTACAAGACCTGTATTGTGGGTATCAGACACTACGAGAGACTTTTTCGGTCTCACAAACACCCAGACCTGAAATAAATATTTGTGGATCACACAAACATTTGTCTCGGTGCGGGGATCGAACCCGCAGCCTCACGTTTTGCAAGCTGATGTCAAGCCAACTGCGTCACAGGTAGGGAATGCAATCCCGACTCGAGATTGCAAATTCGAGATCCCGCGGGATTAGAAATGTCAATCCCGCGGGATCCCGGAATTTTCGGGATCCCGTCTAGTTTTAAAAAAATAATTAATTTGGATGACTAAAGAAACTAATAACTACTTGTTTGTGATAGTGAGGTTAAGTAAAATAAGATAATAAAATATGACATGACCACGTCTCTGAATTTCGTGATAAACTCAAGTGGGTATCTATGCGCCTTTGCCGGAATACTCGTATTCTTTTGCTACTTTTTTAAATTTTATTTAATCCCACTGCTCCCCGTTATCTTAAATATAGGTTCCGTTTTCTAAGCGCTACACATGCACGACCGCTTAGGTCCTCAGAAAATTTAACACTTGAAATAAGCATAGCACAAAATTTCTTAATAATTCTTTTACAGTCCATGCTGCAAGTCTGTGGAATGAATTACCACTAACAATTCGTAAAGCTAAATCGCTTTCCACTTTTAAAAAACTTCTCAGAACTTACTATTCTAAACTTTATATTTTATTTGGTAAATTCGTATTCTTATATGTATGTCGTTTAGTATTTATATTCTTTTATTAATAGTGTTGCTTTTATTTCTGTAAATTACTCATGCAATCTTTACACTAATATCTTCTATTCAATGTTAAGTTAACATATCTTCTTTTTACATTCATGTATGTTTATGTATGTATTTGTTATTGATATACATTATTAGATTTTTTTTCTGTTTCTATTTTACAATTCTGAAGACAACTGCCAGAACTACGATCTTTCATTCCAGTCGCGTAGCTTGTCTGGAAGAGATCGCAGCTAGCTATAAAACTCGTATTCGTTATGCTTCATTAATGTTTTATATTTATTTTATTGTATAGTGTACAAAAAGTACATAGGTAAATAAATAAATAAATATTACTCCAAAGAAAATAAAATCCTTTTTTTAAATCTTACCAACCAAAAATAATTATCAGGTTTTAAGGAAATTAACATAGGTAAATTAGATAGTCAAAATAATAAACATATTTCAAAGGAATTAGGAAGTAGTTACCAAAAACGAGTGATTTTGAAAATGACTCCTTAAAAAACAAAGGCTACCAAATAATAGTATCATCTGCTAAACGGCATCTAATGTCCTTTGCAATGTAGCGCGCTGCTGAGAATGCCCTCTCCGACTCGACACTGGTTGGCAATAGCGTGGCGAAGCAAGTATATGCAAACTGCAAAAATCGCCCCGTTGTTCCTCCACACTGAAATAAATCCTGACTACTGCCGCCCAATCCCGTCAATCTCGAACGGGATCTCGTCATATGATGCGTCGGGATTGATCCCGAAAAATTACTCGGGATCCCGCGGGATCCCGATCTCGCGGGATCCCGATCTCGCGGGATCGGGATTGCATTCCCTAGTCACAGGGCTGTCAATATAACGTTATGTATGTGTCAAGTAAAAGGGGAAATGGCTTGACTTCGTTTTATCACACTTCCAGGTACTTTTTTTGAGCTAAAATCCGTGACTAGACTGGAATACATGGCATACAAATGTATGTAATTACGTTGCTAGACTATGAGGCAGTATTCAAGTATGTTATATGAATAGTCTCATTGATGATAATAAAAGGCCTTCTGAAGGCTAATATTGAGAATTCATTCCAGGATATGTATTGGATACCGAAAGGGCATTATCCAGTATATGTTGATGAAATACTTACAAAGGGCCTCCTCGCACCAGCTCCATGACAACACAGTGTCTGTTAAAGTCAATAGGTTTGGGCACAGGGAAGTCTCGGTCGTAGAGGGCCTTCATGTAGGCGAACTCCTTGGTGGCTGATATGCGAGACAGGTAAAGCCAGGACGCGCGGTTACGGTGCGCGTGGTAGTCTCGTTTCCCTTTTATGTTGCGGAAGCATGTACGTCCGAGTCTGGAAAAAATACATAAAAGTTAGATTCGAGATTCTGGTCCCACAATAAAATTGGATTGTGTCATGGAACAAGAAAAATATTCATATATGACAAAATATCTTGGATTTGGAATTGAAAATGAATTTTGATTCCAACATACTAACCTGTGGAGTTTTAAGCAAAGTGGGTTACGGTCTTCATCAGCCACAGTATAGATGTTGGACTCCTTTCCTACTCCAATCTGGTTGCCGAATGAAGCAATTACTTTTCGGTTGGCAAGAGCCTTAAGAGCCAAGTAGTCATAGCCAGCGTTGGTGAGACGGTAACCATCATCTGTAATTAAAATCTTTTGTTTATCACTAAACATAAAATAAATTTATCAAAACTAAAACAGCTGCCATAATTCAATGCTGTTTTAGTGCAGAAATAAGCCACACAAGCCATACCCCACTATTATTGATCTCAAGATATTGATAGCAACTTGTATGATTTAGCTCTCAACATACCACAAGTAAGATGTTTGTTCAACAATGTGCAAATTACTTTAAATGCATTTATAAAATATTTTGTAACAAAAGTACAATACTAACAATTATACTTATAATGATAAAAAATCTGTAACTTAAAGTCTAGTATATAGGATAAATAAAAATAGAATGAACAAAAAAAATTTGCTTGTTGGATTGTAATTTCTATAAAAATTTAGGTTCTCAATTCATGTGTACTGTTTGTATGATTCTTAGCACCCCCTTAACTGGCTGCAGGAGGCTTCCAACCATTCCCTGTGGAAGTCATTGGGGGAGGCCTATGTCCAGCAGTGGACGAATATTGGCTGTTGATGATGATGATTTGTATGATGAGAAAATGATAGGATAACTATGAAAACATATTTACTGTGTTCTTCACAGTTTATCTATTTAATTGATTTATTTATCTTTTATTTTATTTTATTTTATTATTTTTGGGAAACACACAACACTATAAATCCCACATTCAAGCTTATCTTATAATCTTTATAAGATTTTTCCCAGGTAATGTTGGCATCGCCAAAACATGCTGTTAGTTTGAATGCACTTACAATGTTTTCCTCTCTCATATGTCAGCAACCTATGTTTACATAAGTCTTTCATTAATTTGTGAACTCCCCCATGCCTTAAGTTCGCTATCGACGCTACCAATGACCCGGGTACTAGCTCGTGATTCTTCATTCCCATTTCCACCTGGAAAAAATATAAACAAATATAACACTTCGAGGTTATTAGTCTTACTTTAACAGTTAAGAAAATTTTACTTACCGCAGTTAAGACTCGGAAGTCTTCACCCGTTAGGTATCGTAAAATAGCTACATCGAGCTTCCCCATTTTACATAACACAAATTATTCACAGATGTTTACAAATACATAACACAATTCCAACGTGATCGTAGCAAAGGGATCGTTTGACGTTTGTTCCTCATAACCAGGGCTGCCAGCAAATAAATCGTAGCTATACGGTTTAGTATCTGCAATTATACAAAATTAGATCGCATTATACATAACTATTCTGAGTAGAATAGTTGTTTTTTTTAGAAGAATCTTGGATGACAGTTGAACAAATAGTGATCGGAAAATGGACCCCCCACCCCACAATAGTTCTTGTTTTTTTTTTCTTTTTTAGGATGATAGGTACAAAAATTATTGATAAAATTCGAACTTATATTTCATCCCGTATGCCTTTTTATCGTATTATACGAAGTGGTCATGGATACAATACCTCATCCTATTATACAGAATTTGTATCCAATTATACAATCTGGCAGCCCTGCTCATAACTCATAATTTTATCTCTACTTTGTATGCTCTCACTTTCTTACACATTGTAGTGAAATTGTTCGAACAACCGAATAGGGTATACATTTATGCTACAAATATAAGCAGCGAAAATTAGTCTAGTGTCAATTTCACGACTCCCAATAGCGTTTAATTAATTGAAATGCATGCCAATTACAGTACTTTAAATATCTATTCTTTCTCTTTAAGAATTAATTTCAAAATTAATAATTTCGTTTTAAATATTTAAAAATTAATAATCATCTATGAAGTATTTTTGAAGATAATGATGCTTTATAGTTCCTGTCTTTGCAAACGCCTACTATACATGAGCCACAGGAATGTAGGAAGACAGTTGGGCAAAAACTAAACACATGGACGTGTATTTGAATTTAAATTTTGTGTCATTAACACAGAGTCTATTTTAATTTTGTAACTTTATTGCGAGGGACCTGTTTTGGCAGCTTTTCGGCAATCATTTTGTCCTCGGTTCGTAATTCGTATTCCTTCCTCGTCCGCGGCTTAGTACTTCTCAGCTTAATTTCCCCGCTTAATGAACTACTGTTTATTTTTTCCATTACCCCTATTTTACCGCTAACCGACAATATTATGGCTAACAGTGGCTTTAAAAGTGGTATGATAAAATTGGACTCACCCAATAGTACATATTACTCGGGTCAAGTGATTGTTGGAAGTGTTGTTTTGAATTTGAATGCACCACTGACGTTTGCTGGTAATTATAGTTTTAGCTCATTAGTAATTAACTTTTTAATTTCTTTGTTTTCATAACATCTTCAAAGTGAGGCTATTAATAGATATTTAGTTTATTAAGTTTTCTTTAATTATGTCATGTGAAATACTCACTAAAGAAGACTAAAAAATGGTTTTAATTCTAGTCAATTTTTATAGATAATAACGATCTAAACGAACTGTAAAATGCATAGTTCTGGTGATTAAGACATTTATGATTTACTTTATATCATAAGTACTTAAATATATCATGAGCTTTTTAATTAACCTATGAAAGCCACCCACAACTTATTGAGGTAGCATGAGTTGCTTAGGATTAGGCATCACCTACATATATACCAGCAGCGAGCAGTGGCACTTCTATACAAGCCCAAAAGCCTTGTTTGCTTGTTTGTTCCGAATAATAATCTTTAAGCTTTTAATTATTATTCAACGAAAGCAATATGACATATTAATGAAATTTATTTATTAACTAGAAATTACTCAATTAATTCATAATGCTATTGCGGTTCTATGAAAGTATGGCAACTAATCTATACTGTGGTGGCTACCTATGTGTACCTCATCTGTTGCCATAGAAATAATAATGGAAAACCCTGATCAGCGGTAGGATTAAACAATGATGAAAACTGTATAATATAATGAATATTTTGTTAATGTACAACTGATTTTTAAAGCTAGTAATGATTAATTAAAATACGCAGACCTAATGAAACTGATAAACCAGTGTAATAAATGTATTTATGTATTATATATCAGCGAAGGTCATATGTTGTCATCACATCAATGAGTTTATTAACAGATACTATGTTTTGAGACTAGATAGAATTTTTCACTCTTGCATATTCATTCAATATGCATTAACAAGTATTTTATACAGTCACAATGGTTTTTTATGGCACAGAATGTATAATTAGGGTTCAATACCCAGAAGATGCAATTACAAAATATTTTTTCATTCATTATAACCCAGACTTAAAAAGAAATATTTCAGTGCAGGACTCACAAGTAAAAAAATTGTTCTACAAAGTGACTTAGGGGCCATCCATAAATTAAGTCACACGAAATTAATGAATTTTTACCGATAGCCGTAGCTAGCCGTAGATAGACGTAGCCGATTAAACAATTTTAATTTAATGTTTATGTTAGTTGAGTTGCAAAGATTTTTAAAAATATTCGATAACAGTGCAAAGTTCGTGTATTAACAAGATCTTGAATTGTGACGTCACAATGTTTAGGTCCCCTTCCAACCCCTTGTCACACAATGTCGCACTCAGTCGACCCCCTCCCTCCCCTTAAGGTGTGACGTAATTTATGGATACCCCTTAAACCACTGGTGGTACTTCCTTGAACGCTAAAAAGCATTAAACATAAAATTGTGTTAAGTCTAGTTCATAATTGCCAATATATTGGGGTCAGTATTTTTTTACTTACATATCAAATTGTTTTTAAATAATGATTAAAAGAAAAATCATTTTGTAAGGCATACTGTGCTTTTGGGCTGCTATGAAAGTATTGCCATTGGCTTAGTCAAATCTCTGATAAAAAGGCAATCTTTATGTTGCCAGTGGTAAAGAAACATAATTTTTTTCAGCTTTAAACATAGAAGTGTATGGGGAAGCCAAAGTTTTGTGGACAGAGGAACAAACAGAAGAGTACAATGGTGTACGGTCACATGGCATGGTCAAGTACCATGGCCATGAAGAGTATCTCAAGTTCTCACAGCGCCTTGCTGGGGAGACAGGTAAGACCTCTGTAGATACACTAATATTGTCTGTTGTTGCATTCATAAATGACTAGAAAATTCAATTTATGTGATACTTAGTCTTTTTTCATTCTCAAATGTTTTAGATTTAATTAAATATTTTGATTAATTTCCATACACATATTTTTAAATGTGACTTCATCATCAACCCATATACGTCCCACTGCTGAGCATGGGTCTCCTCTACCATTGAGAGGGTTAAGGCCATAGTCCACCCTGCTGGCCTAGTGCGGGTTCCTTAGATGTTTTAGGTGTGCAGGTTTTATCACGATGTGTTCCTTCACTGTTAAAGCAAGTGATAATTCAATGTGAATACACATATAACTTCGAAAAGTCAGACATGTGTGCCTGGGGTTCGAACCCGCGACCGCCGAGATTCTCGACCGTGCGCCTAAACCTCGAGGCCATTACTGCTTAATGACAATGCACATATGACTTATTATCCCTATAATGTTTCTCTTAATTTTCTCTCAACATTAATGATATGCATAATTCTGAAAATCTTAACTCATATTGGTTTTGTTGGGTGTATTTATCATTTAATATTATATCTTCAGGTGTATCACAACTATCGGAGGGACCTCATGAGTTCAAGTTCTCATGTCAGATTCCACACACCGCGCCCTCCTCATTCGAGGGCGAGTCCGGTTCAGTGACTTACCGCGTCACTGCATTCATGCATTATCCAGACCCGTCACGGCCGGTTGAGGATATTATAGCCATGTTCCAAGTCGTCGCTCCGTTTGATTTGAACCTTGGGAGCCCGGCTATCAAGGTAAGATGACTGGATATTATGATGAAGTAGTATTTCTAATATGCAGTATTTAAAGCAATTTTTGATTAATTTTTGTGTACGAAAAGTAATTCATACATTAAGAATAGTGTTTAGTAAACTACTGTAAATTTTCAGCTTGGTATCTACGAACCAATTGCCGACTGTTCGAGATTAATATTTGGTTCGTACTGTGCTCCCCACATGTGCCATTTATGTCATTTTGCTTTAGTAGTAGTAAATTGCTGAAACCCTTAAGTAGAGCGATAGGCATTCATAACACTCTTGCACAGGTCGGGTTACTTTGCCCCTAATGGGCTCACAGCACTTATAAAAGGTCTATATATCTAAGGGGTTGAAATCAGACGGCTTTGTGTGTAATGACAATGAATTATAATGCACTTTTAAACCGAAAGAAAACATCGTGAGCAAACGAACGTTCTCCACTAAGAATTTCATTAAAGGCCGTCCATAAATCACGTAATGTTTGTTAAGCATTTGGAGCTTTACGTGATTAATGGACGGCCTCGGGGTGGACTAACACTTTAGTCGCAAGAGAAGTTCCGTGTCCAGTAATGGGTCTTACTCTTCTGTGAGCCGATATACATAGATGCTTAACCTAATATTAGAGTTTAATTAAAAAGATTAAAAGATCTATTTTTTACCCTTTTTGCGTTTTAACATGCCCATATCTAGAAATGGCATTGTTTAATTAGGGATATAAGTTCATTTTTCCCCCTTCAGCAACCAGTAGACCTGGAATTTGAAGAAGTGTACGGGTGCGACTGTATCTGCAGTCCAAGTCCAGTCACCATACGGGTTCGACTTCCGGTCACGGGATACTGCTCCGGACAGACCATACCGATATCCATAGACGCACAGAACAACAGCTCCGTTGAAATCCGCAAGATGATCTTCCAACTCACTACGGTATGTTGTTTGTATTATACGGTATGTTAGGGATTTAATAGAAAATAATCTTCGAAATATCAGATAGCATAGATATGACGACTGGTGAGAATTAGACAGCAGTGATGCCCTCGAGGTTTCGGTGCGTAAACGAGAATCTCGACGGTCGCGGTTTTCATTCCTAGGCACATATCTATAACTTTTCAAAGTTGTAGGTATCCGAGGAAACCCTCATATCTAAAAGTTCTTAGGAATATCTTAGATACGTAGTCCGCGAACCTGCACTAGGACAGCTTGGTGGACTAGGGCCTAAACCCTCTCAGTTGTAGGAAAAGCCCGCGCCCCGCATTAGGACCTATTTGGGCTGGTGATGATGATGATGATGATGAATTAGACCCAGTCAGTCTGCTATAATTGCAAAAGGCGGGGCACTTAGATAATATTAATTAAGATATAATTTCCTTCCCTAGTTACACTTGTCGTTAGAACTCTACTATTCGACCATTATGAAAATGTCCTTCCTCTGGTAGGTAAGCCAGTATAACTATACAGGGTGTATTTAGACCGTTATCGAAAACTAAGGTAGGTTAAGAAAATCCCGACAAAAGATAAAAAAATTGTCGTTTTCCATACAACCATCGGTAATAAATGTATGCGGTTTGTATGGAAGACGTCAAAATTTTTATTTTTTATCTTATATGTCACTTGCCTTCGTTTTCGATCACGATCTGAATACACCCTGTATATTATATTGTGAACCAAAGCTGCCGTGCGAATGAACTCATAAATGTATGAGCATTTGAGCAATGTGTGAAACTGCGTAACTGTGCCAATTATAGTAGTTAATATTGGCGTGAGTCAACGCCAGATCGAGACATAAATGTGAACTATGCATTTGTAGAGTTCAGGTTTACAATCCCGAGTTCGGTAGTATTTTAGGTTTTATTATAAGGAAATTCTCAGTAATAATACAAAGTCTACAAGTCAGCACTAACTACGTCATCTCCTTGCCCTGTTCCCATTTCCATTTTTTTGGGGTCGCCGCACTATTTTCTATTCTTCCAAAATTCCCTATCAATCGTCATGTCTTCATTCACCTCTTTTTCTATCATAATATCTTCTTTCATGCACTCCATTCTTCTTTTCTTTGGCCATCTCTGCTTGTCCATCTGTTAACTTCGAAATGAAATGAAATAATATTTATTGAATCTATAAAATGTCAAATACATCACTTAGATTCAGTCATTTCCTGTTCGGAAAGCAGTTATCACTAGAGAAGAACGGGCAAGGAACTCTAGTGTTGCTCTTTTCCAATCAAGAGATAGCTTACAATATTGTTACAAAGACTTCATTTCCCGAATTAGTCATCAAAAATCAACTTACCACCACTACTTATTACATGAGGTTTAAAACAAACTCGGCTTAGATAAAGAAATAAAAATACACTACAGTCTAACATGGTTGTATTGAAAAGGTATTTATTTTTTGTAGGGATTTTTTAACGCCAATAGATTTGTGATCACCTTAGCTAAATACCTCAGGTTTCGATCAAGCTCTATAAAAATTCTGTATAAATTATGTATATTTATTTTCAGAAAGAGTGTTACCGCAGCAACCAGCCAATAGCTGAGTACATCCCTCCTGAGAAAGTACTAGCGACAGTTAAAAAGGGCCCAGTGCTGGGCAATAGCAAACGTAACTTCACCTGTGAAATGGTTGTGCCAGATATGATCGTGCCTTATCTAGAAAACTGCGGGATTATCAACAAAGGATACTTTTTTAGGGTAAGTGTTTGATTGAGATTTTAATTGTGTAAAAAAAAACTTTTACAGAATTCAGATGCAGTAATTTAAGAGAGATAGGGCCTATTATTCCACTGTTTATTGATAATTCCTTTTATAAATCAGAGTTATTTATCTATAGATATGCATCTTTGTATTAAAATTATTAGATCTATATCAAACATGCAATGTATCTGAAATACATACGGTATCTACAATGTAAGCTTTACATTGCGCGCTGATGAAATGTTTACTGAATCTTTAATTATATCTCCCTGTCAGAACGTAATGTATAATGTCTTACTTTATTCCAGACGACGATAAAACTATCGGGATGCAACGACGACCTACAAGACGAATCGGAAATTTGCCTCGGATTGGTTCCGTTGAAAGAGTTAGTACAGGGCGAGTATGTCCACCCCATGGCCCACAGCTTACCCCAAGGCCCCATACCGACCTCTGCTGACCCCAATTTGGCCCCAGGGTTCGTGGAACCCAGCAATACCCCATACAGCACCAAAACACAATTCGACCCCTTCCATACAAGCCCATCTATGACCAAAAAGCCATACAATGATTATGAAATAGGTTTTAAAGTCCCCGATGTACAGCCACCTTACCCCATGGCAAATCCAATGGTGTTACCCCAAAATAATGCCCCGTATCCTGGCAATATGGCGCCTCAGGGATACCCCTATCCTGGTAATCCTGGTATGCAGGCGCCTGGTAACCCTGCAGCGATGCCGTCTGCGCCACCGGCTTACCCTTAATATATTCTCATAAATATACTTATATAATGGCGAATATGAGGTAAAGATCTGGATAGTTTGACTGTTTCATGAATGCTGTATGTTTAAAAGGGGTAAAATTTGTAGGCCTTATTAATGTTGGTTGAATATTCAAAATATTTAAGTATTCTTTGTCTTGGTCTGTTGATTAAACTATGACTAGGGAAGCGAGACAAAGCATGTTTAAATTGTTAATTGTTTAACTAACATTTATAATTAAGGCCTGAATCGGAAGCTGCAAATAATATAAGTATTTGGCATTGGGGTAAAAAAATTACAAAACAAGATGTGATTTGGGGTAAATCATAATGAATGTAAAAGGTGCAAATGACAAGAATATTTAGCAGTTGGGGTAAAAAATGGACAACATTTGTAATATGGTGTAAAATGTTAAAGGTCAACATTACTATGCAATTAGCCATATAACTAACAAGGGTTAGTTTGTATTTATTGTAACTGCCTAGCAGATTTGATATAAACGTTTGATATACAATTTATGTAAATTATGATATTATATAGTATGTTATGTTTAAGTTTTTACAGCTGTATATGATGTGAGGAGAATGCTCTAGAGATCGAAAAAGTTATTGCTATTATTTATCTATACAGGATGTATTCAGACCGTGATCGAAAACTGAGGCAGGTAATAGCGAGGGTGATCACAAACCCAGTGGCGATATTAAAAATCCCGATAAAAAATAAAAAAAATACGTTTTCCATACAACCATTGGTGTTAAAAGTATGTGGTTTGTATGGAAAACCTCAAAATTTTTATTTTTTGTCGGGATTTTCTTTAATGCCAGGGGGTTTGTAATCACCATCGCTATAACCTGCCTCAGTTTTCGATCACGGTCTAAATACACCCTATATAATAAATGAGGCCATGTATTTTGTAGTTAAGAAAATTAATATGCTAAATTCACACAAAAGAAAATAATGTATGTGATATAATGTTATTTTTTTAAGATTTTTAATGAAAAATTATTACAACTTTATCTTTGCTTGGAGATAAATAAATACACCCAACAGTCATGTACATAGCTCTGACCCCACTAGGCTACAAGACCTGTGTCGTGGGTATCAGACACTACGAGAGACAGTTCCGGTCTCACAAACACCCAGACCCGAGACAAATATTTGTGGATTACACAAACATTTGTCTCGCAGCGAAGACCGAGCGGCCTCACGTTTCGCAAGCTGGTGTCTAGCCAACTGCGCCACAGGGCTGCCACGGGGCTGATATTAAATATGTATTTTTACCTTATCATAAATAACAATACTTAGTTCTTTAGTGCAATCTCCTTACATCTCAAATTATATATACGTTAAGTATATAATTTCTTCATGGGTGATATAAAGGTGCTTCATAACTGACAATAAACTAAAGTGCAGTCTATACTAACGCTATGCATTTAAATAAGCTTTTATATTTGATAAATCATGCTTTGAAATATACACAAATGTACATAGAATTTTGGATGCATTATTAACGCATATACAAGCTTATACGGCATATATTAATAAAGTTAATAAGTAAAGGCTTTCTACGTCATTTTTTATAATACAAAGTTACATAATGACTAAATGAGGTATTTTTTTTCAATGGCAACTCATTCATTTGGAGGCTTTATGTAAAAGACTTAAGTAAATGGTACTTAGTTAATAAGTTAATGTACCTATATAAAACTTTTTATACGTGATCATCATATTTCGTCAGGATTTTAGTTTGTGGTGTTTTTTTTATATTTTATCACAGTAAATAGTAATAAACCCCTTAATGATAGATGAGGCCCGTGCTCAGCAGTGATATAGGTTAGGATTTTTTTAGAATCTGTTGACAAGGTAAGCTGCCATTTTTTACAAATATCTTTTGTTATCGTTGCCTTAAAGTACACGAGCGCTTAATAATAAGTGATAGTCTCGAACTGAGGTAATTGTAAGGTAAAGTTTTTAATTTTTTTTCCGTTTTTTGTTCGATTTTTAATCCAGCCAATAGTGTTGTGGTCAACCGCGCAAATTTCGTGCATACTGTAGTTAATGATTTTTATATAATTGTTATGTAAGTAATAATTTGTAATTCTTAATTTAAAAAGTTCTATTTCGTTTATTTTATCGATAAAATTAGTTTATAAAGAACGTATCGCGCTTTTGCAACGTATATTTTAAGTTTATCTGAATTTTGTGATTCAATTTTATTTCAATTTGTTCTGATCAAAACTTGAAAAATATTGAAATTTGTTTTTAAATCAGAAAATTTAAAATTATCAAGATCAACTATCACAAGATTCTGTAACGCCTCTGAAATCGGCATTAATCAATAAGCTTTTCGTCTATCAAAAGTATTTATGTAGCTTCAATTCTGCACTATTTTGATTTAAACATCTTTAATGCTGTAATAAAGCGTAACAATCAGGCGTATGAATATTTGAACATATTGCCACAGTGGAGTTAAATAAGACTTGAAAAGATATTTCTCCATGCCGACTTGACCGCTTCCTAGTTATTCGGATAGCTCGTGTCATAGCGACACTTATAAATGTGTGACAACCAATACCAGCCTTTTATTTTCCCTTGAAATTGGTATCGTTGGTCTTGTGATAGTAGTAGAATGAACAGGTGGCAGACAATCGGCGACATTCGTCCGTATACAAAATACTGCCCATTTCCTTCTAAACTTATGCAGCCGTTCTGTGTATTCAAAATATGGAAGACTGTTATACTTAATTGCTATAACTATGAAAATTGTGCCTTCGTAACAAGCATTTAGAATTTTTCTTTCAGACTTTGTAAGAGCCTCAAAAATTATATTCGTCGCAATGCAGTTATTCAATAACATCATTGTTAATTTTTATAAAATGTAATGGATTAAAACATAATTTAATATTAAGTTTGTAATAATATTTTTTTGAAATGTTTATTCCGATATTATATGTAATGTTTAGTGGTAATGGTGTTTCATTTTTAATTCATAATCCAAACTCTTTATTGCTTTTGAATATCTCATAAAGAAGTATACAAAATTTCCTAGCCGAACTCTCACATCGAATTTCGTACCCCTGTTATCGTAGGCAATACTTTAGCTGCGGGACCATCGTTACAGACAAAGATTTTAAATAAAACAATTTCTGCGAGCACGTCATGCCGCAAAAGGAGGGATCCCGCTCGCCAATACAATATTGTCAGAAATAAGTTAGTGTGGGTGGCAACACTGCGCTAGCGGCTGTATGACATGCGCGGGAAAAATTACTGATCTTGTTTTATCGGCCTGAACGTTTTTTAAATTTTATTTCTAACAAAATTAATTATTAAAAATAGTCAAATAAAAATAAAATTTGAGTGTAAAATATTTATATCAGAGATTTCGTAATACATCCAACATGAGTATAATTTAATTATAAAACATAACGAATATAATGAAATATAGGTCAAAAGGCGATTTACGTGTAACATTATAGCAATTAAACTTTTATATATTTTGTTACTTTTAATTCTTAAACAGCATTACCTACCTAAGTAGTGACTTTATTATTAATTCTAGTTTTGTACCATCTTATGCTAATACGAGGCACTGAGAGGCAGCCAGATCTGGAATAATCAACAAAACATGACAAGTATCTATCCTGTTTTATAACTCATCATTACTTCATTAATTCACAATTTATCAAAATATATTAAGAAATTAGCTGTAATAAATGCAAGTAATATAAAGTGGTGCTTTTAATTATAAATGCTATATTTTCACTATACAAAGTACATATACGTACTATCGGAATAATTTAATATATGACTCGAAAGTTCTCTTCATAAGAATAACTTTTTTTCAATATAAAAATTATAAAAAAATAATTACAGTTTATATAATAATAAAAACATTAGAAATTAGCAATCGTCATATAAAAAATACAAAAACGTTTTTTAAATAGTTTGTGAAAACAATTGTAGCGAGTACATGAAGGGTCTCACCCCCGCAGTCACCTTGTTGACCGTTTTATCGCAAAATTATAGTCCACCACGTCGCGTAGACTTACTCAAAATTACGTCATACGTATTATAAATATATGGCACAATCTATTAAAATTGTATTACTAAGTACTTAGTCATTATATTTTTTATAAGTAATTAGTTGAAGAATTCCTTATTCAGCCAGCAATATATTTCTGGACCCATTTTTGTATATTATTTTTAGTAGATTTTATACCACAATATTTCGACCCATATATACTTAACTAACTATTCCAAATGAAACTTACAGTTCGGAAGAGTTATAAAGTGACCAAACTGGGCAAAGAGACCGATTAATATTTTCATCAGGAAACAAATAAAGTGCTATGTTTAATACTTCCAGCTGGTTTGTTTGGAAGCGTTTTTAAACCTGAAATCTATGTAAAACAAAAAAAAAACGTTTGGGTAATTTTGAATGGATATGCGATTTTCTCGGTGGCCTAGAGAGAAATTTCGCTGTCGGTCATCACTGACCGCGTTGGCAGTGAACGTTAAGCACCAAATTAGCACCGTTAGCAAGAAATGTTAAGCACCTTCACGAGGCTTGCAATGATGTCTCTGCTAGAGATTTGCTTCGTGTAATATTTTAAAAAGCCTATATTTGACTTTTTTTATTTGTAACCATTTAAAAATAGAGTTTAACTGGTCATAAGTTGACTTAAATATTAAATAGCAGTAATTTGTTTCATTAGGTTGAGTTGGTGTTTCCGTCGATAAGCGCTTCTGTAAAAAAAAAACATTTGAGTATTAATATTAATAATACAAAGCGCGTGAAACCTATCTATACTGATATTGTAAAGAAGAAAGACGTAATAGTAATGCTTTTAACGGATAAAGTCAGAACTTCCTTAACCGATTTAAAAAAAATTCGTATGGACATGGATAGGACCTTAGGATGTACCATAGGCCCCTTTTATTTTAACGCAAATTACGTAACGTATTTAGAACGCCAATCATGTCGGATTTTAAGATTAAGTCATAATGTTTGGGATTTGTTGTGATTTTAAGTGCAATTTTCAATATTTTTTCGTCTACATTGCATGACCTATTAAAAAATTGCGAGTGTCAAATGCAGATGTATTAATAGACAAAAAATGCCCATGTCCGTTGAATATAAATGAGCGTTGTGTCGGTTGAAATTCGATTCTCCAAGGCCACGGTACCCGTATGAAAATAGCGCACCAGAATCGAGCACTGTTCAATTAAACTATAATTTATAGTACTGGAATTTGTCTGTCTATTTAGCCCTAGGATTATTTA